>JAWNLJ010000416.1:0-1217500 GCA_035042365.1 Drosophila dives | reverse complement strand
TCAACGATCAGCGATCAGCGACGAAGTGCAACTCCGTATTAATAAATCTACAAATGCATTAATTGCACCGCTGAATGGACAAAAGATCAACAAGTCAGCGGGCGTTGATGTTGATTGGCTTCATTAGACCACAAGACGACCACGACGATCCAGAGATCGAGACCCATCGAGAGACCGTTCCAAAGATCTACAACAAAATTAAAAAACAACACACAACTGGCCACAAGAATGTGGCAAGAGCATGAAATTTTTGGGCTAATTTTGTAACATTTCTTTTAGTTTAAAAAAAAATGTTTCTTAATTTGTTTTTTTTTTTTTGGGCGCACGTTCCTAAGAGGTTCTAATTGAGGCGATCTCTCTTGGATTTCGTGTGCGTTCCTAGGCTTTAATTGAATTGACAACCCAAAAATGAAACGGCAGCTGCTGTTGGCGTCGGTGTAGCGCCAACAACAACAACAACAATAACAACAACAACAGGGGCACAAAAAACGATCAAGGAGTGACCAATGCGGTCTTCAGCGCCTCGGCTCATGGGCTATTAAAAGCCGTTGCCTGAACCATCGAGCCTGGGGATTGCGACACGAAAAAAGGTTAAAAGGTTCCACATTTCATTTTTGTTGCTTTTGAATTAATTTTTTATTGTTATTGTTTTTTTTTTTTTGGCTGTGAACTCAATTAAATGAAACGCCAGGCGGCAACCAGTGCCAAAGATGTCATCAGCGGGACGATTACATGGCAAGGGACAGGGACAGGAACAGGGACAGAGACAGGGGCTGTGACATCGGGGCTATGTGTGCTGGGTAAGGGGTGCAGGGTACGGCTGCGGAGTGGGTGTGTAGAACAGCTGGTGGCGCCTAAATCGTCGTTTTTCTTGGTGTGACATGTGGCGACAAATTGAGGTTATGCATATGAGGGAACCAGCAACGGGGTAGGGGTAGTGCTGGAGGGAAACGATCTCCTGCTATGTGATGAGTGTGGAGATTGAGTACAGCATACGGAATGGAGTAACACGATCGGCGATCGTTAATTAATCAATTTGCAAGAATTGTTGGGAAAGGTTGGGAAGGAGTCGTAGTTGGTGGAAGATTCCAGACTGGGGTCAAAAAACTTTGCAAATTATCACTTGCTGAAAGAACGAGGGATTCGATGCTGGAGAAAGGAAAGAGAGAAAAAGTGTTGAACTGGGAGAGATTAGCTAATATTACTATATAAAAATGTAAGATTAATTTTTTTTCTATTAATTTTAATTGCCAACTAAATTTTGGAGTGTTATAAATAAGATTATTATAATATTTATTCGATTAAAATTATAAAAATACTATACCAATAAAATTGATATGATTTAGTATAATGGAAGATGATTCTGTATCTCAATTAGCTTGGGTATCTTCTGTAGATCAGTTTCGGGCAGCATCATTGATGTCCAGCTAAGTGCAGCATGGCTGGCTTACAGCTCAATTTCTGGATGGTAACGTGCCCTGGGTCAACATGGACAAACAGCAGTCAAGCAGCAAACCAAACCAAAGCATACCGAACCGAACCGAACCGAACCGAAGCGATAAAACATCCAAAACTTGGCAAACAGAAGAAGACAGCAGCCGTTGGATAGATCAATGTTTAAAGTCGATGCCGAAGTCGGATGCGAGTCGTGGCTGGAGAGAGGCAGGAGGAACGGGGTGAGACGAGAGCTGGCAATCGGTAAATTTAAAAGAAAATTAAATCCGTAAATGAGGAAATCAAATATCGTAAAGTGCGCAGCGCTCAGTGGTGGCTGGTGGCAAGTGGCAAGTGGATTTTGGCTGCCTGAGGATCGCATGGGATGCTCAATGGGCCATGGAACCTGATGTACGTATATACGGGACACTTGGTATGTTGGGATCATGGCGTCGGCACTTGCTGCCATATTCCCATGAATGTGAGCAAACAGAGCTAAAGATTTTAGCGTTTTGCCGCCTCAAATTGTTTGTCGAACACATTTCTCAATTCCAATTCGCTGATGCATTTTATGAACGCGTGGAGCGCAGCGCAGCGCAGAGGGCAAACAAAGGCCTAAAATGCATTCTTAACCTTTTCCCATTTACCTGGCTCAAATCCCTAGACCAAACCTTAGCCATAGCCCATAGCCCATAGCCCATAATAGGGTTAAGATGTGATGTGGCGCGCGCGCTTGTGATTTTCTCAAATTGACAGAAAAACAAACATCCCAGAATATCAAAGCAGACATATTCTGGTATATGTATATATAGGGGTTTTGAGCATATATACACTTTGCATTGGGAATTTGTTGAAGCAACAAGGTGCATGCATTTTGGTAAATTGCTTAATTAGGCATCCCTTTTCTTTACTTTTTCCTGTTTTTTTTTTTTTTTAGTTCTAGCCAGGCTGACAAAATATTTGCCTGGCCTTTTGACAGCTGTCAAGTGGCCAACCGAAACGTAGCATTTAATTTGGGGGGGGATATGCAAACTAAAAAAAAAATATCAAAAAAAATAACCATTCCCTCTCTTAATTCCTATGCAAATTTGTCTAAGCACTTTGCGTGTGGTTCGGCGATGCAGGAAATACATTTGTATCTTGTAGATACATATATATATATATATGTATATATATATATTTTGTTTGCTTTGCGCTTGGCAGCACTTGAAAGATGCTTTTGTTGCTGGCGAGCCAAATGAAATTTGCACTAATCTCGGCGCATATGTGAAATGCTGAGAAGGAAGTGATTTTCCAATGATTAACTTGCTTGAAAGGGATTTGAGTCCGGGATTCGATAGGCGAACACACACGCTGTAATACTCACTCCCTCCCCGTTCCCGTTCCCCCCTCTTATCTCATACACTCTGCTCTGTTTTTTGGTTATCTCCAAGCGTTGATCTCCGCTGCTTCAATCTTCCTTCGTTCCTTCGATTTTTATTTGTATTTTTTCTGTTTTCGGGCTGCTCATTCATAAAAATGGCCAGCGGCAAAGTTGACAATGTTGCTCAACTACAGATTGAGATACATAAAGATAAGAAAGATATTAGATTTAATGAGTTGAGAGCCTGCCTCCGTTTAGCCAATGACATATACGGAACAAGTTTGAACTCGAGTTTTGAGTTGAGTTTGTATCAGCTGGCTAGGTAAAAGTATCGATTGCACTTGGCTAAAAACTCAAAGTCGGCTCAAAAACTGGTACCGAGCTGGAACTGGGCCTACGTTTTGCCTGAGATCTGACGTTTTTTTCACACGCGGCAGGTACAACAAGCACAACAACAACAACAACAACAGCAACATCAAAAACAGCAGCAGAAGCAGCGGCGTCGGCGGCGACGGCGGCAACAACTTTGGCGGTCCTTTTCCAGGAAGTTGCGCCTGGCGTGCGCGCGCGACCGATCCGCAGCTGCCCGTCGCTCATTCACGCGACTCGCGACTTGCGACTTGCGACTTGCCACATGCAACGAGTATCTTAAGTTTTTATGCAAATTAAGCGAAGCAGCAGCAGCATCCAAGTGGGTTTTAACCTATTTTATGGTCATCGCTCAGATTCAGTTACCCTCAGCCCCTCGTCCCTCGTCCATCGCCCATCGCCCATCGCCACTTGTTGTTAAGCTGCTGTCCGGCAACAGTTTTGTAGGTACTTGCAATCTTGTGTGGCACTTAACTAAGCGCTTTCCATTTTGCATGATCAACTGTATCTGCAAAACGTATCTGTATCTTGTGTACCATTTTGTTGTCTATTAGCGGCACACACACTCACACACACACACACACACACACACACTTACACACACATACGGCTTGCATTTGTCGATCTGTGCGCTTGAGCGGATTTAGCTTAATTTAAATCCAAATCTTGTGTACGTTGCACTCATTGTTATCTCGCCTTCTGGCAGAAGGGCTTCCTCTCATCTCCTCACATCTCTCGGCCTACTCTCGAGAGTTATTGTATGCTCTAAATCAGTGTGCCCTATTTAGTTTTGTTATGCACTATGGCCCAAAAAATTCTTAAGGCTTGAGCCACTCGAAATTGAACAATTTCATAAGCCGTAGGCAATTCTTGAAATGTTTCCAGGCCCTATTTATATTTACAACTTCAGAGATTTGACATTTTTTTCATTTTCTACTTTTTTTTGCATAAAGGTGTTCCTTTGCACAATTGTGTTGAGTTTGTGAACGTTCCCTAAAAATATTTATTTTTTTTTTGTAACTTTTTTTTAGGGGAGTGCTTGCTGACTCTTTGACTTTTTTTTACCTCCTCCTTGAGGAGTTTTAATTAAAGTCTGCAGCAGAAAAACTTTATGTTTAAACGGTTATTTTTATTGTGCAACCATATTAAGGTTCTCAGGCAATTCTTTACTCAATTTTTTTTATTACAAATATAAAGCATGCAAATGATTGCTAAATATAAATATTATATTTTCTCACTGGTCTGCGATAAGTGTCGCTGCAATTAGTCACTTATGGCCAGTTGAGGCAACATGCCACTTTCGAGAGAGTTTCGCCTTTAACAACAACAACAGCAACGAAAACAATCGAGTTGTGTGCCCAAGCAATAATGGTTATTAATAAAGACATGTGTATTTGGCCATAAAACTCCAAATGCAAGCATCTATAAAATGTCAGATAGCACCCAGAGACACCCATAGACATCCATAGATACGGATGTTTGGGGTACGGGCCGAGTGCGCATTGTGTCTGCTGCAGATAACTTGAACGTACACAGAAAAGTCAATATAGCCAGTTGTAAAGAATGCGCTATTGTGGAACACACCCACTTTCATAACAAAGCATACCATGCCGAACCTGAGACCCAGGCAGGCACACACACAGCCCGAAATCAGTCCGAGAATGGGCCAAAGAAAGAAACATGTGCTCCACCTGAGCGTTGGGATCCCGTTGCCGTTCTCATCTATATATATATATATATATCTGTTGGGCATTCCGTTGTGGCAGTCAGTCAACATCTTGGTATCACAATTCAATTAAGATTTATATTTTGTTGTTAAACAATTTGTTGTTATTGTTTGCCAGTATATTTATGTATTTTCTCTATATATATATATATATATTTCCCATCTCTTTTTTTGTGGGAATGCCGCAAAAGGAGACACACTTCGAATGTGGTTGTTGACTTATTTCTTCTGCAAGCCATGAGTGAAGAATTCCCGGAAAGCATTGCGGCAAACCTTCGGGTGTCGTTTCAACTGCTCAAACCACTTGCACCACACAATGTTTAATGACAATTACTCGGTATCTGTTGCAGTTGATGTTGCCTGTATCTGTATCTGTATCTGTATCTGTATCTGTATCTCTTTAACTGTAGCGTGGGAGCCGTCGTCGTCCTTATCGCAGCGTGGGAGTTCGAAAAAAAAAACTCGGCAGCTTTCTGAGAGCTGTTTTTGTGTATTTATAAATGTGATTATTTAATTAGCGCAAGCTAATTATATAAAAAGCTTAACGCAATTTGACAACTGCTTAATCGAAACGGGCAAAATTATTAATCGACGACTAATTTCGCTGCTCAATTCAACAATGTTTTTACATTAAACAAAAGATAAAAGCAAAGCAACAACAACAACAACAGTAACAGCAAAATCGACAACAACAACAACATTGAAACGCTGTTCGTCTGCTTGTTTTTGCTGTTGTGCAATAAAAATTCATTTCAATTCGTTTATGCGTAATGAAATCGAAGTCATATAAACCCCCCTCCCACTACCGCACCACCTTACCCACCAGTGCCAAGGACTGGAACAGTTATTGAACGTAGTCTGTATATATGCGTAGTATATCTGGCAGACAAAGTTGTTGTCCAGCTGCTGCCGTGCAAATGTTGTCGTTGTTGGGGTAGTGGGCCACATGATGGATATGAGGAGAGCTGTTACGGGGGGGGTTTGGCTGCCGCATCAAATCACATTATTACGAGAAATTTTCACTGCTGCAAAGACCAGCGTCTTCTTCTTCTTCATCTTCATCTTTACATTTGATTGTTTTTGCTTCTGCGTTTCAATTTGAGCTTCTTTTTTTTGTAGCTGTTTTTTTTTTTTTTGTTGTCTTCTTTGTTGTTGATTTTTGTTTTTGCTTGCTAAATTTGTTTTAGACCGGCCCCCCTCTCTCTCTCTCACTCTTTCTATCTCTTTCGAGTTGTTTATCTCGCATTGTGCAGGCAGTAAAGGCAAATATTGTATGCCCTCCCTCCCGTCGACACACCACCCGCCCCCCTGAGCCGTTTGTGCTCCCTTGCAGTGTGTGATAAGTGTGGTGAAGAAGCTTTAATGGAATCTCGTCATAAATTCAAATTTTATTACTGCTCATATTACTGCCGTGCTCACAGAGAGTCAGACACAGCACCTCGCTGCCCAACCCCTCGTCTTCGCCCTCCGCATCTCCTACCCACTGACAACAAACTTATATGGCAATACGATGCCAGCTTATACATGTACGTGTGAGCAAGTAGAAGGGGGACGGGGGGCACAGTGGTTATTAAATTGGCCAAATGAGAAAGTGCTGTGAAATTAGCGGAAGTTGCATGTAAAGTACATTTTTATTAGAGAAAAGCGACTTTAGTTTAAATACTTAACCACTCTTAACAATTGCAACAACACACAAATTTTTTATTTTTATTTGCTGGTTTTGGTTATTGGCAGAAAATTTATAATTTACAGTTTTTTTTTTGGTTTGTTGTTGTTGAAAAGAAAACATTTTACTGTATTCATTGCAGTCAAGTTTGTTTTTACTAGCTTTATTACTATCCCATTACGAGTGGATATATTTTTTGTAGTTTTATAGCAATGAGCTTTGTGCATCAATAAAAACTTGTTGGTGCCACTGTGCAATAGCAGAAGCAGCGCGCTTCAATCACGCGCAATTAATCTGCTCAAAATCCTTTTATAGATAATCACACACAATCGCACACAAACACACACACACACATACAAACAGAGACAAAGCTGTGTGCTCTGTTTGGCTCAGTATCCTGTGCAGTTTTACGACAATTGTTATTGTTATTGAGGCATTTTCGAAATGAACAATTTCAACGCTGACGATGACGCTGAATGACAACAACAGAGCGACAACAGCAAACGCAACAGCAACAACAACAGCAACAACAACAACAACAACAACATACGTCAACTAAGGATGGGGCACGAGCATAAGGTACATGTCAATGGCTATGAGACGTCGAGGATGACGGCGACGTCGCCATCGCATGCATCATAATAATAAAACACACACGGACAGACAGGGCAGACAGACAGACAGGGGGAGACGGAGAGAGGGAGAGAGAGACATATATAGACAGGCAGACACTTGGACATGGCGAGGACAACATCGTGGAATGCAACGCGGAAGGATGGTCGGTTAAAGGGGAGTTGGCAAGGGGGAGAGGGGCTTAACCTGAGAGATGATGAGCTCAAGTTGTGGAGCGCTCCGGGCGGTTCTAAAAGCGTCAACGCAAATTAGCAGCAAAGTGTAAATTGGAAATGCTTTTTTTGGTGCACCCCACACAGATGCAGACACAGACTGGAACTGGGACTGGGACAGGTAGTGAGGAGTCGAGATGGTGGATCTAGAGGCGAAGACAGATGTGCCAGGAGAGACGTTGGCTTTTAGGGCCTTTAATTAAGTTGTTATTTGGCCGGCTGATTAGAGGCAACAGTTTTTCTGCTCCGCGTTGCGCTTTTAATGGATTGAAATTGTTAGCGGCTGATCAATGGGTCGGGTCGCATGGGGACCTCCTCGTCTATCCAAGCATTCACATAATAGTGTAGTGTATCGCCGGAGCAGCTGTAAAAATGTCAAATTTGTATAAGTTACGGCATTAAGCACATCGTGTCCATATAAGCTCCGATCTGTAAGCGGCAGCAGTCAACCAATTTTATGATCTACAAATTGCTGCTCCGTTTTTTTTTTCTTTTCTTGCTTTGATTTTCCAATCGATAAATTTTCAAGTTGCCAATAATAAATTAATTGCCCAAACACAAAAAAAACAACAAAAAAAAAAACTTTCTCATCTGCCTCATTGTTGGAGTGTTTGTGTGTTTGTGTGTGTGTGTGCGTGTGTGTGGTCCCCTCCACAACTCTATGCGATATCATCTGGCGCTGGAAGCCTCTGGTTTTTAGCATTTTGCGTCGTCGTTGAAACTATGACAAATATATTTCAAGCCGTGCTGAAGACTCCGTCCACTCTTTATTTATCTATTTCTTTGTCCAGCTGTCTTTTTGTGTTTCTATTTCTTCATTAAGTTTTCATCAGTGATATTAATTATTCATGTCTTAATATCTTCATATCGCATATATTTATTTGCTGTCGATTTGTTTTCCTTTTTTTTTTTTAAATTTTTGCTTCGTTTCGTTTCTATGTCATTTAATATATATAATTTAATCTTTTTGAGGTCTATGTGTTGATATTTCACGAGTTAATAACTTGATTAAACCAACGTCTTCAGTATTTATATATATTATTTCAATGTCTCGGATATCTCATTGGGCATCGTTGGGCGCTGTGTGTGGGAATTGAGGCAACTTGCAAATGTATTCGAGTCAAAATCTCCATAAATTTAATTAACTTGAACTGGCAAAAGCTGGCCAATGGACTCAAAATTGAAGTTCAGCTCTTTTTGATGACGTAAATACAACATTTTATTAGTGGAAATCTACAAGTTTGTGTTTAAAGTGCTAATAGAATTTAGAAATGGTTTTGCATGGCGCAAATAAAACAGATTTTATTAAATATAAAAAATCATAAAATATCGAACAAAATTCCATTTTTTCAATCTTACGAAAAAAAAAATATTTTTGCATGGTTTTTACTTAATATTCTTTTGCTTCTATTTAATAGCGTAATTTTTAATATAATATTTAATAATAATATTTAAAATAATTTATAAATACTTTGTAATTTCTCCTTAATATATTTGATTTGATTGATTTGTATTTTTCATTTTATAATACTTCATTTAAAGAAGTTTGCCATAACTCATTCGCACTGTTCCACAAAGTCTCAAATTCTATTTAAAAATCCATAAGCGAAATCTCTAAATTGAGTCGTAAAAACTACACAAATTGATTCATAAATTCCAAGAAAAAAAATCTATAATTGGCTATCTTAACTCTGAGATGCGAGAAGGTAATGAAATGCATACAACTTAATAAGCAGATATCAAATAAAATGCCAAATGTTTTTATTTCAACAGCTTCGCTCGTTTTGTGCACACTTTGGCAACCAGGCCCACAAAATATATGCAAACTGTTTATATTAACGAGCCCACACAAATGCATATATGCTACATATATATATATATATACATATCTGCATATGGGCCCATGTGTACGACAGATATATATATATAGATGGAGAGATATTTATGGTTTTGCATATTCATTAGATGTAAATGCCAAAAACTTTTAGTCGCATTTATCGTTTATCCGTTGGTGGCCCAACGAATTTATTTCATATTAATAAGCAATTTTTTAAATTTAAATTCTGCTCGAAATGTTATGAGACTGACGATTACCTTAAGCCATAATCGTTAGCATATATCTTTAAAATGGGCTTACAAAAATAGAGTTTAGGCCATGTACAACTCGCTGATGACCTGTAGTCAGAGTAGAGTATTTCCAATGGAAATTGGGTACATTAATTTGCAATATTTAAAATGCTTCTTAAAATAAAATAAAATTGAGAAACCAAAATATATTCGACAATAATTGTTGCTGTGAATTGTCATGCTGAATTTTTATCTTCTCCATATGACCCTAATTTTTATCAATATAGTATCTAATTTGTTTCACATATTGATAAGATCTTCTCTGTATTTTTTTTTTGGCGTTTCCATACCAGACAAGTGCCAATCCAAGAAGAGGAGCAACGTAGTCGCAACAACAACCTTTGTGGGCACACCTTGAGGCGTCTGCCAGCGGAGTGGCCTCTGCCAGCGCAGACATTTTCAGTTTGTTTATTTATTTATTTGTTTGGTTAAGTTGCATATTTTATTCGATTATTTATCAAAAGATTTCGAAGCTGGGCGCTTTGGCTGCTAATTAAAAAATGTTGCTTGACAGTTATTGTTATTTAGCCATATATCAACGCATTTCATTGGGAATTCCATGGCTCCGAGTGCCCACCAGTTGTGTTTTTATGCTTAATTGAGTTATTTAAATATATTATTTGGCCAAAAAAAAAAATACAAAAAAATACAGTGGCAGCCATCGAGGGGCACCACTCTGAATTAATATCGCATTGTCACACAAAAGTCAAACGTCATTTAACAAATGTTGATATGTTAATACATTGCCACCGGCGAACGAGGGTCGATTTGAAAGTTATTAAAGCGTTTTAAGAAAATAGAAAATAGGCTATTGAAAACAGCCTTTGTCTAATCGAAATTTAAGCTGTGAAGATTGACTAAAGCGGATAAATGGAAACAAAGCATCGCAAATAGTCTAATAAATTTTTAATTATAATTTACATTTTGCTCTTTTAAATAAATATATAAAAAGTGAATTTTCATTTAAGTAAAATTAAATTTAAGCTGTAAAGATTTATGACTGCAAACTGGTAAATAAATAATAGTAAACTTTTAATTATACTTCACTTTTTGTTCTTTTAAATATATATAAAAAAAATTAATTTTCATTTGAGTAAAATTCAATTTTCTCGGATTTTTATATCAATATATAATATATAATAATATATAATATATCAATAAAAAATAATAAATTTTTAATTATACTTCACTTTTTGCTCTTTTAAATATATATAAAAATTTATTTTCTTTTGAGTAAAATTCAATTTTCTTGGATTTTTATATCAATTGTATTTAAAACTGGAAAATAAATAATAATAAATTTTTAATTATGCTTTACTTTTTGCGCTTTTAAATATATACACAAATTAATTTTCATTTGAGTAAAGTTAAGTTTAAGCTGTAAAGATTTATGACTGAAAACTGGTAAATAAATAACAATAAATTTTTAATTATACTTTACTTTTTTATCATTTAAATATGTATACAAATTAATTTTCATTCGAGCTAAATTCTATTTTCTCAAACTTGTATATAAATTTAATTACCAGATTTCTTTTATTTTCTAACTTTTAAAATATGCCTCGTATATATGAAACGCTTTCAATTTTTGAATTTTGTAAAAAAAAACTAAGCAGAAGAGGAAGAAACTAAAACAATGGTCAGAAATCGGTTCACAAATGTGAGCGATGTGTATGCGACTCGTATTTGTTGTTGTTGCTGCTGTTGTTGTTGTTGTTGTTGTTCTTGTTAACTGCATTTTAGTTTCAGTTTCAATTTTAAAGCGATTATGTTAATGCTAGAAACGAGTTTCCAATCAGCCATTACCATTAGCGTTGAGTTGCTGCGCTGCTCTCTGAAAATTTATGGCTCTGCCTCCGGAATGGGCCCAGTTTTCAATTACCGCATCTCGACCCCGCTCAAAACTCGACCCTCCCCCCTCACCCAACATTGCAGCAAACGGAATTTGAATCGGAATGTAAAAGTGAGGCAAATCCAAATTAATTTTCCGTTTTTCACAAACAACTTAATTGGCAATATGCGAGCCAATTAATGGACGAAGGGAAGTACACAAAACGCTTGAGGCCAGGACTCCCTGAAACTGAAGCACACAACCCAACCCAATCCCAATTCCAGCTGCACCGTTTCAGGGTTTGGGGTGCTCTAAACTGGCAAAAGTTACACTTGTTTCTAGTTGAAAACTTGCCGGAAAAAAGAGCAGCGCACGGAAGCCCAACTTGGCGTATACGCAATAGAATTGGACCTGGTGTTTGCGTTTGCCTCCGAGATTGGCACTGTTTCTAATTTAGCCAAAACATCACGTAAACAATTGAGCAACAATTTGAGTGTGCTGCAAGGTGGGTGGAGGGGGAGGAGTAGGAGGAGTTGGAGGAGCCTTGCTCTGGGTTAAGCAACGCAAGTTGATTGTGCAAACAATTGCTGAACAGGCAGCAGCAGGCGGCAGTCAGCTCTCTGGAACGACCTGGACAATTCATCAGTGCGGCCTTGAGGGCAACAGCACCACGCACAAAATGCACTCCAAGCAACCAACCCCTCAACGCCCCGCCGCGCTCAAACCATTCAACCACGTCGCAACAATGATGGCAACAACAATAATAGCTCAAGTTGGGTTTGAGCAACTAGGAAATACCCTTTATTTAAAGGGCGAACTGATTCAGTTTTTTGTCAACGCAATTAAAAATACGATTTCACTAAATTTTTCATTTAATTAATTTAATTGTTAATTAATCCATCAAACTCTTAAAGATACAAACCATTTATTAAAGCTTGAATTGCCACTGTGATTATTTACTGATCCTTATCCAAGCCTCTTGATTTCGGGATTAATGCATAATGTACAGATAATAACAGATAATGGTAGATGGAAATGGCAACATAAAGATATATATTTATATTTAATTAATTGAGTTAAATATGCAAATATTTGCTTAATTTTATGATACCCAAAGCCAACTAATTCAAAGTACGCGGAGCGAATAGAAAGCTAATTGTTTTGATATGTAAGCCGAAAGCAGAACCAAAAATCAACACGCAGTGTGCACATAGAGATGAATCTGAGAGAGAGGGGGAGTGAGAGAGGGGGAGAGAGAGGGGTGCAAGAGGAGGAAAGGTGGTTGCTCAAGTGCAGCAGATTGCCCAGCAATTCGCTTGCTCGCTGGCAAGTCAACCTCCTCCCAGAGGCAGAGGCAGTGAGGCAGAGGTAGTGTGGCAGAGGCAGAGGCAGTGAGCAGTGAGGCACAGAGACCTCGTTGAGCATACGACGCGTGTTGCACGCCCTCGCCCGCGTTGCATTGTTGTTTAGTCTCCCAGTTTTGTTGGGTTGTTGGGTTGCCCTGTGCCTCATTGAGCATGGTTATTGCGAAGCTTTTTGTGCTAATTAGCCACGCTGCTTCATGGTTATTAAGATTGCGTCAAGTGTGCCCGGGCACAGTCAGCGCTCAGTTGCACTTGCTAGGCCCTCCACCCACCTCCCCTTCCACCTACCCGTGCCATCCTTATGGCCTCACCCAGCCACACATATAGCAGCATTGGCAGGCCCCGCAGGCATTTCGCATGCAGCATCGACAAGGACACACACACACTGACAAACACACACACACACACACACATACACATACTTACACACACAGGCACATGTGTAATTGTAGCTGTGACTGTGGCTTATTATGGCGCACGCATCCTTCAACTTTAGCTGCCATCATCACTGTTATCATCATTAACGCGGTGATCATCATCATCATCATCATCATCATCATCATGCTCATCGTTGTTGTGGTCTAAAGTGCGCTTGAAATGGTCGACAACAGATTGTTGGCAATAAACGCAGAGGCAGTGAAAACTGAATGCGACTCTTGCAGCACATTCAAATTGTCAGTTTAGTAAAAGTAAAAATGTATCTCTTAACTTGGCTTAGCTAAAAATGGCATATTTTGATTTAAAATTTGTATTCTTTAATTTAAGCAATATTTTACACAGAATTGCAAATTGAAATCTGTATTTAGAGTTTTTATTGAGCTATATATAAATTAATAAATATTAAGTTTATTTGAATGTCTCATTAATTTAAATAAAAATAAATATTTTAATTTCTAAAGAATATTAAATTCTGGGCGCTCTCACGTCGTTAGGTCGCTACGCTGATATCGTAAAATATATTAAGCACTTAAAATTTCATTAATAAAGTTTATTTATCTCTTTTATTTAAATATATTTGTTAGCGCCATCTATAGTCGTCATTTTATCTGCACGCACATCATATAATACAGCTATATGTAAAAATATTCTGTTAATCTATCTAAGACGCAAACCAGTACTGTTAATATTGACGCATTGTTTGCATAGCCTGCTGGCGCCATCTGCACAGCAGACATCTGAACCAGCTTAAATTGTTTGCGCAGCTTAAAAGTATGCTGTAATCTTTTTAATAACTTGTAGATTTTTTTGGTCTCTCCCGCTGATTTTTAATTATCTAAGTTTATGTTCAGTTATTGTTCAGTTTCGACATTATAATCTGTATTTGATATTCAGTAAATTGTAAATATCACTTAACCAAAGTAACGTTATTTCTATTTAGCTCGCCAATATCACAGATAACCTCATCTAAAATTGGGAAATCACTTTCATCATTACCAGAATTTCCCGTATTCAGCTTCCTCAAAGGTTTTATGGATTTTATAAGTTACAGTTCAAAATATTTTAGAATTTCAACCAACTTTCCTTTGATCCGAAATTTGTTCAGTAATAAAGTAAAGGACCTCCAAATGTCCGGCGAAAATCTGTAAGAAATTAAACGAACTTTTCTTGTCATAAAAGATTTACCAGAAAAAATACACATAAACATAAAAGTAATTAAAAAATTACATTAAAAAAAATAATCTAAATCTGATAATATAAATACGTAAAATTAATTAAATAATTACATTAGAAAATAGTCTGAATCTGATAATATAAATATGTGGACATGCGTAAGAATTTTCTGCGCTCTTAATAAATAAATAAATAATATAAATAATATAAAATCAAAAAAATAAACTTTTATTTTTTTTTAGTCAAGCCAAATATATTAATTTGCCCACATTTGTATTAATTAATTTTTATCAATTAAGTTATGAAACAATATGTATAGCTGTCAATTCGAAAAAGGGGTTTTCGATATACAAATTTAGTTATTGCAGCTCGATTGTGTTATGGGAGGCGACTCTGAAAGTACTGCTCCCATTATTGCCACAAAAACCCTTCTGCGAGTTGAGTGCTGCACGCGCCTTCATCCTTATGCTTTAAATTATTTGGTTTTTTGTTTCCACAGCGCCTGAGGCTATTCCGTTGGAAAGCAGTGCTAATTAAGCGTAGCCCTGGTACTCCAAATCCGCTTTAATTGAATCTGAATTCAACAACATTTAAACAATATTATTATTACGGTACACATTACAAATTCTGTTGGCGTCGGGCAATGGGGCAAAAGTAGCTGAGTACATTTTTTTTTTGCTTGCGCCACATTAAACACAAACTGGTCGCAAGTTGGGGCAAACAGAGGGGCAGCCATTTGACAACATCATTGGCAGCAGTCGCCCGCACCCCCTCACTCAATTCCCCCACTAACCGGCTCTCTCTCACTCTCTTGTGCTGAGAGGCAAGCTGATTAAATTGCTAACTGTATTTCGAGCAAGCAGGCGCCTTTGTTGATTCCCTTTGTTCCCAGCTCTTCGATAGAATGGAGCCAGAAGTTTTGCCCAAATGTGTCTAGCTGCCTTCCTGCCGCCGCCGACGCCACTGCCTGTTGGTACCTTAAGTGGACCTGCGCCTGCTTTATCCTTCGACAGTGGTCACTCGCATAGTAGAATACTAATTCAACGTGTCCTTTGATTAAAATCTTATTTTGAACTATTTTTCTTTCCAAAAATTAATTTTTTCTATTAGAGAAAATATTAATAATTATTTCTGGTTTTTAGCACTTTTGAATATTATTTTTTTTTATTTTGATTTTGATTTTGATTCTAAAGAAAATTTTATTGTAACTACAAATAAAATTTTAGTTACAATAAAATTTTCTTTAGAATCATTTATTATTTTTGCCACACGAATTGCCTTTCAAATAAGTGCGTTTCGCTTAGCCGGCGTTCACTGTACTTATCCTTGCCGACGCACTTACGACTCGCAGCTATCCTTAAGAGCGTAAAACTATTTATGGATATTTGGCGCATAAACAAGCTGACCTTAGGAACGGGTGCAGAAACAGTTACGGTTTCCGGCAGCGGCAGCGGCAACGGTAACGGTAACGGTAACTGTGGCTGGGGTCAACGATGCGCAGTCCAAATTTGAAAGAAGGCTTTAAGAAATATTTTGCGCTTATTGAATAGCACTTTTTGTTGGCTTTGATGTGCGAGCTGCGAGCGGAAAAAAAAATGAAAATGTTGGCAAAAGTGTCAACAATGGTTTCCAAGCATTTTCCACACACGCAAATCCAAATGGGTTCCTTGGCTAAAGAAGCATCCTTTTTATCCTGTAAGCAAAATATAAATAATCTCAGTTGGCCATGCATATGAAATGTTTTTTGGCAAGTGTTTATTGTAGCAACCTTTTGGTATTATTTTTAAAAGGAGAAATAACTAATATTAATAAAAAAAATAATATTAATAAAAAATAATAATAATAAAAATCTAAATAATAATAAATAACTTTAAATCTCACATATCTTGTATAGATCAGAATTTTGTAACTTTCAGGAAATGGTAATATGCCAATTGTAGTATTCGTAGAATTTAATTTGCAGTTTCACTAAAATGTTTTTCGTCATAAATATTGTTATAAAAATTCGCTTATAACTAAAGAAAATTCGTAGAATTTAATTCACTAAAATGCTTTTCATCATAAATATTTTTATTAATATTCACTTTTAACTAAAGAGCTAAAATAGCTCAATTATCGTTTTATTTAAACGTTTTGTCAGGTGTTTCCCATTTAAGTATTTATCCCAGCGTTTTGTAAGCGCAAATCTTGGACATAACTTTCCGGCTCTTTTTGCTGTAAGCGGCTTAAAGAGCTTCACAGCTTATCGCCTGCTTGGCAGACACACACACAAACACACACACAGAGACACGCACACAAGCTGCTTCGAGTGTAAGTACCGCAACTCTCCTCCCTTCGCACAATTAAGCAGCAGTTGGAGTAGAAGATCATTTTCATCTGGCCAAATGATGAGTGGGATTCAGGGCTTTGTTTATGCTGCTGCCGCTCATAACTTGTCATAAATTTGACAGCCACAGCGTCGCTGCTGAATGCCATGCGGGTCCATTATAATGGAGCTGAAATGTGTAGAGAAGTATGTGGGGGAGGGGAGTGGAATTCTCTATATTCCCACATAATCTTGAATTGCAAATATAAACGACGCACTAATTGCAGCGAATGCCTCGAAAAAAAAAAATATATATAACGAAAAACAATTTTATTTGATGCGTTTCTCAACTGCGGAGTAAGTATTAAGGCCATTAAAACCAAAAGAATAAAACATTCAGAACGGGAACGGGAAGGGGAAGGGGCACAGGAATGGGAACGTTGCAGTGGAAGAGAAACCGGCAGCAGCTGAATGAACCTGTCCGGCATTTAATGGCATTTTATGGCGCACGAAGCAATTGGCTATGAAATTAATTTGGAGAGCAAAAAAAACAAAAAAAAACTAAATTGAAGCAGCAGGAACTGAAATTAATGTCGCATGCAACGCGACGACCCAAAACAAGAACAGCAGCACCCCGTGCAACATGTGTGGCATAGAGCAAAACAGCTAGTCACTATTCCCACTACTGAGTAGCCTGGAGCAGCAAGTCGTTGCCAGTGGGACCCCTTTGAAGTTGGCCTCGCAGTCAGTTTTTAGTTGGCTCCTAATCCTTTGATGTGACTGCGCCTCCAACGCCGAATGCCACACTAAAAATGCTGAAACATATAAAAGAAATTAAAAGATGGCAACAGCAGCAGTGGCAGTGGCAGCATCATAATGGATACATCAGGAGGCGCCTAGTTGCCAATTAAGTGCTAAGAATAGATGTTGACCACTTCACATGATTGAGCGATTTAGGCCAACAACTACAACAGGTAAGACAGCAAATGTGTGGACTAAAAAAATATTCTCTTTATAAAAAAAAATATAATAAAAATACGAAGCAAAATTTGAGCAGCAAATTAATAGTTTTAAATTAAATAATTTATTTAATTTATACAAAATTAAAAAGAAATAAATAAATAATAAATAAAAAACAATCGGAATATCAAGTGGCAAATTACAAACATTTAATTATATCCCTTTTAGTTAAATTTATTTATTTATTTAGTTTATACAAAAACAATAAAAAATAAAAAAAAATAAATAAATAATAAATCAAAAACAAAAAGCATTTCAAGTGGCAAAATTAAAAACATTTAATTATACCCCTTTTAGTTACATACCCATAGACAAAATGTAGCATGCCCCAGTTGAACGTTGCTTTACGTGGCATAAACAGAACCGACAGCAGACAGCAAAACAAGACGTCATTAGTGGCAGGTGTCTGTAAAAATGTTTAGACTTGGCTATTGTTTGATTTGTGTTGCTTTCTTCGCAGCTCGAAGCTTTTTTTTTTTAACCAAAAAATTTACTTTTTCATAAACAGTGAGAAAACTTTGGATGTTTGCATTTTGGATTTTTCCCCGCAGGCTTTCGTCTGAGTAACCAGAACCGACAGCAAACACAGGAAATGTGCTGCAACTTTTCAAACATTTTCTAATGCGAGTGAATACAATTCGAAAGGGGGTGGTCGGGGGGAGGGGTCACTTCAAAGAACTCTCAAACCGTTGGCGACAATTAGCTGCAAAGTTTGGAGTCTAATGGACTCTGGCATGCCATTGACGCATTAAATATGATCTCTGGACGGGGGGCAAGCATTGGCGGGGTTGAAATACCATTTGAAAAGGCGTGATTTGAAATTGACAACGTTTTGACAATGCAATTTTACGGTACATTTAACATTGCATTGGTCAATGTCGCTGACCTTTGTGGGCCTTGCAAGGGCAAGTTGCATTTGGGGGTCAGTAAATTGACATTTGAAAAGGGAAAACAATTGAAAATGTGCAGAGAACTCGAAGTAAACTTAAAGTTTATGAGCTGTGTAATATAATATTTAAATTTTAATGTTAGTTACATAAAAAGTAAAAGCAGATAAATACAATATAAATAAATATAATAATAGTTAAACTGAATAATATAATATTTAAATTTTAATGTTAGATACATAAAAGCAAGAAGAAAAGAAGATGAATACAATATATATAAATATAATAATAATTCAACTGAATAATATATAAATTTTAATGTTATATACATAAAAATTAAAAGCAGATAAATACAATATATATAAATATAGTAATAATATGTAATATATCTGCAATCTGATATATTTTTTGCATAGAGTCAAAACTGCACAACTTATTTTCAGAATTTGCATAGCATACTTTTTAACAGCCTATAAAATTAACTGAATTTTTATAGCCATAATATGGACATCATTTTTGTATGATTTGAGTTGCCTTTAAGCCTCTGCAGTTTTCGCTAAAAATAATATAATTAATAAACTACT
Organism: Drosophila dives; assembly: GCA_035042365.1. Classification (NCBI taxonomy): domain Eukaryota; kingdom Metazoa; phylum Arthropoda; class Insecta; order Diptera; family Drosophilidae; genus Drosophila; species Drosophila dives. The sequence goes on along the minus strand of JAWNLJ010000416.1, from coordinate 1,198,368 downwards.
AAAATAAACGATTCGCAACCAGATAAAACTAATTTTATTTTACAAATTCTGATTGTAGCTTGCAGAATGGATCATTATAGAAAGCAATAACAGTATTCGCAAATGTTAACTGTATTCAGTTGGTAAGTGACGCATTCGTCGTCATTTTTCTATTAGCCTTTCAGACTTTCAGCTCATTGAAAATCATTTGGCAGACTCATTGTTAGCCCGCTGGGCGCTGCTTTGGGGACGACAGATTGAAAGTGTGCCCAAGCCAAAAAGTACTTGAAGCACATAGACAAATCACCTTCACTTGAACAGAGGAAGAGTGAGAAAGAGAGAGAGAGAGAGAATTAAAGACAGAGATAGAGCTAGAGACACGGGCTCATTGTCAAGCCAATAAAAAAGCAGGCCAGAGCTACTTAGTCTTCAGATACTTATCAGCTGTGCAGAGGGCGCCCAACAGACGACATATATATATATAAATATATATATATATATATATATATATATGTACGTACATTGTAATAGTTGTTGGTGCAAGTAAAAGTAAATTAGATAAACGCCAAAGAACGCACAATCATGTCATGTATTGTACTATGTATCTGAGTGCCACATACATTTATGAGTTATCAACGTTAAAATGAATCTTAATTGAACCAAAAACCGAAAACCGAAACCGAAACCGAAACTGAAGCCAACGTCGACGTCGGAGCTCGATCAAAGCATTTGCCGACTCCCCACTCTCCAAAAATGATGATCGCCCCCATGTGGAAATGTGCCTGGTCAGAGCTCAATGAAATTGACAAATGTTTGGACAAATAAGCAAGCCGAATGATCGACAACGACAGCGATGAGAAGTATATGATTTTTTGTAGTTGTTGTTGTTGTTTTTGTAATTACTTTGGGCAAATATTAGACGGAAGAGCCGGTGCTCGGAGATTCCAGGTCGCTTACGGGTTTTGGGTCAAAAGTTGTAACTGCAATTTTTGCCTCATTTGCAGGCCCATAAAACGATGAGAAGATACCAAATACCAGGTTGATGGTTGGTATCGGGAAATGCAGTGGAGTGGAGTGGAGTGAAGGTGAGTGCAGTGGAGTGGAGTGCAGTGGAGTGGAGTGCCTTGCCCTTTTGGGAATGTGTTGACGCAGCAGACGGACAGGAGAAAGAAGGTAAACAGCAAACAGCTCAAGACAACAAGTGGAAAAGTAGTTGGGATATGGGTTTGCCTAAGGAGAAATGTGTGTAACCAACAGATTGAGTGACTGATGGATGAATGGATGAGCCGAGCAAACAAAAAACAGCCTAAAAAACAAAAACAAAAAAAAAAACACAAAACTATGCGTTTATCTATAGATAAACAAAATGCATTGCTTCTAGCCACAAGGGATGTGCAGTAGCACACACACAGTCACACATATATACGCATACAGATGCAGATGCGAATTACAAATACTTGTTGACAATTCGCTGCGCATTTAAAAAAATATGTTGGATCGTTTGGTACCAAATCAGTGATAAACTGCTTTAAAAAGTAAATTGTTGCATTTAATAAACAAAATTTTTGTCTAAGAGCTATGAGAATTTAAAGAAAACTTTTAATTAAATCAAAAAATTATTAATTTTATTAGCTGTAAATTTATAAATATTATAAGTCAACAATAACTAATACAATTCAAATTTAAGTATTATTTATGTTTCTTTAAAGGAATAAATCAAAAAATTATTAATTTTCCTAGGTGTTAAAATATAAACAATAAAAGTCAGTAATATATAATAAAAGTGAAATTTAAATACTATTTATGTTTCTTTAAAGGAATAAAACAAAAAATTATTAATTTTATTAGCTGTAAATGTATAAATAATAAAAGTCAACAATAACTAATAAAAGTCAAACTAAAATATTAATTCTGTTTCTTCAAAGAAGTAAACCAAATAATTATTAATTTTCTTAGGTGTAAATATATAAATAATAAAAGTCAATAATAAAAATAATAATAATAAAATATAAGTCAAACTTCAATATTATTTTGGTTTCTTCAAAGGAATAAAAGGAAAAAAGGAATAAAAGTCAAACTAAAATATTAATTATGTTTCTTCAAATAAGTAAATCAAATAATTATTAATTTTCTTAGGCGTAAATATATAAATAATAAACGTTAATAATATATAATAAAATTCAAATTAAATATTATTTATGTTTCTTTAAAGTAATAAATCGTTTAAAGGCAGCTAAGCAATTTTAACAATTTTTATATTTGCATTAAATTAACGGCGTCACTCTAAAATTTACGGTTTTTTTTTTGCTCACACACAACGATTAGTTTAGTTGAATGCATATCAAAAAATTGTGCAGCATTGACAAGTTGTCGTGATTATTAATGAACAAGCAATGCCTGCAGATACATTTGTATCTTTTGCGCTCAAAAAAACTCAGACAGCTACCACCAGCTTTAGCTGCGCAGCAGCAAATTTCTTTAGCATGCGCAACAACAACAACAACAGCAAGAACAACAACAACAACAACAATAACAAAACCAATAACGAGCGCACTTTATGTGCCTATCAGAGCCAGGCAACGACGACGCATCTAAATCGAAAATATACACGAGACGAGAGCACACGAAGCAGCACACGACGTTGTCGTCGTCAGTCGAGTTCCGAACGAGCTGGGGAACGCACGTGTGTGCCGCACACAAAATAAGCCACAGAGCAACATATACCGTTTAAGGCGTAAAACAGACTTGAGCGAAGCAATTCGTATGCGTAAAAGTGAATCGAGTCCCTGGCAAATAAAAAAAAAATACAAAATCAGAAGCCAACATATCCGTTGCAACGGTATAACAAACTTTCGTGTGATCGATTTCGGCGCGCGTGTTTTGATCTGGGCAAGTAGTGAGTCCGCATATGAGAGAAGTGGCCGGCCGGCCGGCCCCCAATCGCGCATTGTATTTGAGACGCAGTCGGCGCCTTTTTATCTGAAACCAAATACAGAAACAACAATAACAATAACAACAACGAGAAGAAGAAACCTTTAAGCCTGTTTAGATGGATGGATCGGCGTGAGGCATTGAGGCGGACGCGGCGCGTCGTCTGTTCAAACGGGTTTCGTTGCGCTCGATCGGGGGATCTGTCTGGAATCGCTGGCCTTTTGATGTTGCGCCCTCGGCGAACGAGCAGCTCTAAACGTTTCCAGGAAGCCAACTGGATCGGCCAGGAGGCGGCGTTCGCTGCTGCTGTTAACCAAATAAATCAACATTTGATAATGTGAAAACAAAAAACCAGCAAAAAAAAAAATAATTCAACGAGAAACCGTTTGAAGTGCGCACGTGAAAATCGAATAAAAAAAATTTAAAAAATAATTGATTGAATCATGCAAAGGTGAACTCAAAAAAAAAAAAAATGTTTGTTAAAAACAAAATGTAGCTGCCAAGAAAAATAAAGCGCGCAAATCAAACGAAAAGTATTAAGAAGTCCAAATAAGTTCAGGAAAAATCAAAGCAACAACAAAAAATTACAAGAAATCAAAATTGGAGAATATATAGCTAAATAGATTTATAATTACGCATATATATATAGATATATCACGACTATCAAAGTTACATAATCTCGAAAACAAAAATATATATTTCGAATTGCATTTAATAATACATTTTTTTATACATCACGCAGTCTCAGTAAATTAATAAAAATAATAAAACAAAAACAGAACAATTCAAATAAATTTATAAAAATTAAAAATATATTACAAATACAATAATAATTAAAATAAATAAAATATATATTATCAATTAGTAACTAGCATTTAGTAATTTATTAACTACAAAGTACTTACAAAAAAAAAAAAAACCGAAAAATTCGCATTCAATACGCATTCAAAAACACGCCAAAAAGTAGTTTTTAGACCGGAACCAAACAATATTCAACAATAACAAAAACAACAACAACAAAAATAAAATTAATAAAAAACGAGGCATTTAGTAAATTTTATTTAATATTGCTAACTGCTGAGAGGAACAATATGCAAGCGATAATTATAAAGATTGTGCTGCTGCTGCAGTTACTCAGCCGGCTGGGACGCTGCCAGGAGCAGCAACTGTTGCTGCCGAGCATCGACAGCAATGCGAACGTGCAGCAGCAACAGCAACAGCATCAACACCAACAGCCGCACAGCAGCAACATCAACAACCATCAGCAGCAGCAGCAGCACAGCAGCAACAATCTCAGCCTGAACAGTACGTTGCTCAACACGCTGCTCAGCAGCACTGGCCAGCTGGGAGGTGTTGGTGGTGCAGGTGGATTGCCACTGCCCGGCGGTGGTGGTGCTGCGGTTAATCAACTGGGCGGCATCGCTGGCCTGGGCAGCAGCACAGCAGCGAGTGCTCCGCCCGCGCATGGAATGGGCATGGGCCACGGCATGGGCATGGGCATGGGCCATGGCATCGGACACCATGGCCCTGGACAGGGTGGACATCCGCATGGGCATGCGCTGGCTGGACTGGCCAATCTTGGCATTATTGTGGGCAGCAAGGGACTGCCAGGCATGTCCGGTATGTTGGGCATGCAAGGCGGATTGGGCGGTTACGGAGGAGGAGGAACAATGCTGAATGCTGGCGCCGCTGGAGGAGTGATTGGAGCTGGCGCTGCGGTTGCTGGCGGCGGTGGAGGAGGCATGGATATGCAGAGTCCATAGTGAGTAATTTAACAGTTATTATTACAGCACACACAAGCACACACACACACACACACACACATACACACACTTAATTGGAGGGCGCATGCACAAGTGAAATCTTATCATCAATTGATGAAGACGCTCAACTTGAGGCAGCTCGTCAAATTCAAATTCTTTTGTCCTATTAACAACAACATGCCGGGGGCATCCCATGTTTGTGTTTCTTGTTTTTTATGGCATTCTCTGGCCTGGGGCCAATTGTCATTGACATGTTGTGGTGCAATCGTCTGCCCACCAGACAGATCCACAGATTGAACCATTCACAAATCAACTTTTACTCTTTACCCTCCTGCAATTATAACGAGCTGTTCCTTGTCATCAAGAACATGGCTTAATCACAACTGCGAATCACTTTTTGACCCTTGACTGCTATAAAAAAATATATTTTCTAGATTCCATGTTTTAAATTAACTATTTCGTACTTAAAAAAAGTCATGCAACAATTTTTATATTATTCACAAACTTCTCTAAATAAGTATTTAAAACAACTAAAATTTATTTCTTATTTGAAATGTAAATAAGTAAATAAAAACTTAATCAAATACTACAAATTACAGTTATATTTTGTCATATAAAAAAATCTATTATTTCGGCAGATTTGTTAAATACAAATAGAAGTTAATAATTAAATTTTCTAAGCAAATTATTCCAAATTTGTTGCTCTCCGTTTTACATTCATATCAGCAAATCTCTCGTAGAGAAAACTTATGATTATTTTGAGGTTTCTTAGAAAAGATAAATACAAACTTGACTTCATTGAAAACTCCCCAATTTTCGTTTATGTTATTTTTTCCATTGAATTTGCTCTTTGATGTTTGCCCAGCGACTTTTCAGTTTAATTACTTTGAAATGGTCGCATTTATTTGTTTACACTTGATGGCCAAGTTTATATAGGCATCGGTCAGTAGCTAATGCTTATTGATCCAGTCAAGTTAAATAAATAGCTGAGCAAAATGTGCAACAGTCTGAAGACCACCCGAAGCTGTTGCCACACACAATCCCAAGAGGCAGCAGCAGGCAAAGTGGCGACTCCACGGAATGTTGCTTGCTGTTGCAGTCCGTGGCAAGTCCGGGGCAGACCGGGGCAGGCTTAAACAATAAAGTAAAATTATTTATACATACTTTGGCTTTTTGCGCCTGTCAGCCAAAAACATTTTCATTTTTATTGCAAGGATTGCGCATTGGAGGATGGAGGCGTAATCGTTGAAGCTACTGAAGCTAGTCTCAATCCACTTGTCAAAATGTGCGAGTCGTCGTCATTTTTTATGATTATTAGCTGCGACGGACTGCAACGTAAATTTTACTTACACTTCACATTAATTTGCCCACTGACAACAGGCAGTAGCAGCCACAATGGGCTTGCCGAAGGGGAAGGGGGGGTGTAAAGAACCAGGCAGCAGGCAACGGTTATTATTTGCCATTACACAAAAAAAAACCAACCCAACAGTCAGCAACAACTCCAACCGTGTGCCATCTCCAACTAGGGTTACTGCTCAACTGCCTCCTGTCCGTGCAGCAACTGGAAATTTTTTATTACCCAATAGTCAAATGGGCGCCACACTTGCAGCTGCAGCCTGATTCCCTGTTAATTTTCTACCTATTTCATTTATATACTATATACTTTTATTTTTTTGCTGTTGTGCTTGTCTCAATGGGGTAGAAAGTGTTTCACTTGCTCAAACGTTGACCCAACCGTCGACCAGACAAATCGATAGACAGCAATAAGCTCAAGCTACGGCTATAGCCATAGCTATATCTATAGCCATAGCCATCGCCCATTAGGCAACCTTTTGTCCACTGTCCACTGTCCACTGTTCACTGTTTGAGCCGCTTGATTACAATTAATCGGCTTATTTACTGGAGCCATTTGCCCATTTGCCAATTTGCCCATTTGCCATTTGGCTGAGAGGCAGCTACTCTGCTGCCACTTGGCTCCCTCATTGAGTTCAGCGTCAAGTGCGGTGCAACGTGCCATTTTATTGATTTGAAATGAAATGTCAGCAAACATCGAGTGCAATATTAGCAAATTATGCTTGATAGCGATCATTAAAATACCAAAAGGCAGCATATGGTAAAGTAGTTAAAGTAGTTAAAGCAGAAATCAGTAGCTTGGGATTGGGATTTATTGGGATCATTAAAAAACTAAGCAAACACCAAACTTATCTCAAAAATTAAATTAAAATTATATTTCTTTTTCATCTTGAACTATGAATAATTTAAATCACTAATTAATTCAGTATTCAGACTTGAGTCTTCAGAGTAAATGAATTTTCCCGAAGTGCTGATTTGCTCAGTTAATTTTGTGTGCTGCCCAGTTGGATATTTAGTACTTGAACACCTGCCCAAAACAATTCGATTACAAGTGCAAACTCAACCGATCATCAGCCAGTGTGACTGGCCCAATATGCAAATATACGCGTCGAAGGAAATGTAGCACGCAGTGTGGCATGCAGCAGGCAGCAGGCGGCAGGCGAGTGGGTTTTTTGGTTTTTGGGTTTGGGTGCGTGTTTACTCGAATCAATATGCAGAAAAGCTGATTAGGGGATGTAATGAAAATTTAATAATTGCCATTGAGGCACTCGATGGACGTGGAACAGTTGCCCACGACCACGAATATTTCCCCCCGGCGGTCGCAATTAATCTTCAGCGCAGGGTTGCGCCTGGTAATACTAGAAGATGAACAAGAAGAAGAAGCAGCAGCCAAGTCAAATAAAACCAAAAACCAAAAAAAAAAACTGCAAATTTGACTAAAGAGTAGGGGACGTTGGTTGTGGATGGAGTGAGGAGGGGGGGGTCAGAATTGGGCAGGGTTGGTTTCAATTTCACCATTCACCATTCACCATTTGAAAGGCAAAGCAAAAGGCAAATAATGTAATAATGTTTGACAGTCTCGTTCCCATCTCGAGCCCTCCAAGCACCCCTCTCTCAGTCCGTCTAGCGTCTAGCGTCTGCCGTCTCTCTCGCCCTATGTGACGTCTGTTGTTTTGTTAACAGACATTTATGACATTATACGGCGCAAAATCATGTTGTTACTGTTGTTGTAACAAAAGCCAACGCCACCCCGGGGCAGACTCAACCCCCTTGTTTTTCTCAGTCAATCCTTTGGCCCGCTGTGATTTCATTTGCCTTACAAGCGGCACAAAATCTGCTTAATTGTGCGTAAGCCTTGTAGTTCCCCGACCACGAAACCTTGCTCTCCCCCTTCCCTTCACGACTTACAGTTAAATATTTGTCAGAGAGTAATTAAAACTTACTTTACTTACTTACCGTTGCCTCGGTTGCCTTTGCTCTTTGGCTGGCTTTGCGAGAACAAAAGAACAACTTACTGTTAACTATGCGAGTTCTTTGAGTTTCACAAAAGTTCAACTCTCTCTCTCTCTCGCTCTCTCTCTCTCACTCTGTCGCCTTTCGTATCTGAGTGGTTATAGTGCTCGTATCTCTATAGTGTCTGGCGTCCTGGCGGAAACATAAAAATGTTAATTTTTCCACCCAGAAGAATAGCGAGTGAACAGCTTTTGTTGCACAGAGGCCGCAAATTACGAGTCTGGTTACCAAGAAACATGCCACATGATTCTGCTAGACGCCAGGGTTGGGCTCTCGAAATTGACGATAACGATTATGTGCAAACTTTTTGGTATTGTTTATCTTTTTCTTCTTATTCGGGTTTTATTTTCTTTTTTTTTGGTTTGCACAAAATTAAAAATATCCCTGCAAAAGAAATGCGGGAAATCTTTTGCGGCTGCTGCTGCAGTTAGCGCCATGTGGCACCAACAAAAAAAATATATATATATATTTATTTGTCTCAATACGACAGTGACGATAATGAAGGCAACTCTGGGTAGGACGAACTACTCCAGCTGACTTCTGGATTGCTGTCCCTCCTCTTTTGGTAGTATTGTACTTTTGCATAATGTAATGACAGGCATAAAGTTTTTCCTTTCCTCTATTTTTGTGGTCTTTTATTTAATTTCCTTAACTTTTTTCTGTTTTCGTTGTTGGTGCTTGGAAAGTTGAGGGAATTGGGATATGGTCAAGCAGTTGGTGGCGCATTATTATAACCCTAATGTGAAACAGATGTTTCTTATTAGAATTGGAAACTTGCATAGAATAAAGATACAACTTACAAGTAATTTCTTGGTTTTTTGTTGTACAGTTATTTGTCATTCAGAGATTTTTGTTTGAATTTCCTAATTAATACTTAATTTTTATTTAATAAATTTGAAAAATGTGCTTATTTTTCTGCTTTTTCCAATCTTCAGAAAGTACATACAATATTCGGTGTTGTCTCATTGAGCATTGATGATTTGATTTTCTAGCCGTTTTCCCGCCAAACAATTTGCCTGCCATTTGCCATTTGAACTTTTTAATTTTGTCGTTTTGATGGCTGCGTTTTATGATGCCGTTGCCTTCATTTCAAACTGCTCCCCAGCTCCCTTTCATTCAGTGGCATGCAGCTGCTGCCATTCGTGGTTTTTGTCTTAATGATAAGGTCGGAGGTTTTTCAGTTTTTCCAGCTTGGTTTTGAATTCTATACAGCAGCATCCTTTGTTGTGCCTTGGCCAAAGCTGAGCTATAAAACCCAAAAAAAAAAAAAAAAAACATAATAAATAAAATAATAAAAACAGTGAATAGAGAAAAATCAGCTGGAAGCCCCAAAGAAATCGCCTCATAAATTGGCTATGATGAGTCTAATAAAACTGAAACTCAAACTGAAATTGAAGCTGTGCCACTGCCACGCTGCGAGGGTTGCACGTCTGCAGTTTTGTTAACAATAGAAATGGAAAATTTTTTCTATTGTTATTCCCATGACATAAAATGCATTTTTCGTTTAATTAATGTGCAACAAATACCCAAAAATGACTTAGGCAAATCAAAAGAATTGAGCTGCGTTTGGGATTCAGATTCAAGCGTTGCATGAAAACCGAAATGAAAATCAAACAACATGTTGAAAGATCTGCCAAGGTGTCAAAATTAAAAACAAACTCCAATCAGCTATGCCAGAGCTGTGTGTGTAGGAGTCGATAAATTTAGCTGTGTGGTTGCTCTTGCAGCTACAACTGTTGCTGCTGTGGTTGCTGCTGCTGCGACTGCTGTTGCTGCTTTCATTTCTGCTGCCTTTGATCTTGAGCAATGTCTTTGCCTGGCTAAAGTTGCGTCGCTTTGGCAGCGCATTGAGGAAGTTGCATCAAAGATAAACATTGCCACACACACAGAGACACACACATTTACACATGTGGCACACAGTGGGACCTTGAAGTTCTAGCGGACCTTGAGGCACTCTCCACGCACACACACACTCACACACACATCAAAGAGATCAAAGCGGGTGTGTGTGCAGTGGGGAGTGGGGGAAGTTTAGTGAGCCGCCGCATTTGCCACACGCAGTTAACAGTTAAATTGCAGTCACATCCTGTTAAACGGTTTAACCTACAAAAAAAAAAAACAAAAACAATTTAAAAGAAAAGCGAGAAAAGCGCAAGCCTCGACTCTTGGCCAGGTTCTGTGGGCAACAACTGTTGCTTTGTCGGCTGGCAAACAGCACTCGGGGCAGGCTCCAGCACCTGGCTAAGCTTTGATGTTGCGCCTCTTGCGGTTTCTGTTTGCTGTTGACATAATTGGAGTTTTGGCTGCTTCGTTCTTGTCTGCTTGTTTTTTTTTCTTTTCTTTTGTCGTTGTGTCGCTTTGTCGTTCTGTCTTTCTGTCGTCACGGCTCGGCACTCACTTAGCGGTACTTTAAGAGGCGCGCACATAATTTGCGCAAATTGGCGACAAGAGTCAAGACGCTTTGCCATCTCTTCGACAGATCTTTAAAGCCTAATTGACGCCTCGAACGTTTGACACTCCCCTCAAGTTCCGCTTTCAACTGCTCCCCCCCTCACTCTTTGCTGTCACTTGCAGTTGCGTGTAGGTGTTTTAATATGCATTTCGCTGTGTTTTGGGGACATTTTTGCGACTTGTCTGCAGATCGATATAAATTGGCGATTTGACCCTGAAAAGGCATACGAATGACAAGAACTGGCGGCGGCGACACAAAGCAAAGCCACTCGCAAAACAGACAAACAGAACAACAGTTATGGAAATGAGAAAAAAGAGGGGAGCAGAAAAAAGATGCCAAAAATAAACAAAAACAATTTGCTTGGTATTTTAATTCAATTTGGTTTCTTCGTCGGAGAAACATGAAATGGATAACAGCAATTGATTAAAAGCAACTGCTGTTAAAATGAAGTGCACAGCTTACCCCCTTCCCTACCTACTCCGCCCTTCTTCAGTACTTTAAGAATTCTGCTTCGTCGGCAAACAGCAGCAGTTGAAATTTATATGGAATCAGTTGCACTGCGAAAGAGTCTCAAATTACAATGAATATTCGAATATTTTTTGAGGGTGCAGCAAATCATTTTTATTGATCTTCCTTCAAATTATTATTCTGCATCAAGTTCAACTATTAACTATTTATTTACTTTTACTGAAACTTGTATTTCCCGGTATCATAATTAAATTATTATTTAAAAATGAGTTTTAATCATTTTCATCGAACTTCCTCATAATTATTATTCTGCAACAAATTAAACTTTTTATTTATTTACTTTTTATAATATGCTACTCAAGCTGTAACTTCTCAACTTCATTATTAAATTAACATTTAAAGATGAGTTTTAATAATTTTCATTGATCTTCCTAAAAATTATTAATCTGCATCAAGTTAAACTTTTAATTTATTTACCTTAACTCAAAGTTTAACTACTCGGTATCTTTATTAAATTAATATTTAAAGATGAGTTTTAATCATTTTCATTGATTGATCTTCCTCAAAATTATCATTCTGTATCAAGTTAAACTTTTTATTTATTTACTTTTAATAATGTGCTGTTCTCGTTTTAACTTCTCAGTTTAATTACTTAATTACCATTTAAAGTTGAGTTTTAATTTATTTATTTTTATTAATTATTGCTGTATATATAATAATAATTGATTATGTGCATCATAAATAACTTTCACAATCTCACGCCCACTTGAGTGAACTTGCAACCAGCACAAGTGCCACATTCTAGATCATCTTCAACACGAATATGCACTTCACTTCAATACCCCCCTCTCCTGCCCTTCTCCCACAAACTTTCACGAGCGAAATTCAAGAAAAAAACTTTGCTTAGATCAAGAACTAAAACGGGGCAAGAGCAGACCAAAAAACCGCTAGACAAGTGATGGACCTTGAGGCTGCAACACAAGCACGAACATGCCACAACGATACCAATTTGCCCCCCTTTGGCCCCCCTGCTTTACCCTATTCTGTGCACTGCTGATTGACAAATGCAGTGAAGCGTCCTCTGCTTTGGAACGCGACGCAGTTGTTGATGGATGGATGCGAACATGGATGGGTTGCTGTTGCCAGTGTTGCTGCTGCCAGTGTTGCTGCTGCTGCTGCCGCTGATTTTACCGACTCACTCAAAGCGAATCACGCCCCAAATTAACAGAAATTAACACGCGTTTAATGTCAAGCGAACGGATCACCTGCCCCCTTTGACTGCATCAACGATGCACCGACTCCCAGCTCGCGTACCCATTCCCATTCCCATTACTATTTCCATTTACCCGAGGATCGCGTTGGGTGTTGTCTGTGTTTACTTAATGACGTTTATGTGTCTTGTGTGTCATTTGTCGGCATATATCTGAGCTGTCATAAAGCGATTTGATTAAAGCGAAAATGCCGCCAACCCAAACCAAAACCAAACCAAACCAGCTGACACTGCAGCGGGCTCCAGCTCCAGCTCCAGCGGCCGCCTGGAGAAGCTCTTTTCCAATTAAAATGCAGTCAGAGTCACAATCGGTGTTCGTCGTCCTGTCCCACAAAACGCTGTGCCAAACATTTATTTTCGGAAATCGAAAAAAAATGAAGGGGAGAAGGGAGCAGCAACATGCCCAGAAAGTGAGAGTGAACCAAAAAAACTGTAGGCTAAAAGATAACACAACGAATTTAAATACACTTACAGTTATGGAAAATAAATAGATTTAAATAATTATATAATTTTTGAAGACTTATTTTTTGAGTATATTTTTTGAATGTTTTTTTCTCTTATATTAAATTTGAAATTAGGCGACTTATTTGTACTGAATTCCAGACAAATCCCAAAAAAAAACATTCACATTTTTAATGGTTTCATTTTTTCTTAATGATGCAAGTGTCTTAACCAAGAAATGGAGAATAAATTTATTATATATTATTTATTTAATAATACAATTTCTGAATACTTATTTTTTAAGTACGAAATAGGTATGTTTTTTTTCTCATATCAAATTCGAAATTATGCGATTTATTTAAACTAAATTTCAGACAAACCTTATTAAAAACATTCACTTTGTGTGCTAAAAATTTACATTTTAAATGGTTCTATTTTTTCTTAATAATGCAAGTGGCTTAGCTAGGCTTAGATGCCCCAAAGGGAAGTGTATAAAGCTTACTGAGAAAACAAGGAGGAAAAGTGCCAAATGTCGGCGGCACAAATTCTTTGTAATTAGTATTAAAATGTTTTCCGCTACATTTTCACTTGATTTTCAGCTGCCAGTCGACCAGACCCAACACAGCCCAATCCGTCCCGTTTCTGTGCGCCGGCCGTGCTCCCATCACAGTTTCAAGTTGCAGGCCTCAGTCAGTTAGTCAGTTAGTCAATTTGTCTATGTGGCCCCCGAGGGCTCCTGCTCCTGCTCCGCCTCCGCCTGTCTGTCGCTGTCTCTATCCTCATATCTCTTGCTGTCTCTTTCTCTTTTGCTGCCCCATATATATATGTGTATCTCTGACCTGGGCCTGTGGCTGCTTCTGCTGCTGCTTCTCGCATGATTGAAGGCAACATGTGTTTCGGAAATTATGCAAAATTGCCTGCTGACTGTTTGTTGTTGTTGTTGGTGGCACAGTCGATGCGCTGTTGAGGCATGAATATGCGACTGCATTCAGTTGTGCCCCATGCAGCATCCACAGATCTATAGCTGTTACTATGTAGCATTTTGCTTAGCCAGCTTATTTTTTTTTTATTTTTTTTTTTTGCATATTTCGCTGCTCATTATCATTTGTTTAGTGGCCGGCGCAGTTCATTTCATAAACAATTAATAATGCTTAAGCGCATCTTGGCGTTGACAGCCGCAGCAAATATGCGGAGCCACCTACCCAGAGAGAGAGAGAGAGAGAGGCAACGTGGACTGTGTTGTGGCCACAGAATGTGGCAGTTCGCTCAGACTGCCTCGCACTGCCTCTAGGCGTGCCACAACAACCAAATTGCATTTTTCGGTTGTTTGGCCATTTGTTTGGCTTAAATTTGTTGGAGTGTCGAAATGCGGCATACAACAAACGGAAGTCGCTAACGGATTGGGATGCCAGCAAAACACAACTCATTCCCTATCCAAAATCTGTGCAGCTGTGTCCAAACACTCAATGCTGAATTATGATTATTTAATATTTTCTTAAGCGAAAGCATTTATCACAACTCGCTAATTAGCCTGACAATCTCAGAGTAAATACAAATATTAATCTATTTATATAATTTTTTATTTTTTATTTTTTTATTATTTATATTTATAAATTAACAAACTAGTCAAATTTAATTACAACGATTTATTAAAAGTAATAAAAGAGAAGGAAATTTAACTAAGAGAATTTCAGACATCTGCTCAAAATATAAAATTGAGTTTTATTTTACATTTGAAAAAAAGCTCCAATTTATTAAAAATCGAAGAAAAAAAACCCATTAAAATTAGGCCTTCAATTTATGCATATTTTCATAGAGCAATTCACCTAATGAAAGAAATGTGAATTTAAACAAAAAAAACTGGTAAAAATATTGCGCAACGATTTATAAATATACATTTTGAGTGCGAGTAAATACTTCAAAAGATACTCGATGATGTTTACTTTTATGAACCACCAAACTCATATTTAATATGCAATAAATTTCCAAAAAAGAAAAATTAAATTCAAAATGAAGTTACCAAAAAAATTAATGAAGTTTTCAGTTGTTGTTTACAAAGCTGTTAAATTTAATGATATGTTTTTTGAAATGTGTTGCTGAAGTTAAACTAATTAGCTAATAATTTGATATGTAAACTTAGCAAGTGAAAAGTGTGTTTAGGTGAGTGGCAACAAACTGTGCAGCTGCCACATGAGCAACATGAACTTGTTTTATCACCTAACAGCAGCAACATCAACTTGGCTGATTGAATGCGCGCTTGGCAGCATTTGATTTGTTTAAAAAAATAAAGCACTCAAACTTACACACACACATACACATACACACACACATCAGCTGCTATGTGAATGTGTGGCGCCAAGTTGGCCCCAATTGGGTGGGTGGAGGAGCGGTTCGGGCATTTGCCTAATTAGCACTCAATGAGCAACTGAAGAGCTGTCGAGGAATTTTTTTTTTTTTGCGCTTGCAACAGCTGCCACAAGTACTCATACTCATACTCATACTCGTATTCATACTCATAATACGAGTGTACTCATACTGCTATCTACGAGTACTCGATGCCAGCTGACAAGGCCGCTGCCACAGCTCGCTCCGCTCCGCTCCGCTCCGTCCTTTATGGCCTATTCACCAGCTTCTTCTGGGTTTTTGCGAGGGTTGCTCTTAAGTAATCTTATGTGTGCTACGTGACCGTCCATTAATACATCATTGGGCCACCCCCCCCCCCCCCCCCCGCGGCTGCTACTCCAAATGAGCTGCTGATGTATTGGGAATGGAGTGATGGAGCCCCTTTTCCCCCCTCCATCCATCCACCTATTTTCCCGCTTAGCTTTTTGGGTTTGGCTTTATTTTATTTTTTTGGGTGCGATTCGCATTTTCGTCATGGCCATAAAAACGCATTTTATGCGAAACGCATTTTGGCCCTCTTATCGCTGGCCCATACAACGTAGTCGGACTTTTTATGAACGCAAATAAAAGTGCGCTTAAAATACTTACATACACAGCACTCCCTCCATCCCCCTCCCTGCTAGTCCTAGCGTAGTCCTCCCCCAATCGCTGCCAGGCAGGCACTCATAAACCCAGCAGCAAAAGTTTTAATGTTGATTGCGTTTTGCATTAAAGTTAATGTTGATTCTGATGTTTAATTTTAATGCGTCTCTCAGCGCCTCCATTTAGTAGTCTCTCTCTCTTTTTTTTATCCTTGATTTACTGCAGGATCTGACCAGCTGAGCAGAGGAAATTAATCATTAATCGCTGCGACGCATGTTGAAAATGGGAAAATGCTGCGAGAAAAATGAATTTAAATGTATATTTTCTGTCAATTTTGATGACTTGCTAGGGAGTTGTGGGTGTGTGTGTGTGTGTAAATTCCAAATTCCAGCAGTTAAATTTAATTGCTTATGCTTGTCAGAGAGAAAAACGAGGGAAAATGTTATGACATTTCTATAAATATGCGCCAGCGCCACAAATGTCAAGTGGCCAAAAAGAAGGACTCATAAATAACCAAAATGCCTTAGCCATATTAAATCACAACCAAATTAGAAATGTTTGGGGGTGGAGAAATTATTTTTTTGGGGGGGATAGTAGCAACAGCAGCAGCGGCAATAATAGGCACTGCTTATTAGAGAGATCTGACATAAAGTTTCTCATTCAGAAATTACCTGATAAATATTTCGTTGAAGAGGCAGCAGCAGCAGGCAGCAGTTGGGGAGCATGTGGGTGAAAGGGGGAAGCGTGAGCAACAAATAGTTGTAAAATGCACAGAGGAGCCACAGAATTATAGGAAAGAATATAATAGCAAACAAAATGTGGTAGCTGGAAGAAGAAATGCAGACAAATTGCCGGAATGCTGCTGAAGCAGAAAAAATACGAGTGCGCCAACAACAACAGCAGCAACATCCACAGCAACAGCAGCACAAACAAAAACAACGGCAGCAACAACCGCAGAAGTAGCAACAACAATAGCTAATATTAGCTGAAAAATAGTTTGGCAACGTATTCAATGCAACAGCAGCAGTAGCAACCAGCAGCAGCAGCAGCAACCAGCAGCAGCAGCAGTCCGCATTGAAGGCTAATAAATGTTGCTGCTGTGCGGCAGCGAAACAAAGCGGAAGCGTTGAAGCAACCAAAGGGCAAAACCCATTGCCGAGTGAAATGTGAGGCGCTGCAACTGCAACACACAATGAAACTAATTACTGGCATTTTAAAGAAAATTTTGATGCTCTCAAATTGCAACTTGTAATGTTTCCACACAGCTTTTGTGAATGGTATAAAAGAAATTTAACTTTAAATTTGTGAAAAGTTGCATTTAAGGCAAAAATGTGCCTGATATGAAACTGAGCAATTTTAGTTGCTTCAAGTTTTTTTAAACATATTTTAATAGAACAAAAAGTTGCAGTAACAGTGATGTGGCAGCTACAACTGGCTTGCAACAATGAAGTGAAAACTAGGCAAACAAGTTTAAGCAGCATTAAATGAGAAAAAAAAACAATTACAGCAATAACAACGAGCAATATTATTGCTAATGTTGTTGCTAATGTTGCTAGTTGCTGCTGCTGACAATTTGAAATGCAATTTTATGAATCTCAACGGCAGCAAACAATTAAAATGAAGCTGTCAAATGCATGAAATGTCAATAAAAAGTAAAACAAGCCAGAGAATTTGCTGATGACACAAGCAGCGGGTGACCAGTAGCAACAGTAACAACAGCAGCAGCAACATCAGCAACAGCAGCAGCTGCAACACGGTCAATGCGTGGGCGTGGCAATACAGAGGCTGAATGCCTGATTGCCTGTTAGTCAGCGCAGTGTTCGCATTAAATTTACACACCAGATGCGCCGCTGTCAGCAGCAATTGCAGCTCAGCAGCAGCAATAACAACAGCAGCAACATCAGCGTTATTTTGGGGGGAAGACAGGAAGCGCCCAAGATGCGTGTTGGCAAGGTGTGAAGTGTACAAATACCGTATGAGGGTTGCTGGGCGAAATATGTCGTAAAGATTTTTATTGCATTTTTATGGCGCACACGAAGCAGCAGCAGCAACAGCAGCAATAGCAACAACAGCCTAAGCAACAATAGCAGCATCAGCAGCAACATGGCATTTTTTTTTTCTTTTTTTTTTGTTGTTGCCAGCTTAATGATAAACTTTAACGTTGCTTGCATTTCGGCTTTGTCTGCCGCAAGCAGCGTTTTGAGTAAATAAACGACGAGATTGCAACCGCAGCAGCAGCAGCAACATCAACACAGAAACCGTAAAAATGCTTAAAAATGAAAAATCATCTACACAAAAACAAATACGAAATTGAGCATTAGAAAAGTGTGGAAGTGCTGAAGCGACCCTCGTTTGCCCTCGTACAACCGTCTGCTTGGGTGGGCATAAATTGATTGCTGTTGCTACTGCGCAGTCGATGTTGCTGCCGTTGTCGTTGCCGGATTTTAATCATTTGCCGCAGCTTTTATTAAAAATTTTGGAGGAAACAAAAACAAAAACGAAAAAAAAAAGGAGCGACGTCATTTTATTGTCTACTTACTGTTCAACCAAATCCCATGCACAAATTTTATGAGCCAGCCCATAAAAATGCCTTAACTCCCCCCCACCCACACACTCCGCATTTTGCAAAAATCCCGAGGGGCACATTTGTTGTTGTTGTTGTTGTTGGGGTGGAGAGTTTGGGCAGCAGCAGCAGCAGCTGACAATGTTTACGGTTACAACTGTTTGTCGTCGTTGCTTGATGCCAAAATTGATGACCATAATCTTGAACGCAGCTACTCTGAACTGAGCTGGCAAGGATGCGCTTTTTATGATGAAGCAGCGACACTGCAGCAGCAACAGTAGCAACAAACAGCCAAACAACCACCGACTGTTGCTGTTGTTGCCCACCACCCCCCCACTTCGTTGCAACATTATTCATGGGCTGCGGCTTGTTGGGGGGGTTTGCGGGACTATGAGAGGCAGCATATTTTATGTTTTAACGCTGTCGAAATCGGGCAACAGCAACAACAACAACCACAGCAACAATAATAACAACAGCAACATCATCTCATACATCAGCATTTAGCAAAACCAACCGCCCTCATAAACGGGGGGTTGTTGCTGCCAGCAGAGGTGGGTAACTTGACTGGGGGGTGAGGGGCGTAAAGAAGGCGAACGTTTGTCTTGTGGTTTTCGCGCTTGCAATTTTATTTTTTTTTGGCCTGTCAGCGACTGTTGTTGTTATTGTTATTGCGGGCATTGCTGATGCGGCTGCTGCTGTTGCTGCTGTTGTTGTTGCTGCTGCTTGGCCTGTAATTTAACAGCTTAAGCGCATTTTGAAGTGTTTTGCTGTGTCGCGAAACTAGCCCATAAAATAATGCTGTTTGTACTCAAAAAGGGGGGGGGGGGGGGGGCACAGGAACACTCCGATGCTGCCGTTGCCGTTAACAAAGGTAGCCAAAGGGAGCCAGGGACGATGGAGCAGCTGAAATCCGCTCTTAAGCTGCTTGGGGGGATTTGCAATAACAGATGGCCAAAAACAGCGCTGATATATTGGCAAATGCTTTCACAATAAGGCAATGAGGCAATAAGGCATTCTTGCTGCCAATTAGCGAAACGGGGCCAACAAATGACTAAAATGAGAACTCCCTCATCGAAATACCGGAAGCATTTTTTAAAAGAATATTTTACCAACAGGTTTCTCAATTTTACTTTGACTTAAGTGCAGCTTTACTGAGAATGAAAATAAAGCATGTTCTCGGGCGATAATAATCTGATTTATAATGTGTTTTTAAAATACTGCTTAAGTTTTTTTTTTCTCCAGAAATTTATGTGTCAACTTAAATATTATTAAAATTTCTCTTGAAAATCCATTCTATTTTTTTAAACTAACTAGGAAAATTAAATAAAAATGAATTAAGACTAATTTTAATAAGGTTCATTTCTGCCAACATATGAGTACTATTCAAAAAAATAAGTAGATAAAATTAAAAAGGAGTTTTTAAAATACTGCTCAGGGTATTATTTTCTCCAGCAATTTATGTGTCAACTCAAATATCATTAAAACTTTTCTCAAAAATCAATTTCATTTTTTTTAAATTTTACTAACTGGGTAAATTAAACTAAAATGAACTAAAACAAGTATATAAAAATAAAAATGAGCTTTTAAAATACTTCTTTTTTTATGTGTCAACTCAAATATTATTAAAATTTTGCTTAAAAATCAATTCAATTTTTTTTTTTTAAATATTATTAACAGTTGAATTTTATTCAACAAAATTAAACTAAGACTAATCTGAATAAAGTTCAATTCTTGCTACTCTCATTTTTGCCAACAATTGAATACAATTAAAAAAACAAGAAGATAAAATTTAAAATGAGCTTTTAAAATACTTCTTAATTTTTCATTTTCTTCAGCAATTTATGTGTCAACTTAAATATTATTAAAATTTGCTTAAAAAATCAATTCCATTTTTATAAATATTTCTAATTGAGGAAATTAAACAAAATTGAATTAAGACTAATTTGAATAAGGTTCCTTTCTTGCTACTTTCATTTCTGCACACAATACAATAAAATTCAAAAAACAATTAGACAAAAATTCCAAAATTGCTCAAGCATTTTGACCCGTTTCATATTCATGTAAGCAATTAAAAAAATGATATAGTTCTAAAAAAACATTATGTTCAATGACGATTTCCACTCTATAAGAGTCAAATGATTCTGTCCTAACTAATTAATAACTATAAAATATAAAATTGGAAATGTTGTGACAGAAATTGCTCAACCAACAGAATGTGGCTCATTAGCCTCCATTCCAATTAATGGATTCTGCATTGGAAAATAGACTGCCATCAATTAAAGCAACCGAAGCGAATCTGCAGACAATATTTTGTGTTTCCCAACTGACTCAACTCAGACTTACACACACACACACACATATATGTGTGTGTAGATTTGTCTATGTATGTGTCGGGTCTTGGGGTCTGTCTGCCAATTTCCCCCGGGCAGCACAAAGACAATCCGCCTTGAAGCCAATTGCCGCAGTCGTCTCATTTGCCATTTGTCCATTATGAAACAATGCGATTAAAATTCAATTTTGCATTTGCAATTTGCCCATTTGCCATTTGCTATTTTCAATATTGGCATTGATTGCATTGCGTTTTAATTGAAGTTTTTTGCGTTTAAAATTATGTGTGACAGCCAATGGCCAATGAAAGAAAATATAAACAAACAATCCAAGACGAGGGAGACGCAGTGCGTTGCATGCCACATGCCACCAACACCAATACCACAAATCAGTAGCTCGTGCAACGTTTTATAAATAAAGTGCAACGCGTTGAGGCGGAGTGTGAGGAGTGTGAGGCGTGTGTATGCAACTTGGGGTTGGGGCACTGAGTGGCGGATGAGGTTGAGGCTGATATCAGCTGCATTTATGTTTTGGCAATAAAATGCAAATGGTAAAAAGTCCATAAAAATAAAGAAGAGAAATAGAAGAAGAAGAAGAAGAGCTGCTCGATTCATAGCCAGTTTATATGCTTATGCTACTTAAAAAAAAAAAAAAAAAGATTTTATGTGCCTCCATCGATTCGGAACTGCTTTCAAATCTGATGTTGCAGCAGTAGCCATTGCTGCCGCTGCTGTTGCTACTGCTGCTGCTGCTGCTGCACATTTGCTATGCTCTTTGGCTGCTGTTGTTGCCACTGTGGCGACTTAAACTGTAAGTCCATAAAATGCTTTTGCCACAGCACAAAGGGATTTTTGCTCTCCACATCCACAATTTGTGTGTTGAATATTTTACGTTTCTGAAAATTTGATGAATCTGTACAAATGCGTAGCACTAAAGCCAACGGCAGCAGCAGCAACAGCAACAACAGCAGCAACAACAAGAACAGCAACTAAAGCTAAATGAAGTAAATTAAGGTTCCGCTGGTTAACTGTTAAATACCCTGTAAATAAAACACTTTTAATGTAGAAGAAATATTGGTTTAATAAATCTTATGCTAGAAAAATAAAGCTTAGCAAATTTGGGCCACTCTAAAAGTTGCTGTGCTTATTTTTCTTGAGTTCTTTATATGTGCTTTCGATTATATATATATACCAAGATTTATGCAAATTTTTACAGGGTATTCAGACAATCATTTAGTTAGTAGAACTTCAAATGTTGTTGTCGTCAGTCAGTCAGCACACGAGGAAAATATCCATCAACACTTTTGTTTTATAGTCGCTCGCCTTGTCTATCTCTGACTCTCTCCCTCTCTCTCTCACTCTCTGATGTTTGCTGGCACACATCCGTCTGTCTGTCTGACTGCCTATCAATTTGTTGTTTGGCCTGCCTAGCAGCAACAACAACAACAACAACAGCAACATCAACAGCAGCAGCAGCAGCAACTCTTCACAGTTTGTTTAGCTACGTGGCCATTTTAATAGCTTTCAACTAGTTTGTATCTCAAAGATACAAATTGCTGCCAGCTAAATTTGTGAAATTAAAGTGCACACACAAATCCAAAGACTTTGCTCCCCTCTCACTGCCCCTTCTCTGTTTGCCAGCCACGCCCACCTGCACGAGCTAATTGTATTTCATTTCGCATGTAAACGTTTTGTCAAAAGGATTAAACGACACGCCCCCACCTCCAAACACACACACACACACACACACTTACACACACAAAGTCTGCCTCCAAAACCGAAGCTGAGCTGGTAATTCCACATGTTCCATTCTATAAGGCGACACACATTAACCAGCCTGAAGTGGGTAACATGAGCATAGCCAGGGGGAGGGAAGGGGAGTGTAGCTTCTCATGTGTGGGCTTTGACTAATGCGCTTTCCATTGCACTTGCAACAGCAACAACAACAACAACAACAACAAGAAGCTTACACAGCGACTTACACAAGCTTTAAGCTGTAATTGAAGACTGTCTCCTGTTGTTGCTGTCACTTAGCAATTGTTGCTGCTGTTATTGTTGTTGTTGCATCACTTTTTTTTGTGGGTTTGATACAATAGATAAATATACAATAATTCCACTGATTAACACAATGGCAATTTGTTTTGGAAAATTTCCAATATTTACTTATAACATTTAAATAAGACTTTTTTCAGCGAGATTCTAAAATGTTGATTATTTTAGTGGCGTCGAAAATATTTATTAGTGGCAAAGTTGGAATTAAATAACGAAAGTATTTGTAGAGTTGAAAATTATATACTTAATATTAAGAGATATATTTCTAGATTACTCTAGACGTCAAAACCTTTCTTATAAAATCGTAGGACTGTCGACAAAATTGCATTTAAATGTGATTTAAAATATTATTCATGAAAATATTATTATTTTTAACATTGCATTAAAATGCGATTTAAAAAATGATGTATTAAAATATTAATATTAATATTAAAATATTATTTTTTCAAACAACTCAGTCAAATTCTAAGTTAAAATATACAACAAAAATTTCAATGTGCAAAGCTCAACTGTAGAATGGAAAAAAATTTACAATAATTTTATATAATTTCTAATTTTAATCTCTGATCGAAACTAATATTTAACCCAAGTATAATAAAAATAAACCTGAGTTTTACGTCTAATTTGACAGCTATTAAATGTTCTTTTTTCGCACCAAACCAAACTTTTGCTCAATGGAAAAGTTTCCATGCAGTTTTCATCTCTCAGCTGAAGCAATGAATTTGGCCAGTTAGAATGATAATTTAATCAAATGGAAAACTACGTCAAATATCAAAATAACGCTGCGGGAGATAAATAGATAAAAATTCGCTGAGGCACAACCCAAAAATATTTACCGCATGTTGCGAAGTCGAACAAGTTGTAAACAATTGAGGAGGCACTTGATTAATTAATTAATTGCGAAAATCTGGTCAATTAATTTCGCATTAGAATCCGCACGAGCTTATTTTTCCCACACGCAAGAAAACAACAGAAAAATTACACGTACAATAACCAAATTATGAACGGGCAAAAGTTTCAATAAAAATTGGGCAATGGAAGGTGGGGGAGGGCGGGCAGATGATGTTTGTGGGGCGAGGCTAGAGGTAAACTGAGGCAATGAGCGCTGGCGCGTTGGCGATGTGTGTGTGCCCCGAAGCGTCGATGTAGACGGAAATAGCCAAGAAATGCTGAGATCGTTACTCATACGCCAATTTACTGTGCACTTAAGTTTTATGAGAATTTAAGATTTCCTGCAAATCTTGTCGGAGAGAAAGCGAGATAACGTTGCACGTTGCCCAAACGCTGGACAGGAAGCGTGGCGGCAATGTAAAAAGACAATATACAAACTTCGTCAATAAAAGACCCACATAAAAAGTAATCAAAACTCTGTTGAAATTTTCGGTATTTCTCAGAAATTGCATATTGGGTCAACTGATAAGCTTACTTTTCTGGGCGTGGCTCGTTCGTTATCAATCGCTAAATGGGTGTGTGGCTTATCAGCTGGGAAAATTCGTTTTAACTCCCATGCAATTGCCTAACAGTCTTATTGCAACAGCTATTTAAAAGTGTTGCAAGTCCAACTTTTAGTTAAAATCGATGTGTGAAAATAAATTTGTTACAATTCAAAAAATAACGTTGAGGTTGCTTGCACGACAAAAAGCTAACTGCTATGCAAAGAACATATAACGATTCCGATAGTGGTTTGTATACTTGCTAAGCAAAGCCACAGACCAAGCAAACATTTACTTAACGAAAGTCTCTTTTTATTCGTAGCGTAGACTTAAACCATTGAGTCGTTCAATGATAATTTAAGGTTTTAATAAAATAAACTTAAACAATTAACTTAAAATACAATTATTATATTTGCAGCGAACACTTCATTTCGGAGCACACCGTCATGGCCGTTTTCACATCGCAGGGTCAGGTGGGTGGTCCGTGCCGTTATATGCCTGCCACACGACGGCAGAATCACCAGTGCCGCAAGGAGACCGGTTTGCCGGGCACGCTGAGCGAGGCACGTCGTTTGGCCACCACCCATTGCGAGGATCAGTTTCGCTATGATCGCTGGAACTGTTCAATTGAGACGCGTGGCAAGCGCAACATATTCAAGAAGCTCTACAAGGAGACGGCATTTGTGCACGCCCTCACGGCGGCCGCGATGACGCACTCCATAGCCAGGGCCTGCGCCGAGGGGCGGATGACCAAGTGCAGCTGCGGGCCGCGCAAACAGAACCGGGTGGATCAGGACTTTCAGTGGGGTGGCTGCAACGATAATCTGAAGCATGGCAAGCGGGTAACGCGCAGCTTTTTGGATTTGCGCGGCGGCGATGGAGACGAAGTTACCGAAATATTGCGACACGACTCCGAAGTAGGTTCACAGAACTAAAAACCAAATTCCAAAAAGTCTGATTTTTTTGTATCTTTCGCTAGGTTGGCATTGAGGCCGTCTCCACGTTGATGAAGGACAAGTGCAAGTGCCACGGCGTCTCTGGCTCCTGTTCGATGAAGACCTGCTGGAAGAAAATGGCTGACTTCAATGCCACCGCCACACTGCTGCGCCAGAAATATAACCAGGCCATCCGCAAGGCACCCAATCAGAGGACCATGCGCCAAGCACCGGCGAGTCGCATGAAAAAACCAAAACAGCGTCGCAAGAAAGTAAGTTTTTTCGATAACTCAAAGAAATCTTAACTTACCCAATGAAGAAAGACAAAGGAGACTGCGGAGCTGGGAGGAAGCACCGGGACTCCGACAGGCCAAATGTCTTTTGAGCGGCTATAATCATAAACGATTTAAGCAAGTAATATCCATGGGCAGGAAAAGGCTAAGGATACTTGTCGGTCCACTGATAGGACATTGTGGATTAAAAAGCCACCTGTCCAAAATGGGTATCTGTAGCAGCAGTCAATGCAGGATTTGTGAGGTCGAGGAGGAGTCTTCAACTCACATCCAAACAAAATGCATCGCCCTTGCCAGGAGAAGATGCAGCATTCTAAGGATGCATGTTATGAATGTCAAAGACATAGCAGCCCTCGACCCATCACAGATCCTGACATTCGTTCAGGAATTGGGGTTGATGGAGAAGCCATAAGCTCAGAGGGGGCACAATAGATCCATTAGTTCGCAGTGTACAAAACCCCCCAATAAATACCCAATAGTAAATTTAATATATAATTATAATTTTATTAATTTAATTTCAATTTCTTAACTTATGAACTTAAAGTGTAAAAATGTATCAATGTTTGTTAAGATTGAATTTTCTGATAATCGAAAAAAAGAGAAGAAAACTAGCAAATTTAGCTGTTTGCTGAAATTGATTTATTTTTTAAGCAACACATTATTTTCTGCTTTAAATAATTAATAATTATAATAATTAAATTTTTTTATATTTCTTTCTGATTTTTAAGCAGCAACAACAATCGCAATACACAACGCTGTATTATTTGGAGACCTCGCCCACCTACTGCTCGGTCACCAAGGATCGCCAGTGTCTGCATCCCGACAATTGTGCGAATCTCTGCTGTGGGCGTGGCTATACCACGCGTGTCTTCAAACAGGTGGAGAAGTGCCGTTGCCGTTTCAACAATGGACGTTGCTGTCAGCTGATCTGTGACTATTGTCAGCGCTATGAGGATAAATATTTTTGTAAATAAGCAGGCGGGCGGCCATACCAGTTTCCATCACTATCTATCTATCTGTCTGCTCCCACACTTTCTCTCTATCACTATCTCTATCTCTTTCTATATATATACACACACATATATATATATCTAACTATATAACTCACTCTCAGACCCAGCATACACATGAATCGCTCTTTTCGTACTTTTTAAATGTAATTTGTAAAGTTTTTTTGCTTCTATTTTTTCCATTCCTAACTTATAAAAAAAACAACAACAAAAAAAAACTTTAATGAAATGAAAAGTAAGACGAAAATAATGTGGCAAACGATAGAAACGCTCAGAACGAAGGCTAATAATACTAAAGGCCAATAAAATCACAGAAATACAAACAAACCCACACACACACACCTACACACATAATCACATGCATACACACATTCATACACCTACATCTATATCATAGATAATACCATATACATATATATATAATAACAGTTAGCTGCCGTCGCATACAGAAAAAAAATCTCAACAAAAAAATGGCAAAAACTTCATTTAGCAAAAAAAAAAAACAAAAAAAAATAAAAAAAAAAAAACTTACACTCAAATACGAACAACTGCAAAAAGCAGACGCTAATAACAACAAACATACCGCAACAAAAACAATTTTAATAAGTATTTAAACATAAAAACAAACCAAAAAAAAAAAACACAAAACAAAACAAACATAAAAAAAAAACAAATACATGAAAATGAAATGAAATAAAAAGTTTCACTGAAATCGCAAAGTGTCTGATTTGGGTTTCCGGGTACTATATATTTATATATATATGTATATATTCGATTAACCAAATTACAGTGGTTATAATCGGGAATAAACCGGAGGTAAAAACATATTTTTATATCTTGTCAAACTTTATTTCACACAATCCCATTGCAAATTGTCAACTCACGACAATATTTGACATACATTGATTGATGTATGTATGTATGTATGTATCACACACCTGGCAACAGCAGCATATTTACCCCAAAGACGCAGAGTTGAAGATTGCACATGATTTTGAGAGAATACAAAAAAAAGCCTTGAAAATCAATTCTTAGAAAAAGCGATTTAAGAAACTTTTTAAGAGCTCAGCTTTTAATACACTTTGTACCGTATTTAAATATATTTATTTATTTTTTTATGGGTAAGTCAGCAATAAAATTATTTACTGTATTTAAATATATTAATTTTTTGCGGGTAAGTCTGCAATAAAATTAAATTAACCAAAGTCTAATTTTCACTATCTAATATATTCGACATTTCGAAGAATATTTAGTTATTAGCATAAAAAACATTTAGAATTCATTTTGCTAATTTAATTGGAATGTTTTTACTACCTATCAAAACAAAGTATTCCATTTCACATAAAGTTTTCCCTAAGTTACAATCAATTTTAAATCTTCTGCTTCTGATAATACCAAGCGAATTTGTTATCAACTTTATTAATTGCCACTATCTTATATATTCGACATTTTCAAGAATATTTAGTTATTATCATAAAGAAATCATTTCGAATTCCTTGTGCTAATATAAAATTGGATAGTTTTTACTACCTATCAAAACAAAATAAAGTTTTCACTAAATCTATATTAAATCTATTGCTTCTGATAAATTCAAGCAAATTTGTATTAACAATTTCAACAAAGCAATGAAAGAGCTCAGTAAATTTAAATTCTGTATTTATATTAACAAGTAAATTAGTTTTATGATTGCTTTGTTTAATGTATGAGAAATCACATTTCAAACAATCAAAAAACGGACTCTTGTTGCATTCCAAAGAAGAAATCGTATCCGATTAACTCTGGTTGTCACCCTGAGAAAATGTTAATTTACTCATGTTTTTTATTGATCCACATGTATACATGTGGACAGGTTGTTTGTTTTTCCTGTTAGACAAGCAGCATTGTGGCACGCATCTCTTAGTTAAGCCATCAGTCTTGCCACCCGGAGTAGCACCCACCTTGACATTGACACGGATCTGTTTTGTCAACATTGCGTGGCTAAACTGATTCTTTCACGGAGAAAGCATTGCGTGGAAGACAATGACAGAAAAGTTTGGGAAGAATGGGGGATTTTGTTCTAACCTATAACATGTTTCCCTCATATCCATGTAACTGTCGCCGAGTTTATTTAATATTAAATTCAAATGTAATGTTTTCCCGTCAACATTTTGTTTTTACTTATATGTTATTTTCAACAGAAAATCAAATTGTTTTTGCCATGTCGATTGGAATCATGAATAAATAAAACAACGCCCTTGGCATGAAATGATGGGGACATTGAAAAAATATAAAATAAATATAAAAAAAATGTCCTAAAAGCATTTTCAGCCTTTGGGTTCCTGTGGCTTTATTTATTATAAATCCTACATTTTAGATGAAGTCAATTTATATAGTTAATTGTATTGCAAAATTAAATTTGCTTTTAGTTTATTTTAATTTAGTTAGTTTTGTTTACTATTCAGGTTAACTCATTTGAGTTCAAGCCACGTTAGTAGCGCATTTGTCTTTTGGATTTCTCAACTGACACATTGACAGCTCAGCATGTGGCAGCAGCAACAGCAACATCTGTAGCAACAACAAAGTTCACATTTTATGCAAAACAATGTGCAGAAAATTAGATATGCAGAAATTCTGAAAGATTTTATTCAGCAAAACAATGTTCTCATGCTCTTTTCCATTAGGTATATTGCATTTCTCAGTCTTTATTTTTAATTATTTTTGTTTAATTAACTTCTGACTAATGAAACTTTATCGTAGGAAAGTTCATTTTATCCATTCGTAAGACTCTAGAAAACGTGCTCGCAATTGTTTGTTTGAGTACTTGTTAAAAATAGAATTAAATTAAAAAAATAAATTTGGCAAATAGATATATTTTAGCTAGCAAGATAAGCTTATGTTTAATGCTTAAAGTTTCTTATAAAGCGACAAATTAAATTGGCAAACACAAAAAAAAAAACTGTCAGCTTTATCTAAGCTTCTGTTGTAGTTGTTGTAATCTATGTGAAGCCTCAAGCAGTTTAACAGTATTATTTACCAGAGCATCCATATTAAAGAAAAAATCACTTGTGTGTAAATGGAACCCCCTTGTAGACACCTCACCATCGAAAGTACAAACACCACTGAAAAAGAGATTAACAAAAAGCAGAAAAAAGCCGAAAAACATGTAACATCAAATGCAAACAAGAACGAAAACAAACTGTAAATGCAGGTCGAATAAAACAAAACAACAACAGCAGCAAAAAAGTGCATGGAAAAAAGTAAACAAGCGAAAAGAAAAAAAGAAAAATCGAGAAGCTCAGCGCAGGTCACGTAGCAAACGAAAGCGAAGAAGAAGAAGAAGAACAATCAGACAGACGGCGGCTTGGATCGGCGACGTTCTAATAAGAAAGCTGAACAGAAACTATGATTTTCGGGCAACTTTGTTTTGCGAGTGAGAGTTGAACGGGGGGAGTGGTCGGAGGGTATGCATCTCAATTGCCAGAAAGTGAGAGCGCATCGTGCGAGCTGCATTCGAGCGTCATTCGGTATCTGACAGATACGTGTGCCAGCGGTCATTTGAGACGCCGCCAACGCCATACAAAACAAAAGCCAAACGCTGACCGAGCTGTGGCAACATTTCCATGGAAACTGCCAAACTGCCAACAACTCCATCGATGCTGCTGCTGCTGCTGCTATTCTGCTTACTGCTTTGTGGCGCGACAATTTGGTGAGCAAAAAAATTATTTATAATTAAATCACAATTAAAAGAAAATTTTAACTGATCCCAGTTCGGCGCCGCCCAAAAGCGAACTGCAAATGCTGGAGATGATGCGGAATATTCTGGGTGTGGATAATGGGCAGATGGGCGGCCGCAGCCAGCGATCGAATCCCATGATGTTTGCCTCCTCCGTGGCCTGTGACGACAGCTTGGCAGAGGACAGCAGAGACAAATTGAGCCTATATGACGATGATCTCGACGAGAGCGATGAGTGTGGCGACTATGGTCAACCCTGTGAGCCTGCACCACCCAGCGATACACTTGAACCCTGTCCCCGCCCACTGCTGCCCATGCAGCATCCCTGCTTTGTGCGTGTCATATTGCTGCGCACCCCAATGACGCAACACGATCCTTGCACAAACTTCACGCTAAGCATGCAGCAGCCTGCAACAACAACAATGACAACAACCACAAGTCCAAGCACAAGCACCACAACCACTCCGAAACCAAAGCGCAAGAAATGCAAGCCAAAGCAGCAAAAAGTTAATCCAGCTCCTGCAGCCAAAGATATCAAAGCAAAAACCACTGAAGTGGAGACAACCCCAACAATAACAACAAAAACAACAACAACAACACCTCGATTGGTAACCAATACAACAGAGAGCACCACTCCCACCACCACTCCAAGCACCACTACCAGCACCACTCCCACCACCACTCCAAGCACCACTACCAGCACCACTCCCAGCACCACTTCCAGCTCCACTTCCAGCCCAACTTCCAGCACCACTTCCAGCACCACTACCAGCACCACAACACCAAGCACCACAACAACTAAGGAAGAGTTGTCAACCACAGTGGAGATGAGCACATTGCTGCCGCTGACAACAATAATAACCACAACGGAGCCAAGTGGCACCACTTTGGGCTACGCAATGCACAGCCATCTGAAGACACTGCGAAATAAGCGGCGCAAGAAGTTGGGTGGTAAAGTGGCAGGGGCAAGGGTACCAGATAAGCCACAGATTAAAGTGGACGGCGCTATGCAACCCAGCGATACTTTTCCGGTGTTTCTAAGCCAAGAGACGGCCGAGTTGAGATCACGTCCAATGTCCACCACAGTAGAGCCGGAAATTGAAACAACAACGGAATGCATTGAAGCATCTGAAGATGAGGAAACGGCAACGGAAACCGATGAGAGCAAAACGAATGAAGCACAAGATGACGTCAAAGAAAGTGAAGGTTTGTAGCGCCACTGAGGGGTCAGAAGGTCATCATTTATACAGAGCTCAAAGCAGACTGAATAAGTCGAAAAAAATTTAATTTTATTCTCAACTTTCTCTGTTATTTTAAAGTGCAAAAATAATATATATTTAATAATTTCACAGCAAGCGAAGACTGTGAGAATGCTGAGGATGCTGAGGATGCTGAGCATGCCGAGGATGCCGAGGATCAGGACACAAATCTATGTCCACAGTTTTCAGCGCCAGAGGAAACGGGTAAGGCAAAAATAAAGATAGAAAAGAAAAAAATAAAACTATAAAATTTATGTCAAACTTCTATTTTGACAGGCAATATGAGACTAATGCCGTCGTCAGGTCGTCATCGGAAGCCCGTCAAGAACTATGTGGAGCCCATTCTGTATGAGGGTCAGTTTGCCAAGCCACGTCAACGGATTGGCATGTTGCCACAGCGACGAGACTATTTCGTGAGCAATAAACAGATCATGCCACGTCCTAGACCCAAGTTCAGGGAGACTGTGCCCCATTCGATCTACATGAACAACATTGTGCGGGGCCTGAAGTGCAGCGATGAAGTTGGCAACCAAGTCGCCCATTCGCCGCAGCCAAGACGCTTCCGGCCAACGAGACGACATGGACCAATCTACGCTCAAATGGTCCCGAAAACTTTACCGCCGTCAAATTTCCGCAGTCGTCTCAATCCTGTGTTTGGTCTAAGCTCTGCTGAGGATCCGGATGCTTATGGCAACGATAGCGATCAGTATTATGATGATGAGACACCGGATCGACTCGCCTGGCCACGTGACCATCCGCTGCAGCCATCCGCAGCCCCTGTGGATCCCTGTCAAGTGGAGCTAAGTAGTCGGGAAAGGGAGAGAGACAGGCAAATGCTCAGGCAAAGGGAGCGAGTACGAGAAGGTGACAGGGAGGGAGAGAGGAGGGAGAACAACGAGCACCTTCTCAACTATCCACAACGATTGTCGCCTCGCTTCTTTACCTAGTTCCATAATTAGCATTAGTCACTGACACTTTTCAGCACAAAGTAGCATAATAAACAATTGCACAAAAAAATAATTTAAAAGCCAACTTTTGATTGACACAAAAATACTCGGCCAAAAAGCCAAAACGTTTTTTGCACGAACTCACAATTAGGTTCAGCAGTAATTGGGAGCAACCCTCTCTGCGGCTCGTCTACGTCAGCAGAGCCAATTCAACTGCGGAGGTTGCCAATCCACTTGTCAGTCAATGAGTCGCAAGCACGCGCCCATGATGACCAGACGAGGTGCAATGGCACCGCGGGGCCATCACCTGATTATATTGATACACAAAGCGACTCACAAAAATCAGTTTTAGGGAATGCCAAAGAAATTCCGAGGCCTAATGATATGGTCAGCACTGTGATTGATAAGTAAATTAAAAAAAAAAATTACGTTTATTAACGGCTGATTTGCCTACCTTCTACACACGCAAATGTCTCATGATGCACACAGAAACGCAATGTTTTGCATAAGCTCTCAAAAGCTCACAAATGCACTCGCAGAATGCATGTGTAACAGCTTTTAAATAACAGTAAATATTAATATGATTGTACTATGTATATTTGCCAAACGTTCTTTGATCAGCACACTATGCAATTATATTTTTGATAAATATTTAACTAAACAATTTGGACAGTCAAATCGGCCAACAAATACAAGTAAATATGTTCAAAGTACAAATATTAATTAAACTCAAACAAATCAAATTTTTTATCACCAATGTTATATATACTTCTGTGACTGTGTAGTGTACTTAGTCATCAATAGTTTTATCAAAGCTTTGATTTTATTTAACTTTGATATCTTTGGATGGCTGCTCGTTACGCTTATCGTCAACTGCCCTTCCGACTGCTTATGCTTGTGTGCCCTCCCGACAACATATGACTATTAAATCAGAGAACAAAATATGAATGCCTAACACATAACTAAAGAAATCAAAAGAGCGAGCCCCAAAGGAGTCGCCGCCCCAAAGACGTACAAAATGAAAACAAATTACAAAATTCTACCCACCTGGCCCCTCTCAGCCCTTACTCTTTCATACACACGTTCGCTCTCGCACCCACAGCGCTGACAACAAACGTACTCACACTCTCTGACTTATGGTCGCTCTTTTTTTCAATTACTCTCAGTGACATTGTAAATGTCACAGGACGCCGTGTAGCTGATGCGGCGGCGCATGAGAGCATATCCAAAACACAGAGCAAGGGAGAAACATACAGAAAGAGCGGGAAAGTGTGTGGGAGAACGTCAAGTGGGAGAGCGTTTTGACAAGCCGAGTCTATGGTCTATGGAGCAATATGTGTACTGATTTTTAGGTTCTCCTGGCTCGCTGCACAGTGCGGACGTGTTTTTTTCAAGCGGAAAGCTGCACGAAAACCGAAAAGCAAGAAAATTGCTAGAAAAACGGTTTTGCAACAACAACATATACAAAAATCGAAATAAATTAAAGCAAATTATTAGAAATAAATGTAACATAGCCAATTAGACAAACATATATTTTAGTCAAATTTATTGTGAATAAACTCTACCAGTTTTGTGTGTGTGCGTTTAGTGTGTAAATTTGTGTGTGTGTGTACCTAGTATTAAACCAAGTTCAAGTCCCGTACCCTATAACAAAGTGCATTTAAATCTCTAAAGTAGTAGCAAAAAACAAATCTATTAGCTAAACATATAGCCATAAAAAATATTTAATACCAAATCAATATTTTATGTTAATGTTAATGAGCCAAGAAAAGTGGCAACGCAAATTAAAGGGAGAGAACCGACCGCCAACTGTGAATAACCAATGCCAAAATCGATAAATTATTTAAAAATAAAATCACAAACATCTTCAAAATAAACCAAACAAGACCAGTGAAAATCACAAACGCCAAAATGCAGTTATTGTTTTAATTGGCCAATACGACAATTTGCGTAATTAAAAAGCAAACACTGCCACAAAATCGAGCTAAACACTTAACTCGACTCCAATCAAGTTAAACCACCGTTTCAAATCTAAATAAATGTTAAATACCAAATGAGCAGCATTTAAAGGATAAACAACAGAAGCAGCGACCAACTAACTGGGTCAATAAGCAGTAGTATCAACAGCAGCAGCAGCAGCATCAGTTACTGTTGCCAACTTTTACGCCCAACTCAACCCTACTGCCAGGGCTAACTGGCACAAACGGTAAGTTACTTTCAGCCATGTCCAAGTAAAACTAGAAGCGGTCAAAATTTTTGATTTTACTTGACTGTTTTTTATATATCCTCTGCAGAATATGAAGTGGTTAAAGAGTTGTTAAAATATTGTGTTACACAGAGCATAAATTACCCGAAACTATTAAAGCTTAATTAAGAAACCTAAATAAATAATAAATACATCCCGTATGCCTTTTTTTTGGCTTCTCCTTAACCCCGGAAAAGCTCAAATGAAATAACTACAACCCCACTTTTTGGGATAGTCATAGATTTCTCAATATCCATCAATTGTTTCCACACTCTCTGAAAGAGTGCTGATACCAAACAACATATATTTAATGCGAAATTGATTAATTACAGTGTATTTTATGGGCAATTATGGGTGGGGTCAAACACAGAACAAGTTTAACATATTGATTAATTTGATAACAAAAAAAAAATTGTATATATTCATTCAATTGTGCCTATTTAATATGACTCAGCCAGAAAAGTAACTAAAAGTGACCGTCGACAAAGTATAAAAATACTTGGAATTTGTTTTATGTTAACTTGGCTCAAATATAGCCACCTGTTATGCGGTGACTTTGAGTAAACAGCAGCTGACAGAATTCTTATAATACTCATCCCAGTACAGACTTGACTTAGATTAAACACCAGCTGACACAATTCTAGCCAAAAAACTTACTTATACTATGAATCCAAGATCAGATATGAAATAAGTAATAATTAGGTAGAAGAATTGCTTTTCAGCTAAAATATATATCCCTTTTTTGGCTGCATTTCTATTAGTATACCAAATAACTTTTAATTTTCTCACTTTCCTATTGCAAATTTTATTTTTAACTGATGAAAGACAACATTTCAAAACATTTAAGTGGTATTTTAACCTTCGGCACTATTTTAAGTAGTTCATGCCATTCATTCAGTGAATCGCCTTGTAAAGGGGGTCAGGGGGTCAGCATTGTTTTTATGCCCCGAAGTGCTTTTTTGTCACTTACTTGCAATTCAGCAATTCTTGGCGCCATTGCCAACTGAAGATGGCGAATTCCAATTTACAGATACGCCAAAGTTTCTTCACTTTCAATCCTTGCCAATTAATAAGAGCCTGGGGCGAATTTGATTATTTTCTAACTTCGATTAGATTTTGTTAACGAATTTTGAACTGAATTTTATGTTTATTTAAATAAGTTCCATGAGAATAGTTTTTTATTTAAAACTTTCTGTTTGATCTTCTGCTGATTATTTTAATGCTTTTTCAAATAGTTTCTTTAAAAGGTTTAAGTGAATTATATAGAATTAAATATTAAAGTTAATTGTGTGCAGGTGCAAGTCATTAAATATGAAAATTGGGATATAAATATTGGCTTAACGACTCTCGCACACTTTGCACCTTTATAAATATTTATATTATAAATTTTATGGAAATAGTTTTTAGTTACGCTTTACTTAAAATAACACTGAAAAAACATTTGCGAAGCTCAAATTTCTCGCTGCTGCTAGAAAGTTGGGAATTTAAAATTGTTTTTTAATCAGTATTTGTTCGACTTAACTTAAAACACATTGCGTAACATTCTTAAATGGAAATCGAAACTAAAATCACATATTGTATTTATTTATACAATAAATATGCCAAATAATCTGATCCCAGTCAAACAAGGAAAAGTTTCAAAAGGCAAATAAAACTTTTTAGGTTAAGTTCGCTTGCTATTAACTACTGTATATGTATGTGTGTGTGTGGGTGCGTGTGTGTGTGGTATTAATGGGACATGCGTGTATATGCTACTCCTGACACACCAGCAAAAATTCAGAGTTGTGGCACATGCCACAAGTTCTCCTGGACTCCAATCGATGGTTATTTTTACACGACCTGTAAACGGAGTAGCCAACTGCCACAAATGCCTGCTGCATTACGAATTCATTGTTTAGTAATGGTCATGTGCTGTATTAACTTATGCAATTTCAATGGCTAACAGCAGGTACAGCATTATTATTTTGGCCCTCCAAACTGCAAAGTATGTCAGGCAAGCGCACCGTCAAGTGGAAAAGTCCTTCTATAATTAGCACGTGTGTGCGGGTGTGTGTGGGTGTGTGAGTGTGTGGGTGTGCGGTTGAGTGTGTATGTGTGTGTGTGTGTGCTTGCAGTCATGTGTGGAATTTACCTCCTAAGCTACGCGTATGTCAAGTGACAACTTGTACTTGAGCACAGCTAACTTATTCTAGACTAAACAGCTTACAGTTGCCAACAAAAAGTTAAAAGATTTACAACTTTGAGATACGCTTATAATTTAATTTTCATTGTTTATGCTTTGGTGAACTCTTTTAATAAGTAGATAATGTTTTGACGGTTCCATGTGATTTTTTTATATATGTTTTTTATGTATGTTTCGAAACAAAAACACAAAAAGTTTCGTAAATTTTAAATCTTTGCTTTTTATATCTAACTAATAATAATATAAAATTGCCTTAAATTGTACAGATTGTTTCTTTTTGTTTAATGTTTCTGTAAGCTTAGATTAGCTGGAGTTTAAATATAAAACATGACATTTACAGCGAAACATTAAAGGTTTCCACAAATCCTTGTTTACATTTAGATGCAAATCTTTTAATGATGCTACAACATTGCTTGCTGAAAAGTGTGGCTTTGGCTGCGTTATAGCCAAATTTAAATTTTAAGCCAGATTTAAAAATTTGTTGGCATATGTTTTTATGTAAATGTGGCTGTTATTGTCATCTTATATGTGTCGCTACAACTAACCCACAATCCTCCTCTCTGTATCATGCATAATGTATGTATTCAAAGAGGCAACACAAATTTACATAGACACAGCTAATAGTTAATATTATACACAAGCTCAGTGGGTTATTTCAAAAAGCAGTGGAATCCTTTTAATTATTTGATTACAGTGTGCGGAATGTGATTTAAATTTATGAATAAAT
Source organism: Drosophila dives (assembly GCA_035042365.1). NCBI lineage: Eukaryota > Metazoa > Arthropoda > Insecta > Diptera > Drosophilidae > Drosophila > Drosophila dives. Next base: position 1,161,028 of record JAWNLJ010000416.1, on the reverse strand, counting down.
TACATTTCGTCCGTCCGCCCCCTTGTTGCGAAATGCTGGCCACGCCCTTGTATGTGGCGTTAACATAAAAATCAATACGAGCCACGTTTTCCTTTCATTTGCTGATTTTTGCACACACTGCAAAATTGAAAATTTCATTAACACTTGACACTGGCACGAGCCCCGGGGCCTACATTCTCGACTTGCATACGTACCGCTGACCCCCGTCCCTCCTACCCCACCAACAACATGGCTCCCTTCCGCACAATCGCTTTGGCATTCGCACGTTTTGCGTACCCAGTTTTCCTATAAGCCGGCACAACATGGCTGGTTACAAAACATTGGCTACATTTCTCATATCCGCTATGTCAACGTATAGGGGAAACCCGGTCGAAAAACGTCAAGTTAAATAGAACAATTTAAGCCAACGCAGACAATAGTATATAAAATAAGCAGCGCAAATGCAAATGCAAATAGGAAAAGGGCATTCGTGAAATGAGGAAAATGCCATTTCCTGAAATGCTGATATTATGCAACTAGACTGTCCTCAAAATGAATGATTTCATCTCAAAATTCAGAAAGGAATACTTCAAAATATATATATTATTTTTTTAAATATAGTTTCAGTTTCATAACTTTGTCTTAACCTTAAAACATTTATGGGTTTAAAATGCCTCAAAAATGACAAACATCTAAGCTAACCTTCAAGCAACAGTATCCTTCAATTACAGTTATTGGAAATAACATTTTGTAAATGTAATTTTGACGTTGAAAAAAAAAATCGCTGCACAATTTGCTCAGCACATTAAATTTAATTAAATTGCATTGCAATAACAGCAAAATCAACACGAAACCTTTAACCACGAACAGCAACTCACACCAACATACACACACACACACACACACACACACATTACCACACTGGCATCCTTTGCACGACTTTCGCTACTAGAGGCAAACTCTTCCCCTGCTCCCACTTATTTCGAACTGGTAATGTGCTAATAACGAGATAATTATGTGAGAAACTGATAAAAATAAAACAAACGCATTTTAAGGCACACGACCAAAGAGCGCCGTCAAAGAGTTTAAGCGAGCAAGAGGAAGGCAAATAAAGAGAGAGCAATGAATGCAGAAATGCGCTCTGTGCAACTGGTGCAGCCAAAAGAGAAACTAAGATGGAAAGAGGAAAACAGAGAGCGAGAGTGCGCTTATCACACAGAACGAACGAACAAACTGTATATCCACAAACAGCTGAGCCGGCTGCGGTAAACTCTAGCTGACGACACGACTACGATGTGCCCGCCTAACCCGGCCAGATTAGTGAGGCGCGCGACTCAATGCGATGCGGATACGGCTGCAATTTGCGTTGGCCGGAAAGTGCTTTAAGTGTAAACGATCCAAAACAATTAATCATGCACTCTACCAGCATGTAGCATATATTGGCAAGTGCTGCCAAGCGATTAATTTCTAGTCTTTGATTGTGTGTTTGTTCGAACTTTGTGGCAACTCCTTTCGCTTGCTGCTGGTTGTTGTCCTTTGTGTCTGCAGCAACGCAGTTAACGTCGCTGCTGCTGCCTGCTGCCATTACAGTCGCAGTCGCTGTGACTGTTGCTGTTGCTGTTGCACGAGTCAATAACCCGCCGCCGCCGACTCTTTGTCTCTTTGTTGCTGATTTCAAAAGCAAACAACAAGATTGGCAAATTTGACTGTGAATTTGTGGAAATGAATGCCAGAATGCCACAACAAACCCAGACACAGGCACAACTCAAACATATCCTTGGACATGGCAGGCTGTCAAAAGTGATAACAACGGACTGCAGCAGGTAAAGTGTATACCAATTCAATATACAATTTTCTATTAAGATGTCTAGACTTGATCCGAAATATACATATATACATGTCTGTATGTATATCAACAAAAACAAATATTTAACTTTACAAATGCTTAAGGCATTTTTCTATATAAAAAAAGGGGTACACGACTCATTTCTAATTTATTGCCATTTTCTACTATATTTGTTAAAATATGATTTATTGCAAAAGAAACAAATTTGTTTGCTTTGTAAATGCTGGCCATTAAATGGGTCATATATAAAGATAATAGACTAACAATTACTAACATAATCACTAATATAATCACTAATGAAATCACTCATAGTAAAAAACGCTTGGCAGGCAATTCTGATAAGATTTAATTGTTTGCTCAACTTTAACAAAGCTGATATATTTTTCCAGCATCATCAACAGATGCCTGATTCATTCTAAAACTTAATTTAAAGAGATTAAAATTAAAAAATAACAATGTTTTCTCTAGCGCTTTACTTATTTCAAAACTGACTTTAGCATTCTAAAATCCTTCGCTTCTCCAGTTATTTTGTGCCTCATAAATTACAGCTAATAATGCGTGTCTATTTGAAAGGCTGTTATTTGCCTAACCGAGACTGCCCCACAATATGTAATACGTATACTTGATTAATATATGCTAAGTATCTAAATTAGTCACACTGAAGGCAAATCCAAGAAATCCGAACACAATAGCTTTTCCATAATACGCAAATTGTGCGGCATTACTACTACTAAGCAATTTGCCCCCAATTAAGTGACAATTGGAAACTTCCGCGACACGCACACCTAACGTAGCGCCCATCTAGATATATAAGTGCTACGAATGAAGTGAAGTATAAAAAAAAGCATATCTCAAATAGAGTCAACAATTTCTAAACGGCCACGAAACTTTTCCGGCTATTGTCATTAATATGCGATTAGGCCATAAATTCAACTTAATGGCGTCTAATTGAAAGCGCAAATAAACCAAGCCGACACGACCAAAACCAAAAAGGCTTAAACCGTATCAGACAACCAACTAGGCAAACAATAGATAAACTGTCTGCATCACTGGAGAACTTTGGCTTACTTTCCGTTTTGTTTCGAGACAGCCAAGTGTGTGTGTGTGTGTGTGTGTGTGTGTGGGTGTGTGTGTGTTACATTGTTAGAGCCTGCACTGGGTCAATAACATGGCAAGTGCATATGTCTTATTGTCTGGATATGTATTGTGGTTATTATGATAAGGAGCAGAGCCTTTACGGCTGCTGTCAGGAAGCATTCGATAAGCATAAACAGACACATCTTCGGAAAACTCTCCTCTCTCAGCTCTCAGCTCTATCTCTCTGCCTGTCTCTCTCGCCTTAGTCTCTCTCTCTCTATCTCTCTCTGTGTGTGTTGTACTCATGCTAAACTGTCTACCCTAGTTGGCATTTCTGTTTTGCTTGCCTCATTCTCCAGTGCAACATCTAGGCGGGGACATTGATCCCATTTGCCTGAACCACGCCTCCCACGCCCCCCATATCTTATGTATGTCATTTCCGCAATGCAACATTTGACAAGAAGTGTTTGTAGCCTCTGAGGCACGCTTCTTGTACCCCCCCTCAAGTTGTGTAAATTTACAGATTAATTCGTATTTTTATACAGGATTTTATTTTTCAGAAAATTTTGCTTAATATTTCGCGCTCTGTTAATTAATTGGAAAAACAATGCAGGGTCTTATCTGAGCTATAAAATTTGATGTTTGTCTGCGATAAGCATGAGAAATATTCCCAAAAAAAAACCATTTCATTTTATTTCTCGTTGTGGTTTATTCATAAAGCTTTTTTTTGTATTAATCGCGGATGTCGGCAGGGTTTTGGTTGTCCTTGGAGCTCACGTCGGAAATTCAACGCGCTAAATGGCGTCTCTCAAAGACAATAAAAGTGGAAGCAATCGTGCCAAGAATGACATCAGCCAAACATATGTATGTATGTCATTTTTGCACGAGTTTATGGTTTGAATGAGCGGCGAGGGTACCGTCGACCACTTAACTAGACAACTGAGTAACTAGGCAACTGGGCATTAGCCACAGGAAAGCCAAGTTGCTAGCACGACGACCCTGAGTTTCCTGGGATTTATGTACGTCAAAACAATCTGACAAAACTATATGTCTGCAAAGTTGTCTAAATGCATTTGAAAATATTATGCACTAGAATTTTACAAAAATAAATAATTAGTTCTTAAATTGTTGACAGATAAATACAAAACAATAAGCATTGAAAGGATTATAATTAACCCATATAGAAACTGGACTTTGTGCGTAAGAATTTTAAGCTAAACTACTTCAATCCAATAGGTATTATTTTAACAACTATATTTCGGCAACAAAAATAGTTTCTTGGGATAAAGTACGCCTTTAACCATATATGAGGTTGTTAATATTTACATTATTTTTTATTATTATTATTTTATTATTATTATTATTTATTATTATTTAACAAGAAGTATTCAATTTAATATTAGTTTTAAGGAGCTTAAACTACAGTAATAATTCCGTAATTTAAATTTATTTAAGCACTGATTTTTCCTTGGCAACCCAAGTAATTTCTTCACTTCGTATAGACCTCTAAAAATAAATAATGAAAATTTGTATTTACCTTTGAGTTAATTAACAAATATTAAATTTAATATTAGAGAGCCATTTTGGGGTATACATGTGCATTTTAAATGTGAATTCCCGCAGTCAGGTGACTAAATTAACCAGCTGACGTTTAATTTTTGTTGTTCATAAAAATTGTATGAAATTTGCTGTGATGTATCAAAGAAAGAGTTGACAACTCCCATTTTTAATTAATGATAATATTTTATTTACAAACAAACAAATTTATTCAGCTACCCCAATATGGACTTGAACAAAATTATGAATGAAATGTTAATTTGATGTTATACTCCAATTCAGGTTTTATCATTCGAGGCTTGAAAATGTTGATTTAACGAACAAAAATAGCATATTTATTGCTAGACATATTTGTTATTATTTGTATATAAATATTTGACGTCATTTCCCCCTATCTAGACATTTCTGTAAATAAATAAGCTATAGGGTTATTTGATCATTAATTAAGTAATAATATTGCATATATAGAATAAATTAAATTAACATAGTTTTTATTGATACTTGAAACTACAAAAATGACCAAAAACAAAGAAAAAAAACACGAAAACATTTATGGAAACGTTTGATCTGACGATAAACTGCTTAAACAAATCTTTCTTAAAATTGTGAAATTTGGCAAAAAATCATAAACACATCAGACGAAGCAAACAAAACCATATACACAATATAAGTTAAGACCAAAAATATTTGTTGATAATGATAAGCTCCACAATTGCCAGCAAGTAAAATCTTATCGAGTGATTTCTTCAAGTGTTTAGCGAAATGACGAGTCCAAATGGCAACAATAAACATTTTAGATGAGGAACTTGTCACGTTTATTAAATAATATAGTAATCAAGTATAGGTTCTCAAGCGGTTGCGATAAGTCTTGTGCAAGCAATCTTTAATTGAAAATAATAAGACTTTAAGCCATTAAATTGCAATGAATCTTGCTTATGACACATTTATGCCCAAGGAGCTTAATGATTTTTTCAAAATTCTTATCGATAAGATGCAGCCAGACGTCAATGTTATTTAGCTTAGTATTATTATTAATTATGCACTCGACACTCGAAAAGGTTGTCGAAATTAAATTCTTTAAGATTTTATTTTTCTGACAATATCATTCAAGTGTTTTGCGACAAACATTTAATAATTTTAGAGCAATAAATCAACATCAATTCAGCAATATTATATGTCTAGATTGTCATGTGTTAATTAACGATAATTTATTTTATCAAGAAAATGAATTTATTAATATTCCAACGGAAGTGATTCTAACAGAACAAATTAATATCCCAATTTTAGTAAACATTTATCAGAGATTTATAAAGGTTGCCACTGCATAAACGTCATTAATTAAATCATATTAAATTTTTTTTTAGTTAGACAGTCTGGGTTTTTGTTAGGGCAATAGCAATTTCTAAGTTGCCAAAACTCGATGCGACTGCCAGATTCCAGTTTAAGCCAGTAAAATTCTGCCACTCTGTTTGCGTCGCTTTTAACGCATTCAAGTCTGTCAATTGTTTACAAACTTAATTTTAATTAATACCAATAGGCACTGTTAAAACAAAAAACACAAAAGGCCCGGTAAAATTATTTTTCCCTTAAATAGAAATATATGCGAGACAACTCCAGCAATTAACTGATATTATTGAAGTACAAAGAAAATCGTTATATGTAAATAAATATACATATTAATATTACATATTTTTTTTTTCTATAATATGCGTATTTCCTCGAAAGGTGATACACAAACTGTTTAACAAATATCAGTTCAATGCGGTTTCTAGAAGTGTGTTATTATTATTTTATTAAATATGTTATCTGAAATCAGTGGATAGCAACAAGAGTAAACATTAATTTACATTTTTTAATGTTGAGTAATAAGTTTGAAAACATGCAGATAATTTATTCTTTCAAATGCTCGAAATTTGAATTATATTTATAATTTTCCTTACAAACATAATAAAATAAATTAACGGAAACATAAATAAAGAGCTGCCTTGCCTTGTCATAAAAATCATTTAATTTTGTATGCACACAAAAATGAAAACCTACCCCAAACAAAGAAAAACAAAGCAGAAACACAGCTTTAACTGAAATTCAAAAAAGCTTACATTATACGTATTTTATTCATGATTATGCATAAATAAAATATAAATTAAAATTCATTAACAAAACAAACAATCAGTTTAAGTGCTTTAACCTATGGTGAAATACCTTTGGCATCACAAAAAAAAGACATTTAAATATATACGTACAAAATAAAGCTTGTCAATAACCTTGCAATATTGATAGGGCAATTTTATTGAATCAGAGAGCAGCAAAATTGTCAAAAAAATATAAATTCTGAATTACAGTTGTGACTGTAATTGTCTAAATTAATCAATGTAATCACTGCAAAAATAAAATATATAAATCTAAATTTATATTAAGGCAATTTAATTCAAAACATTGTAATAAAAACTAATTGCAAGTTAGGCAAACAACTCGAAAAGCAAAGTTACTCACACTGATAAGAAGAGGGCCTCGAGACGATGGTAGAACGCATTTTGACGATAAGAACAAAAACGGTGAATATCGATAAAGTCAACAATGAATATCAACGTTTAAAAACACATTTTGTAAATCAGCTTGTTGGATTTATGTATAGGCAATCGAAAAGAATGTTTTCACTCGCCCATTGACACACTGTGTGCTCTGATCAACGCACAGTGGTGTGAATGCTCTTAGCTCTGAACGATTTAAATATTTGATCTTTAACATTAAGAAATTCAAAGTGCATGAAATGGAAAATCGGATCTATAATTTTATATATAAAATGTGTTTTTTTATTTAATGAAATGGTCATAACTCAATATTTAACATGGCTCGACTCTTTGCTTTTGTTGAATAATATCAACGCGTTGAGCCACTGTGCGGCCGCTGTCGGCGTCGCTGTCGCCTTAAATCGCAGCAGCAGCAGACGCGGCAGCAGACGCAGCAGCGGGCTAAGCGCCGACGCTGCTTCGCTTTGAAGATCGGCCAGTTACTAGTTAGTCTGCAATCGCACGGGCTTCAAGCGAGTCGCAAGAACGGCGCGATAAATACCAAATAGAATCGAGCGAAAAGCACTTCGAACTTGGCAGTTCCCACAAATATTGTGCCTATCTGCGGCTATCGGTTTGGACTGCATCAATAATCGTTAAGTAATAAACAAATCTAAAAACGATACGCGATTGTGTTTTTTGTCGGTATCAAAATCCACATTTAAGTCAAATCACCAGAGTATGGCCCACAATTATGAAAATGTAACGTAAGTAAAAAGTAAAATCAATTCTTCAAATATATCACCTGGTGTAGTCATGAGTTCTTAAGTTCAAAAAAATAGTTTTTCCCTCAGTCAATTACAGTTAACACATACAACACACATGTGACTATATTTCTTGAAAAATTATTGACATTTATTATATTATAAAGTACACAAAAAATTGGGTATTGAAAATGTCACAGTGGGAAATTGACGAATTTATTTCAAAAAGCAACGATTATGAAACAGATCAAGGACAAGGGCGCAATATGTTCTGATTGTTCTATATTTGGAAAATATCATTATCAAAATGATTTATCATTGGGTTTAAGAGTTTAATTAAACACTTGCCCGAAACAAACTTGTTAAAGATTAAAGTGTGTGCATATCTGACGGCTGCTTGTTTTTATAAACCGGCGCTACTTGAGTCACTTGATGTTGGAATGGATTGTTGGATTGGACCTCTGGGAAAGTGGTTTTATGTTAACATTTCGTATGACTGAAATTGACACAGTTTATAGCGGCACTTGGCAGACAGCTTGGAGGGTCTGTCTATCAGTTGGACAAGCAACTATATATATATATATATGTGTGTATGTAAATATATATTAATATGTATGTAGACATACATGTACTTCATATTTATAGATAAGCATTTTAGACTGTTGATAGGGCTGTTGTTGACTCAAGATGTTATTAAACATTTACGACAATCGTGATACATTCACTCTATAGACATAATGAAAATGCTATTATATCAATAAAGCTGTGCAAATATGTTCTTTTATATGAAAGTCTTATCCAAATGGAATTACAAAGTCAAATAATAAAACGATGACTTGTTTATTTCTTATTAAAAAATATATCTTATTACTGCACCTATTCATAAAACTCTAATTGAAGCTATTGAGAAACTTTAAATGGAATGCCATTTTATACCGGGTATCTTCAAGTCGAACATACACAAAAAGTATATTTTTTTTTAGCAGGCATAACACTTGTTGAATAATTCAAAAAATGCACTTCTAATAGTGACAAGGTTTTGACCTGATGTTATAACCAACTCAACAAGTTTACTTGGCAATCTTTTAAAATTTAAATTTAAATGTATCAAAACTGTAACGTTAAATTAACATTGTATTGATTGACAAAATAATTATTTACTTTTTTACATACGAAATATGCACAGCAAATATTTAAATAGAAACAGAATGTGTAAATTGTCAAAGAGCCAACAATATGGTCTAAAATTCACATGTAAATAAATTATTTATACAGTTCCAGTAAAGTTAAATTTTATGTCTAAATTATAAGAGTTTGCCAAAGTATAAAATTCAACTTACAAAATCTAAATATTCACTGCGTATATGGAATGCATAATAATAAAATCTATTGAGCAACAATTGCTGAATAAGCGAAACAATTGTTGGGCATAGTTCATAAATTAGTCGCGTGTTGAATTAAGCTAAACTAAACAATTACAGGCATCGCTGGGTAAATATAATTAATCGAAATCATTTTTGGAGTACTCTGCGATTGCCTGTAAAGCCAAGTTAGATTAATCAAATGTGACTGCTTAATAGTGTTTTGAGTCAACCAAATGACGCCACTAAAATTAATTCATTTTGTTAAATTTCTATTCTTTTTCGTGTTGCTTGTCAATTAACCTAAAGCATATGAACAAAAAATTTGCAAAATTAAATAATTAAATTGAAATGCTATAAACTCATTAAATATGTTTGTTTGTTTTTTTTTTTTCATATATTAATCAAAAGTTGAATAAACCTTAGCAAAACTAATTATTTATCAATTTATTCTATGCTCTTAAAGGCCTTGGAACATGAACTCCTCAAGTGGTGACGATGAGGCACCAAAAGATCCTCGAACAGGTGGCGAGGACTTCACTCAACAATTTACAGAAAACGATTTTGAAGGTAAGTAAATAAATGCAACTCAATTGCATCACTCGACGTATACGCAATATATGGCAAATCTGTTTAGTAGAAAGCTTATTCTTTTTGAAAATATTACTTGATTAACGTTTTTAGACAAGCCCAAGTCATGGCTATTACGTAACCTACAGAAGGGTCAAGGGAAGATAGTACAATTGTGGTCATTACTAGCAACACATTTAGCGGCATGTTAATTTTCAAAACTGCATTTTAAAATTCATTGCAATGCGATGTGTCACAGATGTGCCACTCCCAAAAATGATTTTGATTTTTCTCATTTGTATCACGTAAATTACTACACAAATAATTTGCACCCTTAAGTTATAGAAGGTTTTTAAAATGCTCTTAATTTTCAGGTATTAGTTAATATGGCAATTAGAGCAAAAGGGGAATTATTCATATTATATGCGAATTATTCATTTAATAAGTGATTTGCATAAAAACTGCTAAATAACTTACCTGACTCAAAAAACTTAGAAAACTGGCTAATGCACCTTTTATTTTTCCCATTATGATATAAATTTAAATTTAACGTGACAAGAAACAATAAAAAAAAAATTTTAAGCATAAAATATTTTTTTTATTAAATTTTTAAATATTCCAAAGTGGGTTTTGTAGTTATTAAAAATATTGCTTACTATAACAGTAATTTAGAAACAATAAAGATGTGACAAGAAAGATAGGAATATTATTTATAAATTAAACTAGTTTAAAATGATGTTTTGAAATATTTCTATATTTTCCCAAGTTTCTGTTAATTACTCCCATCAAATGTTATTGTTTATCAACATATTATAAATTTTATTCATATTTACTTAGTTTTAATGCGTAATTAATATTATTTTATTTTAAACATTTTATGTTGCTTTTCCTATTGACTAATCCATTATTATCCATCACCAACATACATTACCCTAATGCCATTAAATACATTTACCATTAATCCAGTTTAAGTCGATTTATATCCTCAGTTTTTCGTGCAAATAATTCTCACTGTATTCGCAAATAAATTGCAAATTAAATGCATTAACAGCAGCTTGCTAAACGCCCACCAGACATTGATATACATATATATATATATATATATATAGATTTGTCTTTTGATACGGCATGCTATATAGTATATATATATATATATATATATAGGTTCAGTCTGAAATAAATGTTATTTATAATTAGTTCAAATTATGATCTAACAGCTGCCGCGCAGCTTAGACGAACTTGGAATTAAAATGGTTTTATGACTAGGAAATTAACAGATCATATATATATATATATATATATATATATATATATATATAGTGGAGAAATTAATTAGCAATGTACACACATCTAGCCACTAGATGAGAATGCTTATTCAGTTGCAATTAGGCACACAAAACTATTCCGAACTAAAAAAAAATGAGACAATGCGGCGTATGCGCAATGCCGCACTTGACCTGTGGCGAAAGTCGTGCTTAGCTGGGGCAGATCGTAGCGCAATGGAATTAAATATCAACTTGCTATAGCCTCGACTCTTATCAACTATAAAAGCGGAACGGAATAAGTTGACCGACTTTTCCATTTGATTTCCGAGAGCAGAATTATTCACGTACTCGCACACACATCGTGTGTGTGTGTGTGTGTGTGTGTAAATATTTAGTTATTTTTTTTTGCAATTGTGTTTTTGGTTTTGTGTTGTAATCAATTAAGCGACACATTCAATTTGAATCCATGCATGCAGGACACCGTGCACACACCGTTTATGTGGGCGTACACGTGCCAGGAGGACGACGCCATTCGCAGCGACGGCGCAAGCATCACCACAGTGGCCCCGGAGGAGGCGTGGTTGCTGCAGCAACGGTTGCGACAGCTGGTGGTGGCGCTGCCACTGGCAGAGGCAGCATCGGTGACAGGCAACCGGAAGTGGAGCGTCCAGGTGGGTGGCATAGCACCAACTATTCCACAATCCCACTGTATATTTACACTGCATGTGCAAGTGTGTGTGTTTGTGTGTGTGTGAGTGTGTGCATGCTGAGAAAAAATAATTGCGAACTGGACACGTTGTTGAATGAATGATGATGGCAATTGCATGCTGAGAACTGTGGCCAATCAACGTTGCTGCTACAAAATCACAGCAAATTACAGGACACAAGATTCGTCGCAGTTGCAGATACAAATTGTAATCAACTTGTGGAAATTATAGCTTGACGAGATTCATTGAAGATAGACCATATCAAAGATGAATAATTTATTAGCAAATCATATAAAGATGTTTGTTAAATCTGTTATCAACCGATTCTTACACCTCATTTCAACATGTGAAATATTTTAAAAGCTGTTTGCCAATTTAACAATCAGTTAGCAGATCAGCTTAATGCATTATTCAGCTAATAAACTCAATTCTTCTTGTGCAAATATCAAATATTTACCAGCTGAATGATTTAATTTAAAAATGGCTGTGCAAAAATAAATCTTAATTTATGCTTAACTCAAGCAACTAATTGAGAAATAAATTTGAGCAATAAAAATCTGTTCAACTAAATTATCACAGTCAATAATTAAACTAAAAATTAGAAGTATAAAAATCTCATTTGCAGACACAGTCAATAAATTAAATTGAGTAAAAAACGAGAATAAATATGAATATTTAATAACTTTTTTTTTATTTTTTGATACGGATTATAAATTAAATACTATAAATTAAATAATATTGAATAGTTCAAATTTTAATGCGTATCTCTTAAAATTCAATTTACTAAACCCACTTTAAAAACCCAGCTAGGCTCATGCATAATCCACACCAGACACCATTCACTACTGGCCAATCCTTTGGCCTGCCTCACTCATAACACGCAATCAACTAACCCACTAAGTGGCCATATGGTCGAGAGCGTTTCCCGAGAGGATCGGCCCATATGTTGTGGCCAATTAACCGGAATACGCTCCGACCCTGTGGCTGTCTCCTTGAGTGTTCTTTACTGACTTATTTATTCCGACTATCCATAGCGACGCCGCCCGCACAACGTGTACAGTTTATATTGGGCGAGGATGTGGACGATGGCTCGCATGTGTCGCATCCACTCTTCTCGGAGATGGGCATGCTGGTGAAGGAGGGCGATGAAATTGAATGGAAAGAAACCGCACGCTGGATTAAGTTCGAGGAGGATGTTGAAGAGGGCGGCAACCGCTGGTCCAAGCCGCATGTGGCAACGCTCTCGCTGCACTCGCTCTTCGAGCTGCGCGGCCTCCTCCTCAATGGCAGCGTCATGCTGGACATGGAGGCCAACAATCTGGAACTAGTCGCCGACTTGGTATGCGATCAAATGGTCAACAGTGGCACCCTGCCCGCCGACGTCAAGGACAAGGTGAAGGATGCACTGCTGCGACGTCATCGGCATCAGCACGAATACGCGAAGAAGACGCGTCTGCCAATCATTCGCTCCCTGGCGGACATGCGCAACCAGTCATCATCCAAAAGTGAGTAGTGCCTTTCTCCACATTATCAGTTCTCTCTAAGCTCATCTCGTTCGTTTGCTGCGCATCATCATCATGAGTCGAGATTCTTCCTATTTAACCCACATTAACTTCAATATTAACCATTATGAAAATAAACCAAACAAACTGGGGTTGCATAGATGCAAGTGGGCATTCGTTGCATGCCCCATCGCCTGGTTTCGGTTTGGATGGATACCGTACACCCGAGACGCCCCACTTTGTGTCCAGTAAGGATCAGCGTGGTTGTTATCTCGCTGTTCCCACAGGTATTGGAGACACACACAACAACACACACACACATACACTCTCTCTGTCTCTTCTGTCTCTTTCTCGCTCTCTCTCTCTATCTCTCTGTCCAAGCAGCTTTTCAATGCACCGCAAATTGCTCCAGATCCACACCACAGCTGTAAAGAGAGCACGCACCACCCATCAAATCTAGCAAATAGATTCGCAGACTCCTAACTCTGCCTCCCTCTCCTATCTATCCAGCTCACACTCATACAATTCCATCTGCAATATCCATCTCAGTATTCATCAATCAATCAATCACTCGAAATACTAGTTAAGTCACAAATGCAGTGTTGTGCAACGTCTAACGATCGCTTTTGCTCCCCAACTGGTTACTCGTTCGTTAAAAAAAAAATAGCCGACATGGGCGCTATTGGTGTTACCACCTGGTTCCATGCGGGTGCCTCGCCCTCGCATGCCCCACAAGGACAATCGACACAGCATCAGTCAACGACGACCCAATTGCCAAGTAATTGTCTTATTGGACATATTTTTGTGTAATCTCTTTAAATGGTTTAACTTCTTTGCGTAAAGTGTACCACCTACCATAGCACGCTGTATCTAGTTTGACTTTATATTTCTCTCCTTTTCTCTATCACTCTTAAATATACAAGACTTTCAGCTGATTTTCAACCCTTACCACTTTTTTAATACTCAACTCTCTATTTATCTGCTATGAAAAACTCCTCACGGAATTATCCAAAATACAATAAGATTCTCCCTTTTTTGTGCCGTCTACTCTCGCAACGATTTTATCGATATTCCACTGGGTTTCCCGTTAAATAATCTAAACATGATGCAGCTGACTAATTCCGAGATTCTTAGAAATTCTTTTCGTATTATTTTTTGTCTTTTTGTTTTTTTTTTGGTTACGTTTTTTATGTATGTTAATTACAATCACAATCAATACGACGCAAATTTACAGTTGAAGAGCAGTCTGGCAACGCTTTAATGGCAACAACGCCGCTATCAGTAACCGCCAGCGAGCCCGGACCACCCGGCAATACCAATGGCAATGGTAGCAATGCCCTAGGAATGGGAATGGGACGTTTTCTAACTGTGCCCGGAAAACCCAGCAACAAGGCGCTTGGTAAAGAAACCAACTCTTCAAAATCTACCAAATATCAAGAATCAAAAAGTTATCGTTATCGTTATCGTTACCGTTCGTTTGCGTGTCTGCCTCATTGTTTTTACTACAAAAAAATAGCTGCAAATATAAATCCAAGATTTATTTCCTTCTTTTTTTGTTGGTAATAAATCAATCAAGGCGGAAATCTAGAAAAGAAATTTGCATGCGCGTTGGAATCTACAAATAAGGCAATAGTTTTCAGATATATGTCTTAAAGTACATAAAAAAATTCACACATTTCTTTCTACACACACACACACTCACACACACACATAGACCTTTGCATGCTTGTAAAATTGAATTCTCTGTTCAACGCATGATTTATCACAGAAATATTTTTTTATCGTCCTGAAATGAATTTTATTAACTAAATTTCTTTTTTGCACTTCTATTGTATTTTTATTTCTTTATTTATGATTGATGATTTATGTTGTTTGTCTTTGCTGTAATGTATTGCCTATATCCGATAAACAATATACAAAAAAACAACACCAACAACCCGCACGCCCAAAAAACCCCACTCCGTACCAACTATCTATGCGAAAAACCGAATTTGACTAATGTAGAGAAAAAATCAAATTCCAAAAAATTGCGGCCCAACAATAAAATGCCTGTGATCACAGAGGACATGGTGAAGAGTCCCAGCAGCCAATCGATGGCCAGACAGACCAGCGGCTCAGAGCTCGCCGAGCAGCAACACAAGGGCAACACGCATTTTATGCGGAAAATCCCACCAGGAGCGGAGGCAAGCAACATATTAGTGGGTGAAGTGGACTTCCTGGAGCGGACCCTCTCATGTTTCATACGTCTAAGCCAGGCGGCTGTCATGGGCGATCTGACCGAGGTGCCAGTGCCAACCAGGTGAGCTAAGAATCTATTTGAGATATGGGGGAACTGTCTAAAGGGTTTCAACTGGAGAATCATCAGCTAATTCCTCTTCAATATCTGAAACTCTTTACAGATTTATTTTCATACTGCTGGGTCCACCGGGCAGTCAAAGTAACTTCCATGAGATTGGACGTGCCATGGCCACACTGATGTCGGATGAGATCTTCCATGAGGTAGCTTATAGGGCACGCAAGCGAGATCATTTGCTCGCTGGCGTGGATGAGTTTTTGGATGCGGTTACAGTATTACCACCAGGCGAATGGGATCCAACCATACGCATTGAGCCACCAGCGGCAATACCATCGCAAGAGGTGCGCAAGCGGCCGCCCGAGCTGCCCAAGGAGGAGATCGACGAAGAGGAGGAGGAGCAGCGCTTGCGCGAGGAATCCGGTCTCTCGCGAACGGGTCGCCTCTTTGGCGGCCTTATCAATGACATCAAGCGTAAGGCGCCCTGGTATTGGAGCGACTATCGCGAAGCCCTCTCCATGCAGTGTGTTGCCTCTTGGATCTTTTTGTATTTCGCCTGCCTGTCGCCCATCATCACGTTCGGTGGCCTCCTCTCGGAGGCGACGGGCAAGAACATGGCAGCCATGGAGTCGCTAGTCTCTGGATTTGTTTGCGGCATGGGATATGGTTTCTTTTCCGGACAGCCGTTAACAATATTAGGTTCCACTGGTCCAGTGCTGGTCTTCGAGTCCATTGTCTATGAGTTCTCAATGGGTCAGGGCTGGGACTATATGACATTCCGTTTCTGGATTGGCATTTGGGTTGCCGTCATTTTGGTCATCCTGGTTGCAATCGATGCCAGCGCCCTCGTCTGTTATATAACACGGTTCACCGAGGAGAATTTTGCCACACTTATCGCAGTGATCTTCGTTTACAAGGCCATCGAGAATGTGGTCGTCATTGGCAAGACATTCCCAGTCAACCAGGGCATCTACGACTGCATCTGTACACCACCGTTGCAGAGCAATGCCAGCGTCTTGGAGTTTGCCAAGTACAAATGGGACTCGTGTGAGGTAAGCTGCGAAAGTCCCATCGAGGAGCACACTTCAACTGATCTCTCTCTTTTCTATGTAGTCCTACAACGGTACTTTGACGGGCTTAGATTGTGGCAAGCCACCCACCGAGAACGTTTTCCTTATGTCCGTCGTTTTGTGCACCGGCACATTCATCTTTTCCACCATACTCAAGGAGTTCAAGAATGCCCTGTTCTTCCCATCGATTGTGCGCCAGTATATCAGTGACTTTTCCGTACTGATTGCCATCTTTTCGATGACCTTCTTTGATTACTCCCTGGGTGTGCCCACACAGAAACTGGAGGTGCCTCATGAGTTGAAGCCCACGTTGGATACACGTGGTTGGCTTATACCGCCATTTAGCGAGAAGAATCCTTGGTGGTCAGCCGTCATAGCTGTGTTCCCAGCAATGCTGGGCACCATTCTCATCTTTATGGATCAGCAGATTACGGCTGTGATTGTCAATCGCAAGGAGAACAAGTTGAAGAAGGGTTGTGGCTATCACTTGGATCTGTTTATTCTCTCCGGCCTAATTGTCATTTGCAGTGTGATGGGTTTGCCCTGGTAAGTTTTATATTCAGGTGATTAAATTTAGAGGACCAGGAAGAGTAGCTTAAAACGTAATATGAGATCTATCCATAACTTAAGGCAACTTAAATTCCTTATTAATCTCGGAGATTTTTTCTGGTCTTTCCCAATCTTTAAATGCGGTTTATTTTTTGTAGGTTCGTAGCTGCGACGGTGCTGAGCATAAATCATGTCAATTCGCTGAAACTGGAATCGGAGTGCAGTGCCCCTGGCGAGAAGCCACAGTTCTTGGGTGTACGCGAGCAGCGTGTGACTCACATCCTCATCTTCCTGACCATTGGCGTGTCGGTGCTGTTGACACCGCTGCTCGGATACATACCGATGCCGGTACTCTTTGGAGTCTTCTTATATATGGGCGTGGCCTCGCTTAAGGGCCTGCAATTCTTCGATCGCATCCTTATCATGTTTATGCCAGCCAAATATCAACCGGACTACATGTTCCTGCGACAGGTAAGATAATTATATTCAATCAGCCAAGATTCCTATTAACTTCTTTTGTCTTTCCCTTTTAGGTGCCAATTAAACGTGTGCATTTGTTTACCCTCATTCAGTTGGCTTGTCTGATTATTCTGTGGCTTATTAAGAGCTTCTCGCAGACGTCAATTTTGTTCCCACTGATGTTGGTCGTTATGATTGGCATACGGAAATCACTTGACTTTGTGTTCACGCGACGTGAGCTGAAAATCCTTGATGATATCATGCCGGAGATGACGAAACGTGCGGCGGCGGATGATCTGCATCAATTGGACGCTGAGGTGGGCTTTTGTCAGAAATATTTACCCTGTTTCGGTGGACGCGGCAAGCGCGATCCGAAGGGTGGTCTCGATGGTGGCTTTAATGGCGCCGGCAACAATGCCGTCGCCCTGATCAAGTGCAATACCTCAAATGCAAATGAAAAGGAGTTCGAGGCACAAAGTAGTCTGCTCAAAAATTGAACACACACACACAGGCACACCACAACAATAACAAGAACCACAACATCCTGACACATTTGACTGACCTGGTCACACTTGGCACACCGACACAGTGCTGACCATTTCGTTTGCGTTTGCAGTGCTGCACAATCCACCACAGAATATTTTGATTATGCAATCTTATAATGGAAATTATTTTTAGAAATTCTTGCATTTTACTGTACATAAATGCATATACATATACATATATTTTTTAACAGTTATATATATATGTATGTATATATTTCGAGTATAATGTATAACTCTTTCGTATACATGTTTGTATATACGAGTGAGAATATTTATTATGTTTTTGTTCTAAACAGTATTCTGTAAATGTTTTTCCTTAATTTTTTTCTTATATCCTAGCATGCACTTTTTGCATTTTGTTATAAATTTATATATATATATATATATAAATACTATTTTTGTTATATATATTTATAATTATCTGTTTTGATATATTGCTTACAAACATTTTGTGTACGTTCTTTCTTAAATGCTTCTTTTCAATCATAATGCTCAATTATATAATACAATTGCCATCCAATTCCAAGCGAAACTGTACCTAAGCTAAATGGTCCTATTTGTATATGCTAACTGAAATTCTATTATTTTCTATTGCATATTAATCAATTATGAAATGTGTTATCTTTACTTAAACTTTATACTGCTCTACTACTATATTGTATTTATATCTATCTGTACATGTTAATGAAATCTAGCTTAAGTAGTTTTGCGCAAAATGTTTACACTACGTAAACCTATTAAATGTTAAATAATTTTATAGTCAAATGACAAGAAAAAATAGTACAAGTAACTAACAATAACAAATTACAAAGCAAACCCAATTGGCAAAACAAAAATTAAAAATCAAAATTTATGGCGACATTTTTGTAATTTAGAAAGCCAGCACAAAAAAAAAACAAAAATAAAACAACTATTTGGCAAAAATTAGAGGCAAAAGCATCTAAATTTTCTAGCTTAGTATTACACAACACAACACTTTATTGGCTTTTATTTGCTCTCACTTTGCAAAACACTTGGAGCTGTTCCTTTTCAATCTCACCAAACCCAACAAGATCCTGCTCCTCTTCACATTTTCTCTCTCTCTTTTTCGCTCGAGCAAGCGTTCTCTTTCTGTCCACACAAAAAAAAAGAAAAAGAAAAAAAAACAATGCTATGAATGTCTTACATATATATATATATTGAAGGATAACCATCATCAACATCAGCAACCGCCACCCGGTAAGGGTGCCACCTACACTACCAATCCTGCAGGTACCGGTACGGGTGCAACAACTATCCACATCCCGTTGTCGGGCAACAAATTGGGCAGCAATGCTGCGGCTACTTTGCCAACGGAGGTGAATAGAACAACTGTCTGGCAACAGATCAACAAGGATGGCACCTCCGAGCAGCTAATCATACCGGTCACCGTTAAAGTCCGTCAAATCAATGGCAATCAGTAAGTGTACCAGTAGCAACAGTACCAATCACGAGCACCTCAATCAATGCGGCTAGCTAGCAACCGATATCAATTCGATATATTCGATACTCAATCGCCATTCATGTCACGTGCAAACTTAATTTAAATAGGTTCTAAGTTTAAGCAAAGAAAAAATTGTATTTTTATGCATTCTTCAAATATGGGCGTTTCCATAACTATATACTTGAGAGGAAGGAGAACATTGTGATCAGTTTGATATATAAAATATAAAATGTGAGAAGTATAAAATTTAACAAATAGTCATTTATGATATAATATCGAATAAGGTTCCTTATATTCTTTAGTAATTTTGTAGAAAATTTTAAAAATGAACTTAGGATTTGGCCTATGTAATCTTTTTTATTATTGTGAAAAAATGACATAATTTTGATAAATTAGTTTAGTTGTTAATATCTTTATACAAAGTTGGATCTGGTTTGTGGAAATGCCCATATAAAAAACATATATATTGCTATACACATATGTATAAATATCATTCATTTGCATTCGATCATGCTCCTCAGTTCCGCGACAAACGCCGGCCTCTCGCCACGCCTGTCGCCCATGCACGAGGCCGATGAGCATAATGAAACCCCAAACAAAACGATGACAACAACAACAACGGCAACTCTGTCGGGAATGCAACAGCAGAATGCGAGCAGCTGCAAGGAGGCGGCTGCCAAGCTAGAAGGTGTCGTGACCAACACTCAGACCCCAGCCAATATAACACATGTCTAAGTGTTATACGATTACTACCCAAAACTAGCACACCTTATGGTGTTAGAGAGTCCACACAAGGAGTAGAACAAATGCACAATGTTCATAAATAGATTGTTTCAGAACCGGACTTCAAGATTAGCAGATATTTAGCGAAAATGTGAATGTGGAATTATACATACCAGTATCATAAATAAATATACATATATATGTCTATATATATATATATACATATAGACATAGCTTATTCGTAGTGTTTTTTGACAAAAGTTTTAGTGTGCGAGTAGAACTAAACATCTAAAAAAAAAGTATATATATATGTACATACATGTATGTATATACATATATATCAAACAGTGAACGTTTCTCATAGATTTTGGGCTCAGGTACAAGCTCTACAAGTATTATTTTTACATACTATCTGGCTCAAAGGCTAACTGGATTAATATCTATTCCAAAAAAAAAACGCACACTGTATACACTTTTTGAAAGGAATTTTACAAGAAATGCAAACCAAATATTACCGGAGTCAATTTAATGCAATATGAACACTCCCTATATACATAAATAATATATAATATATGCTATGCTAAAAAACATTTACTATTCATATGTGGTTCCTTTATGTTTGCTTTTAATTTAATTAATAATTTTTATGAAAGGCTCTCGATTTTTAATTGTTTGGGATCGGATAAGCTGTGATCTTATAGTGGATATACGTGAGAGGAATTAGAGGAAAGCCGTCTTAGCTATATATTTAGTCAGAACACGCATTCGTTTAGTAATTATAATAAACTAAACTAGCAAACAAAATGCAACTGTAAAATGTATTATAATTTATGCATTATGCTAAGTTCTAAATAATATATATATAAAAACACACACAAAGATACAACACACACTTACACACACACACACACACACACAGATACACATTTATACATTAAAATATACGTATAAACATTGAATAAAGTAAAAATTAAATATTTGTATGTTTCATTTTGTGCGCCCAAAACAACTAGTTTTAGTCTCCTTTTGTTTCAGTGTATTTTGTGCATAGTTCTCTGTGTGGCACATTGTACATACATACATATATATACATATATAAATATTTATATTTATATCTATATATAGCACCAATAACATCTTGGTATTTGCCTGCTCCCATTAAGCATCTTTCAATCAGCCATCAATCAACGATCAAAATACTCATTTGCATCGTGTTGATCTCTAAATACCACATAGAATGCTTGTAATCAAACCTCTCTCTCTGTCTCTATATATAACTGTATGTATGTGTTCTGTCAGATCTATAGCATAGTAAACATTCAGTGGATAATATTAACACAAACATTTCACTTTTACAGAACCCGAAATTTGATACGACGAAGCAATTGTGGGGCGGATATCGTTCATCAACAGAAACATCCGTTTGAATCAATGATCTAGTTATATTTATTGTATTTGTATTACTTTCGTATATGTCTATATTTATGGTATTATAAATATGTATTTATGTACAAGCCACCGTTACTGTTGCCATCAGCGATCCCAAAGAATTTATAGTGCGTTTAAATGGCACAAAATTGCAACAAACAAAAAAACACACACTCACATATATAAATATATATATATTTTAAATATTGAGGCTAAAGCCTCATCACACAAATTAACAAGAACATCTCAAAACTACCTGATCCTGGAATTTATTATAAATAAATGTTTTAAATGTGTTTTTTAACAGGCATTTCAATTCCGATCCCATCTGACTTATAATAATTGATTTGAAATGCAAATGTTGCTCTGGTGTTGTCAATTATTGATATTTTTCGAGTACACCTTAAAAATAAACAAATTTCTGATACACAACAATATTTCCATTTGCCTGGTTTTTTATATATTGATTATGAATAAATAAATTAATTACTAATTATGATTAGCGCATTTTCCAATAGTGCGCGCGATTCTCTGTTGTAAAAATCGATTGTTGATGTATCGATTGTACAGCAGAGTGTAGATATTTAACAGCACTGTTATCATCGATTTGCAGAACTCTTTACGCCATCAGCTGTTTTTGTGGTTGCGGCAACGAGCGCGTGTTTTCAGTAAAATTTATAATATTATCAATTAAAAAGCAGACAACATGTCGCTGATAATGCGTGTGCTGAACGGCAATCTGCCGCTGCGTCTCAGCGCCATGAAAACCGTGCGTCAGGTGAGTGATTGACATGGGTTACACAATTAGTCCATCCAGTTTGTCCAATCGGCTCATTATGTAATTGAATTAAATTCATTTTATAGCTGCAATGCGGCTACAGCTCGCATGCGAAATATGCGGAGCACAAGCCTATCGAACGGATCCGCAACATTGGTATCTCGGCGCACATAGACAGCGGGAAGACGACACTGACGGAGCGGATTCTGTTCTACACGGGACGCATTGCGGAGATGCACGAGGTGCGCGGCAAAGATAATGTGGGCGCCACCATGGACAGCATGGAGTTGGAGCGACAGCGTGGAATTACCATACAATCTGCGGCCACCTACACGATGTGGAAGGAAACAAACATCAATATTATCGATACGCCCGGCCATGTTGATTTCACCGTGGAGGTTGAACGTGCCCTGCGCGTCCTCGATGGTGCTGTCCTGGTGCTCTGCGCAGTCGGTGGTGTTCAGAGTCAGACACTGACTGTCAACCGGCAAATGAAGCGCTACAATGTTCCTTGTCTGGCATTTATCAATAAGCTGGATCGCACGGGCTCAAATCCTAATCGGGTTCTGTCGCAGTTGCGCTCCAAGATGAATCACAACGCGGCCTTTATACAGCTGCCCATTGGCGTGGAGAGTCACTGCAAGGGTCTTGTGGATCTGGTGCAGGAGCGTGCCGTCTACTTTGAGGGCGAGCACGGTGTGGACATGCGTCTGGACGAGATTCCGCAGGAGATGCGCGCAGAGAGCCAAGAACGTCGGCAGGAGCTCATCGAGCATCTGTCGAATGCGGACGAAACCTTTGGTGAGCTCTTTCTCGAGGAGAAGCCCTTCACCGAGGCGGACATAAGGGCGGCCCTGCGACGCACTTGCATCAAGCGCACCTTTACCCCAGTCCTGGTGGGCACCGCGCTGAAGAACAAGGGTGTGCAGCCGCTATTGGATGCCATCATTGATTACCTGCCCAATCCGGGTGAGGTAGAGAATCTAGCCTACATCGAACACGAGGGCAAGGAGAAACAGCAAATCGTCCTCAATCCGGCACGCGATGGCAAGGATCCGTTTATGGGTCTGGCCTTCAAACTGGAGGCAGGTCGCTTCGGCCAGCTGACCTATTTGCGGTGCTATCAGGGCGTGCTGCGCAAGGGCGACAACATCTTCAACGCGCGCACCAACAAAAAGGTGCGCATCGCTCGCCTCGTCCGTCTCCACTCCAATCAAATGGAGGATGTCAACGAGATCTTTGCCGGCGATATTTTTGCTCTCTTTGGCGTCGACTGTGCGTCAGGTGATACCTTCACAACGAATCCAAAGAATAATATGGCCATGGAGTCGATATTTGTGCCGGAGCCGGTTGTCTCGATGGCCATCAAGCCGAACAACTCCAAGGACCGGGATAACTTCTCCAAGGCCATTGCACGCTTCACCAAGGAGGATCCAACCTTTCATTTCTTCTTTGACAACGACGTGAAGGAGACGCTCGTCTCAGGCATGGGTGAACTGCATCTGGAGATCTATGCCCAGCGGATGGAGCGCGAATATGGATGTCCTGTTACGCTGGGCAAGCCGAAGGTGGCGTTCCGTGAAACCCTCGTCGGTCCCTGCGAATTTGACTTTCTGCACAAGAAGCAATCGGGCGGATCAGGCCAATATGCCCGCATCATTGGCCTCATGGAGCCGCTGCCACCTAATCAAAATACGCTACTCGAGTTCGTCGATGAAACTGTAGGCACCAATGTGCCCAAGCAGTTTGTGCCCGGCGTGGAGAAGGGTTATCGTGAGATGTGCGAACGTGGCATGTTGTCCGGCCACAAGCTATCCGGCATTCGTTTCCGCCTACAGGATGGTGGACATCACATTGTCGACTCCAGCGAACTGGCGTTCATGCTCGCCGCCCACGGTGCCATCAAGGAGGTCTTCCAGAATGGCGCCTGGCAAATACTGGAGCCCATTATGCTTGTCGAGGTCACAGCGCCCGAGGAGTTCCAGGGCGCCGTCATGGGTCACCTGAGCAAGAGACATGGCATCATCACCGGCACAGAGGGCACCGAGGGTTGGTTCACCGTCTACGCAGAGGTGCCACTCAACGACATGTTCGGCTATGCCAGCGAACTCCGGTAAGTTCTCCTTGAAAGAAATCTTTCAAAAATCATCATTCTAATAATATTTTTTATATGCAGCTCTAGCACACAGGGCAAGGGTGAGTTCACCATGGAATATTCCCGTTATTCACCTTGTCTGCCCGATATCCAAGAGCAAATTGTGCGACAGTATCAGGAATCCCAGGGATTGGGTCAACCCGAGAAGAAGAAAAAGAAAAATTAAGAAAAACACGCGCTCGTTTAATTTAAATTTTAGTGTTTAAAGTCAAATGTTTTTTGCATAGTATAATTTTAATTTCATACAAAAATCTTTAGTTTTTACTGTGATAATCGTTGCATAATATTAAACCTAAAATCAATGACAATTTGTACAGATTTTAAATATGCTCCAAATGAGTGTCAATAAACTGTAAAGTAAACAGAAACAAAAGATTAAATTACAGTTCATTTTAGAAACAAATAATAAGAGCTTGGAAACATTATTTTTATTTTCATTCATGCAATATGTAATATCGGCTAATTAATTAAAAATATATTTTATAATTAAAATAAGAATCAAATATTTAATGTGATTTTGTCACTTTCTTAAGATACTAAAAGTTAAAAAAAAGAAGCTGGTCACACATGCCAAACAATCTGTTACTTTAACAGTGCCAATTCGAGCATAACACTTGCTCTTAAAATCTTATGTCAATTGCCGTTGTTGTTGCTTTGTCGTCGAGCGAGCGAGACGTTCGTCGCGGGTGGAATTAAGCGAAAATTAAACTGAATATTAAACAAATCACGGAAGATAATTGCGTTTTGCACAGAAAAAAATGCACAAGAATCAGAATACGACAAAGCGAAAACAATGAGGAAGCAGCTAAGCAGGACAACCAGAACAACAACAGCCAATTAGGGGTTTCTTTACGCGCAATGGAAATGTAAAATCATAGAGACTTATGAAAACCGAGTAAAGTCAAGACGCTTGCAAAATTAAAAGTCAAACAAATCTTGGGAAATGGAAACAGAGTTCTGCTGCTTCCTCTGCCTAGTCTTCTTCTCGTTGTCAATGTGTAGTTTAGGATATTGCAGTAAATTTGCTGACCGCAGTTATATTGTAAAAGGCGCGCGTTCGTGTTCGGCGTGGCAAAAATAATTTGGAAAATTCAATACAAATAAAACGGCGCGACAATAACAAACAGCAAATTTTGAAGCAGCAGCTGTGTGTGTTACATTTGTGTTAATGTGTGTGTGTGTGTAGCAAAAAAGTGACGAAAAAAAACAGAAAAGGAGAAAAGAAGAATTGCAAAAACAAACGAAACAGCAACAACAACAGCGGTAATCAACACTAACAACAACAACTACTACGCTGACTTCCTCTTTGGGCATTTACTCACCTCAGCCTCTGAGCAGCTGACTGCATATCTCTCGCGCGCTCTATCTCTTCCTCTCTCATTCTGTGTTCTGTTTGGCACAAAATTAAGGAACGCCTACGCAGATGTTGACGTCGCTTCCATCGCTGCCGTCGCTGCATAATAATGCAAAAGATAAAAACACAAAAGTAACGAAACAACAGACTTCCAGCCGCTGGCCCCTTAACTAGTCAATCCCCTTGCACAGCGACAACAACAACTGCAACAGCAACAGCAACGAACTTAAGCAAACATATCCGTCATATTAAGTAAAAGTTCTACTAAGTCTTTCAATAACATATTATTCAATAACAAGAAATAAAACAACATAAAACAAAATGGATTGGATCATTAGCGATGAGTTGGGTTTGACTGTCGGTCACGTGGTGGGCTGGGCGGCCGCCTCGGCAATGGTCATCGGCGGCGTTATACCCTATGTCCCGCAGTATATCGAGATCAAGAAAACGCAGGATGCCGACGGCTTCTCATTATACGTCTGTTTGGCCCTTTTGGTCGCCAATTCGCTGAGAATACTCTTCTGGTAAGTGAAAAATCAAGCAGCTTGTTCTGCATTTTCCAGGTGAATTCTTTAACTGCTGTGCGAGATTCTCAAGTTTGCTACGCGAAAGAGAACCGTAAATCACATTTTGTGTCCACATTTGTTATCTGGAACCGCTTGGTGCTTAACTTAAAAGTTAGACGCTTGCTTATCAGCGGCTTATCGAGCTTATCTGTTAATGTTTATTGAAGTACTCGCATGATCTCATGGCAAATGGCAATTGTGTTTAGCCATGTCATTGTGTTCCGTCCAATTGTAGATTGCGACCATTTATTACATTAGCCAAGGCCTAAAGGCAGCGTTTTTATTTCGCCTACTTTTCATATTTCTGCATATTTCGATGACGTTAATTCCATTTCTTGAAACATCAGCATTATTCGCTTTTTTTGGGGCTTGAAGTCCACATGACACAGTGCAAATGCTGTTTCATTCGATCTGTTTTAAATATTTGCCTGGTACTCAAAATAACATCTGGATACAACTGAATAATCACAAGTATATATATGAATATTATCTATATGTAAACCACTTGAATTTGGTATTTTTTTTTTTTGTGTATTGCATTCATTTTTTTGTTGCAATATAAAGCGATGACACATTCAATTGGCTTTTAAGTCGATTCAGTTGTAAACGCAAATAAATCAAATTCAAACCAACAAATTTTAATTCAATTTGAATAACTGTGCAAATGACTATCAATGTCAGTGTTCCTTTCAGACCAAACCAGCTGTAACTGCCACTGGGCAAATCATATGTACACAGAGAGAAAGCGCTGTGGCAAGTTGCATATATAATTAAAATAATACTTCAAAATAATAGCAGTTTTTCCCTTTTTTGGATGTTTAGTTTTTGAGTTTATTAGAAATATATTAACTTGATTGCATTTAGTAATTCTCTTCCTTTGCCTTTGATATAATTTAATTTTTTTTTTACACACTTTAACGATGTACTTTGTACTCACCCAGAAAACAAATGTTTTTAAAATATCCAAAAAGAATAGAAACTCAAGTCTATTTAAAGATTATAGGATACACTTACTATTTGTTTTTACCAAATCAAATAAACAAATCTCTTTCAATTTTTCACGTCGCCTGACCACGAAAATGAGATCAAACAGTTCTGAAAGTGAATATTTGTGTAATGTTTTCTGCTTGTCAAAAACCTATAGAGAACCTGTTGGGAATTGTTGTTTTAAGCTGCTGATTCAGCTGGAGGCCATCAACTGTCTGGGACAGGCAAGGGTCACCGTCTATGCCAGCAGGGTCAACCACTTCCACCTGCTGCTATGTGGAAATAGCTTCTTTTTATTTTTATAAGTTATGCATTTTTAATGAACCTTCCGAGGGCGAAACCCTCATAATATATATATATATATATATATATACATTAATTTTTATAAATAACAAATACAACAGAAAGAAAAGCTTTGTTAAACATGCCGAAGTTTAGTTACACTTATCGAGGGGCAGCTCAACTGCTCACAATTAAAATCAATTCAATTGAAAAACTTGAAGGCTGCTTTCCTGGTTCAATGGAATACCCAATGGCCCC
The DNA here is from genome assembly GCA_035042365.1 of Drosophila dives. Lineage (NCBI taxonomy): Eukaryota > Metazoa > Arthropoda > Insecta > Diptera > Drosophilidae > Drosophila > Drosophila dives. Next base: position 1,132,981 of record JAWNLJ010000416.1, on the reverse strand, counting down.
GGCAGGGTATAAAAAACGAAGGCAGACGCAACTGGTGGCAGTCGTCAATTTGTCTGACACATTTGTTAGTCAGCCGCAAGAACAACGATCAATAATTGAATTGCTACAAACTTGTCTAGAGGCTATTTGTCGGCCTTTTGCATAGCAAGTGAATCAGCTGTTTTATTTTTATATTATTTTGTTTTTTTTTTAAATATAGAGACTATTTTTTATTCTAAATGTTTTGCGCCAGTTAATGTGGGTGCCGAAAAGTACTCACTCCTCTTAATTAGAGTATTTATAGCGTGACTCTGCAATCTGCGGGTGACGGCGTGTTACACGCGATTCCGTTGGTCATATATATATATATATATATATATGATATATAGATACAGTAAACACATATATGTATATATATAGATATATATTAAACCACATTTGAACTAATAACACGCTTTTGCTTTGTATTTGCCTTGGCGAAATTATTTTAAAAGTTTTCAATTGTTGTTATCACAAAATAAATAAATTTTAACTTAATGCTTATATAATTATTGAGTGTAAAAACTGCATTGTATTGTTAGAATGCTATAATCGATATAGCATGACTAGAAAATACTCTACACATCGCTTTAATAAAACTGACCTTGATTAACAAAATCTGCTTTCCTTACCTGATTTTAATAATATTTGTACAGTTGATCAATTGTGTGTTATATATTAATTCAAAGGCTACATCTTTACTAGACAACTTTTATGTCCAATTTGAAGGCTCAATCTCGAATAGTTGCTAATCTCTTCTAGCAATGTATTTGGATATAACAGATATAAAAGATGTCAGTTGCTATAAATAAAGACCAAATCTTATGATTAAAAGCAGTAGTCAAATTTTTATATTCTACTTTGAACCACTCTCTTAACTCCCTTCTTTATAAATAAAAAATAAATTCAATAATAACTGTAATATTCTGTAATTATTTTAAATAAGTTTTTTAACTAAAATTTACAGTTTTGTTTTAGTATTTTTGTATACCAATTAAGTAGCAATTATTCTATTGTTGCTTCTTATTGTGCTTTTGAGCACAAATTTGCCCAGTGCCAATTGAATAACACGCTGACAAGTTAATTATCATTACACTGACTAATCGTTGTCGCACAGATAAAGTTCCCCAAGGTTCCCAATTCCCGCATCTGGACAACCCGCAACGATTGGGTAATTTTATGGAGAACATTAAAAGTCGAGCTCATAAAAAGAATCAAAAAGTGTTGCAGTTTATGCAATTTGTAGATCAAATAGTCTGGCTGCTGTTGCTCAGAATGCAAATTCCCATTTAAAAGCGTTAAAAATAAAAATGTAATTACAAATGCGACTTTGTAAATTGCAATTATTGAAACGCTCACGGAAAGTCAAGAACAATTTACTGCAGCTCACTTTCATTTGTTATTGTTCGCATATTAAACATTGTTTGATAATTGTGTAACTTTTTTTTTAGTTATATTATTTTCACGCCTACACAGCTGAAATGTGCCTCATGTCATGTTCGATGGGTTGAATGAGCTCATCACGATAAGCGACACAAACAATAACAAAAACAGAATTAAGTCATTGTTGTTAATATCTTAAAAAATGTATATATGAACATTTATTATTTATACTAAATAAGGTTTGTCTGTTACATTCTGCACCCTTTTAAAAATGGGCAAAAAGTGTATATTGAGAATGGGTAAAAGTATTTAACAGGCAAAGGGATCCCAAAAAATTTACAATTTCCTGAACAGCTTTAAAAGCCAAGTTGATTTAGGCATGTTCCTCTGCTTGCCAATAAAAATGCATATTTCTGATAGCAATAAAGATATTACATTTCAATATATGAATATACAATATATTCGGACATCTCATTGATCAATATCGGTTCCTCTTTAATATCGGTTAATAAACACAGATTCGGTTAACCAAATTGTATTTTTATTATGCATTTATTATTTATTATGTTAAAGCTTGGTTTAGCATATCTTCTAGTGGAACTTTCTCTATCAGAGCATGCTAACTGGTTTTAAATATAGTTGGTTTGTTCATAAGTTTAACATTGCCTTAACAAAATATTAGTAAAATATATATAAAATTGATTGACTTATTATCATCGCATACGAATTTAATACTCTTTATGTGCTGGCTATTAGATCAGCTTTTCAGTAGTTTCATATTTGCTTACAACAAACAAAGAGGCGTCAAATTTGCAAGAATGTGTTTCCGAGCAAATACGAAAGTCAACATACTGAGAAAAAAACCCAAAGATAATAAACAAAATAAGGGTTTTTTTTTTATAATGACTCAATTTACGGTTAGTGACTAAAGAAGTAGCCCACAATCAATTTGATAAAAGTGCATTCAATTTAAATAATAATACACATTTTCGATATACATTTATATATAGACGTGTGAATTGAAGTAGTGTGAAGTGTTCCTAAATAGTCTCATTAGTGGCACATTCAATCTATATGTATTTGTCGCTTCCATATTTGCACAATAAATATTTGCACAAATTGAAAAAAATATATATATATGATCAAGTAATGAGCCAACAAAAATTGTATTAAAGTGCTTAACGACCAGATGTGATGTGAAATTTTTTACCCTGTAGAATTTAAGTGAATAGAAGTGGGTTTGGTAATTTGTGGAGTTTGTTGTGGAAGAGATTGAAAAAGTCATGTGCAATATTATCTTAAAAATAAGTAAAGACAAATTTTGAAATCCTCTTCTCTTAGTAAAACTCTTCCCTTGCAGGGCATCTTTTAGTCAGTCGTGTTTATTTTATTTGGTGCATTGTATTTATTTATACATATATACACAAAAAAATACATATATATAAATGTAACTGTGTGTGTGTGTGTTTGAGGTATAAATATAATTTTTAAGTACACCAGCACCCACTTAAATTATGTGTGCAGTCGGCTGTTGGCAAATGTGCAAAGTTAAAAGCCGCTTTAGTTACGAAAGGCCAAAAGAGGGCATACAATTTGCCAACAATTTCGTATTACAGCCATTTGATGAGTATGGCGCATGTATTGCGGGTAGAGAGGAGGGGTTCAATGAACGCTCGTGTGGCAAATGCGGCATTCAAGTTTTATCCGCTAGAGGCTCTAATGTTGCAGCACTGAGTGTGGGCATTGCAGATATAATTGCTAATTAGAATGGAATGGAAAAGATGTGAGAAAGTAATGAGAAGAAAGTTGTTAGATGAAAAAGTGCAGCCAGATAAAAAATATATTATAAGTTATCACCTAACAAAAAAAAAAATAATGAATAAGTCTAACATCAAAGGGACTTCATGGAATGTTAAAATAATATTATATATACACAAAAAAAATATTCTTTGTTAGTCAATATATTATATATGTTTACTGTTTGGTGTCAACAATCAGCAACTTATAAAGACCATCGCCCGGTGTTTCCGCAATAGATAAACTCCGTCTCGGAAGGTCTCTTCGACCAGTCTATATAGTTAGTGATACGTCAACAGAAAAAATTTGAGTTCACTTCAGTTGAATGGATTTCTTATCGGCCCCAATATGGACTGTCTGCAATAGATTGCTTATTGCAGATAAGTAAAACCTTTTAAAACAATTAAATTATTAACGTATAAACTAAAGAAACATTAAATGAAATAATATGGGTTATTAAATGCCACTATGAGCAAAAATTGCATTCAATAATTGTCAATTAATAAAAATGTTGATTGACATTATTAAAGTGTCTATTTTTGTACAACAAAACACGTTGATAATAATTTAATTGAGGTATTAGAGAGTTATTATATCACGTAACAAAATTATCTAGCAATTTTCAAGTGTAGAACCTTATGAGAAACCTATTATTATTATCGATAGCTGGAAAGATGTTCGCTTCAGATATATATATAATGGCACAACTTGTTGTGTAACTATAATAAAAAAAACTCCAGTTATGTGGCTCAATGTTTATTTCCCTATTAAATTGAAAATATAAAATTATAAAATCAATATATATTGATTAAAAAAAAGGAACCACATTTTTGGCTTGCAAAAAAAACGCATTTTGGACTGCAGATGTTGAGATTTTATATATACATTTTAGCCAACAGCCTGATATTTACGTAAGATGTTTACACTTCTCTAGAGAACTTGGCACTCTCAAACTTGTCCCGGAACCGCATACAATAAACGAATAGACAGTGATATATTATGCCAAATTTGAAATGTTTATTGATTGCAAAATTGTTTATATGCCAAATTCAGTTAAGATTTGTTTAACAATGCGCGGCACGCCTCGATTTAATTTTGATTAAAATCGAGATAACTGTTTTCTATACTTTCTGACTAATTTTGCACTTAAAAAAAAGACAGCTGTACTTAAAATGTTTCAATATGCTGACACTTGCCATTTGCCAACAACTTCTTTATCAGCCAAAAAAATTATTGTATTGACTGAATATTGCCACATATCTTATCTTTTCCATAAAATGGAAATAACCAGGTATAAAGCAACTTAGACATTATAGGTTTGATAATTGACCCATTTACTCATTTAGTTATATATTTTTAATATGCCCAAAAATAAACGACTTTTAAAAATACCTATGCCAAGGTCAGGGGGGCAGTTCGGGGGTGTGCCGTGTATTTAAATTTAAGCTTGAGTATTTTGTCGTGTGCGGTCGATTCCAACTAATTTTTGGGTCGATCCATGTTCGTCTGAACAACAAATGTGGCCAAATTCTTGCTTAGCTATGTAATATATAAATATATAAATATAAATGTTGTTGTTTTTTTGTGTGTTTTTTTTTATTATTTTATTTTACCTTTTTTCATGCAAATTAGCGTTTAGCACATTTCAAACCGGTTGCTGCTGCTGACATTAAATGATGATGTTGGCTTCTACTTTTAGCTTGAGTCTCTCCTAACAGATTTTAATAGATGTGTGTTTAGAAATTGTACTATATATACATATATATTTTTTAAATTCCACTTGACTCACTTTAATCTGGTTAAATTTAGCATGTGGCTTTACTAATTACAGTAGCTGTCTCCCACTAAATCATATCTTGTTGCTTTTCTCCAAAATATTTATTCTACTCTTTTCAAAATATTCGTTTTATATACTCTTAGTTGTGATTATAATAATGATATTTTTATTTTTATAACCTAGAAAACAGTTTAACTTGCTTAGCACTTATCAGCTTAGAAGATGATTCGCTTAGCGTTATCTGAAACGCTTAGAATCAGCTTAGAATTTTCCATGTACAGCACATTTAATGCCATCACTCAGCCGAGCAACTCTTAAGGCGCTGATTCCGGTCTTGACAGCCAACTGGGTGCGGTCATCAGTTGGCCTAACCCAAAGGTTAACCTGGGGGATATCACAGTTCGCCCTTATCTGCTCCTGCTCCACAGCCAGCTCTGGCAGTTTGTGCTGTAAACTTTCGCGTAATTAAAAAAAAGTAAAAGTGAAGGTCTCCAAATCGAGACACGTCATGGTTCGTGCCTGGCAACAATGCTCCTCTGACTACAAAACGCAGGCGTGTGGGATGTTGTCCACACTGGATCTGGAGTGGAAAAAGCTCAGCAATTTTGTTCCGCTTTTCTAATTGAATTTTAATGCTTGGCTTTCGCACTAGCAAATCCCTCGGGTGATTTAAAATGGCTTAATGCTTTCAAGGTTGTTGTGTACCTTCTGTTGTGGTCATTTCTTCTGTGTTACCATTTTAAGCTTACAACTGATTTATTTTGTGTGGCATTTAATTTGCTTGCATTGCCAAAAGTGGCGACGAAACCAACCGTGAAACTAATCGAAATGTCTCAACAAATGTCGCAACAATAACAATAACAAAAACCCTAATAACATTAACAAATGTACAGTTGGCACAACCGTAGCAACAACAGATCGATTTAACCTAACATCGAAACGCTTTTATTCGATTTGAAATTTTATTCCAATGTTTGCTGTATTGGCTTGATGACAGTACAAACAAACCAAGCAAATGGAACATTGAACCACATCGCTCTCAAATATCTTCTCCTCCTATTCCTCCTCTGCACATTCCAAACGTCCAATAACTCTGCTGATTGACGCAAATGATTTGCTTAGAACCAAGTCAAATTGAAATAGGATTCATAAAAAATAATACAACTCATTCCTTATCGCTGGCAGACATGAACTATTAATAATTTATAAATGCGATTATTTGTTTCAATAGAAAACCATAATCAGCTCTAGAAAAAATAAAAAATTGACAGAATGGGCATAATGAAGTTGTATGTAACAGTATATAACAGACAGATTGAAGTCCATAAGGTATTCTTGATCCATCTGTGTAAATACGCCGATCTCAGAGTCTAGCTAGAAATAAGTTCTCATATAGCAGAGGCAAATCATGTTTATTTCGTTATGAAATTGAAACAAACCAATTTTTGATAGCAATAAAAATAAGTATATTGACTTTCAATTGATCTATAATATACCCAAAAAAATTATTAATGAAATGTTGAAATTTCTATAAATTTAATAATGTAAATGTAGATTACTGAATGAGCGTTTTGCTATATTTGCTGTATCTTCTTTACTATTTTGTTTTTAATATAATTAACAACTTGTTTTTAATCTCACAAATATATATATGATAGATAATACTACTAATTATTACTAGACAAATTAGTAATATTGATACACTATTTTTATATATATATTATGATTATGTTATTAACTTGAAACACTACTAACAGTTTCGACTAGTTTCTTATAACAATATATGTGTCAATCCTTAAAAATAAAACCCTTACAAACTTAAGTCTCAGAGTTACTCCAAGTAGTACTTAAATCTTGCATAAAAATAGGATTTCTTAAGCTTTTTTCTCAGTTGGCTTAAATTCACCCAGTTGGTTGCCTTATCGAGTGTATTTTCGCATTTGGTTTGGGGGCGTCGTATTTTCTATAAAATTGTTTGTATGCGCTGCCATTGTTTTATTCCATATCTGACATCGAGTTGCCAGCAATATTTACGCCTATATGCAAATCCCGGAGCATCCAACCGGCAACATTTGCGACATTGCTTTTTATTTTGCACATTTTTCTTTTGTGGTCTTTTCATTCCGCTTCTTTGTTTGCCATCTGCTTGCTCCTCTACCGGCTCAGCCGCTATCGCTGCTACAGCTGCTCCGCCGTAATTCGGAATTGCTTTTCTCACCCAGCTGTGCCGACGTGTTTAATGTGTTTTGGTGTTGATGGGCAGCTTAACGGCATCTGAAACCGAGAGCCTCCAGTCAAATGTGCACATATTCAATTTCATTGGGTTAATAAAGAAATTTAATATGATCAGTTTTACTATTTTGTCATCAATTTATTTTGCTTATATAAACTCCATGAACTTGGCAACATTTCATTTGGCCATGACTATTGACAGAAAATGCCGGAAATTAAAGAACATCAATTTGAAACAAGATAAGTTGACTTGGAAATGCCCTGCAAAAAGATGATATATCTTTATTTCTTTAGATTAGTTTGACTTACTAATATGTAAAAAGGTCACCAAAAACTATCAATCAGTATTAAAAAAATTTGGGAATTAGTAAAGCAGTCTTGATACTTCTTCGACCTGCGAAATGTACAACAAATAATCTAATTTATATTCGATTTTCGATATGAAGAAATATATATTATTTATCCCTGACAAACTAATACCCTAATGATATCTATGTCTAATTCAATGCCCATCCAACTGGCAGCAGGTGTTTTTTTTGGTGTCATAGTTTTATTACGAGTCCATCACTCTCGTTCTCATCGACTGGTGCCCAAATCCCAGCAAGGTCATCCCAAATAGCTTAGCAGCTTAAGACAAGCAAATACACCCACTGCACGACCCAGTTTCTGATTCAACGCCTCGTCAAAGGGAAATTGTGCCGAGTCGCGTTGAGCCTTTCGCTTTTCAAGGATAATTACTATGGTTTGTGGACTGGCTAGTGAACTGACTGCTTGACTGACTTGGCTGGCTGACTTGGCTAGCTGGTTCATCAGCGACGCCTTATTTACACAAATCTTGGCGGCCGCACACACACAAAATAATATAGCCACTAAATGGGCGCATTCAATGGAACAACATACACTATTCATACCAGCTTCTTCTATATATATATATATATATATATATGTGTGTGTGTGTATTGCTTCATGCTCAGATTCAGGCTTAAGTGGCGCTCGGTGAATGCCTGAACATTCAGTTCGTTAGGAGGCCTCTTCACACGGCGATGATGACATGTACTCAATTGGTTTGAGTGCTTCAGCTGCTGCTGTTGCTGCTGCCCAACTAGCCAGGCTTGTAGCCTACTTCCAGGCAAATTAAATTTTGCTGACTGTGTGTGTGTGCGTGTGTGTATATAAGTGTTTGCACTTATGAGCAAACAAAACGGCGCACACACTTGAGCAAACAGTGCATTAAAGGCGGCACAGTTTTAATTATATACACACACACACACACACACACACACACACACACACACATATATTTCTGCAAACGGACATCCTGCCACACACATCCTCTAAGCAGGAGCAGAACACACACAAACCGAACAAATAAGCAAACACACAAATTGCTCCAACCGAATGTGACTTCATTTGCCAAGGCAGACACAAAATAGAAAAAAAAAACGAGAAGAAATTGCTTAAATTTATCAATGAAAACTTCATCAGCATTAAGTGGCATTTCTATGCATCGTATACCCTGTAAGCTAAGACTAAAAGTGGGAGTTTAATAAAGTCTATTTTAGTACTATAAAAACATTATTTTTTCCATCAAAAGTTGTTTTGTTTTTAGTGCAAATAAGATACAAATAAAATTAAAACTGCGCCCAAATATTTGTGCATATTTCGTAATATTTATTTCATTTAAGCAGACAGGATATCTGCCAGTCAAAACCTTAAAGCTGCTCTTATTTATTTTTTCTTATAAATGTTTTTCTTGCCCCCTCAAACTTCGCTCGTTTTGCCCAGTCAAATCGTTGCGGCTATTTGCACAAATTGCCCATGAAAAAGTGCCTGCGAAATGCTGTGTGATATGCACATGTGTGTGTGTGTGTGTGTGTGTGTGTGTGTGTGTGGCGTGTGGCATGAGTCAAGAGTGGCACGTCAAATGTCGGCTGTCCGAGTAGGCGGCATGCATAACTGAAATTGCTTACATTATATTGCGGCAAGCGAGAACAATCCGTTTGCAGCCAAATATGAAGCAGCCAAAAGCGTTTGGAATTTTATCGATTTTTTACGACTTTTGCAAACTACTACATAAATATTTTACACGCACAAGTGTGCAAAATGGTCTGTGTGTGTGTGTGTGGCTGTGTGTGTATTGGTGTGCATAACTTTTTCTGCTGTTGACTCTTCTCATTTGGCAATTTAAAAGTTAAGCTTAACAAAGTGGAAAAACTGTGGCAACAACTTGTACACCCCTCCCAAAAGGAAATTGGATAGTTTTATAAAAACTCAAATTTTCTTACAACAATAATTTTTACCGTTTGTGTTTCACTTTTTTCCAATATTTTTGTTACCCTTTTTTTTTGTCTTACAATTTAAAGCTTTAATGTTCGTGGTACGCCTCGAGTTGCAAGTAGAAAATTTAATCAAACAATTGAAGGGGAAGCTAGTGTTGCATTTGTGCAGCTGCTGTTGCAAGTTGAAGAGTGCAAATGTCAACAGTGCTGCAAATGGCAATTTGTTGTTTTAAGGAAACGCGCAACGAACAACAAAGAGCAAAATTTGATTAGTGCTGATAAAAAGGGTTGCTTCAATGCGAATTTTACTCAGTGGAATAATACAATTGTTGTTTTATGTGCTCAACTGTGGCACTGTGGCACTGTGGCACTGTTGCACTTGCAGCAAGTAAGCTGAAAGATGTAAGTTTTTCACTACTGCTTTGCAGACATATCGAAATCTTTATCTTTATATACCAACAAAATTGGTTTTTGGGATTGACAGACTAATTTCCATATTTATGTGTTGGCAATAAACACAAAAAGAATATTTTCCGTTTAATAACTTTTCTATCGATTAACCAAATATGCAGTTAATAACGCAGTTAACTATTTACGAGAATTTTCCCTTTTGGTAACGCGTAACCAGTCTGTGTTGCCAATTTGTATATTTGGGCTTGGTAAGTCATTAAATGTCAGAACTTGTAATTAAATTTCATAAAGCACACAAGCAAATGGCGCCAAACTGGCTGACAAACTTGTTATCGTGTTAATCAAAAACTCTGACTACATTTGAGGTTTGCTTCATTTAACATTTATTTAGGCTTTTATTTACATATATATATATATACATATATATTACGTGTCATGTACTCTGTGACATTTATTAAGTGCCTTTAATGGGACAACCCATCGACAGCGACACACAAACAAATCCCCAACAAATGCGTTTGGATTAAGTTTCCTTTTCATTTTTCCACAATTTTTTTTTTTGGATTTTTTTTTGTGGGCTGCCTTGCCAAATGTTTAGCACGTTTCAGTTCCATTGTTTGCCTAGTTGTTGCTGTTGGCCCTTTTGCCACAAAACGTGGCCAACACTTGCTGTGTGACAGCTTCGCTTGACACTGTCAGTTATCTCCACCTCCAATTTACAAAATGACATTTTCAGTTCTGCTCCTCTTAAAGCACATAATCGATTTTGTGGGTTTACAAATCTGTTCATTAATCATCATTTTGCCAATGACTTTCAATTTATTCTCTGGAGCATTGTTTTATAGGCTTGCAAAACAAAGTATTTATAATTTTATTTATATATTAATAATCCTCAAGTATACTTTCCACAAATGACTCTGTTTTCTGTTTAAATCACGTATTAAATTCTTGTTAATTTGCTGAAGTTAGTCAACATTTACAAATAGCATTCTGGTTTTGTTATCGTATGCAAAATGCATTGCAGAAAATAAAATAATCTTTATATGACTATATTTTTACAATTTAGAGATAAACTCTTCAGCTATTTCAATGAAATGCAAAAAAATGAATTTAAAATTAATTAAATTATGTTAAAAAAGATTTATTATATTTGTATTGCCTGTTGAAAGGTTCAAGTAGAGAAAAAATAAACAATTTGTGCTCATTTTTCAATTTTCTAAATAAATGGATTTTTATTAGTTTGTGAATTGCGAAAAAGTTGTTTTCACCTGTGCTCACCTGGGCATAAAATGAAATGCCAAGCACCTTTGACCTTTAACACACTTTTTGTTGGAGAAAAACACAAAATGAATTTCTGTCTGTGTTTAGTATCCATTAAAAATGTATAAAAAATTACGTAATCATATGTTTGTTACTTTTACTAGCTGAATTAATGAAATATACTTTTTAAGCTTAAACTTATTTAATTTAACAACTTTGCCAGTTAAAATTCAAATAATAATTGAGAGATTTTTATGGGTTTCGTTTGTTTTGTGTGAAAGTATTTAAGAGGCAGCAGGAAACATCTCCAACCTCATGAAGTATATATATTCTTGATCAGATTCAACAGTCGAATTTATATAGCAAAGTAGAAACTAAACTATATTTTATCGATAATTACCTAAGTATCGGGAATATCGATATATCGATATATGCGCAGTCGAGCTCATTTTACTTAATTATATTTTGAGTCTTGTTTGAATACTTATTAAGCCTCATTAGGCAAAATTTAATAATAGTAATCAACAATTATTCATTTATTTTGTGTGCTAATATCGAAATCGATTTATTTGAATTGATTGAACAAAAAATTTGTGTGGCCAATTATAATGTCATTTAGCGTATCTGGCATAGCAACAAAAATCTAATGTGATATTTAACCAATTGCAGGTTCTCCAGCCGCTTTGAGCTTCCACTGCTGGTGCAGAGCGTGGTCATGAATGTCACCATGTTCCTAATGATTCACCTCTGCGTGAAGGTGAAACGCATGGGTGCCAATGCACGGGGAGAACATACACTCCGAGGTAATACTGCTGCTCATCAATTCGATTAATCCGATAATATATCAAAACATATTATTCCTTTTTTTAGGCGACGAGCTGCACGTGCCAAAAGTGCTGACGGAGACGGAAACAGGCGCCTCCGTCTCCACCAGTGATGCAGGTGTGCTGAAACGTGCACGTTCCAGGCATTATATAAATGGTATGTCGAACACAGATCCAGCCACATTTTTAAGGTGCAGGTTTCAATGAAAACTTTTATTTTTTTTATGTGCTCTTCATTTACTGTTCGTGACGGGCGACAGTTGACGGCAATTTCCGGCCATATCATGTTATAGTAAAAACAGAGCACACTATTTACGCTCATTTCCAATTTTTTTGTGTTGCTCCTTTGGAGGCCTTATCTAAATGTGCCATTTGCAGTGTAGTTTAGCCTTCAGTCTTATCAATCTGCCTTCGCGCAAATGGAAAGCACTATAAACTTGGCCAGTAGGCGGAAACGTGGCCCATAAATTGATCAATGAGCAAGCGGGCACTGAAACAACATTGAGCTAATTATAGTGGCACGCCTTGGGCTTCTTGCTGTGTCCATGTGTGTGTGTATGTGTGAGTGTGCGTGTTGCAAGTGTGTTTGCCCCTGTTCAATGCTCAAAAGCAGGCAACAATAATAGCGATTGATTTCGGAATAGTTTTGCCCCTAAAGTAACAGTGGAAATAAATCAAATTGATTTCTTTCTGTATTATTAAGATAGTGCTTTAATTTATATATATATTTACGATACATAAAACTATCCATGACTCCTGTAGTATAACCCAAGATTAATTCTTTAAGTTCCAATCAGATATTTATTTTTTTACCTATTTTTCAAAAGCCTGGCGAAGAGTCCTTTTGTACCCATAAAAGCAGTAAAAAATTTAATTTTATGATTTGTAATTTGTTATTTTAAAGAAACGTCTTTTTTTTTACTTACTTTTTAACATTTTACTTTCATTTCAGATCTGGATTTCAAATACTTTTGGAACTGGACAGATTTCCAATCGTATTTGGACATGATGCTCGTCGTTTGGGCCATTGGCGCCGCCGTCACATATCTGATGCTACCCGTCACCTGGTTCATGGAGGCCATGGGCTTTGTGGCCGTTTTCACAGAGGCCATGTTGGGTACAGTATTTTAGCAATTAGCACACATTATTAAATTATTCAAATATTAATAATATTCATTGACATTTTGCAGGTGCGCCGCAGTTTCTGCGCAACTTCCAGAATAAATCCACATATGGGATGAGCATACACATGGTGGTCATGTGGACGCTCGGTGATATGTTCAAGACTGGTTACTTTGTCGCTCGGAATGCACCATCGCAGTTCTGGATTTGTGGCACGTTGCAGGTGCGTCAGACCCTCTTAAAATAAGAATCGGCTTACTAAGTTCTGCAAACCGAAGTAAACTATTAATAACAATAAACACCACTTTATTAATCATTGCGAGAAAAATAATATAACCGCAGAGGTTAATAACTTATTGCAATAAAATTAAAATAAAACTAATGAGCTCCACATAAATAAATTTATCAGTCTGTCATTTGTAATCTGGTAAACTTTGAAATGATAAGAAAAAGTTCAGAGAACTCTCAAATATTGCATGATTCATATGTGAAAACAGATGAAAATTAAATATGCATCTGTAAAAAAATTAAAAAGATATCGTAAAAAAATTAAGTTAATTAAAATGGAAAAATAACATAAAAATTAATCATGCAAACTGCTTTTAGAATTAAATTATGCAAAGCAGATCTTTGAATTTCGTTTTGCCAAAAATATAGCATTCTTGATATGACTAAATTGTAACGATTTATAGATATCCTCAACGCTATTTTGAAGGGTCACATTGAAAAAAGGATTAAATCAAATTTAATAAGCAAACGTTAAAACATATTTATTATTTATCAATGAACTCTCAAATACTCCATTATTCATATATGAAAACAATTAAAAATAAAATATGCACCTAAAACAAAAAAAATTAAAAAGATAATTTAAATAATTGCATAATTAAAATGTATAAAAAAAATGCAATAAAAGTCAATAATCTTGTAGTTTTTTTTGTTCAAATATGGGTTTAAGTGTATATATATAAATATTTATATATCTTTTAGTTTTTTATGTTAAAATATGGCTTTTTAATCGTACAACATAAATATTATTACAAATCTCCAAACATCTTAGTCATTAATTATTAATTTATCATTTATTAATCTCCCACTTAAGTGGCCCAACTAATAATCGACATTTAATTTCTCTCTTTTCAACAGGTCAGCCTGGATTTGGCCATATTGCTGCAGGTTTGGCTGTATCGCCACAATACGAAGCCGCGCGATCTGCGACGCGGTGATTAGCAGTTTGCCCCCGAAGAGCAACAAGAACAGCCTCCACTTAATCAACAACAGCTACAACAACAACAAATAACAACAACAACAAATCAACAACAACAACACGAACTGCACATTTCGCATTCCGAGGAGCGACAATTATCGCTTCCAATTACAATCAGCAGCAGCGGCGATGATCATCTGCTGACGGCGCGTGCCGATGACGAGCACTTCAAAACACTCGACTTTGGCCAGTGTCACGATAATCGAGGCTTTCAGTATCATCATCATCATCATCGTCACAACAACAATAACAACAACAACAACAAACTGTTGCTTTCCCGCTCGGCCGGCAGTGGCAAAAGTCAGAGCAAACATGAGAGCAGCAATGCCACCGCTGCCGTTGCCGTTGCTCTCGATGATCTCGAGGTGGTCATTGTGCACAAGTCGAGCAATGTGCGGGGCATCAGCAATGGGGCACAGGAGCCCAATCATAGTCACAATCACAGTCAGAGCTGTTGCCATCGGCGCAAGCGACACAATGCCACACAGACGCCAGTGGAACGTTGCTGCTGCTGCTGCTGCGGATCCGTTTGCCATTGCCAGGTGACGCATCATCATTGCCACCATCACTGTCATCATCATCACTATGGCAGCGGCAGTGGTGGCGGCGGTGGCGGTGGTGGCGGCGGTGGTGGCGGTGGCGGAGGCAGCAGTTTTGGCCAGCGACGACATTATCATCATAATCATCATCAGCCGCAGCATCGTCATCATCATCAGCAGCATGGGCAATCCCGACAGCAGTTGCATTCCAAGCGCAGTCCGCTTCCAGCCAACAAGGCGAACCACAAACACAACAAGTCTTCCTTGGACTCCAGCGAGGATCAGCATCAGCATCTGCATCAGCAGCCGCAGCTGCATTCGAATGTCATCGCGATTGAGATCGATGCGGCCACCGTAACGGAGAATAACAGCAGCACTGCCACCTCCAATTTTCCGTATAAGGTTGCCAGCGAAGGCGGCGGTGCGCCCATGAATCTTATTCCGCTCTGTGAGCGACATCGACAGCGACGGCGACGCGGCTCCATCAACTCCAATACGACCATCGAAACGGATGAGCTTTCCCGAGACGATGACGCCGATGTCGACGATGATGCCGACGCTGACGATGACGCCGACGACGACGACGATGACGACGATGATGATGTGCGTCTGGGCGTGCAGCCCGAGGATGAGGAGCAATTGACACCATCGATGGCCATGCGGCCAAGTAGCAGCTCCAGCAGCACAGCACGCGCCTTTGCCGGCTCAGCTCCGCCACGCAACGAATGCGTGAGGATTAAGCGGAAACGCTTCGAGCCCGAAGCGATGCACGATTATTGCAGCAGCTGCTCACGTTGCTCCAGTTGCAGCTGCGACCAGGCGCGCACCAGCTCCTGCAGCAGCCTCGATGAGGATCTGGCCCATGAGATGACCGTTGCCGCCGACTGTCACCGCTGTGCGAGCAGCGAGCAGCAACAACAACAAATGGGCAGCCGCCGCAGCAGCTTGAAGAGCTTCTGTTCGTGCCGCACAAACAGCTGCTGCTGTGGCCCTTGCAGCGACGTGGAGGACTATCCCGGCGGTGAGTACGAGGATGATGACGATGAGACGACCGGTCAGCGTGAATCGTATCGCACTGCAGCGGATCACACGATAAGGAGCACCCCCACGCAGGATGTTGATGCGCATAGCAGCACCCTGACACCGCTCAGCACCGAGGAGCACACGATGCGCAGCGAATTGGCTGACAATGATGATGATGAGGATGATGTGAATGCCATTACCGATGCGGATGCCTCCTCGCTGAGTCAATCTGCCGAATACTTTTCGCTCGCCTCCGCCCCGGGTGGCAAAGAGGAGGCGCCCCACAACACCACCAATATCAATAGCAATAGCAATAGCAACAGTGCCAGTGCCAGTGCCAGCTGGAGCAAGCATATACGACTCAAACGCAGCTCGTCGCCGCTGGAATCCCATTTATGACGAAGTGTCTCGCTGGTCGCGTGGCCAGCAATCGATGTGAATGCCCTGCTGCAGCAGACCATACGCAAATCGGCTGTGCTGCAGGAGTTGCCAATGAAGCCACGCACAGGTCCGCTGTCGCCGCCAAGGGCCCAGCTGCAATGTTCCGGTGCAGCAGGAGGAGCAGCAGCAGCAGCTGCATCTGGTAGCAATGATAGCTCCACCGCCACTTTAACGCCCAGCGTCATCACCGTTGCCAAGCAACCAAGAACTCGCACCGCTGTCATCTCTCACAATGGCATCACGAACACAACCACAACCACTTTGCCCGCACTGAGGACGAAGCGCAGCAGCTCCAAATACTCGCCGGTCGGTGGAGATCCAGACTACAGCAGTGATCCGCTCCAGCGACGCTCCACAGAGATCATACTTTAAGCTACAACCTCTGCTTGGCTGTGTCGACAACAGAGTTTTGTCCAAAAAAAAAAAACAATATCCAAACCAAAACATTTTTTTGGAATTTAATGTGCAAAAAAATATTTCGTGTATTTTTTTTAGATTATTTTGTTGTACATTCAAAAAAAGAACAAGGAGAAGAAATGGCCCATTTTGCTGTTCATTTTGTTGTTATTCGGGGGTCCATGAAAATAAAAAACAAATAGCAAAATAATTATGTAATTTATATTTTTTCTGAGCCACTAGCAAAATTAGCTATAATTTTGATAAATGTGTAATATTAATTTAAGTGTGACTATTTGAATTTAATGCCTCAGCTCTGTGTTGACGGTTTTCACTTTATTAAGCCTTTGTCAATGGCTAATTATTAACTAATTAAATATACATATCCATTATAATTGTAAAAATGTGCTTTTGGCAAAGACTTGAAAGCGTCAGAGGAGGGAGCTGAGGCAAAACGACTTTGTTTCATTGATTTCGTACAAGTTTTTAGTCAATTCCTCTTAGCCAAGTAAGTTAATGCATGCATAATTAATGTGTAAAGAAAATAATATTATATATATATATATGTGTGTGAACATCAAACATTAATCTCGATATTGAAAACGTAAAAGAACACTTTGTACATTTTTATGATTTTCTAGCAGAATTTATTAGCCAAGGCTTAAAATAATAAAACCAAACGACAAACGATTTTATAATTTTATTTATTATTTTCCTTCTTTTTTTATGCACAATTGGCACAACTTTTCTTCACTTTTTTTTTTTTATTTTTATATATGTAGCACAGAAGAAATGCACCCACACTTACACGATATATTTCGAAAGCTAATTAGTGCAATTTTCATAAGTTTAGGCCTAGTATATGGCGACTATATAAACCATAAAACAAACGATTAAGTAAAAATAGGGTTAACGCCGCCAAATATCTTCCTTGCAATGTTGAGATTCCGTTGAAATTGCTACACACAATTTATTAACCAAATAACTTATTTATTTTTAAGCTAAACTATACATCAAGTGCTTGAAAATATTTTAAAAATATTATAAAAAACAAAACAACAACAAGAGGATAAACCAAAAAATTAAAAATTTACAACTCTACAAGTAAAACAATGTGTTTAAAAATTGCCTAAGAATTTGTTGATTAGTGCGTAGCTAATGTCTTGTTTGCAGTATATAATATATATACATATATATTTATATACTTATTCCGATTAGAATGATATAATTATAAACAATTAAGTATCTGTATCCATATTATAAATTACAGGTAAATGAGAAACCAAAACAAATTTTGGCCATTTTGCGTAGAACATTTTCGTTTTGATATAAATCCAATTGTAACGAATTACTTACTTATAAGCAATACTCATAATCATTAATATACATAACTGTTCAACAATACAATCTATGTCTAATGTCTGCGCATTTCAAGTATATAATATTCAATTCAGACTATATACTATATACATATATATACAAATATTACTAAGTATATATTACAAAAGCAATATTTGCATAAAATTTGAATTAAATCAATTATTACAAATACAACTGTAAAAACAATGCGTATTTGTTCGTTTATCTTGCGCAATTTACTTTATTCTCGAAATTGGTAATATCTTCTTCTGTAAACGATTGAATAAATTATTATTAGCAAAACAAATGCGGTAAAAATTAAATTTAAATACGAACCGTCGACTTAGTATTTTCGGTATTTTTAACTGTGTCATCACAGCTGCGTAGGTGAGTAGGGTTACCAACATTTGATACAACAAATGTAAACCGATTCAACACTTTACAACATTTTAGTGGTAACAATTTTTGTTCTATGGCAACAATACAAAACCAATCAATGCATGAATTTCCATCTCAGCATATCATTTCATAAGTAAAACCAATTTAAAACACAAAGTTGTTTTTGGATGAAAAGTATTTATTTTATCTGAAAATATGTAGTATCGGTGCGATTTCCAACACTTAACTTAACAAGCTTTACAGCTGTTCAACAGTGCTCATATATCGATATATCTATATGTTGTTAACTAGTTACATTAATGAACACAGTGTTCGCTGGTGTTAACATTGGTGGGACGTGTTTCGCTCGAACTCAAAACAAGGAAAAAGTTACCTGGTTTTTTTTCGTGCGAGTTGTAGCGACGTTCTGCTAGCGCTTAATTATTAAAAATAATTTTAAAGTGTTGACTTCAATATTTGTAAAGTGAGTTAAGAAAACACATAAAGCAAAAAAAATTCGAACTGCAACAAAGCCAAGTAATAAGTTTTTACAAAAAAAAAAAAAATAAAGAAAAGACAAGACGATTCTTTGCTGTGCTGATAAGAACGAGCTGACAAATAGAAGAGGAGAAGTAGCAAGTGCTGGTAAGTGTTACACAGCGAGCCCTAAAAATAAGTTATGTGTGTGTATGTATAGATTTGTTAAATTTGTGTGTGTACGTGAGAGTGCCGTTATCTATCCCTTTGTTGGCCGCTCTGTTCTTTGGGTCCGCAACAGCCAACATTGTCAATTGGTGCAATTGAGCGAGCTTTTGACCAGAGCATATCTTCTATTTTATTATGATTCTATATTCAATAGAACAATTAACAATTCAGCCATCGCATCTGTGTGAGTGTGTGTGTTTTTGACTATTGCACTTTAGCTTTTGACATTGCTGCTTGCTGCGCTTTAAAAGCTGCTGCTGCTGACAGTGATGGTGCGAGTGGTGCGGCAATAGAATGCTTCTTGTCGTGCATTCAATGTCAGTTTTTTTATTGAACTTGATATTGAAAATTTGAGTGGGTTTTGTCTGACCGAAGGCTTAGGCCTCGAGGGCCAAGGCCCAGTAGTAGGCCAGCGCATCTTCCTTTTCTTAAACATTTCATCAATTAATTTAACTTAGTCATGAATTTCGTAAGCTTTTCATAAGATATATGTTTCCCTCTATTCCAGTTAATTCGAACTTGTGAATTCCTATTTATTTTGCTAGCAAAACAGCAAAAAACAAATTTAAGCAGAAAAGATCACAAATTGCGTATTTGTTTCTGTCGAAAGTTTCAGAGTTCTTTTGTAAAGCAGCTATTACCGCTCCGTTAAAGCAGAGTTCCATGGCCAAAATGATCAGCATTACAGAATCTGCTCACAATATAATTTTGCTTTTAATGTACCATTTTAATTACTTTTATATAGCTTGATTGAGAATTAAAACGAATTGCCCATTAATATTTATTGCATTAATTTCATGATTTTCTGCGAATATGGTTTCATATTTATCCACATTGCGGTTGCTATGCTAGTTCTGCTCTCATTGTTTTTGTTATTGGCCTTAGTGTAAACAAATAAAACAGTAGAAAATGATGAATCCACATATTTCTATAAAAAAAAAACCCCTATTGTCAATGTAGTTGAAGAATTCGTACTGAATACAAGTTAAACGTTATACTAGAACTAAAATGGAAAATTTCGATTTTACATATTAAAAATATAATATTAATTCCTAGAAACCATCTCACTCTGTTTATAAATAAACATATATAATAATATAATTATATTAGAACCTTACTTCACTTTTAGATATTCCCAAAAGCACTCACTCCAAAAGCTTTGCAAGTATTTTGAAGAAATCCTTAAAGTCAAAACGTTTTGTATTTACTTATTCATAAAAGCCTGCAAATGATTTGCTGGCAGAGCAGAGAAGGAGAGAGAGATGAAGAGAGAAATGCAATAAAATAGACCGGCAGAGAAATGCGCCAATTTTATTTACTGCTGGCTGACATTTCGACGCCCACACGCAACTTGAAAGCGCCCAGAAGGCAAAGTTAGCTTCAAGTTTGTGTGTGTGTGTGTGTGTGTGTGTGTGTGTGTGTGTTTGGCTGTGTGTTATTCATGAATGAATGGAAATGGAAGCGAACGCGTTCCAAGCAGCGAATGCGGAAGTGTGAACAAGTTAGAATGAGATGGCAACAGTTGTTGTTGTGAAAGCCTGCCTCTACTGCTGCTGCTGTTTACATTGCCTTAAGCTTATGCCGACTAACTGTTTCTCATGTTATTGTTTGGGGTGCACATCATGAATAACCCAATATAAAATCGACAAAGTGGGGGTTGACTTCAACGCTTTGTGCATTTAAATTGTCGCTGATCAGTTGAAGTTTTGGGTTGCTTTACAATCATCATCATCATCAAGAACATCATCATCGTCATTGCATACATCGACAATTTGACTTTAGTTTCATGGACAACTAAAATGAATTTCTCGATTTACACACAGTCGTAAATTGATTATGCATGCACATGATTGCCACCTAAGGAGCCACCTCCAGCATTTACTTACACCTGTGTGTCTTGTGCGAGGACTCTATAAATAGCAAATGGCAGCGCCGATTAGATGAAGTTTAGTGCGTCCGTGTGCGTTAAGGATTTATGAATATTACATGAGTATACGAGTGAATCGAGCTGATAAACAATTTACATCATATGTCAGACGGGTGACTCACCTGCACTTCTCCTGTATTTTAGTTTTGTTTTATATACATATATATATATCTTATTTTAACATCCTGTCTTTCATTGACGTCAGCGTTGTGATTCCCGAGTGGCACTATTTATATATTGCATTTGTTTAACCATTCACCTAATGGAGAAACTAAATAGGGAAGAGCAAAGTAAATAAATAAGTGCATCATTTTACTATGGATGTAAAAAGTGTACTTCAGAATTCTTAATTTTTGTAAATATGAATTATTAAAGTTTAGAAAAGTATCGTCCAGGTTTGAGTTAAATTCATTAAAAAATAAAATCAAAATTAAGCAGAATATTTTGATGGTTAATTAATTGGCCTAACCAACAGCTATTTGATTTTTTGGTAAAGGTTGCACAAGTTACTTGTTAACAGGAGTCGTCCCTCAGCTGCATATAGTGTTTCCTCTTTATGGGTCTCCAGACAACACTTACGACCGACCTCAACTAGCTGGGTTGCTCGTCCTTAATCACTTCACTTCACATCTGACACGGGCCATAATCGAACCGCTAACTAACCTAACCGAGCAGACGAGCTATGAGAGCCAAGAGACCCTTGACCATCATCATCATCATCTCACATGACATACGCGTCAGCATGTCGCCCAGTTGTTGCTATTGTTGTTGCTGTTGAAAGCAATTTCATAAATGGCTTCCGTTTGCAGAGGACACGCGCAACGCCGCTGCCATTAAGTGGGCCTCTCTCAATGGCAAAGCTTTGCATCCTTATCTCGCCTGGAAAGAGATCCCGCTGCCTGACCTGCAGATACCCTGTAGACAATCTCTACGGTCTGATACGTAACTTAAGCATTTTTAAAGGGCATATTTTTCTAGTAGCATAAAACATAGGCTGGAACACATTATGTGTGTATGTTGCCTGCTTACGGGCGCTGTGGCAGCTACTACGTGCCGCAACCGAATTACGAATAATATAAACAAAAATAAAATTACTGCGTAGGACAAATCCATTGGACTATGCCGTCACACCCGACGCGAGAGTGATACATAAACAAAGAAGACACATCTGAAGGTCAAAGTGGAGCAAAGAGCTAAATAACTGTTTGCGCCCACACTTGTAGCAAACCAAAGTCGATCAAAGTGCGTATAAAAAATACAAACTATTTTATATTGCTTTTTTATACTTAATCCAGATGATTTAAAGTCAGCGAACTTGCAAATTGCGAAACCAGGAAGTTAGTGGTTTTGATTAAAATGAATGCATCAGCATATTTAAAGCTGTGCCTAATTCAATTGGCTTATATTAACCAGTTTATAAATAAAAGAACAAAGCCAATAAGAAGAGTTGCAACAACAGCAGCCAATGAGCAATAAGAACAATGGCAAAAAGCACAACAGAACCGTTGAAGGAGACTGATTGATTGTGGAGATAGGGGTACGTGGAGAGAGAGAGAGAGAACAACTCATCACAAAGGCTCGCAGCAGCCGCAACAACAACAACAATAACTGATTGCCATGACAGGCGCAAAGTGCATCGCAAAAAAAATGAAAACAATTTACTGCTAAAGGCAAACAAAGAAACTGTTGAGCTAGCAAACAAATTCCCTTGCTCGCTGACTCTCGCGCTCGCTCTGATTCCCCAGTCACTGGTGCGCTTTGCGTTTCGCTCGCACCTATCAAATTGCTGCTGCGCTTTTAATAACTTTTCCTTAGCTGGGGGCGGCCAGTGTTGACTAATAATGCGTTTGAATTTGAATTGCAATTAAAAATCGCTACGAAAATCAATATTCTGACAAATGCTTGCAAGTAATGCACATAGGAAGTTACAACCGACATGTGTTTTTTATTTTGGTTTTATGTGTTTTCTAAAGCACGAAGCTGCTTTTATTATGACGCTGTTTCGTTTGTTTGCGCTTGTGATTTGCATGCAACGGCAACAACAACAAGCAGAACAGCTGTTGGTGTATTGCATGACAGACTAACAAAAACGGCAACAACAATCGCTGCCTGCCAAGTTGTTTATTCCAGTGAAAACATGCACATATATGCATACTTACATATTTTGTGTGCATACAATTATATTAAAAAAAAAAATTTTATTTACTGTTTGTTGTTTTTTGTGTAAATTCGAATATTTTCCCACGCTCAATTACGCTACAATTGTAGTGTTGTGTGACGCACCAAACAATAATATAACTAGATAAATGTATCGCAGAAAGTATCACAAACGCATACAGTTATCATTTAACGTTATATATCGACTCTTTTACAGCTGTACATTTAGAGTGATAGGGGCACCTTGTTATTTAATTTAATGCTATTACAAATTGAACAGTTCAACCAAATGCAAATTTAACTAAA
Organism: Drosophila dives; assembly: GCA_035042365.1. Lineage (NCBI taxonomy): Eukaryota > Metazoa > Arthropoda > Insecta > Diptera > Drosophilidae > Drosophila > Drosophila dives. The sequence continues at coordinate 1,109,380 of JAWNLJ010000416.1, read as the reverse complement.
CCATTGCTTTCAACAGCCACACTGTGTTATTACCGCCCACAACTTGTATCTGGCATTTAATATGCCAAGGCTGTATATAAATATGAATATATATATATACTCCCATAGACTCCCCTCTGGGATAGGTCAGTGCTTCTACTAATCGGGTGGCTTTATCGATTTTCACAATGCTAGATAAGATTAGATAGGCTCCCCTCCACAGAGCTAAAAAAAATTCCCATACTTAACTCAATTTGTCGACCTTCAATATCAAAGCTGTCAAATGGCTTTGTTAAATTACATTTATTTAATGGAAATGCAAATATACCGTCTATATATATATATCTCGTCTGAACTAATGCCATGCCAAGCTGGAGGTAAAAGACATTTTGTGTCTGTCTGGCTAGCATTGCGTAAACAATCCGCTTGCTCCCCGTTGCGCTATTTTTAGCAACTTCCCTAGCCTGAAGTGTCTTGGAACTTGTGTCCCAATTTGGGCTTGTCTGGAACAGAGTTTCGTCTGGGCAGAAAGCAAAAGTGTAAAACGTGCAGCAATATATAAATAGTCGTCGTCGCTCGGCAGGAAACATTCAATCAGCAATATATCGATAAATAGCCTAATGCCACCTGAACTGAACTTCGTCCATTTAATGACTTTTCTACTCTATTAATAGCCAACTCTCAGCTTACACATTCCGTCCATCTGATGTGCTAATGGCATTTACTTCGTCCAACGATATATCAATCAATCATTATTTGTAATTCCCGGACGTAGAGAGTTCAGCGGTTAATTGAGTTGGCAGCACAATTGGCCCATTTTAAACAACATGAATAGAAATTGATGCATTTGGAATGTGAAAATTGCGCACAAAATTATTGATAATCGATATTAAGCAAAAGGCTCTATTTTCATGGATAGCTTTTCATTTTTTATGAAAATATAAAATCGAAAATAAAATATCAAATTTTTACAGAAGACACTGATAAATTTTTTAATTATGCAATTTTTGTCAATTAATTTTATCTTAAGCACATCGGTATAAATATAATCGAATAATGTACAGTCGATGGATCCTTGTACGTATAATCGTTTAGTGATAAGAGCTTCTTTGGTTCGCTATGAAAAGTGATAGAAAATTAAAGGAGCCCAAATTGAAATCAAGTAAATACCAGACTAATAATAAATCATTCTTTCCAAGTTTTTGTTTAATTAATTAATTATTTACACAAAGCAGCTTTGTGGCTTACTTTGGAGCACTAAAGTTGGTCGCTTTGGCCCCTTGTTAACCTAATCACCTGATGCATTTGATAATAAGACTAGTTAACATAAATATGCACAGCTATTATATAAAATGTTGCCCCTTGGCTATTGGATTGGCCTGGCTCCAAGCCAGCACTGATCCCTGCGGTGCTACATGATGACCAGTCTCCAAAGCAACGGCTCAGCTAATTATGCGCAAGTGGAACAGCTTTGGCCCATGGTCAACACCTAAGCTGGCATCCACCTGCAGTAAATCCGAGCCCCGTCTCCACACACACACACACACACACACACACACACACACACACACACACACACAGCATCCACTTTACCCATGAGCTGGCTGCAAAACTTTTTCACATAAATGTTGAGATATATATTCCCCCACCTCCTGGAAATTCAGCGCAATCTCCCGCGCCCAGCCAAGCCCCTCCTTTTCAGTCTGATGGCCTGGTAACTGTTGGCTACGTCGCAATAAGCTTTTTTTATATCGTCAACGCTATTTTTTTGTTATTCTTTATAAGCTTTTGTTGTTGTTGTTGTTGCGCTTGCCTCGTTCGTAGTTGGCAGCGAGTATTTAACATATATATATTTATACATATACATACAAATATATATATATATATATATATATATACATATTTATATTTGGTTAAGTTTGAAAATGTTGTCAAGGATGTTGTCGGAGCTGTGAGAGAGAGAGGGAGAGGCAGAGCGAGCTGCGAGGGAAGTGTCTCTCAAGTTCTTTGTTAGCTATCGCAGACTGATTATCTTCAGAGACCCATAAATAAAAACTATTTTCACAATTTCCTTTTAGTCCTGAAAAAAACACAAGAGAACAAAAAACCCACCATCTACATATATTAAGATGTTTACTAATGGATAACAGTCTGGTACAATTTTTATCCACACATAATCAAGCCAGTATGTGTGTTTTTTGTTCTCTCTCATTACTGATTCCAAGGTCGCTGCGAAAATCCGTTTATCTAAAAATGGGGCGTAGGTCATGGACATTTTTATGTGCCCTAAAAAAATGTGGTGCGGATTGTTTTCAGCTGGAAGTCTTCTTATCATTTTGATTGCGAATAAAAGCAAACTTTTTTAATATATAAAAATTATGTTTGTTTGTTTTTTTCTGTCTCTGCTTGCAGCACAATTGACGCTGCGCCGCAACAAAAATTTTATAAAATAAAGACTGAGAAATTAATCTCACAATTGCACACACTTAGAAACGCACACACACTTGCTCAATAGTGAAATTTGTTACGAGAAATAAAGTCCACCGCTAGAGAAATCAAAGGGAAAAGTCACTGCAAACATGTCATCACGTTCCAAGGAAAGAGTTGTTTCAGTTCTTCGCCAAATCTTCCAAAAGTCCAGGAACAATAACAACAACAACAACAACAATAATAATAATAATAACAACAATAACAATAATAACAACAACGATGATAAAAGCAGCGATGAGGCCGATGGCGCCGAGCACAGCACCAGCAGCAACAGCAACAACAACAATAATAATCTGAACAACAATCCGGTTGAGGTTGCAGCCGGCTCCACAGCCACTGGATCTGATGCAGGCGCGGCCGCAGCAGCAGCAGCAGCCACCGCAGCAACAACAGAATCAGGAGCTGCAGCAAATGAAGCTGCAGCTGGAGTCGGAAGTGGAGCCGGGCCAGCAACTCAGTTAAGTCTACGGAATGGTCTCTTGCGCCAGCGCGGCGAGCATCCAGTCTGCGAGTCTCCGGGCAAGCGACTCCGACAGGATCACAAGTAAGCGCATTGGAAAAACAAATAAAAATATAAAATTAATAATCCCTTTTTTGTAATGCTCAGAGTGGCACCAGCTACTGGACGCTCGCTGTTGATGCCACCCGATACCACCATACGCTCACGTCGCCTGATGAAGGAGTTCCGCGAAATGGAACGCTTGCAGATGAAGAACGATGCCGTTTTTACGGTAATACAAAAATAAAAGTATTTGCATATTTTTGACAAAGTCAAGTTGATTATTATTTGTATTATTGTTGTTATTATACTAATATTAATTTATGAAAAAGGTATAAGGGAAGCATGTAGAAGTCATAAATTAAATTCCTTCTTTTGCATTAAAGTTCAACTTCCTTGCAATGCAAATAATCTGCACTAAATTAATTTGAAACTTATTTCTTACTTTCGTTACAGGTGGAGCTGGTCCATGACAGTCTATTTGAGTGGCATGTGCGATTGCATGTCATTGATCCGGACTCGCCGTTAGCCCACGACATGGTTGAGATGAATGTGCCGGCGATTCTTTTGCATTTGAGCTTTCCCGACAACTTTCCCTTTGCGCCGCCCTTTATGCGTGTCGTTGAGCCGCGCATCGAGAAGGGTTACGTGATGGAGGGTGGCGCCATTTGCATGGAGCTGCTCACACCGAGGGGCTGGGCCAGTGCCTACACCGTCGAGGCGGTGATCATGCAGTTCGCGGCCAGCGTTGTTAAGGGTCAGGGTCGCATTGCGCGCAAATCGAAAAGTACAAAGGAGTTTAGTCGGTGCGTTCTTAAAAATGAACTTATATTTTAAACCATATTTATTTTATCCAATTTTTTTGTTGTCGTTGCAGTCGTCAGGCAGAGGAGTCGTTCCGCTCGTTGGTCAAAACGCACGAAAAGTATGGCTGGGTAACGCCCTCCCTGGCCGATGGCTAAGGATGCAGTCTCTCGCGAAGAAGCCCGCCGCATGCCGTAGCAGCCGATGCGTTTGCCAATTTAGTCAACTCAAAAAGGGAAAAAGATAATGAATCTCGATTTCCGTTTACATACACATAACACCGCTCATTATGATACTACAAACTAGTTGTAGGATGCTTCTACAGTATACTGATTTCATTTTGTCCTATAATTTAGTCAAGTAAATATCTAAACAAATTCAATTGTCGCAAATGAATACCATCCAAGAGACAGAAGAAGATGAAACCAAGAAGTGTAACTGGCGTCAACTAACAATACAAAGAAATTAGCATAAAGTGTAATTTAGCTGTAGAACACCCATGAATGTGTCGCAACAAGAAAAAAAAACAATATTATTCTTAGTATTAAAAAAAAAGAGTATTATAAATTCAGTAAGTGAGATACGAAAAAATATTTAGTTATGAATTACTTAAACACATTACTTATTATTTACGGCATAAATTTGTTTGTGCAACCTACTTGAATGAAAGTATCTCGGAATGTGTTATTATGATTAGTTGTGATTTTTGTTAAGTTAACTACCAAATTAAAATGTAGCTTGTACACACATACATCTTGGTATGACCACTTTCTTAAGTTTCGCATATAGTAAATATATATATATATATATTAAATTCAATTTTTTTAATTGTCTTTTTCAATTGTGCGCATTGATTTACGATAAGTGCGCATGTAACAAGTATGACATTTTAAGGTGCGCGCCCTCACAGTGTTGCACAACGTCAACGCTTACGGCATTAATGGTCGAGCAGTGGCGTGCGACTCTTCAGACAGAGCCGATCACCGCAACGCCACGCATTTGTACTGAAGCATTAGGCAACAAAATCAGTTGTGCACTCGTAAAGAGAGAATATTTCGGAACATATTTGCAATTTAAATTTATTGAATAATTGTTGTGAATACTCAAGCAACAAATTTTTATTCATTGCTGACGCTGGTTTTGCTTGAATGTCTGAACGTATCTGTGCACCATGCCGGTGGCGTTACCCAACACTAAGAAAAAACTAAAACTGGCTGAAGAAAATTGTAATCACAGGACATAACTTTGTAAGTAAATTCAAGCATTTTGCTAAGTTATTAAGCCCGCAAAGGTTACCATAAAGCAGCACCAAACTATTGCCGAATTAAATTATGCAGCATTTGCTTGCCTCAACCGCAAATAGACAGTATAAAAAGCGAGTAAAAAACTTGCCATTCGCAATTGCTTGGGCGAAAAAATATTGAAGCCGACGCTGACGTCGCCAACGACGACGACGACGCCGACGTTGACGGCAATGTTTGGATGTTGACGACCGTATAAGAATTTACGAACAAATCATAACTTGGGGTAACTTGATAAAAAAAATGACCACATGCATTTTTAGCTGCACAAGTGAACCGAACAAACCAAAAACTGAACCAGCGCCAGATGAGTGCGAGCGAGCGAGCAAGTTCAAAAATGTGCTGTGTGTTGTATAGCGACAATGTGTGTGTGCATTTGTGTGTGAGTGTGTTGACAAGCAATTTTATAGCAAACCCACAAAACATTAAAAATACCCACATCGTAGCCTACAGCAAAAAAAAAAGAACAATACAAAAACTAGTAAAGCAAAAACATAGTTTTTATTTATAGACGACGACTCGTTTCAATGGATACGAACGCCAGCAGCAGCAGCAACAGCAGCAGTAGCAGCAGCAACAGCAGCAGCAGTGGCAGCAATAGCAACAGCAACGATGAGCTGCCCAACATGAAGCAGAGGCGAGCTGAAGGCGAAGAAGCGTCTGTACCAATGGACACGCTGGAGCCGCCACCGAGCAGCAGCTCGAAGACGTTGAAGCGCTGCCTCAGCGTGCCCATAATACGCACACTGTCGGGCAGACCGACACCGGCGCCAACGCCGATGACGACACGAGCCGCCGCCGCAGCAGCCGCTGCTGCCAGGGAGCAGACACCAAAGAAGCTGCAACAGCAACAACCGCACCAACTGCAACAGCGTCCCGAATTCAGTCTCAGTACAGCGGCTGGCATCGATTGCTTTGGCAAGAATATCTACATCCGATCGCAGCCCAGCTCCCGTGAAGTGTCGCCGGCTCCGATGTTTAATCTGTTTACGCCACGTGCGCGTCGCTATTCGGCCAGCTACAGCCCGGCTCTAAGCGGCGGTGCGGGTGGCGTTGGTTGTGGGGCGGGTGGTGCAACAGTTGGCCAGTCGGCACAATGTTTGACGCCACGCGTCTCGCAGCTGCGGCAGGAGGAGTGCGCGGATCTTAACAGTCGCGAGGTGAACCATGAGCGGGAGGTGCATCGCGAGATACAGATTTCGCAGAGCTGGGAGGATCTTACACTGGTCGCCGAGAATTGGTCATGCAAATCGGATGAGTTCTCCAATCCGCTGCAAGTCGTTCTGCCACCGACGGGCGGCAGCAGCAACAGCACCAGCTGCTCCAGTCCCAGTCCCACCAGCACTCGAGCGGGAATACGTCTGCCGTATTCACCATCGCCGACACGTCGAACATTCTCCACACGGCGCTCGATGTCGCCCATACCGATGCGACCATCATCTTTGGGTCCCGTCAAGCGCAAATTTGAGTTGGATGACAATAATCCAGGCGTTAGCAACTGGAGCATCTACTCGCCACCGCCAAAGAAGATCTTCACCGACAGGTAAACGAACTAATCTCGACTTTGGATGCTTTTGTTGTTGCTTATTCAAATTGGTCAGAACCAGAAATGAGAAATAAAAATTTTCCATTATTTTTATTAAAGCAAACAAAAAATCCGAGGCAAAGTAATTAAAATTCTCGTTTGTAACTGAACTTTGTTAAATTGCAGTCGCGGCTCGTCGCCCGTGTGCCAATCGCCGTCATCGGTGTGTCCCAGTCCCGACTCGGGCACATACGATGGACGCAACACGCCCAAGCTCTTCATATCGAAGCTGTGCACCAACAACAACGCTGGCGGAAGCGGCAACAACAACAACAGCAGCAGCAGCGGCTGTCCTTCGCCGGTATCCGCCTCGCCGAGCAGCATTCTGCCCGTTAATGGATTGGATGGCATCTGTCTGGCAGGCAGCAACAGCAGTCAGAGTCAGAGCTTAGATGAGGGCATCTCGATAGTGGAGAACGAGCCAAACACTTGTCGCAGTCGCACTTCGTCCATATTGTCGACGGCATCGTGTAGCAGTGTGCTTGGCGGTGGTCCCCAGTTGCTTGTCAATGACATGGTTGACGATGCCACACTGATGGATGATGCCAAGAGTGAGACGTCATCAATTGGCGGCTGTTCGTCCATCAGCATTGAATCCTCCTCCTGCGACAGTGGCGCCAAGGCGGCAACATTTCTAAATCGGCTTGCCGTCGACGATGGCGGCTCACCAATTGGCCAGAAGAGTTTCTACATCAATAAGCAGGGCTTCTCCGGGGCCAAGAAGTTCATTGTGAACCATGAGAAACTGGGTTCATCGCTGGAGCCGAGCAAGGTCAACAAATTGGATGTGCAGCAAAAGCTTTAAGCGATCCCAATCGCAACTGTACCATAGATCGAACTGCAGCTGCTGCTTATACCCTGTAATTTGTATACGCTGCTGCTGCTGCCCCTAGAAACTAATACGTAGCTCTATTAATAATTGGCACCAATCCAGCGTTATTCTTATCTAGCACCCACCCAATGCCCCGAGCTTTACTTAGTTCGCCTTAGCCATAAGAAATTGTACATAATTAAGTTCGCATTACTCCACATCTTTTCTACATTTGCATATCATCAGACTAACTTTTGCCTTCTTTCTTCATAACAATAATAATAATAATAATAATAACTTTAATCTTATGTAACTCATTAATCAATTAGCAGCATGTGTTTTTAATATGTTTATTGAACGAATCGATCGATTCTTTATGTATATGTCTCAACTTTACTTTACCAATGTCCTGTCGATAGATGATATATGAGATATGATAAATATATTTATATAATTATGAAATTGAAATCACCTTTAATGTATATTTACGTATTAAGCTCTATTTACACTACACTTAGTTGTTAGTTTGCTTAGATGTTAGAATCAATCCAATTTTGCCAAATATGTTTCTTATATATATATATATAATCACGTATGTATAATGTATATATGTGCGATCGATTTATAACAGACAGATTGACTGCAGCCTCTGTCTTATATGCGAATTTAAATACTTAGCTTCAAAATGTTATTTTTTGGATGAAAAAGAAAACATAATAAACAAGTTTTTTTCAATAGATTAAAAACTATTTGCGTGCGTTTTTTTTTTAATATAGATCAGAAATGTTGAATGGAATTGAAGAACATAAAAGTAAATTTATTCAAGTATTTTTAATTCATATATTGAAAAATATATGGATTTAAAATATTTCATATTAAAAACTATATACATTTTTTAACAGGTGTCTTTTTAAATTAAAATTATATCATTTTGATTTTTGCTTGACGATGACGAACTATTTTTTGTCGCATATTTCTTTGACATTTGCCGTAATTCATTGTTTTATTTTGGGTTATTAATAAATTTGTTTATCATAAATACTTGGATTTATAAATTTCAAATTGGCAAACACTTGATAATAAGTGAGTCAATAATTCCAAAGTATAAATAGAAGTATTTTCTTAAGGGTTTAGGTATATTTTTAGTTGAAAGGCTATAAATAGCATTGCAGTTGCCAATAAGTAAATATATCTATATATACATGTATCTATGTACATATATATATATTTGTGGTATGTGTGGCTCAGAAAAAGTTCGAACACCTGGCTGGGAGCGCCGAGCGCATTGCCCCACACACAGTGCCATTGGCTGTGGCTGTGGCAGAGTCGGTCAGGCACGTTAAGCGGCTATTTATGCCGATGCAGAAACACACGAGGTGCCTAGGCTGTGGGGCGAGTGGGCGTGCGTCGATCCATAAAAAAAAACAAGTTTCGCAGGCACGCTTAAAGACGCTTCGTACTTGCCTGTCACGATCGCATCGCTCACTCGACTAGCAAAATGGGCAGCAGGAGGAGGAGCAGTGGAGTAGCGCGATCTGCTCAGAACAAAATAAACACCCACACTAAATGCATACAAATGAGCATTTGGCATGCCAGCCAGCCGAACAGGGCAACATCGTTGAAGGGCGCCCAGTTGTGGGTCGTTGCTCAACACTGTCGTAAGGCTGACGCAGCCAAAGCTCTTGCTGCCGCTGCCGACGTCAACGCTGACGCCAATAAAGCAAAATACAAAATAAATGGCAGATAATTAAAGTCTGCGGCTGCCGTTGCTGTTGCGCAAAAAAGGAAAAAAAGAAAGAAAAAAAAAAAAACAAGAAATGGTTGCGCACGGAGCTCACGCTGCTCGACAGCCACTTCTGACTTGCTATTGCTGTTGTTGTTGTTGTTGGGAGCACGAATCGCTTCGCTATAGTCGTGCTTTAATGGAGCTTGCCTTCGTTTGTGTCTTCGTCATCGCCACCGCGCAGCACTGTTCGCTGCTGGCTGCTCGAAGTAATCTTGAAAATCGTGAGTTGAGTTTGGCGCGACGCTCGCTGGTTTCATTTGGCGCTCTCTCTCTCTCTCTCACTTCTGCTCGATCTCGATTGTTTCTGCTGCTGTTGTTGTTGTATGTGTGTATGTATCTGTGTTGTCTTTGGGGCCTTGCTTTCGGTTCGCCCTGTGCATTTTCTTTGTTTTTCGTTTTGCGCTGCTGAAGAAAAATCAAGTTAACAGCCAACGCACGCAACGGTACAGGGTCTGGGAGAGAGAGCGAAAGATACATAGAGATGGGTAGAGAGGGGTAGCAGCAGTAGCTTGCCGGGTCGCCAACGCTCTTTCTTTTATTATATTGGATTTTTGTTTTTGTTTTTACATTATGCGCGTGCATTAAAAATAAAAAGCCTGCGGCACAGTCGACGTCGACGTCGTCTTGCCTGTTGCGCCCGCCTGTGTTGTTGTGGTTATTGTTGTTGTTGCTTCGCTTCGCTGATTCAGACTGCGCTGCGAGCAGCGGCAGCGCACCGACTGAAACTCGACTTTTGGCGTTTGTCGAGGTTGCTGAGCCCGGGCAAGTGAGCTGCGAATCCAGTTTCTTCTTCACTCGGCCTCGGCGAACATCGCGAAACGGCCACGGGAAAAAAGACAAATAACAGAAGAGTTGCGCGCCACTCACAAATTACGTTTTCCCCCCTAATAAATTGTTCACTGTTTGTTGTTAATGTACTGCGCTAAGGTATGCGATTATTTTCGTAGTTGTTGTAGTTGTTGTTGGAAGGACTTAAACTACAATTAGCATAGCATATGTACTGGCGCAGCCGTTCTCTGAGATTCTCTTAGCTCTCTTTTTGATTTGAACTCTCTTCGGGTTTCTCTTTATTGTTTCTTTGATTGATAAGGGCATGGAACTTGCGTCTGCTGCGTGCGCGGACTGCTGCAGCGACTGCGTTAGCGCAGCCAACGCATGCTGTTGCACGGCCACCGCTTGCTGTGACGTCAGTTGTCAGCTCCTGCGCCCACCCGATCCCAGCACCTACGAATACAAGGAGCCGGAGGAGAACTTTGTGTCCATCGATGATGCCAAAATTAAGAGTCTGCTGCTCAAAATTGGACAGCAGCAGCAACAGGAGCGACTGCGCCTGCAACAACAGCAACAACAGCAGCAGCATCAGCAGATTATCGAGCTGTTGGACGATGATGACGTGAATGTGGAACAACAGCCACCGGTTATGGTGATTAGTGCAGCGCGTAGCTTGAAGCGCATCTCGCCCGATATTCGGCTCATTGCCACGAAAGCGCAACAGCCTCATCGAATTGTGGCCAGGATTGAGCTGAGCGACAGCGATTCTGAGGAGGAGCCAGCAGCAGCAGAGAGCGGCGATGACATCGCTGATGACGAAGGTTTTCCAGCTGCGACTGCAGTTAGCTGTGAGCTGATTGAGCCCAGCCAGGTTATTGTACTGCAGTCCGATGATGAGGAGGATCAGCTCCAGCCACAACCCCAGCAGAATCAATCGAAATCACCCACAAAGAAACGACCTACTCGACCATATAGGAAACGTAACAGTCGTCATTTCTACCAGTGCCAGGCATGCGGCAAGAAGGTGCAGTCCAACTACAATTTGCGTCGTCACATGATGATACACACAGGTGAGATACAAGTGTGTGTCCCACTTGTGCAACGGGCATATCTTCACTCGAATGAAGCGAATGTAATGATTCTTACTAAATGCGAATTTCCTGATTATTGGTTCTAAAAATAGAAAAACTTAGTAGATGAGGAAATAATTAATTGCTTTTGGAATGGATATAAATAGATAAAATTAAATTAATACATTTAAAGGCAGTTTTTTATCCAATTGACAAACTGTTTAAATCGGTTGAGTTTTGGTCAAGATTTTGGAGTGAAAAATTTCTGACTTTTACAGCTGTTTATTTTGGCCAATCTTATTTCTCACTTTATAAACTGCCTTGCAGCAAAATTCCAATAATTGTTTAAGTATAAAACTTGCCTTATAATCAGCTTAAATCTTCTTGTTTTTTTTTTATTTATCCACTCAACAGGTGAGCGACCCTTTCCATGTGACTTGTGCGATCGTCGCTTTCGTGAATTTAGCGATCTCAAAAAGCATCGTCGTCGTCACATGAACGATCAGCGATATATTTGCATGATTTGCCGCCTGCATGCGCCCATGGAGCAGGACTCCACCCGCTGCTCTGAATGCGAGGGCAAGAATCTGGTGTTTAATCCGCCTGGCTGTGAAGTGCAATCGGAGGAAGAGATGGACTTGGAGCCGGATCAGGAATCAGAACCCGAACTGAAGCCGGATGAATTTGGTAGTGAGAAACAGGCTGCTTCGTCTCCGGTTGCAACTTTGCTTGAATCACAGCGACCCATGTTGACGGTGACTCTTGTGCCCGCAGCTCCGCCTTCCGCTCCACCTTCAGGAACTGTTTCCGTCTCCACCTCCGGATCGCATTCACGGCCGCCACTGCCACGCAGCTGCAGCAGCGCCAACTCATCCTCCTCGCTGAGCAACGATGTGGCGCCCAGTCGTCTTGCCCGATCACGCAGTCGTCGCACCTATCCCTGCCCCCTGTGCCAGCGTGTCTTTGGCACGCGCCACAATCTCAAGCGCCACTACATGATCCACACCGGCGAGAAGCCGTTCAGTTGCAGCAAGTGTCGCAAGCCCTTCCGCGAGTGCTCCACCTTGAAGAAGCACATGGTAACCCATGTACGAGAACGTTGGTACAAGTGCCTCCGATGTCCGGCCAAATATCTCGACTATCTGCACTACACGGAGCATCGGGCGACACATGGCCTGGACACGCAACTGGAGGTGGACCCGGCGACTCAGCACAGACAGCGTTCATCTGACAGCGAGGATGGCGATAGCTCAGTGGAGGATTGGCTCGAGTGCTGCGAGTGCCAGGTGCGATTCAACCAACTGGATGCTTACACGGATCATCTAAAGCAGCACGAATTGGAGCTGTACGGCGTAAGTGTCGATGAGCTGAATGAGGAGGAACAAGATGTAGATGTAGCCTAATGGCCAACCAGCTGAGATTAAATATTCCAATTGTTAAACGTCTGACATTCCACTGCAGGACATTACTCTGCCTGTGAAAGATGCTGGAGCATCTATATATCTGCTTAAAACATAAATTTCCTATAACTGATTTTGAGAATTATTATTATTATTATTTTCATATAAAATATGATTATTATTTTATATACTTAATTAAAATAAAAAAACTATTTGCTTTTGCTTATTAAGATATTTCATAAATATTATTATATATTTTTATAAACATATTAGGAGCAAAACTGATTTTAGAAAATTTTTTTAAATATACAAGAATTATATATTATAAAGCCAACATTTGGGGTATTATCAAAAATACAAAAACCGGAAAAATTTAAAAAAATGTAAAGCGTAAAAATTTTAGTTGAATGCGCCAATTCTTATTTTTAAAATAGAGAAAGATTATAAATAAATTATTAAATTGACTACGCCAGTATTTTTTTTTTTCAATTGCACTAAAACGTTTTTAAGTACAAATTGAACTAAATAATAAAAAAAAGGCAAGCTTAAAAAAATGACTGAGAAGTGTGCTTTGAGCGAGAATCCATGATAAGAGGTCAACTGGAAGTTTATTAGATGTCCAACAGAACGGGTTTTGTTTCCTTGGCACATTTGAACACCGAACGCATCATTTTCAAGAAACCAGTATCCTTGGGCTTTTCCAGGCCGCGTTGCACGCGATTCTTCATGACCGAAATGAATTCCTTGTTGCTCAGCTGATTGTCATCTATGGATTATAATAAGAATTAAATTACTTTAACTACTTGCTTTAAGTTTGGATTACTTACTGTTCTCGTCGAATATGGTGAAGACAACATCGACGACGTGATCGGACAGGTTGACCATGGCCACCGTTTTGGCCACGTGCTGCAGTGTTTGCTGATCAATCGAGGCGCCCGCAATGTGATAAAAAGTCAGCGCGGTGTCCACATCATTGATGTTGTTCAGAAAGTGGAAGAAATCGAGATAATCCTGCTCGGATATGCCAGTGCCATGATCACGAAAACGGCGCTTGACGCGCTTTAGTTTCTTTTGCTTCTTCTTGGGCGGATAACCGGCATAGGCGAGCAACAGCTCGGCAAAGTCCGCCTCCGTTATTTTACCCTCCTCGTTGGGCTGCTTACGCTCAAACTCAAGAGAAAGTATTTCACGCTGCAGTTGCTCCTGGAAGTCTAAGAACTTTTCGATCGTCAGCTTCTCATCCATGTTTGGCCCAAAGAAATACGTTATCAAGGCGGAGTTAACGCCCTGCGGAAATGCAGACAACACTTTTAATACAACTCGATAACAAAAATGTAAAACGTGTGATTAACAAATAGAAAAAGTGTAGGCGTGTGACGGTTTCCCAACTGGGTGCAGAATGGGTGCAATTATTGAATTATATTCAGTAACGTGAGTAGAGTGTTGGTGAGGGGTGTGGTAGCAAAACGAAAAGATTTACAAAAAGCATTTGTTGTTGGTTATCTCAAAAGTACCTTCAGGGACTGTTAGTAGTCAAATAAAGGAAGTGAAGTAGTATTTATGTACACAGTTAGACACGCATTTAACGGACACGCGTATTCAATAGGATTAAAGCCAAAAGACAGAGAATATACAATACAAAAGATCGTTTAGTATGGCACTCTTAAATCTTGCTCGTTCGATCGCTGAACTGAGCTAAAAAAGAGTCACAATCTATATTCCAACGACAAATACCTTGAATGTGTTGCCGGTGTTTGCATGATCTCGATGCCGGGTGCCCATGCTGGTCTGTTGCCTCACTAGTGTCGCCACCATCTCAAATTCCTCGCAATCCACATCGCCATCTCCATTCAAATCGAACATGCGAAATGCAATCTCAAAGTGACGCCGCGAGACTGTAAAAAACAATCAAGAATTTAGTATATCAATAATGGAGCACTGTTGTCAATATACTTACTGGAAAGTACGGTGAGCAGGAAAATATAATCGGAGAACGTGATCAGACCATAGGAGCCCAGTTTATAGAATATGCTGTTCTTCTCCAGTTGCAAATTTAACTGATCCCCCACGGACTGCAAAAGAAAATGGGGAATTAAATCACAGGTCATAAAATTGACATCAATCAAAGTCGTATTACCTTTGGATCGTAGCGACGATATTGATCCAGCCCCAAACCTGTGAAGAGTAAACTTTGTTAATCACATTCGAGCAGAATTTATATTTCCAGATTAGTTGGTTTTATTTTGGGATCGACGTGGAAATGATATTAGAGGGTTAAAGCCACATACCATCTGGTTGTTTCATGCCTGGCGTCATGCTAGTCAAAAAATCGGTTGGTGTCATGTAGACCTCATGGCGATCGTCGGCCACCGGCACTTGGATGGTGGCAAAGTAGCGAAATACTTTATCTGGCGTCGAGAATTGCCTTATGCGATTCTCATACTCAATGATCTAAGCAATAAGCGTTCAGGGAAATTACAATTACATATTACTTTAGTAAAGCTTTAAGCGATTACAAAAAATCAGGCAGTGCAAGACAATTGGTAGGTGATCAGACATTGGAAAACTAAGCGCTGACGCCAACATAAAACTGGGACGCAATTGTGTTCAGAATCGTGTTAGTATTTACAGTCTAAGATAAGCCAATTACACAACAATTACCATCTGGCTGCTTAATGCCCGGATAGATGGAGCGCAAAAAGTCCTCGGGTGTCATGCATACAATTGTCTGTGTGGCATCCTGCAGACGCACCGTGGCAAAGTAGCGAAATATTTTATCTGGCGTCGAAAATTGCCGGATGCGATTCTCATACTCGATAATCTTTAATGTGGGTGTGAATTTGTGTGTTGTTTTTGATGTTGTGTGTAAATTGCAACAGAAAATGTGATGGGCAAACATAAAGAGAAACGAAAGTCATAAGAAAACTTAAGTAAATAAGTAAATATTTATATATACAGTATAAAGTATAAACAGCATTAAATAGTCACACTAGTTGGAGCTTCAGTTAAGTGGATTTAGCTGGCATACCTTGCGCTCGCGAAAACCAACTTTTTCCTTGATCTTTTTGCCTTCATGCAGATTGACGGAGGCATCATCTTCCTCGTCGTCTTCGCTATCGCTGTCGCTGCTACTCTCGCCATTTACCCCAGCCGCATTAGATGGACGCTGACCCGCATCAGCATCCACTTTGGGCACCACCAAGCGTTTCACTCTAAAAATAGATGAATTAAAAATGGTTTTTACATATCAAACGATTTGTATTAGCTTCGCTAGTTGGTTACTCACTTGCCCCAGTCAAGCACCGAGAAGACAAACAAACTGAGAACCATGAGATGAAAATACTTCGTCAACCGAGGAGTCTTCTCTTCGCCATGTCCAAATTTCTTGTGTCCACGCGTCTGTTGCAATTGTGTATTGCATGGAGGATTAGGTGTCGTTGCTATTGTTGTTTTGCAACTTATGTTGCTGACCAACGACGCCAGCGGGCGACAGTTCTGTAGCGTTGTCAAGGTTGGACGCCTTGTCATCGCCGCCAGAGCCTGTCGCGTTACCAGAAAACGCAGCACAGACATTTCTTCAATGTTTTTACTTGAGTTTATTGCGTTTTGTTTGCACCTTTTATGTTATGCGCATATTCGCATTCGTACTTGAACTAGTTACTTGTGAATGAACTAAGCTGGTTCCGTTGTTCCAATAATATGATGGCGCTGCACAACACTACAATTAAAAACAGCTGTTGCTACAATCATGTGCGTCAGTTTGCCCTTTTTTGAATTGAGACTTTATTTAATGTGAAATGATGTGAAAATAAAAAATTAAGGTGTGTCGACAAGTTTAGACAAAAAACATAACTTCCTATTTATATTTATTTGTTAGAAATGTTTCTTTTTTAAGAGTTAATTCATAAGTGGAGCGTTTCTTACATATTATTTAATGAAATATTCCATTTGTTTGATATACAGTCTAAAGCAAAAAGTGTTTATCTGATTTCACTTTTTTTTTTAATTATATAATAGTAGCTGTCACAAAGTTGAGTTGTTGTCACTTTACTTATTTTCATTTAAATATTTAAAATAATCATTTATTACTGTCAGTTGTATACACATATTTATTGTAATATTTCACAGTCCTGTGGTTAATTAAACAATTGCTCATATGCAAATTGATGAATATGCAATATTAATGAATTAAATTATGAAGTTAAGTTTCAATTCTCCACACGGGAAAACTTTATTATCAATATTCACAAGCAAACAATAATTGAGTTGGCCTCATCTGGTGTCCAGTTTGGTTGTTGTTGTTGTACGCACTGGCAGCAGTAATGGCGACTCCTTCATCGATTCTGACAGTGCACTCAAACCGGAAATGCTTGTCTCTGCGAACAGGATACCTTCTCTCAACCAATTGAACTTGTGTATTAAATGACAACGACGATGATGTTGGTCAATGCTGTTGCCTCTTTCGAATATTCCGTATTTGCTCTTATCCGTATCTTTTGGACTACAACCCAATTATTGGCACAATTTAAAAAATGAGCAAAAATTGTATCCTCTGTTCTAGGAATTTCTAATTTGAGAATACAAAACATTTGTCTTTCCAGCTGTTACGTTCTATCTAATCTGAATTCTAAATTTACAATGCAAACAGCAAAATGTGTGCAATGTTGATATTTCCAAGCAAACAAAGATTGTGGAAAAGCGAAAACAATTTACAAATGAATCGATGAATGCAAATGAAAAATAAGCATATCTAAAATCGCATATTCAAATTTACTCATAATTCGCAAATTGATTGCAACGAGCAATACAAATTTTGAAATAATATTTGGCTGGTTTGGCTCTTCTTTTGGATAATCGCCTTTTACTCATGAAATTGATATTGCATATATTTTTATTTAAATATATGATAAACAAACGATCTGATGCATGGGGAATACTTGAAAGGGATTCACCACTAATCTCTGTCTGGGGGCCAAAGAAATGATTTGGAAATAATATCTTGGTCCATACAGCTACATTCCCAAATGTCTGAAATTATTTTTGTCTCAATGATTTTGTGCTGAAGTGTTTTCAATAAATTCTGGTAAAATTTCTTTTTGTTTACGTTTTGGGCGTGTTTGGTTTGTAAATCTTTATTTAAATGCCGAAAGCCCACAAAAGATCCCACAGCAAATTATAGTAATCAATTTGAAATTCTTGCTGAGGTTTCTAACTTTGGCTTTGGGTCAAAAGCACTTAACTCTAACAAACGCTCACACACACAAACAAACACACACAAACAAACACACACACACACACCCACACAAGCATTGCATTGGGGAATTGTCTCGGTACAATTTTGACTGGGCAAAGTTTGAAGTTGTAGTTTAAATTTTATATATATATATTTGTCGATTGTATTATGAACTTGTAGAAATTAAACTAACATTAAACATGCAACAATATGTGTGTATGACAAATATATGTGAATTGATATGGTAGAAGGAACATGTTTTATGTTGTTTTTATGCTTTTATTTTTGCGAAACACTTTAAATGTATTTGAGTTGGGTTTCACAGAGCAAAACTGGTATTATTTCGAGTTTATATAAGCTCCTTGTGCAACTTTGATTGCCTTAACTTTTTTTCCCTGTTAGCCGAATGCAGTTGAAACTTTTACTAAAGTTTAAAATATTCCTTTCGCCAACAAATTGCTTTCAATTTGTCCAGTAAGTTGCCCTCCCCAAGCCCCATACGTCAAGTGCAGAGTCAAAAATACGGATTTATTTTGTTGCATTCGGCAATAATTTATTAAACACTCTGACTTCTGGTCTTAAGTCAGCAAAGTGCAGCACATTCTTGCTTATGCAGTAATTTGTAAAAGCTATGCAAACATTTACACATGTATTTAATTCATTGAATTTTCCCACGTCACTTGCCACATTTCAGAAAATGAAGGCATGCAATTAAGCTTCGATACTTGAGATATTTGAGGCATGATTCTGGAACGGACTTGTATCCAATTAATGTTTAAATTGACTGACGCTAAAAGAGAATTTGAATGACATCTGCTAAGTGGCCATTTTGCTATTGAGTCACTTTCTTGGACAAACTAACAGCTTTGGATTAAATATAATTTTATTTTATGTATATTAGATAAGACGTTGCACTACTTAAATATATATTTAGAGACTTATGACGAAGTCAACATTCGTAGCTAATGAGTAAACTGATTATCAATTTTCTAGATGTAGAGAGTAAAACACATTTTCAATTAACACCGCAATTGTCAAACAAATAGCTTAATAATACAAAGCAAACATAAATAATAAATAAAAAGACAAATAAGAAAAGGAATTTATTTCATGGCTGGTTTGTGTGGGTGCCAAAGAAAATGGGAGCAGGCTGACTGAATAAATATTTTTATATGCACTCACAGACAAAAAAAAAAACAGTAGTGCAAACTTTGATTATTTATTCATTAAACACACTCTGCTGACTGGTGACTGACAAAAGGCCTTGCCGTAACTCAAACCTATTACGGATTTTGAGAAGAAAAACCCAACATATTAGGGATCAATGGCTTTACGATTAATACAACATTGTACATTGCATTTAACCCCATTTTAAATTGGGCTGCTGCAATTTAAGATATTCGCATCGATGTATATTTATTTTTGGTACATGCCATTTCCGGGCATTTATCCCATTGCCTCTGTTAATACGAGAGTCAGCAATTTGTTTTTAATGCATCTTTAATTTGTGTGTGTGTCTGTGAGGGGTGTGTGCTCAGTGTCTGTGCCTGTGTGTGTGTTTGTGTGTGTGTGTGTGTGCAAAGGGAAAATATAATAAACCTTTCGGAAATTTGTAACGAGGCCGTTGCCAGAGGTGATCACTTTACTTTTATGTCTACTTCATGTTGACTGCATTTTCTGTGCAGTCTTTTTTTTTATCAACCAGATTAACGAGAAGCATTTTTATTCACCTGACAACATTGAAACAATGTAAAAGAATTTTATATCTGAGAAACTGGTTCCTGTCTCTTGACTTTTTTGGCAAACTATATACGTTAAATTATATTACTTTCTTCTTCCTGATGCTTCCTTAAAAAACTTTAAATTACTTGTAACAGATTTATTATAAATTTCGTAAATTAATTCTTTCGAATCTATCATCTTTTTAAGTATTTATAAGCAACATTGAAAATTAAATTCATCAATTAAACACTTCAATTCTCAATGCATGGCCATAAGAGATGATTAACTTAATTAACTGGAAATGCGATAATTCTTAATTTCAGTAAACCAACCATAAATAATACGGTCATTAGTAATAAGAGCGCCAACACAAGGTCAATGACTATATCCGCTTACGTCATTTCCGGTGAGGCTAATTTTGGTTACATACCAAATAATTTTCCCTTATCGAAATACAATTGCAACCAGCAGAAGCAGCTGCATTGCAGCTTTCCTCAGCTGTTTTATTTTAGTGCCACACCTTGGAAAGTTGGCTGAGTGAAAAACTATTTGATGAAACACGTCCAGGCGAAAAGAGAGCAATTGCACAAGGAGTCGTGTCACTTTGCACGTTGCTGCCACAATAACAACACATAAATCTGGCAGCAGCTGTCAACTACAGAAATTTCCTTTGTTATGCCACTTAACAGCAAAGCTGGGCACAGGATTTGGCTGAGAAAAGTGGCGACTTCCCAATTTCACCATGTGTGCGCTAGATTAAAGATTGTATGTTTTCTATTCAATATGTGTACTAATTAAGAAGTTAATTAACTGAGTGCCCACAAAAAAAAATGCTAGTATTGGTTAATATTTCACAGTGTGTCACATGTTGACAAGCTTAAATTAATATTTTTACTTAAATTATATTAGCAAATTTAAATTTTAATTATCACGCATCAATTTACATTTATTTTACTATCACTTTCATTGGTAACAAAAGGCAAACTCAGTTTATTAATAAACTTGGAGAAATGCTGTTGAAAGCACTCACTCAATGAGAACAAAAGATAATTATGAAAATTCTTTTATTACTTTATTAAATGTTTTGGAAATTAAAAATGCTAGGATGTCTGTAAAAGTTTTTGTTTGTTTTCCGTTGCCGTTGCCGTGTTTTGACGGTTTGCCGAAAACAATAAATGAAAGGAAATCGCCATGAATAATAACAAAACATAATTATGAGAATGGCATTTTTTCGAGGGGGAGAACTAAATATACTTCCTGTGTGCACTGAACACTTAGATAACATTTGGTTGGCCACACAATTGTGTTAGAATCCACAAAGGTCAGCTATGAGAAGAAGCCAGTGGGAAATGGCATTTGGAATTTCAACAACATCAGCGGAATTTTTGTAGCTTCTGTTGTTCAAAAGTTGCAAAAACATTTCGTTGGTTGTAACTTATTCAAAAGTATACGAAATTCAAAAGTTTTCAACTGTCTTCAGCCATACCTTACCCAATTTTCGTGCATTAAGCTGCTTTAAACTCTGCGGGCGGGAAATTCACGTCAAATCTGTTAACGGACCAGCTGCGTGAAGTGAATATATTAAGTAATACAGATTTTATAAGAAAACAATTTTCAGGGTTTTCGAATTTGAATTAACTATCATAAATTAAAATACAATTACCTTTTATAAACTTTTATAATATGACTGTAATTCCGGCCTTATATGATTATTTTTTTTTTACAACGACTCGTAAGAAAAGCGTTTAAAGTCTAAACGAGAATCCCAACAGAAAAGAGCTGATGAAATCTTGTGGCATGCTAAAGGCATTGACATGCATTTAATTAAAAACTCGTGTTTTTCATTTCAGTTTCGGTGTGCCCTCTTAATTTTTCAATTGTTACACACTGATAAGTTTTCTTTTTTTTCGTTGCCAAAAGCAAATGCATTTTTATGGCCTTCATGTTGTGCAATTAATCAACACAATCGTTCGCACTGTGTAAATTTTTGTTTATTCACAACAATTTTTTTATAGCGCCTACTTTGATGGCTGATTG
The DNA here is from genome assembly GCA_035042365.1 of Drosophila dives. Lineage (NCBI taxonomy): Eukaryota > Metazoa > Arthropoda > Insecta > Diptera > Drosophilidae > Drosophila > Drosophila dives. The sequence goes on along the minus strand of JAWNLJ010000416.1, from coordinate 1,087,892 downwards.
ACAGCAATTGCAAACCAGGCGGGCAAAAATTATATAAATTGTGCAAGCACCGAATGCAGCAACAATAAAGAGTTTAATTTGGATTTAAAGTGCATTTTTTACTAGTTTGCAACTTTACAATTTACTTGATTTATAGATTTATTTCTTGCTTATGTTTACAAACATATGTAACTCGTATTATATTTAAAAGTATTGTGTTTGGTGTCACATTAAATTTCAACCAGCAGCATAGCAAATTATTTATACATTGTAGAAAATTGAAAATTTAAAATGTTGAGCAATAAAGGGACACGACGTGAGATAAATGCAATTACAAAAAACATTTGCAACCATTAAAACGTAATTTTGTATACTTTATGGCATTGCTCTTTGGGGCCATTAAGCTCATTACAAATTGACGCTGTCCAACTGGTTGTCGGAGGCGAATATTATGTGGCCATTATGAGTGCTTTCCAGTCCTACTCAATTTCAATTTATCTCTGTTGCTGATGTGATTAATATTCCTCTTAGGCCGCTTTTGTCAATTGGTGTAGCACCATCAGAACTGAGATGAGGTGAGCTTTAATCAAATGTCAATTTCGACGAGGATTTCGAAATGGATTCGCTTCTTTGACTTCTTTGAGGAGCAACCAAACAAGATTAGCTGGCGTCGCGTCAATTTGTGCTTTAGTTTTTTTTTTTCCTTTTCAGCGACAATTTGTTTTCAGGAAGCCATGCTGAAAAACACTCTGGCTTATCCTTGCCTCATCCCTTACTCAATTTGTCTCAATGTCCTATTTTTTGGAAGACCCTTTTAATGGCGGCTGCAACTTTAAGTGTTTTGCCGTTTAAGATATGAATTTGTCTGTACTTAGTTGTGACAACTTTTAAATATATAAAAGGAGAAAATAGCACAGTCGCTCATTGCATAAGATATTCACAGCAACCCTCTCTCAAAGCTCTTTAATTCCATTTATTATTTGACTAGCTTAAGCAAAATAAAATACTAAACAAACTGGAGTAAACTATAAGAACTTATTTTCCGTTTGAGTTGACCAATTAGTGCTTAAATGCCTCTTGACATCTTGGGAAAAAAAAACAAATTTGATTAAACAAAGTCCATCGGCTTGTTATTAATTAATAAGTATTTGGTGAACTGCTGTCACTTGGAACATTGTAGTCTTGGCATATGCCACGAAGCGATGTCCTGTCGACTGTAGCATAAACAAATTAAGGACATGTTCGCTTTCCTCCACTTTTGATAGAATCGAACAAAAAGTCCACATGAACCAATAATCAAATTGTTTTTGTTGAACCAGACACGTAGTGTTTTGCCCTAACAAAATTAGAGGTAACGGAAAAAATCTAGCGTAGATTAGGATTCAATTATCAGTGATGTGTATAAATTATTTGGTATGTTGGCTAATAAGTTTATGAATGAATAATGAAAGATTCTTTGCCAACTTTATTTAATTAGACTAGCCTAAAATTGTTGAACTTTTCTGTCGACTATAAATCAATAAGCTAATTTTTGGAACGGTTTTCTTTTTTCACCGGTAATCAAATTACCAAATTTAAGGTAATTTGATTTACGTTAAACTTTAAAGCATCTTTCCTTTTCGGGATACCCATTTCATGTTGACTAGTGTAATGTTCCCTGTCTGTTCAATTTCCAAGCTGTGCACCTTATTGATGGACACTCTGCAGCTCAATTATGATTTGATGGGCCTTTTACTGGATGTGTAAGTCGGTTCAGTTTGAACTTTCAGTTTCAATTTGTTTCAATTTGAAAGCACTGCATATCCCTTGCTTAGTTCCCTGATTGCAGTAGAGTGCAGTAAAGTTTAATTGGTGCAAAGTGTTGAGGGAAGTATTTAACTGCTAGATTTTGGATATTATTAAAAGTAATTGAGAATGGCAGTTTCGCTGTATTTTGCAATTAAAAAATAATACGCTCATAATTATTTTAATAGTTTAAATGCAGAGCACTAACTAAAGCTAAAGACCAAACTGTTATTAATATAGCAAAACTATTCATAAAATCTATTTATTTTAATCCAAACAAAAATTGTAAGCTATTTGTCAATTCAACAGTTAACCTCGCAAATTAAATATTGAAACAAATATTTATTGTTAAAATAAGCTGTAAAATAAAATCAATGGCATTTCACTAAGAATAATTTGGATTTTACTAAAATGCAATTGACTTATATTTAGTAAATTACTTTGCTTACAAACAATATTTAAAAAAAGTAAACTATAAAAAATTAAGCTGTATTTTTATTCAATTGGCTTTTCGGTTGAACTTGTTTTTTTAATTCATTTTCTCAAAAGCTTATCAGATTTCAATTTGGTTCAAATTAAATTGCGGTTGTTATAACATATTTTTCTGACTACATTTAGTAAAAGTGGCCGTTTTTGTATATACGCATTTGTGAAAATAAAACTTTTGCTTTTATTGTAGGTTTAAATTAATATTAGGTTTGCTACATTGCACTAAATGTATACAAGAGAAAAATAACTCTTTGACTCTTTGGATAGGCCATTTTTGTGAGATTAATTTTATAAATGTCAAGATAAAAAGAGGAATAATATTTATGTTTTATTACAAACTCTTCTCAAAATGTAGAACATAAGTATATTCTTTTTTAGTTTAACAAATTTTATTCAAATTCTATCAAAGAGAGAAAGTGTCTATAAAACTACATAGAAAAGTTTTTGTGCCTTGTTGTTTTTTCCTGCATTTTTTTCACCCTTTTGTTTGGCAAAACTTTTCAGTGGACAACTTTCAGTTTTTTGGGTAGTAACACAGCTTTTATTGAAAACAACATATGGAGAAATTGAAAAATATATAAATATGGAAAATGACAGCCTAAATTTTTTCGGTTATGAAATATATTAAATTTGTGGTATCGTTGCGTACAGGAAAAACAATCTGTATTTGCAATAAATTTTATTTGATTTTAATTTCCAAAGTTTAAACAGTCAGCAGCAATGGAAAATATGTTATACTAGAAATATAATAGAATACAGAAAAGAACAAGAATAAGAAACAAAAGATGAGCAGAGCAAAATAAAAATTTAATTATTACAAATTCATCGAGTCTAAAATATCCATTATTTCGTGTATTGAAAAATAAGTAATCGATTTCTGTCCAATTAATGCTAAAATATGGTTTTATCCGAAAGCAGATATAATTCTGAGTTTCCTATTACTGTAATATTAATTTATTAATAAAATGAAAAATTCAGCTGGTGTTCCACGGCAACATATGCTTTTAAGGTAATTAAAAACTGCACTGACTAAAAAAAGAGGGAAAAACTATAGTTTTGACTCAGTAGATAATCAACAGTGATAAATGGATAAGCCAAAGTCAATCAGCATTTTCCTTTTATTACTGAATCTCTGGATACTTCCCTTTGCAATTGGGAACAACACTCTGAAAAAGCTAGATGTGAAAAGGAACAGTACTTTAGTAAAAAATTCAAATTTGAAAAAGAATAGTACTTTTTCGACGCTTGATTTAACACTAAACACAAAACTGTTGCTGAACAGACAAAAGACAATGCAAGATTTAGTAATGAGTCCAACGAAAAATTTGGATTTGGTATGTTCTGTTGCATTCTTCAAGGATTTTATTAAACATTTTCATCATCCAATAATTAACAGATTGACCAAATGGAATTTAAGAAGAACTGCAGTGGAATTGGTAAGCCATGCAAAGTCGCCGAGGATTGTTGCACTTTTCTGTGCCTAAACCGCTATAAAGAGTGTGTATTTTGAGTGAAAAATAAATAAAATTAATATTTTTATTATTATTAACCTGCTATGAAAATTTAATATCAATGATGCAATGATGATATTGTTTAGTTAAATATCGATTGCTTCATGTTTATATATATTTTAATATCGAGTAGATTATTGAAAGCGTTTTTAAAATTCAAAAGTAGTGGTTGCATTTGTGTTATTTAAAGAAAGGTTAATTATAAATGTTGTAATTAAAATATAGATGATTGAAATTGTTTATATGTGGAGCCTATTGTGCATAATTCAGTCGGATTGACTATTAAATATAAAGTACATATTTTAAACTCTAACAAAGATTACCATTAGGCAAGTGCACATATTTTAAAATTGTAATTTTTAGACACAGTTAATGATCTCGTGGATTACTCAAACCTCCATTAAGTTTAGTTTTCCTCGTGATCCTTTTTTATTACATATTTCTTGTTATCTAGATTTAAATTACTTACTTGAGAAATGGGGGATAGAGCTGGTCAGATTTTGAGCCAACAAGTCAGTAAACTTTATACTTTCTGGAGCACAAATTTTAACTCACAATTGGAATTGTTTTGATAAATGCCACTGCAGGAAAATAAGTCAGAGTTACCAGCGATTACCAAAAGCAATCTCCGATGAACTTACCACTTGCCAAATGTGAAAGGAGCCTGGTCCTTTGACTACCATCACAATAAGCCTGCTTTCCATACACATCTTTGATACGTGCTCCAGTTGAGCTCACTTTTGTCTACTCGACCAGGCTGTAAGGTTAAAAGCCAAGCCCATATTGTGACTGCCACCTTGCAAGGGCAGGCACTGAGCCTACCTAAAGAAGTTCACCAAATTGAAATTGGGAACAAGTACAAAGGGCTTAAATCCTTTCTGTTGTATGTGAAATGTGTTAGATTTGCCCTTTAATTGCCAAGACACAACTCAGCTCTGTAATTCTCTATTACTTTCAGCACCTGTAAGAAGTCTTCAGCCATATGGTAATCTTCCTCCAGAAACAAATACAATCCTAAAACCGAAAAAATGCAATTAATCAATACCAAATTTTGCTAGACTCAGCAAGAACCAATTATTGTAATTTTTTGTGATTTTGAGATGGAATACTTAATTCGCTTTACACCACCAGTGGTGCTTAATTTGTGTAAATTTTGCTTCTTTGTAATGTAATGATAAAGATCTGGATAAAATGCACTTTTGCAGTTACTGTTGACCGCCCTAAGATATATTAAATAAATATAATCTATAAATAAAATAAATACTTTGCTATTCGAATTTGTGAGTGCATTTTGAAAATGACTTAGCTTTTGAAATGTTCCAATTGAGAAAAGTGTTGTTTGTTTTATATATCACAATAAGCGATAAGGCTAAATAAGTGTGCCAAATTATTTAACACAAGTATTTAAACCTCAAATATTTGCAAACATGTCATAAATTTGCATTGGATAAGGACACTCGCGCTGAAAACAGCTTTAAATAAAAAGTTAAACAGTTAAATATTACTACAAATATTCCCTAAAATATTTGTAATATTAATGCAGAGCATCAGCCCACATTCGAATGCCTTTTCGGATTTAAGTTGTTACCAAGATTATTGTTTTTACCTTAAGCCAATACATGCAGAGCTTGTGTAAATATGAAAGGAAGATGAACTCTCGCTTAAGGCCAACATTCTGCTGGCCAAAGATGATTTCCTGGTCAGAAGCAGCAGCTGTCGACGGATACTGAAGTAATTTTGAAGCCTCGTTTACTTTAGGACTGCTTTGATGTATACGTAATATTGGCTTTAGGGCAGCAAATGTAGCTAAATGAGTTGAATGGCCAATATACAGTTTTCAGACATTTCAAATGTTGGGTAAAATGTTCAGGTTAGCCTGAACCATTTTAAGCTTTAAGTTTTATACTCATTTAACAGAAATACTTTACATTTTCCTCGCATGTTTAAAATTAGATTGAGCAAAAAATGTTTTTATAAACCAAAATTTAATTTCTATATTAAAAAATACAAACCTTTAAAAAAAGAGTCGTTCAATAAATAGCTAAAAAATTGTTACTGACTTAAATTAAGGTAATGAAAACACATGTTTAAATTGGTAAGTAGTTTTGTAGCCAATGTTATTGCTGTTAGTGCAGGCCGATTATTTATTATTGGCCATTTTGTTGAGTTGAGTTGAAAGGTTTTATTTATTGTTACTCGAATGCCGTTTATTATTCGAGCCAATTAATTGCCATGTGGCGAGTATAAGTGAATTCGCTCGTTAAATTGCAGTCCAGCTACAAAATCAGTACACTGTAAGAAATGCTGTTAAAAACTCACTAACTGATATCTAAGCCACTTGAGATCGAGTATATTGGTTTTTGTAGAGCGAGAGTAGCCAATTTAAATCAAGTTGAAGTTCCTGCAAATGACATTGTGGGAAATTGTATGCTGTGTCAGCTCTTCCCAAAGCTGAATGGAAATAGGAATCCTCCAAAGAAGGCGAAAATGTCAACTGAGAAGTGGAAATGTGGAAAATATGCTGCCATTTTCGCAGTAGATTGGCTTATGTTTATAAATGTTGTGTGCTCTAGTTGGCTGTATTAGCCTCGCTTATTTTGCCCAAGTGCCTGTGGCACAATCTGCGTATGAGTTATTTATTATTTAGCACTTTGCCGTTTTTTGACAAAATACCGACCCAAATTTGCAGCAATTTATGAGGCTGCATAAGTTGCTAGTTTCTCGCAAGAACCATAATATATATTTGACATTACTTTGTATTTGTTTTCAGTATAAACATTTTTGTTTTAAAGTTTTGCATTGGTCATATAAATTTTTTTTTTTTTGGATTTCATGCATTATACACATGTTATTGTTATTATTATATTACGCAGGCCAAGGACATTTGTCGACGCCACCTTTGAGCTGCAAGAGAATCACATCGACTGCCTTGTGTCCTAGTTTACTCAGTCAACTTTTCAAGCATTTACTTTTGGGCCCCGTTGCTCCAGTTCTCGGGGCATTCATTCAAACACGTATTTATTGTGCATTCATGCGTTTCATGACCCACTGCCGGGGTACTTTTGACTTTTTGCCACAGCCACAGTGCCACAGTGCGTATCCTGCCCCCACACAACTGACCAACTGGCCCTGTCCCCACTAGTTAACCTTACCCAGTGGCCAGCCATTCGAGCACAATTACTGCTAAGCATATTTACATATATACGAGTATATATATATATATGGAGTATAAGGGTTCATGGTTGCATAATTTTACATTCTCACTGGACTGCTCCGTGTGGTCTGCTCCGAGAGAGAGTGAAAGTAACATTTCCATAACTTTTAAAACTCCTTTTGTATTGCCAATGCCATTCAAGCTCCAAGCTACTTTTTCTATTGTGCTGCAAATGCTGTCACTGCTTTTTGGCCTAAAAGCGAAATGGCACTCCAAATTAAAAAATAGAAACGAAAAAGCCAACAAGGATACGCTTTTAGCCAATATAAATTATAGCGCTTATGAAAAAGGACAGAAAAAAATGTACTTATTTACAATATACAATAGCAAATCCAATAATAACAGTGAAAAGGATAATGCATTTTGCATAAAAAGCTTTATTAAAAATTTAAAGCCAAATTCGATTACTGCGGATATAGAATATTTATTCTGTAGAAAAAGATGGTCATTGGCAATTCACTTTGATAATTTGTTGAGAATATTGACACTCGAAGTGCGAACAATGAGTTTTATTTGCAATATTCAGGGGCGCTAAAATGCTAATAAAGTATAAGAAATAGAAAACTCTTTAAACATTTTCATCTAGTCATTTTTTTTGTGTAATTTAAGCTGCAGTTGAGCTGCTTAAAATAGGCTTTAAATATAATTCAGTGGCTGTAGTCTCTGTAAAATTCTAAGGGCTTGGCATAAGCCCAAAAATGTTGCGAAATCCTGTAATGCGGCTTTTAGCCCTTCAGTTCAGTTATTTTAGGTGTCAGAATTAATGGGTTGCGTATTTTATTTATCTCTTAAATTATAAAATATTGCTTATTGTGCTTGTGCCTTAAAGCCTCACTTTGTCACTTTAATTAGCTTATTGTTTAAATTGTAAGCTACGTGAAATTAAATTTAAATTTAAATGTTTGCCTGTTGTAGTCTAAAAATATTCTGCGTATTACAAGTATTTTCAAAAGGATTCACATTAATTCATTGAGTAAGCAACAATGCTTCAGCAAAGTATTTAATCAAACTCTTTGTAATTTGCCAAATGGCAGAAAAACGAAAAAATTTTGCGCTAGAAGAACGCAAAAGTAAATTGCAAATTGTCGATTTAGATAAATTGAATGATTAATTATTTTCGTTTCCGAGTCTGAGTCTGAGCAACACCCATGCATAATTTTACACATTGCAAATAAACGTGTTTAATCTCTTCTATGTTGTTCAGTTTAATGCTAATTTGGGATGGGAACAAATTGCCAGATATATTTATATATATATGCATATCCGGAGCTTACTATTTGGCTTTGGTTTGTATTACCGCACACGTTTTTAACATAAATTGCTCAAATTGCGATCAATATGCAGACTTTTATTCGTCAAGTTAACCAGATAAAAGTCGAACGATACAAAAAAAATGCAAAGCTGGCAAACTGTTTTCTCTCTTTCTGAGCCAAATTTGCGGCATAAGCATAATCAATGGCTTGAAACTGAAACAGATTCAGGAATTTTGCAGCTTGTGCAGAGTTTTTTTCTTTTTTTTACATTTCTGCATCATTAAGTAGCTGTGAGCATGTCGAGAATATGCTAATAACTGGGCTAAAGTGATACACATCAGCCTGCAAATACTCAGCAGGATGTGAATTTAAGCCAACGTGTGTATTGTGTGTTTCGGTGTTTATGTGTGTGTTTGTGTGTGTGTGTGGGTGTGTGTCTGTGTGGGTGTGTGTGTGAAGCTTTTTTTTTTGTTTATTTTGAAAGAGCATGCCAAAGCACTTGAGCGCTGTAGTCTCCAAAGTCGCATTAAGGGAGAAAGAATTTAAATTTGCATCTATTCTTGTGCAATCTTCTCCTTTATAGCACCGAATGAGGAAAATCTAAGTTTAGAAAATATCTGAGAACACTTTAAAGAATGGAAATCAAAGTGCAACAATAAGTTATGTACACAATATTCAACATTGATTTACAGCTTGCAACATTACTCATGAAAATCATTTAGAAAAACCAGTTTTAAATATATCGCTAATTTTGGGGAAAGGTTTAAAATAAATAATAAAAATTTTTTATGATGCATTATAAAATATTGATATTATTATTAATATTGATATTATTAAGCAGAGGCAAGTCAAATGTCTTAACATTTATGAAACTATGCAGATGACTTAAATGTAAATTACCTTTTACTTAAACTGATTTTGCCTTACAATTTCGTTTGAACTTTCCGTATTTATTATAAACTATTTCGCTGATCATCTGAATTCTTGTCAACTCCAGCAATTCACAAGTTGCTCAATATAAAAATTCAATGCACAGCAAACGCAGCAAAAAGGTGAATCTTATTAATGGCATCGAATATGTAAAGTACATTTTGTTATTAACATTTCGAGAGTAAACAAATTAATTACAGTGAAATTGAAAAGCTGGCGTTTTTTTTTTTTTTTGTATTCTGACAGCATGTGTTGTGTTGATAAGTTATTTGTTTGCGCCATTGATTGCTTACAATTTTCAATATTTATAATTACTCGCTGTATTCAAAAGTAGCTTCGTCGGAAAAAATGATTTATTTTACATATATAAAAAGATGTATGTTGGTTGCCACAATAAAATCGAGGAACAATATAAATGCTGTTGGTATGAATTCAATTTTTATTTCGTCTTTTTTTTTGCAATTGCAAAATTAAAAAAAATTAAAAATAATTAACCTTTTTTTTAGGTGTGGGTGTGTTTACAAGATGGTGTGTGTAGTTCAAGTTTTTTTTTCATTTTGGAGACAGCTTTTGTCTCTTTAAATTCGCAGAGCCATCAGAAATGGATAGCAGATTCGGCAACAATTTGATCATCTGAACAAGCACAATGTAGGACTACAATTCGTTACTGTTGCCACTGTTGAGAGCCATCTTTTGTTTTTGTAAGCCCACACAACATGACCACACACCCAACACTCATTGACATTACTTGACCAACGGCACACCCCCCCCCCCTCAGACGTGTTGTTCCAATTAGTGCGGCTTATGGCAAAACATTCTCGAATTGCCAACAGCTCTCCGAACACCATCGAGCAGATGAGTAATTGGCATTTCATTAAGAGTTTCCTAACAGGTGCGTCAGTTGTGTCCACCAAATTAAAGTGCTTCTATTGTATTAATTAAGTTGAGACAGCAGCAGTAAAATTAATCATTTAATGCAGGCTGTAAGTTTTTTGTTGTATTTTTACCCAAGAACTAATAATGTTAAAATGTCTCTAGAATTATCTAGAGTTTTTTATGGTGTTTAATTTTTGTTCAAAGCCAGTTATCACAGTTCAAAAATTATTTCCGTCTTCAACCCAAACAAAATACTACATGAATCAAGTTGTTGTCAAAATCAGAGTGTCAAAAATGATATTTTTTGTGATATAAATGTGCAAATAAACTAGTTGCCAAATATATGTATCACATGCAGGTACAACAAAATCAAAACACTTCAGCTGACTCATATTTGCTCAAATAAAATTTGAATTTTTCTATCTCTTTGTGTAACATATAAATAAAAATAACATAAAAAATAAAAATATAGGCAACTAGTAGAATTTGTTGTTTTTAATAACTGTTCAAATTTACTTTTAATAGTTTGCTAGAATTGAAAGAAATTAAAATAAAATTCAGATGCAAAATGTTAATGTGAAGAAAAATATTATTATAATTTCTGATGATGAAAATATAACAAATAAACTTACTTCATTATTTTACACTACTTTTTACTTTTGCTACAAAAGTTTGTTTGGCTTTCAGTTGACTCCTTTTTGGACTCAGTTTTGTGTCTTTTGGCTCATAGGAATCATCAATCGAGGCAACACAGAACACAGAACACGATTTGCTCTGTAAGCCATAAAGTTGTTTTTAGTACATTTACAAAGTACATTTGTTTGTTCTGTCATCTTGTCTCTTTGGCAGTTGACAGTTGTTTATTTATTTGTTTCGTGTATCAGGCATCAGAGTTGTGGCCAACTTGTGGCTTAGCTAAGGCAACCCGAAAAAAATTTCATTAAAATTCAATTGAACTTTGGCAGCTTCCAGGAGAATTCAATTACTTTATGCTACGTGCCACATGAGAGCGCATAAAAGAATGCTACAGTTTCTGATGCACTTCGTTTGGGATTGAGTCGAAGATGAATGATGAGTTTGTGGCAACTCCCACAACTCGCATGTGGCATCAACTAAAGTTTTATCCAGCTTAACTACCTCGACTTAATGACTTTGAAACTGTGACCCATCCAAATGTGAGTGAGAAGTAAAAGCCACTGAAAGAGCTGATTTGTTGCACGTTTCTTATTATTATTTCAAGGCATCAGAATGCACATTAATTGCACAATTAAGATTTCATATGAAGCCATAAAACAACTAACTAAATCAAATGATTTTTAATATTTTCGTAGTTTTCATGTCCTTAATAAATTTCTTTTACTTATATTAAAATTTATTTCTAAGAAATAGTGCGGAGTAAAATTTTCTGAAAGTCAGCTCAAAGAAAAAGATATCTTAACATGAGAATTCCATGTTTCTGATTTTGTGCTTGGAATCGTTAAATTCACTGAAATATTTTTGATGTTGAGCACATGAAATGCATTTCCCCAAAGAGAAAAATGGAGCCTTACATTGATGCACGTCATTTTCTGGTCGAATAACTTTTATAACTCTACGAAACAGTTAAAACTATCTGACTGCAGCTGTGGACGTGAAATAGCCAAAAAGTTAAAAGGATACTTAAAATTCTCCTTAGAGGGAATTTTCTATTCCAAAACAAACTTGCTGGCACATTGAAACAAATTGCAACATATGTGCCAAATAAACCAACAAAAATAACTATAATAATAATATAATACTAATGTTTTTGGCTTAAAAATTCATTTGTAATTAAATGAATATCATGAAAGCACTCGATTTGTAGTGACTAAGACAAACTGGCTTAAAGTGAAAGGGTTTAATTACAAAACGTAATTTGAAATCCCTATGAATGCTTAAAAGGGTTAGCAAATATTTACGAAATGAAGAGCGGCACAGATTAAAATTTGAATCAAGATTAAGCAGAGCCTCTCATAGGCAAATCACAATCAAAAGTAGGACAAGGAGAGGCGAGGCGTGGCATTATGTTGAAATTGACTCCGGGCTGTTGGCCTCCGTCAAAAGTTGGACGGTTTACGTGACTTCCCTGAGATAAACAATTTGTGTTTGTTTGTACTGCTCAAAATTTGAGATGCTGGTAACAACATGGCACATCCTTGTATTTTTATGCCACAGCTCACAAACACGACAGGACGTCCGGCGATGGCTCAGACAAAGATGGCTGACTGAGATGCCCGAAAGGACAAGACAAACATTGACAGCTGTCGGCCAAAATGTTTTGTGAAATCATAACAAGCTGATAAACTTAGCTGGTTTTAGTATGACATCTACTAGCATTTGCCAAGAGTCGGCATTAAGCATTTAACGCCTCCGTTGAATGTCCAAATAAAACAGAAAGTTTGCCACCGACAAAGTTCTCTGCTGCTGCTGCTGCTCTTTGTGGCACTTCCGTGACAGCTATTCCGGCGTATAGCCAAGGCAAAGGCCACTTAGCAAATGCTTTGCATGCAATTGCCAACACTCCGGTTAACTAGCAACAAAATTGCTTACATTGTGTCTGTTCAAACCGTTACAAAGAAGTGCCCAGCAAAATGGTAAAGGCAACAAAAACCCCATTTTCTACTTTAACTTTTACTAATAATTCCCGTTTTATGCACTCAGCTTAAGAAAGAACATCTTTGATATGAGCTCAATTTGCTTGACTCTTGTTAAGACTTTAAAATAAAATTGGTTAAATAATGCATTGTTTTGTGGTTCGTTTAGTGGGCAAGCAGAGATTTCACTTGCACAAATTCAAAAGTAATAAAATGTGGAATAAAGTAAAAATGTGTAAATGCAGTCAAAGCCACATTTAGTCGAGTATTTTATGCCAGGCACTCGAAATTTGTAGAAGTGCGCAAAAAGACAGCAAAACAAGACAAAGGAGCACAGGACTCAACGAGCCACTGCATCTGGATGACAGCTAAGAGGAGCACCAATGAGGATGCCTATAAAACTCCAAGTCCACTCGAACTCAATAGCAGCATGTCAAAGGGGGGGAGTGGCGTGGTTACAATGTGAATAGTGGGTCAACTGTTGGCAGCATTTGGCAACCGCAGCTTAATTGACATTTGATTAACGCACAGTTCCTTGCCGTTTCCCCCAATCCCCCCTCGATTCAGCCGATTCAGCCGGGACAATGGAGGAACGAGCAACGTTAATCACACCACCAACGGAGACAATGAAGAGCACACGGATAGTGAGATAGATAAATTGAAAGCGTAACTCAGGATCAGACCGCACCAAAGTCAGTCTCGACATGGCGACATGGCGACATGGACAGTGTCAAATTTTAATGAGTCTAATGGCGCCACAAAATAATGCAATAAAGGTAGCAAATTGACATTTTAATGGGGAAAATTGTGTTACAATGTGTGCAACATTTTAAATAAATTGCAGTAAACAATAAACTTTAAGTTAGCTTAATATAAACTAAATAAGTTTATGAAAAATTAAATAAAATATTTATTAATAAAGATTAAAAATATTTTTTACTAGTGCCATAAAAACCACTTTTTTCAAAAGTTTAACAATTGGCTTAAATTCTACCTTTAGAAAAAAAAAACACACACAGAAAAGAAAAATAATCAATAAATTGAAAAGCGGAGTTGCTTGTGGGAAAGTAACAGTTTGGCAAAAAAAATGCAATTTAGTGTACCACAAAATTGGTTGTCCCTGATGGCTGCATCAATTTAGTATTTGAGGTTGTGATGGTTTTCAGTGGTTTTACGCAACGGCAAGTTGTAATATAAATTAAAACCGCACTTTAAAGCTGAAACATCAGCAAACTGATATAGATTAAAATTTACAATACTACAATGTTTTTGGAATTGAAATTCAATTAATTTTACTACAAGTAAATCAAGTTAATTTAATTTAATCGAATTAAGTTTTCTACAAGTGAATCAAGTATATTTGTTAATGAGGCAGTAAAACTAAGGCAAACTGCTTAAAAATCGCTTCTTCTTTTATTTTGACTAGTTGACTTTAGGAAGTATTCCACTTTAAGTCACTGTCAAATGCAAATCACACGAACATACATAAATTTAAGCATATCTTTGTCCACATACATATGTAGATTGACATGCAAATGCCACACTGCTGCGCACATAAAGTATCTAAAAAAAGGCAAAAAACAGCTGCCAAAATATGCGGCAAAGCAGAGCTTGGAAATATTTTTTGGAAAAAATGTTACATGACAGCTGCAAGCTGTGAGTCAACTTGATTCCTAATATTTGCTCAAGTTCGATTTAAGCAGGCAAAAATGCAGAATAAGTATTGCAAAATATCTGTTTTTTTATGTATGCCACCTTTTTTTTAAACATTTTCGTGTCTTTAAAAATATATTTGCAAATCAGCAGCATTTTATGTCAAATCGATATTTATAGCATGTTAAGAACCCATAAATTTAATACTCATCTGTAATCATCTGGGGGAGACAGAAAGATGTGGTTTTCTAATTAAATTTCATGGCTTGGAGCATTTTGCTTTAATTTAATTAACACGCTGTTTGTTTTCGGCCAAAAAAAAATTAAACAATAAGTACAAAGGAAACAATGGCAAAAGCCAAATCGAACAAAGGCAGCGAAAGAAAGCGAGAAAGAAAATGAGTAAAAATGCCTAAAAGCGGAGGATTCTGCAAGGACCAACTTAACACAATAAAATATTATTTTATGATTGTTTTATTTGCTGAGCGAAAAAAAAAAGTCATTCAGCAGTCATCAAGTTGACACAGTTCCCAATTGTTTAGCTTGGCGTCGACCAAAAAAAAAAAGAAATAACGGTTAATGAAACACAACTGTCATCATGAATAATAATTATGAAATTGCCGTTACTTTACACTGGTGGCTGCAAAAAGGAACTTGTCGCATTTAGGTGACTACATTTAAAGGCGTACAGATCCAGACGCGATGCAGACAAATGGTAAAAAATTCCCGCGTCGGCACTCAATTACGGGGGGGCATCGGAGGGCATTGCCATCATTTTTATGAGAAGCCGTAAGAGGAACTTTGGCTTTCATGATTGACGCAATTTTGTGGCATTTTTGCTGCTGCTGCTGTTTCCTGCTGTTTCCTGCTGCTCCTGCTTTTTGTCGGCCCCAAAAAATAAATTGTGAAACTTTTTTGTTGGTCTTTACTTTATTTATACTTCACTCACACATATACACATTTACACATATTTACATACTTATATATAATTCAACAATTTGCAAAGGCCAGTTTGTCTTCATCCGCAAAATGATTCCTTTGCGTTCCATCACATTCCCCTAGGCCAAAAGATGCATGTCAAAACGCTGAATGGTAATGGGAATTTTTGAGTGGATTTCATTTTATATGCTCAGCCTTGGAAGGAAAATTATTTTTGGGCTCCTTAAGTGTTCAAGTTTTGAGTGAAATGCTGCAGTAATTTACATAAATTAAAATTACATATTTTTTTTTACTAATTGTTTGCCAACATGGTGAATAAATTTCAGAAACTTTAATGTAAGTAAACCTTGGAACTTTATGTTTTAGTTAATGAATATTCTGTTACATTTGCTGTGATATGTAGGCGAATCTGTAATCAACTAAAAAGGAACATTTAAATAAAAGACAACAAGAATTTGACTTAAGCATGCTATTATAAAATAATCAGATATTTTAATCAATTTTACAATATATTAGAAATCAAAGTAAGTTGTTTTATTTCCTTTTGAATGTAAATAATTTATGGTCATAATTTTAATTAAAGGTTTAATTGTCACTTCTTTGTATTGGACTTAAAGCAAATTTAATTTGATGGCTAACACAAAGAGCAGCCAAGCAAGTATCTTTTATTTACTTGTGATACCTAATTTTAGGCAGAACATTTTCAGTTGGGGTTTTTGGAGTTGTAGTTTTGCCTCTGAAAGTGTTTAATGACTTTTAATAAGCCAGTTCCATAAATAGCCCAATCATTTTGTCTGTAATTTGAATTTTGGTATGGTTAAGCCATAAATGGCCTGAACTGAGCATTATTTAAATTTTGTGTCAGCTGCCTTTGGGTTTTTGTGACTCAAACAAGATGAAATTTATGAATTTAATATTATTGATTAGTTATTATTATACTTTGCTTTTTTTTCAACTCAATAAATTTTCACGAAATCAAAACTAATTAGGCAAAATAAAAAATTTTATTTTCATATTATTTTTTAATTTAGCTTCGATAGCATATAGTTTTTTATAGTTTGTACAGCATTTGCAGCGAATTCAACTGAATACTAAATAAATTTGCAGAGAATTCAACTGAATACTAAATAAATTTGAGTATTGATAAAAAAATTCCTGAGGCAACTGTACACCAGCTAATGAAAATATTGTTTAAATAAATTTATCATCGCAAATAAGAAATAAAATGTATTTATTGAGTTCATAGCAAATGTCATTCAAGCAAATTTATGCAAGTCTCAACGATAAATAATGATAGATAAATCAGATCTATGCAATTATTGAAGATTGAATAAAGTAATCAACGCATTATCAAATTTGCTTTCACAACCCAATTGAAAATACAAATAAGAGAATCCATTAGGAAATGATGACGAAAATCTTTGCTCACAGCTGAGTAAATACTCGTATTATTGGACTTGGCCCTGGCTAAGCCCACAGCTTACAGAATTCATCACAATGAAATCAGCTAAAATAAACTGCTAAAGAGCCAAGTGAAAATGCTGCGTAAATGGCCAAGACTAAGCAATTGCACAAAAAGGCTCAAACACAAAGGCTAACTGAAATTGCTGTGGCTAATAACATTATTTAATGGAAAAGTGCTTCTGACCCCCTCCAGTTTCCTAGCCTTTTTCACATGCACACACTTGTAAACCAATTTAGTTGTGCGTGGGCCAAAACACACAAAGCATTTGGGCTAAAACCAAAATCAATTGTATTGCAGGAGAACAAGAAATGAGTAACAAGAAACTGTTCATTCAAGCAAGTCGCAAAGCTTAGCAACATTTTCTATCATATCGCTTGATTTAATGTGATTTTAATTACAAATAAAAAGTTTTCCCATTTCCTTTAATTGGCATTGAAAAACATCAATCGAATAGTGTAACAAAAGTTGTTGTGTTTTGGGACTACTCAAAAGAGCACATCAAGCCAAAATCTGGATTCTTTATCCTAACATATTTTATCATTTTTATTTATATATTTTTTTTATCTCAAAGTGTACAAATCAATTTATCAGATTACAATTATGTGACAAACCCAGAGTTAGGCATTTAAGTCGATCCACAGTTTTTATTACAATTAAGGTAAAAAATATAAATGTTTTTTTAAATGTCAAACAATACAAATGTGAAAACAATGATGCGCAAGGAATTTATTTTTACCCTATTTTTTATTCCACATTTTTATTGAAACAAGCGAATGAAATTTATAGCGCTGCGCTTTTGCGACATGTGTGGTTTATGAATGTCAACTAACGGCCAGAAAATGTAGAGGAAAAAAACAGAATTCGACTAGAAAATACCCTGCATTTATGCTGTGTGTGTGTGCAAAGTTTTGTTAAAATTTTAATTATGATATCACCATTTAAATCATATTTTCAGCTGACAATACAGAGGTGGCCAAATCGACTAAGCCTGATTATATCATTTAATCAACTGAAAATGGCCGGAGATGCCTTTATTTATTATTTTATTTCATAACATTTTTTATGGGCAAAGTATATATATAAGCCTATATATATATTTTTAACAGAAAATTTAAAGCTTGATTTTTTAGTCAACTTTTTGGACTATTGTTCTAGGTTTATTTAAAGTTTTCCTTTACAAAGAAATACAATATGAAAATTGCTGCCCCAAACTGGACGTGGCAAGCTTGGCTAAACTTTCAATTAATAATTGTTCTGTGGCAGAAAAGTTTGTTAATTAAACTGATTTATATGTAAATGTGACCAACAATTAAAAGTAAATTAAATATACATATATATAAATTAAACGAGTAAATGTCAATTTGCTTAACTTGACAATTACATCGACCACATCACACATTTTACAATATTAATTTCATCATTAAACTTATATTTATATTTATATGAATTATATTATTAAAAATATCCTTGAATTTTAAAGCTGTTATCTTGATTTGCACCTGCTTTTGTGCATTAACCAAGGTTGACAGGTAATACCAAAAGTTTTCCTTATATAAAAGTTTTTTTTCAAAGATGCGACACGAACTGTGGCAAGCTTTCTTTTCTTCGCTTATGCCACAGCTGCAATATTTTTTTTTATTTTGTGGTAGTTTCGTTTTTTTTTTTTAGAGCTTTGTTGTAAAATTCGGAACACTTTATCAACAGTTTTAGGTGTGGCTTATTCTTTGAACTTGTAATAATGAGGCAAGTGAGCAGTGCCCTGATGGTGCTCATACCCTGTAATAAGGTCTAATGTGTTGCTTGTTTGCAATAATAATAATAGTAAAAATAATAATAAGCTTAACTCTATTTTATTAATACTATATATATATTGTATTATTGCTTGTAAAATTTGCGAATTCTTTTGTAAATATTTTCCTATTGAAAATTATATTGAGTATATTTGAAAATCGAAAAATTGATTGGAAGCAACTTATAAGTTTGCTTACATTAAGCTTGTTTAAATTATGCAATATCTAAAATCAAAAAAGCTGTCATATGAGCAGTTTTTAACACCATTTCTGATGCATTAATTAGAAACGTGCGATAAACATAAATTCAAATTCTCTTCAAAAAAAAAAAAAAACATTGGGTTTGTAATCTGTTCGCCTGAGGTGCACCACAGTGTTTACAGATTTTAATCTTAAGTGTGAACTCATATTCAAACTCACGCTTTACAGCCATGTATATATATATTTGTATTTAGCTAAGTATTATGTAGCCAACTTGTAAGAGAAGTAACAACATAAAAGAGCAATAACAACAACAACAACAACAACATTTATGCAGCTGTTTGTCAAGAGGGGAGTGGGGCGTTGCAAGCTGAAATGCGTTGGAGTTGAATGCGTGTCATTAACTTGCTCTTAAATGCTGTCTAGACCAAAATAGTTGGGCGAAGAGTAATTTGTGTCGACATGCAAATTATATTAAACTGCAAAAAACGTTTCTCTCGGCCTTCTGTGTTTATTGTAGGTCAACGCTGAATTAAATTTAAAGCCTTAATAAAAGCAATAAAAATAAATGAAAGGCAGAAGGCAGTAGTAGTAATACTGACAGATTCTGTTAACACGACTTAAAGTCAGGCAAGACAAAATGAAAAATTAGCTAACACGATTTAAACAAAAATTAATATATCAGCAGTCAGTAAACTTTGCTCTACAAGAGTATACAATATTCGGTGTGCATATAATAGCTATGGTTCCCTATTTTAATTGATTTGTAATAAACATAAAGAATATTAAAATTATATATCACAAAATATTTCCATGTATATAAATAATAATAGCCAAAATGACAAAGAACCAATTTCGAATTCCATTTTCGACCGACAAATTGTTGATTTTCATATTTAATATATTTTAAAATGAATTCAAAAAGCTGAAAATACTCATTTAAATAAATGTCATATTTAAAACTAGTTGAATTCAATGAAAAAAAAAGTAATAAATAGTTGAATACACAATCAATTAGACTAAATATGGCCAACTGAATGTTTAGTGGAATGAAATCATCATCAAATAAAATAAATAGATTAAATTGCAAGACAGGTGAATAAAACAAACGTTTTTTAATTGCAGTGAAAAAATGTGAAGAGTGAACAGAAAAAAAGGGAGAAATATAAAACGAGGAATAATATAAACAAAGCGAATTTCTCCACAGAAATACCAGCAGCTGCAAAGAGATGCAAGAACCAAAACCAAAAAGTATTTTACAGATAAAACTAATTAATGGAAAAAATTGCTTTTGTTCCCAAGAAATTAACAGAATGAAAATAAGCAATTTTTTTATTATTAGCAGAAACTCTTGAATTGATTATACATAAATATTTTGTATGCGACGCATGTCTGCAACATTTCAAATAAGTCTTTTGTAAATGCAATTTCAGTTTGAATGCAGCAATTTGTGTTGCCACGAAACGTTGCCAAGTTGACTCTTAAGCTGTGCACGTTCCAAGTTCAGAGATTTTAACTGGAATCTGTGCACTCGTAAAACTTAAGCAAATTCAAACGATGTTCATAAAAACTACAGACGAAATAAAGTGGTCAGCTTGGAGTCATTTAAGAATGCAGATTACTCAACTTTATTTGGCCCTATTGACAGAGTAAAACTATACTTTAGTGCCACATCGCAATACGATTTGTTATGTAATTTAAGCTTTAGTGCACACTCCTCTATATATACACATATATATTTGTGTTATTTGGAGTGTGTGTGTTTCGGTTATTCAATTGTGAACTCGAGTGTCATTTGAAGTGTGTGCCGTGGTGCGTAAGGATCTTTGGGCATTAATCCACCAGTTGACAAGTGTCTTTCGACATCGCTTTTAGTGCCTGTCATCCTGGATAACGCCATTGAAATTTGATTAGAGACGTAGCCAAGGGTGTTACTCAAGTATCTACATTTGCATATGTAAATACGTAAATCTCGATATCTGAGTCATATGTAACAGTTACAGATGAGCTGCTCTCCCAGATTGATACCATTTTTGGTAAGATAAACGAATCTGAAATTTGTCAAGCCAATTTTTAATACATTAAAAAATTTGTATCGATTATAGTAGTAAGAAATTGGGAATGCTTTCGATTATTATTATTATTCAATTTATCAATATATTTTTATATGCATCAATAAATTAGATATATTAAAAAAAAAAAATTTGCAACGTTTAACGAAGTTGACTAGTTGAAGTATTTCCTGGTCAAAGTTTTGCTCAAGCAATTTCCCAAATGACTTCCCAAAACGTTTGAACCATATCTATGAGAGTTGTGAATGTGTGTGTGTGTGTATGTGTGTATCTGTGTATGTGTGTGTTTTACTTTCAACTAAATGCCAAGTAAATGCTGGCTTCTTGTCGAAATTCTTAAATTGATTTGATTAATTTGTTGTGCGAACTTTTGTGGCCCAGACACTTAAGGCATTTAAATGTAGATTTGAAAGCCAAGTAAGCTAAGCACATGATATTTCAGACATATAATTGGCCATATATCACGAGAAACAAAAACCATTGCACACATTTGGGAATTAATCTTTTGTAAAGAAATATATATAAATATCTGTTACATGTCATCCATATAGACCTGAAGATGAGTGATGGGTTGGGTATAGAAAAATGGAGCCTGGAGTCTAGACGGTATTTACTTTCGGGTATTTACTTGAGGTTATTTACAGGAGCTTAGTAAAATTGCAAACAATTTGTATTAAAAGGCTGCTAATATTTGTTATAATTAGCAAAACAGCTCAGGTTATTCAAGAACACACAGGTTGCGTGTGTGCTCGATGTCCAACATGTTGAAAGCGACAAAAATGTTGCGACCCAATAAAATCCTCGACAAAGGAAATTTTTCTATAAATTAACAGCGAAGCTGTTCTGTTAAGGCAATCTTCACCACGCCAGCAACATCAGTAGCATCAACTGCAGTTACATTTTAGTTCGAAGCGGAAGTTTGGCGTGTGCGGTTCGGTTAGCGCTTGTTGGTGTGAAAACAAACAAAACCACACGGAATTTTACGTCAGAGCTTATCACGCAACAACAGTTATTTTGCACAAATACAAAAAAAATAAATATATATAACAAGGCAAAATGTAAGTGACAAAATGTGTTAAGTGGAGAAAGTATTAAAATTAAAAAGAAATTCTGTAAGAGTAATTTGCCCGCAAATATGCATGAAGAAATAAATGCTACTAAAAATTCCTTTTTGTAATAAATAAATAAAAATGTGTTTATAATAATAGTTGTCAATTTAATAAAACGTTTTCAAAAATAAATGTAAAAACACACCTGCAAATATAAAACTTGAATTGATAATTTAACTTAGTACCAAAATTTTTTAAGGAATCCTTGTGCTGCACACGATTAAAAACTCTATCTATGAAACTATAGTGACGAATTTAATTAAACATTTTTTAATCTGGAATCACGTCAAATTTTATATAATAAAAAATTCTACTCCTTACGTTAAGTGTAAAAATGTATGTGATATAAAATGAATAAATGCATTTAAATTACCCCTTAAAGTATATAATAATTTTAAGAGGAGAAAATTTACTTAAAGTGAGTGACTATTAATACAGTTATCTGATTTTCTTGCTTAACTTAAATGACAGCTCAACGATGGTTAAATAAATGTAGCTGGAGGTTAAATTAGTGTTGCCTTTTTAAACACAATCTGCATTAAAAGCGCTGAGAATTGTCAAAATGACACAAAATCCATTGAATTATTTTTTTTTTGTTTGTTTTGCGTTTCCTTTTAATTCTTGAGTCAGTAGATAAGAGCGTAAAAAATGCTAATTAAATCTTTTGCAATTGACGATTTTGAAAAGCTTGTGCAAGCAACCAAAAGCAAATAGCGATAAGGGTTTTGACTAGAATAAACGAAATGGATAAAAGAAGTAATGTATTTAATTAGACTGCTTTCTTTTTATTTCTTATCTTGAATTTCTTAAAAAAGAGTTGTTTAAACAGCTGCCGCCTTGAAAATGATTTCTAAGTAATATTCGACTAAGTAATTGCAGCGAAGCTTTTTTACTGTAAATAAAATATATTTATTCGTTTGAATCTATGATAAATTAATCCCAGATAGCATGCAATTCAATCGATTAAAACTATGCAGAAATCCTTTAATACACCTAATAATATCTGCCGGGCAATGTGCCCAGTGCCGATTAAAATTCGCAGCAATTTATTCGAGCAATTTGGGATCATTATTTTGCTCGCAAAACAAATCTTGGCGCGCTGACAAAATCGCACACAGAAAAATAAGAAAATTATTTGCACGAAATATTCTGGCGATAATCAATCAATAGCAGTCCCTGTTGCTGTCTGTTCCTCGGTTAAGTGCTCCATTACAAGCAAAAAAAAAGGCAGATAACCCTTTTTCTTGTTTATACTCTATACACATTTAAAAGGGTTAATATTGTTTTCTTATCCACTTTGTTAAGCATATCTTAAAATTAATAAGGAGTAGTTAGTTGAAATTGTGAGTTTAGTTTTATATGCAGCTTACAAAGGACATAAAACTTTACCATTTCAGATGCCAATTAACAGAAATCTTGTCAAAATTAAAATAATAAATAATTACGAAATAATGTTTTGTTAAAGTGTCTCACAACCTCGAATTTTTTTTATTTATTTTTACATATTCTTGAGTGTCACTGAAAGAGCATTAAATATTTCAAACGTGCCCAAAATTCTTTTATTTAACCAGTCGACCCAAAAGCAAATTACATTTAAAGGTTTAAGAATTGGATATGGGCAAAAACGCACATAAAAACTGCGTTGTCAATGTACAAATTGAAAATATTTTATGTGACAACCTCAGCTATTTTTTTTTATTTTACGCACGAACTATTTTTACAATTTTTCAACATTTGAAACATATTGAAAATGCCTATTCATATATATTTAAATTTTTTTATACTTAGTTGATATATTTAGCCTTCATCGAACAGCATAAAAATACTTCATTTAAGCATGACTTTTTTTTCAATAAAAGTGGATTTAAATTGACAATTTCTTGGATATTTAAGCATAGTCAGAAAAGTTATATTTTTTTCTAAATGCAGCCAAATATTTGTGATTTATACGTGTGTTTATTTTTAACGTGTGTTTTGTGTGACACGCGGCGTATGAGTAATGTGCAACGGTTGTCGGCAATGTTGATTCAGTGAATCATAAAATTCTGCAGATTTTCATAGTCAAAATTTGTCTATTGTTTTCAGTGCACGTGATGATGATGGCATTACTCATTAGCAAAACTCTCGATTTCGATTCTCACGGTCTGTCACCTGTTTGGAGCGTGTCCGTGCGTTAATCAGTTGTCCAATCGGAACTAGACCCAGTCAAAAAGCAGACACATGTTCGCGTCAGGAGTGTCCACAAAAACGTGACACATGGCGATGTACTTTTATGCCAGTAAAATATCAGCCATCGCCTGCGGCACCCGTTCCAAGCAAACCGTCCTGCAAAAGTCACGCGGTCAACGGGATCGGGACAAAGGCATCTATCGCCAGCGCAGGGGGTGTCTTCGGCAGGGCTCCGATAGCGAGACAAGCACAGACGAGGCAGAACCTGTCAAGGCATCATCTGAATTTCCGGATGTTGGCATTTTCTCGCTTGACGTTGAAACGGCGACACCATCCAGCCTGCAACTGAGAAACCCACTCGAATCGGGGAAGGAGTGTGCAACGCAACTGGATGCGAGAGATTTGGAACAGGGGTTTCAAGAGTTTCAGGTGTGTTCGTCTTATACTCAATTTAATTTAATTTTATTTTAATTTTATTTAATTTTACAGCTTATGAACTCAAAATCATTAGCAATGGATGCTGGCAATGACACAATCCAATACGATGTACCCAAAAATTCGCAAAAGCGCAGCCAATGTGATATCAATTTTGAGGCAATTACAATCAAATTCTGCCAAATATATATACTCTGTTTACTCTGTTCCAGAAACTAAAAAAGTGCAACAAAAAAGTCTGTCAGAATTTTATAGTAAAGCTATCACTTTTTTCAAGAGTTTTAAATATTTGTTACTTGCATTTTTTCATTTAAACTCGTATTTAACTTTTTTTTCTGGGAACAGAGTTTTTGGCAGACTGCAGTTTTCAACTGCACCTTATAAAAATATTTTTTTTTTTTTTATAAATTTAATATTTTGTTTTGCAGAGCTCTGTTTTGGGTTCTGGCGGCATTATGTACATAAATAGTAGAATAGTTTCTGGCCCGCTGGACTCATTTACTGATGTGCTCATACCCAAGAATGTCAATGACTTGGATAAGGTAAGAGAAAATCTGTATTTGCATAAAAAATCAACTCAAAATAAATAAATAAGCAAAAAAAAAAAAAAAATGCAGTCAATTAAAAATGCATTGAAGCACATGCAAATAATTAATACGAAAAATTGTGCAATGCATTTTAAATTAGACTAAAATGTTTGCACTAAATCAATAAAATATGTAAAACATGTGTGTTTTGGTTGTCTTTTAAATATTTCACACGTGACTGCAATAAATAAATAATCTATGATTTTAAAATAAATGCATAAAAAAACACATTTTAAGTGCTCAGTGAATTTAGACAAATCATTAAAAATTTGTGCATTGAAATAGTTAAATCTATAAATAAACCAAACAGGTTTGTAGAATTTGTCAGTGTCAGAACGAAAGGACACAAAAATAATTAATTCATTACAAAGAAGCGCTGAGGACATCGCTAATTTGATAGAGAGTAAAACATGTGAAACTAATTGAGTCCAACTCGGTCTACGTGTGCCTCATAAAAGCTAAGAAAATTCCAATTTGCTCCCAATTTAGTTTATATTTATGACCCATTAAATTTTGACATTTTTTTTGTTTGCAGGAATTTCTGTTCTCATTCTTATTATCATCACGCTTGTTCCTGCGGCCACACGAGTTGCTGGGAAAACTGTTGGACTCGGTACCTGATAGTGAATGCTTGGAGACACTAGTTGCCCTACTGGCCGAATGGACGCAGAGATTTCCATACGATTATCGGGACGAGCGCATGATGAATCATATAAAACATATCGTTGCTAGGTAAGTGATTTTCTATATGCAGTTGGAATAACTTTTAATATGGTTAATCCTCTTCTTAGGTGTTCCAATTCACATTTAGAAGCCGTAGTCTCCCAAGTACTAAGTGCCTTACTCAACCGTTTGACTGATTTAGAGGGACATGAGGCCGATCTGCGTGCCTGTCAGATTAATGGCGATAAGGTGTGTTAATATATACAGTTTGATGAGGATTATAATCATGTCTTATCCCATTGCAACAGCTCGGCTCAGCCCTCAACTGCACAACTGCCACACAATATGCACAAATCTTGTGTCGACTGGAAAAGAAATTGGCCAAGCACATTGGCCCAGAGGAGTTTCTGCAGTGCAGCAGTTTGGTGCTTTTGGACAAGCAGGTAAGAAATTGGCTAAAATTTGAAGTGAGTTGGATGGCACAGCAATATCTACGTGGTCAAAAGTTGGCTGGGTTATGCATAGATGTATTTACATACATGTATACATATATAGCAATCATTACCATTCTTATTATGACCATGTCACATGCCACTAAATAAATTTGTTATCCAAAATGCAGAAGAAATGGGACCAACCTTCAACATTTGGCGGACCACAGGGTGCACAGGATCCAAAGAAGACATGCAACCTGGAAACGTATCTGGACTGGTCGGCACGTCTCCGTCTCTTTGTCTGCAATGAGATACTGCAGGTGAGTGTAATGCCATCCATGACTTTTCGGGGAGGGAGGGGGAGGGGAGCAGGTCAGCCATGCGCAGAGTAAAGTTAAGTATATAAACCCTAAGGAATTTGTAGACCATGCGGATTGCATTAAAATTGGCATGTTTGGCCGAGTTAGTTAAATATGTAAAAGCTACGTGCTGGCAAAAGCAGCTCATGTGACATTTTCACAGTCAGTCGTCAGGAAACCCCTTTTCACTTCAGCTGCTTCTGTTGGTCACGTGAGCCGGCTTGTTAACAACTTTTGTCAATTCATGTTGACCATATTGTTTCTGTTTTTTTTTTTGTTTTTGTTGCATGACAATGTCTAACTAACTTCCGTTAGTTTATTTGTTTCAGTAATCAAACATGTACATTATTTACAGTGCAGAGGAATCGAGGAGCGCAGCAGAATTGTGGAGGTGTGGAGCGGTGTGGCACAGTATTGTTTACTGGTTGGCAATTACAATAGTGCAACGGCAATCTTGGAATCATTGGAATCCCCAGCCATATCCAGGCTTAAAATAACAGTAAGTCCAATACGAAATAAATTCGTTTAATACATTGAAATTCGAAGAAAATATTTATTTACAAAAACTAATTTAGTTTTATAATTCGACTGGTGACAAAATAATTCCATGAATTCATTATACGATCCAAGCATAATCAAGTACAGATATTCGCCTATTAGGGTAATTTACCAAATTAATCATATTTATATGATTCCAGTGGAGTAAATTGCAAGTGACATGCCAGCAATTGGATTGCATGCAACGACATGCCGAAGGACATGGCCATTTATGGCATAAGCAGACAATTGTGTTAAATGAGCAGCAGCCAATTCGAAAGACTGATAAGCAGACAGCAGAAGCAGGAGCAGAAGCAGGAGCAGGAGCAGGAGCAGAAGCATCAATAACAATTGAACCATCAGCAACAGCAGCAAATGAAGTCCAAGCAACAGTCAATGGTGCTCGTCCAGACACATCCGGCTTGAGTTTAAGGCTCACGTCCAAGACTCTGTCGGGTACAACAACAACAACAACAACAACGACAGAAATGGTAACCAGTTGTGGCAAACCAAATGATTGGGTCGTTATTCCTGTGTTTGCGGATATTGTTAAATTGGCACTGGTCGAACGCGAGAATTGTTTGCAGTGGTAAGTTTGCCTCTGCGATTTATTAAAATTCGAAATATTTAAGAGAAAAACCTATTTTCACTTAACGTATAATTAATAAATAAAAAAATAAAATATAATTAATATATATAGGCCATACAATTTTAATAGTGAATTGAAGTTATTGCTTTTCAGTTGATTTTGATTTTACTTTTATATTTTTGATGAGCTTTATATTTATTTACTGCTTTTCTGGGTTTAAAATAAATGTATTTATTGAAAGCAGCATTTATATTTATGAGCAATTAATTGAGTATAGGTTTAATTTAAATGTATATATACATATTTAATAAATACATTTTATAGCATACATGTTTTTTCCATTAACTGTTGCAGTTTGCCTAATGGCCACATTAATATTACCGCTTTCGATCGCATTGCGGCAATTGTTGGAGCCTTCACAAAACATATGCATTCAATGAAATCGGCTGAGACGCCATCTGTCGGAGAGTACGCAAACTTCTGCGCCCATATGCAGCAAACGTCTAAATTTGGCGAAGCGGGTAAGCAAATTTCAAAGAATGGATTTAATTTCTAAATAATTGTATTATTATTTGGAATTGTGGAATTTTAAATCAGAATATTTAAATGTGCTCTATTTTTGTGAATACTTGTTAGGCTATTTCAGTTAGATAGCATTCTACACAGACATTTATTGAAGTCAATCCTCGTCTTTTCAATAAATAAAATACTTCCAGCAAAGATTTAAACATTTTTGTGGCACTCAAACTAAACTTTATCCGTTAGCAAATGAATCTTCGACACAACAGAGAAAATATGGTACCCTCTGAGTTTTATTATTTTATAAAGCAAGATTTTTTTCTACTTTAAATAATTCACTTAGAATATAATAACAAATATAAGAAATTTTCTTGATAAATGCATATTTTATTTTTAATTTGAATATGTTTTCATGTTTAAGCAGCAAACAAATATAGAGAGCCAAAATTAAATTGAAATATACATATTGACAAAATGTATATATGTATATATATATATATGTATATGTGTGTTTGAAGATTAACAAGTGTGCACATTTATGTGTGTGTAAATGCGTTCACTTATGTGTGTGCACATGTAAATGTTTACGGTTTTGCTCATTAGGCAAACGTGTGGCTTAAAGGATTGGGGCAGCTACCAAATGGGCCACTCATTAATTAAGGATTTTGTTAGTGTATCCTTATTCTCAAGAGAGATGGCGAACAAGCTAGGGAGCAAAACAAATTAGACATTAGTTATTCAGGTATTTACAGAGAGGGGCTGCAACAGGCAGGCTATTTACGATGCTCTAAATGCGTTTAAATCTTAACACAATATTCAGCAGGATGTTCACTTAAGGTTTCAGTTGTCCAGTTGTCTAGTTGTCCAGTTGTCCAGTTGTCTAGTTGTACATGGTTTTGGTAGCTGTCAACAGAGTCCGGACACGCCAACCTGACAGCCAACTGAATCTGAACTAAATAGATAAAGCGACGGGAATCGGTGGCCAGATGGAATCCACATTTTTCTCATTCTATGACTGAGTTGGCTGTCGCTGTTATTGTGTTATCTCAAGATTCGATTTGTTCCCGTGGGGATGTTGTCGGTTACTGGAGATAAATGACATTTAATGCTATCTATTACCTGTCTTGTCTGTTGTTACTTAGTTCGCAGAATGATATCAATACAATTTAAAAAAACTTTTAACTTGAACGGACCTGGGCTGTTGTTAAGACTGGGTAGTTTTTAAAGAAATTTTGTATAGTAAAAAAAATACTTTTAAATATATATTCAACACTTTTTTAATTTATATCTGGTTTTCTAATTACAGAATTGATGATGGCTTCTTTTGCTTGCGAGGAACCCAACAATGCTGAAAAGATGATGTACGACTTAAATTAATTGGAATTATGAAACTATAATTTCTAAAATAACATATTTGGTTCCATATCGATCTAATGACATCATAAAACTTTATCATTTCATTATCCATGATAGTGTTTGTACATAAATATGAAATAAGCTGCCAAACATGATAATAAAAATACATTGAATACAAAATAAATCTATTTGTTTCATTTTTTTTTTTTTCATATTTTACAGTAAATAATACGGCTAATATATTTTGTTTCAGCAATTTGCATGAGCCTAAGAAAAACAATAATTAATAATAATAATTAATAGTATTAAGAATAAATTCCTATGAAGTTTTGATTAATGTTGGAGCCACATTACGCAAAGCCTTTCGAATAAATAATAGCATCCAACGGAAGGCAAAAATTCTAAAAATAATTTACTAATTAAAGTTCAGTTGAATTTAAATTAAAATACAATTTTATTTATTTGTTTGTTATTTGTTTTTTACATTAAGAATGAATCTATGCATTAAATTCATTCGTAGAGAGATTTTTAGAGATTTCTTAACGTATTTTCTCTAAATGTCGAAAATTGATTTCTGTATTTTATTGATAAGTAACTCTTTGCATGAGTTACGATTCAAACAAAAATCAATTGTTCATTCCATTTTCGAAAAAAATGAAATTTCTGCAAAGTCATAAATCATTTTTATGTGAGTAGAGCAAGCTTAAAATGTTTATTTGATTGCAGCCAAAGGCACCAAAAAACTAAAAATGTGCCATAAAAACAAATCAATTGTTTGCCAACGGCTACGGACAAACAGAACCAGGTAAAATAATTGATTCCAGTTGCAGATTCTGTGATTCGTTATTCCATCTACAAATATTACAAAAGAATCCATAAAATATATATGCGGAACAACACAAATTCAAAGCAGCAATCGCTGATTGAAATTTGATAGAGGCACGCAAAGTGAACGTGTCAATAGATAAAAAAAATTGATGTGGAAGTTTCACAAATAATCTTTGAAACCTTAGTTTAAAAAAAAATGCGAGATTTTATACCAGACACAAGAAGACATAGATATATTATTTTGTTATTCGGACATTACATACAAAAAGCACGGATTTTTATTTATGTACTTGGCCTTTAAACTTGTCTGTTACCCAAAATCATTTACACATATCGGCCATAAATAATATAGAAATATTTACAGCCAACCCACAAACTGACCCGACTAACTGAACTGAACCAGAGAAGCATCCTGTCTGTGCATAATTCGTGTGTCAAACTTGGTCCTGCCAGTGGCTGCAGTTGCGGTAACCAACGGACCTGGGGGGAGGAGGGGCATCACCTGATAAATTTTCAGATTTGCATGCTAATGAATGGCGCGAATCCACAGGGTGTTCACTGAACTTTTTAAATTATTCGCGTGTTCTCCTTGAGTAGTTTTTTTTTATACTCTTAAATGCATCAGAATGGGACAAATTGATGGGGAAGAAACGTGATTTTATTGCACTTCTGCCCTTGAGTCTTCTTCTTTTTTTTAAAGTATTTTTGGTTCCATAAGCACATATTTATTAAATTCATTTTAAATTGAATAAGAGAATATTAAGATCTTAAAACTCGTTTATTTAACCCGTATTTGATCAAAGAGAAGCTACTAATTAATTCGTTTTGAAGATACATTTTTTTTACTGTTGGCAACTTTTCACTTGTGTTTTATAACTTCACGATTAAAACTGTTTTTACCTTAGTTTACAGGATGTCCTTGCATAGCATAATTTTGCTTAACTTAACGTGTATACATAAAATACCCAATTAAGTTGATGTATTGATGTTTTTTTCCCTTTGTTAAATACTTTAATACACATCTTTCACCTCGACTAGCGAACAATTTAATTAAATGGTTTGCAATTTGCGCAAAACGAACACATAAGAGGAAAAATCACAAAAATGAGAGAAAGCAACCAGATTCGCAGAAAAATGCTAATTCTGCATCAAAAGTTGAAAATGCGTTAATTCTGCAGTTAATTAATATATATAGAAAGAACTTTAAAATGTTGAAAGAAATTCGGACCAGTTTGAATTTGAAACAAAAACTTAAACTCAATTGAATCTCGAACTGGCGAATTAATTCAATTGATTGATTAATCATTGTTCATTTGTGCGTTGAAATGATTCTCATTTTAATTAAGAACCAATGCAAAATGCTCGATAATATGCTGAATTGAGCTTTGTTATGAAAAGCAGTAAATGCATATCGCTGGCTTTTTGATTGACAGCCACAAAATTGTAATGAAAGCATAACAAAAACCGACATCCAGCAACCAAGAACAGTCAAATTTAGTAACTTATTTGTTTTTAATGATTTTGGCTTGCAGTGCAGTTTTTTTTAACATTTTAAACTTGATGGGTATGTGATATAAAAGTTAGATTTAAATAAATAACATTTATTGATTTTTAAAGTGTGATTTTATTTCGAATCAATTAATTATGAGCAACGCTAACCAGTTCTATTCATTATTTGAGTACTTTTATCATGGAATATGCCTACACTAATTTTACCATATTAATTGGCAACATTTTCACACAGGCATACATTATTACACATGGGCCTGCATATGTCATAAAGGAAACCAAAAAAAATGTTTATGCCAAAAATTACATCAAATCTCTATTTTTCGCTAGTCCCAAATTATATTCCAAATTGAGCTTCTTAATTAAAGGCATTGCATATCACAAAATTCGTATCGGATTCAGTTGGCAACTCATTTTTCGTGGTGACCCAATTTGCATCACAAACAGATTTTTCAATTTGAGTCTCTTTTTCTCTCTCTTTCTCACTCTCTCTCTCTCTCTCTCTCTCTCTCTTCTATCTCTACATCTTTTTCCGTGTATTTTAGTTATTTTTGACATTCATTAGTGATTTAATTTGCAAAACTGAATGTTTTCTAATTGATATAGTCGACTATAATTTTAATTTTCAAACTGTACAAAATTTTGTATTGATTTTATTTTAAGCTTTTATATTTCCTGGTTTTACAAATTGACAATAATGCTCAAATGAGTAGATAAATATAAACTGTAACTACATTTTTTTTTACTTCATAAGCCAGGTTTAAAAATATTTATTTTTCGTGAAATTTTCTTATTTAATAGGCCAAAAGGTGTAATAAGATGTGCAGTTATCTAATTGTAAGCAGAATTAAAATTATATAAGCCAGTATTCAAATTAACTTGAATGAATAAACTTATAATTTATGCTTGAAAGTGCTGATGGTTTTCAATATTTTTTTTATCTCTGCCTTTTATTTAATTTCAGACAGATCTCTCCAATTGCAGCTGCTTAACTGATTCGTTCCAACTAATTAACGATTAAAGTACCAAACTGAATGCGATGCAATCTACTTGACTGAAGTGCTTCTGATCTGACTTTGCATCCTTGCCTTTGAACTCAATTGAGAGCTATTCAAAACGGATTGCATTAAAATGCAATACAAATAAATTAGTAATTGAACGATTTTAATTGAGCAAAAGCAAGCTTTTGCAAACGAATAAGCAATTTATAGTTTTTTTTTTTTTTATAAAGAAATGTATTTTAAAACTAAGTTCGCATTTTAGTAATAATTTTCATAATTTTATAAAGACATTAATTCACTAATCTTCACTAATCACTTTTTTATAAAAAAAAATATATATTCTAAAACGAAGTTTGAATTTAAGTAATATATTCCATCATTTTATTAAGACATTATTTCACTAATCTAGTTTTTCATTCCCTTATCTGCCATTTAATTTTTAAGCACACTCCGTGCACAGTTTGCCACACCAGGTAAATAATTTTGTCACAGGCAAAGAGTGCACACAAAATATACAGAGAACAACTAGGATAGCTGGAGACACATAAATTCCAGCTATCAACACTTTGGGGGCAACCGCCCTTCTGCGGGTTACACGCTGGATTCTGGTAAGGCAAGTTATGTGTTGCCACAGGCACAAATATCACTGAACTTTCAGCGCTTTAATTTTAACCTGAAAATTAGAGCACATGTTTAGCAGAACAAATCTTTGGCGGCTTAGATATTATTAAATACTCATGTAGCATTCCACAATTTATGCATTTTTAAATACCAAAATGTAGTAAAATAAAAAAAAACTTCCTGCACTCTGTATTTTTGTGGAAAAGAGAAAGTAAATTTAATACATTTTAATAACAAATATTAGAAATGGTCTTAAGAACAATAAAAACCAAAATTACTCCCATTTTAAAAATGCTGCAGTTTGCCAAATATGTGTCTAAATTAAAGTTAAAAAAAAATTTTTAAAATGTGAGCAGTTAATATAAAATAGAAAATACACAGATCTATCATGCGATTTTGAAAAATATTCATTTGTTTTATTTTTTAGGCATCTGTAAGAATCATTTGCCCTTCTTACTTTTATAAAAGGGAATTGGGAATTTCAATCAGTAGTTTCCAATTCAAATGCTGCTCAGTCGAGGTCAGAGTTTGCTAAATGGATAATGATTAATCAATGATTTGCGTTGAGTCATCTGTTTGCTAATTTGATTGTCCCCTAATTAAACATATTTCATTCATTTGTTTGCCTTGGCTTAGTTTTGATATTTCCCTTTTGCTGAGCAAATCGCAAAGGATTAAATTAAGAATTTTGCTAACCAAGCGTATTAATTGTTTAGCAATCTGCCAATTCAACGGCAATCTGACGCTAACTATTTTAGCTGCAAATTGCTGGAAAAGTAAAAGTCAGCAAAAATAACAGCCTTTAACTTGAGTTCTTGTATTTATTTTTTTTTTTTTTTGTCAAAAACCCATGATTCATTTATTTGCATTTCTTTTACAACTCAGACACTGCAAATATTAGCGACGCTATTTTTCTTGCTGCCAACAGACATAGTTAGAGATATGCCTACAAAATTCAAATTTACACACGGCATGAAAACAGCTGGAAAATAAGGCAAGGCGCTTAAGCATACAATAAATAACTCATACGCAGCGTATGCGAATAGCACTTGACTATAATGTTGCAAGAGTTACCCAGCCAAGTGTAGCATAAAACATTTGTCTATGCAATCACTTTGGGGACAAGTCAACACCCTGACAATCCCATCCCATGCCATTCCAACCCATCCCATCCCTCCACGGGATTCTCGCTCGCTGACACTTTCATAAGGCTTTGGCTTTCTTTTTGAGAGCCCAGCGGATTCCCATTCAGACTTTAGCGTTGACTTCCAGACATTTTCGCTGCCATGCAATAAAGATGGGATATGTTGCCATATTGACAGTGAGCAGTGGCTCACAAAGTAAGCTCACAAAACTCACAACATAAAAAAACAACAACAATATTAACAAAAACAAAGAAGCTCAGTTAAAGTAAGTCTTTTGTGGAAGCACACATAAAAATCTAAATCTCAATATAATTTAATAAAGTTTAATATATTTTAGTTTGGGTTATTCTGTGTCTACATATTGTTGTTAAGTGATAATTTCGTGAAAATCAGTGCTGTTGAAAGTGCTAAAAAAAATGTAAACATTATTTTATTGCTAAGTCAAACTAAATTAAGTTAATATAAAAAATGAGCAGACATCCCAAAAGACAGATATAAGTTGCATATTTTTTTTACTTACTTTGTGGCATTGTAATGAGGTCGTGTTGCACCTGCAACCTGCGAGCTGGCTGCTGCGTAAACAGTTCATAGTTTCATCATGTTATATTTGAAATCTTATTTAATATATTTTTTTTTATTTACCTGTGTAATACAAATTGAAACAGCACTTGCTGAGCAAATAATTTGCTTAGAATCGCATGAAAATGGCATAGGCCAAGGACATCTTTAAATGGTTTCTAGTCGAGGGTTTTTGCCCTTGTTTACCAAGTCAGCTGTTTTCCCATTCACTTTTGTACTGCTGGCTGCATTCATTTGAATTCCACTTTAAGTGCAGTCAAGCGTTTTACGAGGCTGAAACGTTATCTGAACCTGAAGTAAAGTTTAACTGGGCCTAACCAAAGTGCTCCTCCATCTGAGCGCAGCTGGCTGCAGTTGGAGGAGTCAAGGATGCGGGTTATAATTGGCCGATTGTTGAAGGCGCTGCGCTGCACACTGGGAAAGGGGTTTTTGGAACAGTTACTTGTCTCATTGTGTTAATGTTTAGGATAAACTTTCTTTTGTGTTGTCAACGCTAATGTTTTGAAGAGCAAAGTCAATGTAATGGCCAATTTGTAAGTGGTCTCAGACAACTTTTGTGCAGTTCTTAATTTCATGTCTGGAAAATTTTGCAGTAGTTAGCGAGTTGCCAGTCCGTAAAAATATAAAAGTTTACTCTCCACTTAACTGCGAAGACGGTTAAACAAAACCATTTAAAGCGTCAAATGTAAAAATATTAGTAAAAAGCGAAATAAATTCCTGCATTTTGTTTGCAGACGAAAACTTTCATTTCGAATTTAAGCAATTTCAATATTACCAAATGCAATGCAAGAAATTCAGTTTTTACAAAAAAATAACTAGTAAAATAAATTGTTGTTTAGACAGATTTATAAGTTGGCCAAGTAAGCAATTTTTTTATTTTTAAATAATTGTACTTTTATTGTGTAAGTTAAAGCTTTCTCAACCTTAGCTAGTTATCTAGTTAATTCTCCATTGCTTTGATATAACAATATAATCCAAATGTAAGGACCTTGAACTGGGCCACAATAAAAGTAAATATATAATAAAGCTTAACAATGTCGACACTAACCCTGGGATTATTGTGTGATATTCCACAGCTTGTGTGCACATAAACTGGACATAAACATTTTTATTGCTTCTATTTTTTTTTATAGTATATATAGGGGCACTATGCATGTAATGCTCTAAATTTTTTCCAAACTAGAGTGTAGCGAAATGTACTCAAATTATTGAGCATTAGCCATGCTTAAAAAGCAGTTGCAAAAAAAAAAAAAACGAAAAAAACAAAGTTTAACTATTAAGGTCGTTGAAATAGTTTCATAAAATATTTTTCTTCTGATTTGCCTTTATTTTGGTTGCGCTTTTGTTGTACACTTAACCAACTTTACTTGGTTGAAAATTGGTAAGAAGGCTATAAGAAGAAAGCATCTTTGACGCCATTAAGTCAATTTTATCAGTATTAATAGCCCAGTCGATATAGCAATTGAATTTTCAAGAAATGCGCTTTTGAACGACTGAAAACCAAAATCACAATTTTTTTAAAAATGAGTCGATTTTTCAAAAGTTGATTAAAATGAGATTTATGACTTAATTGAGAGTTTTAAATATTTATATCTGTATAAAATTGTTAAGCCAATATATATTCACTTGAGAAATGTAATAATCCTTTTCAGTTTATCTTGGGAAACGTATAAATTCATTAGTTTACTTATATATATGCAATAATATGAATATAACTAAAAGAAAAGTTTGAAAAATCTTTGTGTTACAAACGAATCAAAATGTTTGACATTTTGTGGCCACTTCGACCGGTCTGGTCCGGCACGTGTTTGATATTATTCAGCAGGAGCGGGAGCAGGAGCGGGAGCAGGAGCAGTCGCAGTGAAGGGTCTTCATTCAATTATTTATTTTTAGCACGTACTGTGGCGCCCAATAACCGCAGATGGGTGCCATTGAGACTTGGTGTAAACAAAAATACGAATACATTTGAGATTTATGAACCTGCAAAGTGGCATATTTAAATTTTATGTTGTGAAATGTGCCAGAAAATGTCGCCCATCCTGGAACTTCATTTCGAATTTTAATTCATGCTTTTTATTTTAATCTTATAATTCAATTAGCATATTTACTTTAACAACGGAACAAAAAAAAAACGGGATTTTTTTTGGGGAAATCAATGTTTTCCAGCATTAGTATTGGTGCCAGACCGGAAAATTTGAAACGTTCTCAAATGGAATTTTTACATAAATTGCAGCAAACCCTTTGAAACAACTAAACTGATTTTCAAACATAAATTTGCTTTAATAAAAATGAGCAAAGAACTTTCAAAGAATTTAATTTCAGGTCGATATTTCAGAGATCCTAATTGCCTGGGCATTTACACCTGCCCTTTGGAAAACCCATAACCCACAGCATAACCCACGGAGCGGAGTGCAGGATGAAATTTCTTTGTTTGCAACACTTTTGCAAGTTTGGCCAGCAGGTGGCATCATATTTGCGTCCTTCGGCTATGAGCATCGTTAATTAGTTTCCTGTTGCCGGTTTTAAACTGAAGTTGAACAATTCAATTGCTTTAAATGGGTTAATTAAGAAGTTCGCATCTGTTGAATATGATTGAATATATTGACGAAATATATGAATTTCTAAATTAATATAGGTTTAGTTGATCAAAATGAAAGTTCCTTGAAATGAATTTATTTGGAACTCTGATTGAATCCATCCACCAGAAACAAGAATCGACTCCAAGAAATATGCTTTGCTCTGTGGTTGCAGCATCTGTGAAAAGTAAACTTTCTGAAAGTAAACTTTTTGCTGGCTTCTCTTGCAATTGCACTTCACATTTCTAAAGTTGGCTTTAAATTTGGCTAAACTTTTGAGTTAGAAAACAGTTTTGAGAAACAGTTCTGCGGTTCGACGTGCTGTGGTTTATATTTATGTTTTTTGCCAGCTTAGTCACCACTGAATATTTAAAATAATTGTAAACATATGGTTTTTTTTTGCAAAAATAACTTCTTCTATTTTTTATTTATATATATTTTATATTTTTCATATAACCAGTTGGTGTTGAGAGAGTTCAAAGAATGGCAAAGGCATTGCATTTAAAAATGAGCTACTTATAAATAAAATATGGATTTTAAATAATTAGTGCAAATAGAGGTTTATCAAAGTAGACTTGTTGTATTAATTACAATTAGTTGGCTCAGCTGAAATGGCTGTAACTCTACCGATTTGACCACATTGCATAAATTACATTCCAAATCAGCTTAATTCATCTATTTAAAAAATGTCACATAAGTGGTCACGAATTACGTGTACTTTGAATTCAATCCAAGGACTCACTGGGGACTGCACATGGATAATCTCGGAACAGACGTGACAGCAAGATTAATTGGAGACCTTTGGATGACTCTAATTTTACTGTTACCATAGAAAGAGGAGCCTTGCTAATGAACCTGCTTGTCATCACCTTAATTGCATATCCTTTCTGGTATGTCCAATTTATGTGCACTTTTCTGTTCCTTATTTCAGTACGATTAAATTACAACACAAGTGCAATGAATTAATTTAAATGCTTTTCAAAAATGTGTTATTTGTATTATCCGATAGTTGGGAGATGTTTTGTACCATTTACATAATTATATAAGAATAAGGATATAAGTGTAGCAACCAATTAAGTCATTTAAAATGTTAAGTAAGTTATGTTAATTGGAATATGTGTAAATAATATATACAACAATCAAATCGTACTTTTAGCTGATTATCCACTTAACATGTAAATATTTTACACAAATTTCTAAAGCACAAGTAACAATTAAACCGATTTCAAATTACACCAGAAGATCAGTTCTCTTAATTGTATGATAAAAACCAACACACAATTGGAGATGAATTAAATTAGAATGTTAAGGCCAAGAAGACATTCTCATAATTGCTGCAGTTTCTTTGGCCAAATGCGACGCAAATCAGTATTATTAAATTAGCGCTAATCTAAGAATTTGTTTACAATGAATAAATTATTTTGCACTTGCCACTTTGGGCCATTTCTGCTTGCCACAAATTGGCGTCCTTGCTACTTGCAGGCTAACTTATATACATTTATATATATATATATATATATATATATATATATGTATATGTATAACTGTATGTTTTACATAATTGGACGACTGGCAAACAAGAAGACTACTTTTGCGGCTTTTGCAGTTTCCGGGTGCATTTGGCAACTATCCAGGACACTTAAGCGTTTTCAGTCGTGTTTTGGTTACATTATTGAGAGTGCTTACATTAAAGTGTCAAAAGTAAGAGTTGTTTAGTAACAACAAATCTGAACACTTAAAAAGTCGTACATACAAGCTAATTAATTTATGTTCTTGACATCTTAATAATATATATGGGACAATTTTAAAATACTGACTAAAAATCCATACTTGGGAGAAAGCAACCCTTTACTTTTAAGATTGATACGACTAAACAATTATACAAACTTTATATAAAAAATTAAAATATTAAAATATTACAAGTAACAAGTTTTAAAAAAAATTAAAGATTATATTGTTTTTGTGAATGTTAAAAAAATATCACCAAATCCTGTAAAAAACTGGACGATCCGAATATCGTATAAAAAAAAAATTGTGAAATTGATAGAGTTGCAAACAGAAAGTAAATTTGTCACAGTTTTTATTTAATAAAAATATTTTTAATCAATTTGTCTTTAATCCTTTGATGTTGACAGTTATTAAATTTAGTCAGTGCTGTTTAATGAAGTGTTAAGTAAGCCAACATTAGTAAAAATAAACTAAGAGTTAAATATAGCTGAGAACTTGCAATATATTCTGTATTCTGTAATTATTGCGATTTGCCATGCCGTTGGCAACTTCTGTCAGTTATCCATCTTGTTGGACACAAATAAAAGTCATTGTGTACAAGCAGATTTATAACCAGCAGCGAGCCACAATGATTCCGTCAACTGCACTTCGTGTTGACCACAAAATTGCATTTGGTTTTAGCCCAGAGTTTTATGTGCCTATATATGACAAATAAATTTCTGTTGTTTAGCCTGAGTTAAAGTTGAACGCACTTTACAGTTTTTTTTAGATACATATATTGAAATAAAAGAATTTAGTATTTATCTGTTTTTAATTAAGTCAAATGGCACTGGTAATGAAATTAATTACAACAAATTGGATTGAACGCAGTGCAAAATAAATGATATTGCTTTTTTGTGCTGCCACAATTTACCATATGTGCAATTAATGTAATTTGCAATACACACGCTAAAAAGTGGGGCACATCAACGCTGATGCAATTAACAAAATAAAAAAATAAAAAAAAAATGCTGTCTGCCTTCAAATTACAGTCTCATGGAGTACTTTCAACAATTCCGGCAAACTTGGTTAACTTTGACACTGTGCACTGTGCACTGGCAAGGTGAATATTATTATGAGGCCCTTAATGGTTAACCTCCATTTTCAATTTACCTCATTATCAGTCAGCCTCTGATTGCTGATGTGATTAATGTAGCTGCTTGAGGGCTCGGTAGCCGGGTGCCGGGTGCCGGGTGGTGGGGGCTGCACCGAGTCATGCGTTAATTAAATGTCAGTTACGCTGCCAACTCCAAAATGGATGTCAACAGTCGCAAAGAGGTCTGCTATTGAAACTAAACCTAAGCTATCCCATCAAATCCTCCTGCTATTTGGCATTTAATTTTCATCGTCTCTCAGCAACACAGACAGGTTTTATTCTGGTGCTTTGCTGCAGTTGCAGTTTGACGTTTGCCTTGCCCCATTCCTCGTCTCTGTCACATGCTCTTTTTGTGGCAGGTTACAAGAGACAAAAATCTCCTCTACGGAATTGAGGCGGTCTTAAGATATCCTCATCCTTGAATTGACAACACTCGAATTACTATTAAAACTGAATAAAATATTATTTAATTGCTGGAGTTGTATTGTTTTTTTTTTATAAATACAGAATGCACATATATATAAAAAATAAATATATATATATATATAAAAAAAAAAGTTTTTGTAATAATTTTATAATGCAGACGTTGCTAATTGCCTGAAGAGTTCCAAATAAATGTTTAATGTTTTGCTTAAATGCACTGCATAACGTATTTTTTGCATTTTAGTTTTTGTTTTCTGCTAATTTTAAATATTCTACATTATAGATGGACAGCATAATGGTTTTTAAATTGAATATAAAAATCCTTTTAAAAACAATATAGCCAAATAAAATATTTATCAGTGAAATGGCAAGGAATTAAAGCAAAATTTCATTTCACTGGTAAAATATTTGCGATAAATTTTGTGATGGGTGAGTAAATAAATAAGTCACTTAAGCTAAGACAGTTTGACACGCAGTTTATTATAAAATTGTAATACTGTCACACGCTGCGTATGAGCAATAAGGATGGCCACTTTTCAGCTTTCAAGGACGCCTAATGAAGTTTCAGGCTCAGTGCGTGTCATTAAAGTGAACTAAAAGCTTTGCGTCTGTCCTAGTTACTATCTGGCTTTTGGTCCTTTAATGCAGCCAGAATGATGGGAAATGAAAGTCAAGTCAAGAAAGTTTCAGCGAAAACTAAGCGAAGAAAGAGTAAATCAAGCATCACGTAACTTGATTTCATTGTGGTGGTTGTGGTGGTGGCCTGAAAAGAGCAACAGAAACGTGCCACACAGTTTCCCATTTGTGCAACGCTTTAAAAATCATTAAGACGAGAAACTTTTTAAATATTCTGCTCAATTCAAAGTTGATACTGATGCAAGTTTTAGACTATAAGTTAGCTTTATTTCAAATAAAGTAAATATAAATGTTTTTTGAACATTTAATTTAGCTTTAATTGTTTTTGTGACTATATTAATAATCCTTATGATTATTATTATCAGGAAAATTGCGTTTGCTAAAATACGATAATATGTTCAGCCAACTAATATATGCAGCAAAAGATTTGAATTATTTAAAATTCTGTATCGTAAAAGTTAAAAACATCTGTGGCACAATTTACATGTTCAAAAATGCCTGCAAAAATGTATTCAGGCACACTTAAAATTTAATCATAAAGACAAAAAGGGATCTTAGAAAACATGCACATAAATTAACATATGTATTTTGCTGAGCCCAAGGTTAAATAAAATCGCAAATATTTTAATTCAAGCTACTTTCAATTATAG
Source organism: Drosophila dives (assembly GCA_035042365.1). Taxonomy (NCBI): domain Eukaryota; kingdom Metazoa; phylum Arthropoda; class Insecta; order Diptera; family Drosophilidae; genus Drosophila; species Drosophila dives. The sequence goes on along the minus strand of JAWNLJ010000416.1, from coordinate 1,045,535 downwards.
AGACATGCTTGCAGTTAGAACCACAGAATAAGCCAAATAATTGCAGTAACTGATATGGAAATACTCAGAAAATACTTGTACTTTCCCAGAGAGGAGTCTGATTTGGAGTTGGAGCTGCCCTCGGGCAGCTTTCAGGACACGTTTCATTTGTGGAGCTGGCAACAAAAACACTTTTGTCTGACAAAGGTTATCAGTGCTCGAAATAAATCTGATGGTTATGTTGGTGTCTTTGTCGTCACCCTCGAGCCAGACCGCCAAATTAGTTGTGCTTGAAGGACAAATAAGCCAAAAGGAGACTTTTTCCTTTTTGGGGAGTGTCCTCTGAAATGCTGAAACAAGGGCAGCGTTTATCAATTTGGTGTTAGCCTTTTCACTTGAGGGTTTTATCTTAAATTACCACGCTGTGCATTTTGTTCAGCTTAATGGCCAATTTTGGTTCTTTGTGCTTTACGTTCGACTGGTTTTCTTCGACTTTTCCTCCTCTCAGCTTTACTTATTTTACAAAATATTTTCCATCCACATTCAATGCTAACAGTTTGCAGCCAATTTTCTCCAATTGTGCCGTTTTTTTTATTTCTGTCACTTGTATCACAGATGAAACAAATTTAAATTTCATTCTTGCTGCTAATTTTACTATATTTACAAGAATTCAATTCTTTCTCTTCTGATCAAACCATGGATACTGATTGATATTTATAGGAAATTCATTAAAGATTTTTTAACTAGAATTTCAATTTTGAAGTTTCTTTCCTAAAGATGCACTTTAAAAAACTATGCCTCCATCTTTAGGAGTTCCATCAATTTCTCGAACATTTCTTTCAACCGATATTGCCACAGCTCAGCTGACACAGAATTTACAACTTTGTGGGGACATGCTGAAAGTGCGCCCTCAAAATATGTAAATGAAATGATTAAATTAAATTGTCTCAGATTTTATAGTCAAACTACGTGCGAAGCAAGGAAATGGTCTTTATAATTTGAGAACAAATCACGCCGCGAATAAATGGAAATTTAAGCTTAAATTTAATAACTGATGTGTGAAAAGAAAATATATATTTGCTCTAAGAAAATTGTGTCATCGATTTGGAAGGAATAATTTAACTTTTTAACGTTATTTAGTGTCTTATGAAATGTTTTTGCCTTGTATCATAATTTATTATAGCTTAATGTCAAATTTAATATACAAATTAAAAAATATTTAAAGGTTAGCAATCGGAAAAATACTCAGATATTTAATACAACTGCACAATAAAATCTTATCTACCGCAAAATACCAGAAAAATAATTTTTATATATTGTTACGTTCTTCAAATTTGAATTGTAGGCACTGGGTTGTATCGGCATTATATATATGTATATATATATATATATAAAAATAGTTTTTTATTTTATTTGTCTACTTTCATTAAATTGCCATTGCTGAATTTTTATGGACTGTGTCCCAGGAGCTTATCGCTCAGCTTATATTTTAATGATGTTGGCTGACATATTTTGATATAATAATCTCCTTGTCCTTGGTCAAAAAGTGTAGTTAATTTTTCTAGGGCAACTGTCACGTTTTGGCTGCCCACCTTAAAATGGTCAGGTAAATTATTTGTTGTACTGGATCTGGATGGGAATTATTTAATGGCAGTCTTGCCTCTTCCCTCGATATATACCCATAAAAACTATTATAATGTTCATGTCTTATCAATCAAAGGCAAATTATGCTTGGACATTTTTAACACCAGCATTTCATTTGTGTGAAAAAAATAAATCGGCAATCTGATGCGGCATTTAACACACATTGCGGTTAATCAGACAATATTACTCATACGCAATGTGGCGCACAGCACTCGGGTGTACTAAAGGACAAACATTAGGCAAAAAGCGTAAATCACAACCCTTAGGCCGGGTTATTATCCCTTTGAGACCACTTGAGGACTCATCAGACAACCAGTTTCAGATTGTGTGTGTGTGTGTGTGTGTGTTTTCATTATCAATAAGAATGGGGCAAACGTCTTTTCAATTTTTGGCCCCAACATCAACCTGCTCCGAAAGCAGTCATTAAATCTCTGCAGATTCATCTCAGATCTCACATAAAGTTGCACTGACTCCAGTGCCTTTAAAAGTGTTTCTTTTATATCAGATTTTATACAATATAGGAATTTTTAAAGCTAAGAATCTTTTATTTACTTAGGAATATAGTAGACAACACGATTACATATAATGTATAATTACATTCTACTTAAAAGCGAAAAACGTCAATATCTCCATTATTATCAAAGATATGACAGTTTTAAAAATTTAAAAATATTAAAAGCGAAATTAATTTTTAAAACCGTCACTTTTTTTTATATATATTTTTAGTACTGTTAAATATAATGTATAATTATCTGTATTAATGAACATATATTTTATGTATTTATTCTTTTGTTCTCTGAAGGAAATCAGTTTCTCATTTATTCAATAATGTTCGAAAATATCCAAGAACCAGTTGAACAGACTTTTAATCGTTGACCGCTGAGAGCGAAATGAAGCGCGATATTATCCTCAATTTGGGCATCGAGAGCCGGACGTGAATTCGCATAATTTATGCTTCGTTTCTCAACGGAGTTTAAACTGCCACATTTGCTTTTGCGGAAAAACGAGTTAATCGCACGCATAGAGGTAGTCAGCCATGCAACCATGTGGGGCATGGTCATTCATTTATTTATGAGTGTTGCATGGTGTTGAAATTCGTATTAATTTATTTGGCAGTCGACTTTTGCGGATTGTTGACAACTGCGCTTGATATGCATTTATTTCCCTTAATGACAATAATTAACAAGAATTTCATTTTTGTATACCCTTAACATTTTATTTATTATAGTTAATAGCCGATTTGATATTTCAGTTTGTCTATTGCTATGCAAACTAATCCCTTGTTTAGAAGGCCTGATCGAATTACTGAATCGCTCAAAAAATAAGCTGTTATGATGAAAACATTTTTGAGGTATCAAAGTTTACAAAAATATATAAACCAAACTCACTCATTATATGCGTTCTAATGTGATATGGATAAAAAAAACAGCGACTGCTATATTAAATATCTATCCATTTTTTTTTTTTTAATAGTGGAAATCTGCAATGCTATATAAAATTTTGCTTGCCTAAAATAGCTATACGAATTAGCGTTCTTCTGTTAAAGATTATGTGTTTTTTTTATCATAGGAATTAATCGTAAGCTCTTCTATTATTATTATTCTTTTTAATAAGTCACATTTACATAAATGCGTATTGATTCATGCGGTCAACGGACAGCAGCTCTCCTTAATTGGAAATGAACTAAATGTAAATCCACTGTAAATCCACTTTCCACTAAACAGAAAGAATTTATGGCTTAATAATGGGAATTCATCTACTGTTAGAAATATAAAGAAGCCGTTGCATGCATGTTAACTTTACAATGATCTTCTTTTTGTGTCGGCACTGTCATCAAACATGTTGGTTCCAGCAACCAGCGGCAACATGTTGTGCCCAATATCCTATATTAACATGTTGTGCAAAATGTAAGGATTATTATTTGGTTAAATACTAAGCTCTATACTATAAACAATAAAGTTGTCTATATTAATTATTCAACCCAATCATTTTTATTATTTCTATATATTTTTATTGAGTCTCAACTAAATCGTTTTGTTTGACTTAAACACATTTTATTTTTATTCAAATGAAGAAATTTGCAATATTTAAACTTATCTGGAAAGTACTTTTTAGACTCACAGATATTTTCAAAGTAGCGCATTTAATGCGATAAAACAATGTTTGGACTAGAACTCAATTTGTCATGAAAAACGAAACATTTACATCTGCTACCCATTCAGCAATTTTCGCACATTTCGACCAAGTTTCAAATGTAACTTCGGTGACCAACACAACATTCAGTTGACCACGTCAATGCGATTGTATGTTGATATTTGTTTAGCAAAGGCATTCATTAGTGGCTAACCTGATGGCTGTTGGCCAACTGTCCATAGATTCTCATTTCCAGCCAGAGCGCGAAAAATTGTTGCCGTTGGTACAAACGAAAATTCCATTATCGAAGCAGTTAATTGAACTAAACCCACAACAGAAACATTTAGTTTTTTGCAAATAAAAAAAAAATTTAACTGATTTAGTAACATTGTGCAAAATTTGAAATTGAATAACTTTCGCATGGAGTGCACATTTTCTATGAAGCTTAATTAATTTCAATTGTTTCGCATGGACTTTACGATTATTTCATTTCATGGGCATACAGTCTTAACTCGCGTTAATGTTGCCAACTCTTTCTGACCATATTGCTGCCATACTTTGGCTCCAATGAGGCGCAAACTGCACGCCTGATAAACTGCACACAAATATCCTGACACTGGTTGCATAAAAAAAAAAAAAATGGTGACAGATTCTTTTCCCTGTCCGGTTGTCCATCCGCTCAACCATTTATCAGCCCGAGTCAAGTTTGCTGAACGAGTGTTTTGCCATTTGAGCGTAATTTAGCGTGAAATAAAAGTTTCTCTCACTTTTTTCGGCCATCAGTTGTCTGGTCTGGTCTGTTCTGTTAAGAATAGATTCGAATATGCTATGTGATAGAAATTGATGATTCGCTTTATTTTCGAGAAAATAAAAAAGAATTAATTATCACATTTGCAGATCTGCTCAAATTCAACTTTATACAAATGCTGTATGCTGTATGAAAACAGAAGTTTCATATTGTATATCCATAATACAATGAAATAATTCTGATGAATAGCATATATGACGTGGCGTACAAATTCGTTCGTATTTTTTTTCGACTGGATATTTTATTTATTCGATGAAACAAAAAAAATGACGAGCAATTTTTTTCGCATTCCCTGCTGAATGCGGTTTATAAATGCCATGCATACTACAAGTAAAGCACAAATGTACATATTTACAGGAGAACAAAAAACAAAAAAAAAAAGTGTATAAATATACAAAAACATTTGTAAACAACTTTACTTTTTTATGAAAAGTAAAAGCCAATAAAATTCTCATTTCGAGTTTCACTTATTTGCTTTGTAAAATATTCATTTCATATAATTTAAAGCCCTGGCAAACACATGCCTATATCGAGGCAAAAATGAGACTTATTGTGAAAATTGAGAAGGTCAGTTAAAAAAAAAACATTTTGAATGAAAATCGAATTTTATAATGACTGACAGTCAATTTCTTATAAATATAAGATACTTTTATTACCCAGCAAAAGTCTTCTTGAATTTATATAAATCATCTTGTTATCAGCAGTTCGCCAACTATAAGCAGGCGCATTAACTCCTCAAATATATCATACAAATTTATTGACCCGTTCCCACCAGTGTCATTAAAGCCACTAAAGTATGGCTAACTCCATGATTGATGTGGCCCAGCAAGCGATTTATGGGTGTCACTGCTGATGAGCAATTATCTTTGGCTTATGAATGTGGCTGAAAGTAGCCTTTCGACAAGCTAATGGCTGTTTATAGACTGTGCTTTGTTGGCCTAATCGATAATAATGTAATTATGGTTAAACAAAAAATTATGTTTAAATTTAATTTTTAAAATCCTTTAAGTAAATACAATTAACGGGAAATTATTATAAAATGATTTAATTTGCTAACCTTTTTTTATCAGACAATTTGCGACTGTTGTTAGCCATGTTTTTTTTTGGCTTACACTCAAATTCCGTTTAGTGACGGACGGAGATGCTCTTAGCGCATATCCCCAATACGTGTTGGTCAACATTATTCGTCTTTTGGTAAACTGAAAATGGCTTGAAGCACAACATGTGTTACCCCTTGCAGCAAAGGAACTCATAATTTAAAGTTTTGAACACATTATATTGCGATATTATAAGAAGTTGTTTGGCAAAAGTTTTGCTTGGGAAACTTGCGTTTGGTTACTTTGCATCTTGTGGCACTTTCCCAAAACTTGTCGAATTTTGCAACGTTGCGTTGCTGAAACGAAACACCCACACAATCTATATTTTGAGTTGGGGCACAATCAGAAAATGTTTGCCTGTAGCCCATTTGGGCTGGGCTTGGAGCAGTTTTGAGCCACACAAAAGGCGTAACATGGGAAATTTTGTAGTTGTCAGCTGTTGCCACATTTGCGTGTTATTAATGTGGCAGCATTGGAGAAAAAAAATTAATAGCTCGTCGCTTCTAGATGTTCGCTTTTTGTCGAAGCGTGTGGCATAAACAACAACTTTTTGCAACGCTCCATGGGGCGGGCGGAGTGGTTAAATGTTGTATGTACGCAACGTAAATGCAAACTCACATTTCTGCCACATGCCCCATGCCCCACGGCTGTTGAGAATTGTCGACTAAGCACTCAAAAGCAACACTATAATTTTTTTTTTTTTTTTTTGTAATTGTTTTTGTTGTAATTGTAGTTCTAGTTGGTTATGTAGAAAGTTTTGCTGAATTTATAACGAGTTGCTGTAGTTGGTGCTGCATAAATTACTATTATTAATTTATAAAACTGCTGCCAGAGCGCCAGAGAGTGGCACAATTGAAATATAAGTATGTTGCCACAGAACCTGCTGTTTCCAGCAATTAAGTTGCTGAGCTCAAACATTTTTTAGCAATTTGATGTACAGTTTTGTAGTTTCCTTATTATTTGCTTCCTGGTCACTGCCACTGCCACTGCCACTGTCCTGATTAGCATTTTCACATTTTCTTGCCCCTGCCCCGGCGTTGTGTCAATTTGCTGCGTTCTCCACATTTCCGTTTCCTCTCGCCATGGCAAACCATTTCCGCTCGCCAAAACGAAGACCGACAATGACCTTAATGCTCCACCTTGCTACTCCTTGCTCCTCCTCCTTCTCCACATCGCATTATCAAATAACATGGGTATCTTCCAACTGAAGTTATTCAGGCTACTTTGCTAATTAATTAATTAAAATCTAAAGTTGTGCAAATTCAAATGTGCACAACAACAACTTGCCAAAAACCATATTTTTATGTATGTTTTTTTAAGAATTTTATTAATAATTAAGTTAAATTTGGCTTGTGTTTTTAAGTTGATTTAAATTCGTTTGTTCAGGCTCTGTGCCACATTGCTTCGAGGCATTCGTTGTAGTCTTAAATTGTGGGTCATCCATAGGATTAGCATAACCAAATTAACCTCACCTGCCTCACCTGCCTCACCTGCCTCACCTGCCTCACCTGCCTCACTTTAATCCACTCCTTTTTTTTGGCTTTGGGAGTTTTTATGCAGATTTGTCGGGACACATCGAGTCAGTTGTTGTCGTCCTGTCGACTCCTGCTGCACATGCTTAATATTTTATAGTCAGTCAGAACAATTTCATTTCGTCCAAAAATCGAAAGCAACATGCAAGTTAAACCAATTTGAAATGTACACAAATCAAGATTGGCTTAGTTGGTGCCGCACGTGCCTCACATTGCGTCCAAGGTTTAAAGAGGGCTTATGACAATTTGATTACCTTTTTTGGAAAGGTTCAAAGTTGTAACAAAGTTTTAACACATCCGCCAGCTGTCAAATGTTTCACTGGCCCTTGTTTTTGCCCAAAAATCTTTTAATTTAATCAATGCCTGAAACTTGAACGTTTAAAGAGTTTAAATATATTTCAGTTTGGAAGCTGAAATTTTTTATACTTATTTATTTATTTTTGTATACAATTAATTTCTGCAGATTATTTTTAAACCTTATTTGAATACTTTTAGTATAAATAAACATGGATTTAAGTTAAAGCTTAATTTTGAATTCTACATTTCCTTTAATCTTAAGTTCTATATAATGTAAAATTACGATTCTTGGAATATTATTTACTATTTGTTAAATGATTGTTTCGCTATTGAGAAAAACTACGTCAAATTCTGTTATTAGCTTTGTGATACTTTCATTTGGATCTGCGGAAAATTGTGTTGCCTGAAGTTATGCATAAATAAAGACAAGATGAATACAAAATCGAAAAAAAAAATATATATATATATATATATGCATTGCTGTATGATCAATCTGTCAACCAAATTGCAGCTAATATGTAATTTTATTTTTAACAAATATTTACTCTTTTCTCGGCATTGCTCCTCGTTTGTTTGTGTGTCTTTTAGTTTTCTCGATGTCTGCAATTTTTGTTGCTCTTATGTGTTGCAAGTAGCTTTTGGGCAAAATCCATAAAAAGCACTTGTATAAATTTGAACTTGATTTTGAAAAAAAGTGGCAGAAGCCCTGCAATATTCATCGAGCCATCAAATTTGCCACATCGAATGTAAACTTCAATTCTACGCTTATTTTACCTTATTTAAATTATTTTTTCGTTTCACTTGTAATATGAAAAACTTGATACAACCACCAAAGTCCATTTTAACTAATATATATATATATATATATTGATTTTTGCCACAAATACTGCATTGACTTATCGGCAGTAAAACCTTTTCCCTTTGTTAAAATTTACCTTTTTTTTATCTGGTTGCTGTGGTTGCCACATGCAGCTTGTCCAATTCGCAGTTTTGCATTGTTAAATGAGATCCACAAACATATACATTTTGAAGCCATAAACAACAGAAGCTGAAAATTGAAACATTTATCAAAAAGAAAAAAAAAATACGTTTTTTCTAAGGTCAACTTTTAACCCGTGTATAAAATTGAATTTTAATGCCGACACATATTGTTGTACATTGCACATTTTTGCATTAACAATTTTAAGCAATTAATTTGAAATTTCTGACATTTGTGCAATTAATGTCATTAAATTGACATTTTTTGTAGAGTTTACATTATTGGATACACATTTGAATTTACGTATATCAATTATAGACTCTATAAAAACTCTTTTAAACTTGTCATCCAATATAATCATCAATAGCTGAAGGGGAAGGGAAATCCGTCGGTTGCAAGCTTAATGCCACATTATGCGTAAATCCAATCTCAATCATGCAACCAATTCATAATGCAACACGGAGCCAATACATTCAGATTAGATTCAATTCTTGCCAATTCAATGTGCATCAATTGAAAAACTGAACCGTATTCAAATTATTTAGCAATTCAAATCATTTTTCTGTTGCAGACGTTTACTTGGATTATTCAGTAATTTCCAATATAGTTGTTGCAACTTCGAGTGGCTTGTTGCGACTTGGTTAACCGACTCTTCATGGGCTGCTTGCAACAATAAATTATTATGTGGTTTTCTTTTCAGCACATTATTAAAGTTAGAAGGCATATCTACTCAACTTTGATAAATCTGCAGCTCTTTCTTTATTTTCTTGATGATCCTTAAATTATTTCTTTTGTTATTTTTACTCAAGTCATGCCTCAGTCAGTGGCTTATCTTGTCCGCTAGTTGGCTAAAGCCATTTTATTCAGCAAATTGTTGTTTGCTGTTTTTGTCTAGAGGACAAATCGAAAGCGGCAAAAAATATGATTTATGGCTGAAATTGTTTGCCGGCAAAAGAAATCAACTTTTGCGAAGGCACGTTTTTATATTAACAGCCATTTTGGGCGAGTCTGAAGTCTATTTTTGTTACTAACTTCATAATTGACTTATCTTAAAGAGTAACATTTAAAGCCGATTAATAATTATTTAGTAAATTTCACTTAAATCTAGTTTTGCCTAAACTTTAACAAAATTCTCCTGTTCATTGGTGGAAAATTTACAATTTTATTGCCTAATTGAAATTCTAAAACTTTTGCATTTCTTTGACTTACTGCAGCTTGTTCGAACTTCGGAAAAACATTGTTTCGGTTTTGTGTGAAATACATTTTTCCAGCAGATGTATTTAGTCAATGGAAAAGTTTGCTAGCAAAACACAAATTATTTTCCCACAGCTAAAACATTGGAGTCAGCAACCAAAGAAAAATAAAACAAATCAAGAAAAATAATTGTATTAAGCTAAACTCAAATTTGTTTAGGGAACAACAAGAAAATTGTGCTACTAACAAGTAAGACACATAAAATGTCCTACTTTGATTTGAAGAAGAGAACTTTATCATAATTCGAGACATTTGCATTTTAGTTGTGATTTATTGATTTTAAATATCTTTTTATTTGAGATACTGACAGTTAGTTTATTAATTTAGCAATTGGCTCGCTCCGAATATGTTGCTCAACTACCAAATAGTAAAATCAGTTGGTGCATTTTTCGGGAAAAAGCTATTTACCAATTTATAATTGTAGGCAGCAAAAAATGAAGCTCAAAAATGGGTTATATTTTAAAGAGTTTCAAGCACCTGAACAACTTTCCAGACTAGAATCTTGAGCAGGGCCTTTTTTTAAGTCACTTCAAATCATTTTCCATTAAAATTATAAATTGCACTTTGCATTATTTAACAGATTTCTTACTGCACATTTTTAGGTACTATTTAGGTTACTATTTTCCTTTTATATTATATATATATTTTTATAAGACACTTGACTACCATTAACCTATTTTGGAATCACATTTACTGACACAGTTTTATTGACACTCTGCAACACAGTTCTTAGTATGTTGCACGTGTAGCTTATTATTTATAAATAAGAACAACAAACTGCAAAATATAAATTGCTTCATAAAGGTTTTATAACTGTTGGTTAGGATTAGTTAAAGCTCAGCCAAAGATTAAGAAATGTGACCTAAATGGGAAAACTATTTCCAGCACCTGTTTGGCAAGCAATTTTTGTCCCATCTTTAGGCAGCAATTTGAAGGTCATTAAGATGGAATGATTTTTGCTGTTGTGAACTTTAGTTGTTGTCAACATAAAATCTACGTTAGCTGCCACAAAGCCATCATTCATTTTGGGTACACCCCCCACTACCCAAAAAACACGTGCCACACCATCAGATGCAGTGCACTTTTGTTGCCCCATTCGCTCCCACGTGACATAAAGTAATTGGATTCCTCCACCGGTTGGCAAAGTTCACATGCCTCTCAAAGGATATCAAAGGACTGCAGCAGCTAAGCAAAACTGGGTTTAAAACGGCTTCTGAGAGATATAAATAAATGGGAACATATCAACCGTCAAATCAATGGAAAGGCCATACAAATGCATTTTCGACAAGGAAAACAACTTGGTCTGAATTCAATGTAATCTACTTTTGCCTGAAAGTGATCAGGTCAAAGGCACAGCAAAGATTTACCTCGTTTTGTATTCTATATAATAAAGACATTTACAAAATCACATTTATTTACAACTAACTTCTACTTATGCATTATCTTAATTCATTATAATAAAATTTAAACAAATGAAAAATTATAATCAAATAAATTGTGGCATATATTTAGCTAAATATTAACAGATATTGAAATGGATTGTAAAAAAATTGTGGCACATATTAAATATATATATTAAAAATATTTTCTTACCAATTGAAAACTCAACAAATTCCAATTATATGTTATAAATAACCAATCATGTCAACAATATTTAAACGGATAATTTCGTTTGTCTACTGCCATGGTAATTTCCAGCCAACCCAAATTGCGCCACATGATGCTGTAGGCCAATTTTTATTTTTGTGTTAGCTGATTTTTGGCTGCAGGGCTTCGCCGTTTGGTAAATAACGTGTATCAATAAGATAATAAGAAGATTGAATTTATTCGTGGAAAAAAGCCATTATAATATTTTAAAATCATTTATCGACTAAATTGATGCTTTTTACATTTTTTTTAATTTAAAAATGTACTTTTAATAATAAAAATTTCACAAATATTTTGATTTAAGTGTAAGCGTAATAAAAAATTCAGAGCACACATGACTGTCGGAGTATTATAAAAGAGGAGCTTAAGTTTTATCCCTTTATTCAGCTTAAGCAGCCGAGTGATTAAAGGCTTTTCCAATGCCTTACACAATATGCTCCACAAAAATATTCCATACACACACTACACACACACACAACACACTCACTTTTGTGTTCTGCGAAAGCCCCCTCTCAGAGTGAGATTCGCAGCCACAAACATATTCTCGACATGCTGAGCTATTTAATGATGTCACTGAGTTAAAAAGCCACGAATGAAGCTAAAATCCAGAATCTCTTCTCCAATTCTGTCATTCATTGGTTATGCATAAGTCGCGCATCGAACTGGGTTTTGAGCCAATTGCTTTTGCTGAATGACTTTCTGACTTGGTCTGACGCATTGGCTTAATGTGGTTCGCTAGTCGAATGGCAAAGTGCATATTGAGACCAGCTATATATATATATATTCATGATAAAACAGATATGTGACCAGAAATACAAAGTAAGCTTAATCCCAAACTTAAACAGAGCATTTGTATAACGCAGATGATTTAATATTGTGAATTATATTCCAAGATAACGTCTACAATTGAAAATATCATTCTCAAATAGTATTTATGTCTTTTAAAAATTTGTTTATTTTAGACAAACTTATGTTAAGCAATAAACCTGAAATTTTGCATTGTTAAATGATATCCACAATAAAATTCTAACATATACATTTTGAAGCCATAAACAACAGAAGCTGAAAATTGAAACATTTATCAAAAAGAAAAAAAAAGTATTTCAATTTTAAGGTCAACTTTTAACTCGTGTATAAAATTGAATTTTAATGCCAAAACATATTGTTGTACATTGCACATTTTTTCATTAACAATGTTAAGCAATTAATTTAAAATTTCTGACATTTGTGCAATTAAAGCCATTAAATTGACTTTTTTTTTTTTTTGTACAGTTTACACTATTTATTACAGATTTGAATCCACGTATATCAATTATGGACACTATAAAAACTCTTTCAATCTTATCATCCAATATAACCAGCAATGTTGGCATTAGCTGAAGGGGAAGGGAAATCCGTCGGTTGCAAGCTTAATGCCAAATTATGCGTAAATCAAATTTCAAGCATGCAACAAATTCATAATGCAACACGGAGACTATATTCAGATTAGATTCAATTCTTGATAATAGTTTTTAGCACATACCTATAATCCATTAAAATTTTTAACATCAATTCTGATTTGGTTTTTTAAATAAAAATCTAATAATACTCTAAAGGTCAAATAGATATCTTTTTATTAAAATAAGTGCAGTTATGGCTGTGAAAAATTTACGTTTGACTATCTATAGTAAAAACTCAGACCATGGACCCTTAAAAAATGAGCAACTGGACAAGAATTGATGACAGATGACAGAAAAATACAGACAATATGTCCAAAAAAAAAAGAAAGAAAGAAAATGAAAAACGCATGAGCAAATATCGAGTGTAATGCAAATAAAACGCATTTGAATAATAGCGTCAGAAAGTGGCACACTGGGGTCAAGAGTGAATGCGTGAATAGTTAACTGGGTAAACAAGTTAGTGCAAAGCACTTAACTGCCCAAAGCATCGATTTGCTTGCAACTCTTGGTGCAACGTCCTTGACCCATTGTAGTACATCAATTAAGGATCTGTATCAGGCTTCACAGATAAGTGCTTTTTTTTTAAATTAAATGCAGGCAAATAAATGCAGCTGTCATTAAATTAACAACTTTGCTTTTGTAGTCACAGCAAATCAAATTAATTTTCTGAATACACTGTCAAAAATGCTATCTATCTTTGTTGGCACGTAAAATATGCTATTTGAGCAATACATAAATAATTCACATAGCACGGAGAATATAACTGCGGTAACAATGGTCGCATAAGCAGTATAAAACCGTTTAAGCCAACATTCTTAACAGAAACATGGCTTAAAACTCACCGCCTTATGGTGCTTAGCTACATAAATCACATGTGCAAGTTTCGAGGCTCGTTTTATAAAGCTCTTTGGGCATAATATGAGCTGAAGATAAGCCAACAAATTTAGAACTGGCAATTAATATGCGCGAATGCACAAACTCAACTCGGAGAATGGCAATAATTAAAACAAATGAACAAAACAGCAACAGCAGCAGTCAACTTCAGTGCAAGCTATTTTTCACTTATTAAATTATAAATTAAATTATATAAATATATATATGTATATATATATATGAAACTGCTATTGGTACCCTTGTCACACCATTACCACATGCCACTCACTAAACAAAGTTGGTCACAAATTATGCATAAACGCAATAACTGACAAAAGCAAACTAGTTGAACGGTTAAATAATCAAGGATAGTAACTAAGTACGCCAACTGTGGCAACACTCATCTGTGTGTTGTCCCTTTCCAAATAATCCATTTTATAATTGAAAATGAAAGTTATTATAACTTACCACACAATTCTATATGTATTTTTTAAGCTTTTACACATGTAAATATGTATTTTTTTTTTTATAATAATTATATCTCTAACTGGTAATATTGTAATCAACATTTATGCGCGCGTTTGTTGTGCCCCTTATCACCCCTTTGCAGCGCGGTATTTGCCAGGCACTTGCGTTCGAGCATGTTCGCACAGTCGGCTCGTTGCAGCCCAACACAGGACAAAAATGGCGTTGTGGAGCGAACAATTTGCGTGAGCCAACAGCTGCTTAATACGAATCGGTATGAACTGCGTGCTGTGCTTTGCAACATCGAACGTTCGAGCGGACATTAAACATGCAGTTGATATGTTCGAAGCATTTTATGTGAGCAAAAAGGCATAAATATATGTATTTTTGAGTTCGAATCGAGCAAAAATAGACGCAAAGGAAGCGAGGTACAAATTATCTGCGACATATTGATGTCGTTACATGATATCTTGATAAGAATGAAAAATGTTGATTTTTTCATATATATATATATATATATATATAGAAAACCTTCTTACTTTAGTAATATAGATTTACCTACAAAATGTAAATGTTTGCAGAGGTTGCAAAATAGCTTTCAACAAATTAGAATCTGCTTTATATTTACACAGATTGTGTAGGCAACTCACATATACAAAATAGATGGAAACAGCTTAAACACAATAAGACAATCGAAATTCAGTTTGCAGACTGTGGCAACAGTCACCTTATCTAGTGATGTGGTCCAGTCTGGTTGTCAAGATATATATATATCCTGAGGAATTTGAATGCGACAGCCTTTAACTTATTGTGAGATAAATGTCATTTGACAGACGCCGCCAACAGTTGGCCATTGTTTCGACTGTTCGACTGTTGAGGCGCCAATGAATTGCTGTAAATACTTGGGGCGACACTGTGTTGTCGTTGCAAAGCGTTGCCTCTTGATTTTCGCTGTTTAGCACAAATGCCAGTCATTTGGTCCACAGCACTTAGACAATGGTCGAGCGCTCCTTTTATCTCGCATTTTCTATGCCAGCTTTCCATTGTTAGATTCATGTCAAGGCACATTTCTAACCTTAAGCGCCAAAAATGTATTATTCATTTGACAATTAATTAGATGAAGAAGCAGATTGCAAATGCACACTTCTCGTTGCCATGGCCAGAATTATGAGTCTTGCTAATCACATGTAATGTGCAATAATTCGATTTCTGTCTAATGTAATTGTAAAGGTATGTTTGCATTAATTAAAATGCCATGTGCATAATTACAATTTAATTTATTTAACATAATACACTTTTGTAATAAGCATATATTTTGTAAATTGATTGGCTACTAAAGAGCACAGTAATAATTCAATTATTAAACGTTACCAAACAAACGCATTTCAATTTACATTTTCATAAATGTATTTTCTATAGAATTTTGACTGCCTGTAAACATTTATTGTCCCATTGAAATGTGACAATTGCCAGTAAATTAATTAATTTTTGCTCCCCAAATTCTAGTTTAATTATTTCAATATTAATTAATTGGAAAACGTAATTTTTTAAAGGATATTAGAGAGGCATGTTGTTGAGGTCTACTAATCAAAAGTGTTGGCAGTTTGACGCAATCCATAGCCACAGTATTCAGCTCTGATGCCCAGCGGCTCAAGCGGAGGGATTAGCCTGCTGGCACGTAGGAATCCTCAGGGCTCTTGGTCCAGTCAATCATACGTCATTTCTTTTGTATATAAGCTGAGAGCGTTGAGATTGGCTTTCCAATTTTCTGTGCTTTCACTTTGGTTTATTTCCTATTGCTTGCAGTAGAAATTTAATTACAAAAACCATCTATTTTCTAATAGCTTACTCATAAAGCTAGTAAGACTATAAATGCAAAATTAATCCGAATATTCTGTTCACTATAATTGTTATTAAATATTCGTATCTGTGTTTTGTCTGGGTTTAAAGCACTTTATTTATTAAAAAAAAGTGTACAATCCGCTTGAATAAAATCGATGTTGCAACAGTTGTTTTTAAGGCAGCTTATATATATGTATATATACATATATTTATGTATCTTTTTTATATATATACATTATTGGCACACCTGCCAGCACGTGTATGTAAATATGCATAAAATGGAATATTTGCTGGATACGTGAGTTTTCCTCTGGTCCTTTGGGAGTTGTCTCATTTTACGGCTGAAGGTTGTCAGCCCTTTGCGGAACTGGAAAGCTTTTTTTTCAATCCGGCCCTCAAGTTGATAGAGACAGGCTGTCAGGCAATTGACGCAATTGCTCCTTTGATCTGCTTAACATTATTTTGCTTTTATCAATGCTTACATTATAAATTGGTAGCTAGATAGGGTCACATGTGCGAACTTGGTAGGCAACAAATTTTTGTTATAGATTTTCAAACTAGTAGGTAGAAATCATTTGCACTTAGGTACCTTTCAATAAGTCTGTGGATGCACTAGTCCTGCCAAGCACTTAGGAAATTTGAGTTTCTATAGTAAAAAAACCAAATAAGTTGCCTTGTAACGAGTAGTTATTTTCCAAATGAATAGCTGACTGTCTAGGCAAAATTGGTCTCTTCGAGAGCAAACCTTGCAATTCCAATATTAACCAGCATTGTCAATTTGTGAAACATGGAATGGGTATGTTAACTAAAAGTGCACTTTCCAGTTTTATTATCAAATTTATTCCTCTTTCGATGCTTTCGACAAATCTTCTTCGTTTTCGTTTCGCATGCAATTTTCTCTACTTAAGGCAAAAGTATTTTCCATTTGTGTTTGATGTTATCGGATTGCAGCAGCAGATTGTTTGCTTTAGCATTGTTTAAATTCATTTACGGTATCTAAAATTAATTCTCCACTCTGTTCATCCATTTTGATAAAATCGTATATATATATATCGAGTTTGTATTTTATATATATATAATATTTAATTTTAAGGAATGAGAATATAAAATGTAGCAGCTTAAAAACTCGTCTTGTTGATTTCCCATAACATCAAATGATTTACCTTACAAGCAAGATGGATATTGTAAGAAATTTGAATTATTTGCAAATGCTTATGCATAAATATTCGATTATTTTATGGGAGGCAATAAAAATGTCAAAGTACAACGTGTCAGAAGATAAATTGTTTAAAGCCATCAGCTATTGGCGCATTATCAATCTTTGGACTGAAATGCGATGAGTGTATTGCCATAGCAATTCACAAATCGTTTTAGGGCAAAAAGGATTCAATTTGCATGCCAATCAAGTCCTGCTCATCGTTTCCAAAGTATGCTCATAAAAATCAAACCTATGCTTGATTAATGGCCACTGAGGCAGGTGAATAGCGTAATAAAATTGTTTTGTGTGCGGCACGTGCAACCAATTTTTGTCTACGGATTAGTGAGAGTCAGTAAATAATACGTGCAGGTGTGCGTGCACGACATTAAAGCCAAGTTGCTAATTTGCAGCGCAACTTTGATTAGTTACACATAGACAGAACAAATATTGTTGATAAATAATCTGCAATAAAAATTAATCCCATAATAAAATATATATCGAATAATTTTATTTTAGTCAGATTCGCATTTGTCTTCAGCTTAACAGCTGTTGCACAGCTTATCAGCAATAGATGAGAGCTAACTGATGGACACCACATAAGGCACAAAACACCCCAAAGCGATACAATTAATGTAATTGACAGCAATTTAAAAAAACATACAGAAAAAAGTTTTGTTCGAGAAAATTGGCAGTGGTCAAGTTTTTCAGTGTTGTGAAATGAAAACCGCAAAGAATGGAAAATTAAATGAAATACAAATGAAAATCCACTCATAAAACTGAATTTTACAGCAGCAAATAAAACGTGTTTGCAAATCAATTTGGATATAAATGTTTTATGAAATGAATGTGAAAAACAATAATGTGTAAGATAATAAAAATAAAAAATAAAAATAGAGAAACGTCTCTCCCCGACGGGGAATTGAACCCCGGTCTCCCGCGTGACAGGCGGGGATACTAACCACTATACTATCGAGGACGCTGATGTTCGGGTTGAAAAATGCCTCACATATTGTTACCCATTTTTTCCAAGTTCTGGCTAATATGTTGCAAGTGTGAGTAATGCTATAAATAATCTTGTTAAAATAGTTTCCTATGGCTGAGATAATTTCCACCCTTGCTTAGATTTGATGCAATAAAATTTCTGATTTATTTTATATGTGCATTGCTTACAAATGTTTTCAAAGTTTTCATATTTAAACTAACATTTTCGGCATAAACTAAAAATGGAAATTTAACTAACAATGCTTTCAGCTATTGACAGTTGTGTGCAAATGACTGTTACCCAAAAAAAAGTTCAAAACAATTAATAGTAATAATCTGTGCAGTGCTGCTGCATTTTTACCTTGAGAGTGTTGAAAATTTTGGGCTGCCTTTACATACATATGTAAGCCCTCACGCACATAGCACATGACTCTCTGTCATAATTTAGAACGGTTTCACACCATTCATTAGCATGCAAATTTCCAAATATTTCAGTTCTCCTCTCAACCAGTGCCAGTTCCATTTCTGTTTCAGGGCAGATTACTTTTTGGGGCAGCCAGGCAGGCTGCAAACGTGGAACCGCAGCACAAACTGCATTAGTTCGCATGACAAACTTTGTCTCACAAATTATACACAGTTGCTATCAAAAGCGCTCCTACGGAATATCAGGTTCAGCCATATGAGCTCACATGTTTGGTAGTTGTTATTTACTGTGGTTAGCCTTTGCCGTAACTTATTGTCAAAAACCCAAAGTACTTCAAAGTGCATCTCTAATAAATTGAACCGTGCTATCAGTTTTAACTAACGGAAATATGCACATAGGGAACTAAATATTTCTACGTTAGGAAACATACTTAATTTTCTATTGTGAAATAATATTTTTCTTGTAATTCCATAATATGTGCGCAATATATTTATATAAACTCATTTCTAACAGAGATTGCAAAATTAATCATTACCGTCAATATTATTTATATAAACTCATTTCGGACAGAGATTACAAAATTAATCACAGTGTAGCTTACAAGACGCATATCAGCCATTTCGCAATGTTGTATGGCAACCAGCTAACAATTTTAATAAAACACCAAAGTGCACTTAAACAAAATGCTTGAGGCAGTTTGCAGCTGCTCCATGGAAATATATGAAACAAGGGAAACATTCTGAATCTTTGTAAAAATTTACATAATGCAATATAAACAGCGAAAGATTTTAATGAGATTTTCTTGGAATGGATATGTTATCATGTGCATTATAATAATCCCCATGGCAATATTATCAATGTATACAAATTGACTGCTGTTCAAATATAAACATGATGCCAAGGACAAGGTGATAAATGAATTTTGAAAATAACGATTTTAGTACATTAACTTAAAGTTGAAGTATATTTTGGCCTGCTAAATCATAAACAAATATGACATTGTGAATTCCATAATTTAAATAATTTTATATTTTGTTATTGTATATTTTGCATCCAGTTAAGCACAACAAATTAATGACTATCTTCAGTAAATATATATTTCTGACTCGCATTGTTTAATTGGAAAGACAACAGACCAGAATTCCAATTGTCAACGCAAAGCAACTTTGGCATTTCTCTAAAATCACAATAATTGTTGGACTTTTGTAAATATTACCAGATTTTACTTTACCATCAGAAACTTTCTCTCTGTCTCACTGTGCAGATATTTGACCAGATGAAGCAATTAAAAGTTGGAGAATAATCCTGTTGTTATCAGAAATTTGTTTACCTTTTTGATGTTGTTTGGTTAGAAAATTAAATTCTAATTTGGCTTTTATTGCTTACATACAAATGTCAGCAAAATATATATCATATAGGCATATTCGTGCATATAGCAATAAATTTTACAAAATAACTCTTAGAAGAAATACATATCGGATAAAATATGTAAAGAAAAAGTTTTAATTTAGGCTAATATGTATGCTAAAATATTAATATAAAATGTGAATAAAGGAAAGGGTTGATTGTTGATTTATATTTTTGAATTTATAATTATTTGAGGCATTGTACCTATAATAAATTTATAGTTTATAATACTTAATAACATTTACACTTTGACCACAATGCAAATCTGTAGCAGAGCCTGATTTATTGCATAATTTTTCATTTGCAGTTGGTGCATAAAATATTGTTTTTATTTATTTCGACCAGCGTTCATTTTAAATATTTTTATCTAAAAATCAATTTATTTATTGCAATTCTGTCTACAAAGTATTTTTAGTTCCACGAACATTCCATAATTTCACAAATTAATGCATTTGTTGACAAGGACTTTCCACTACAACTTTTGAATCACTGACGAGCTTTTGCCCAAAATAAGTTCTTTAAGTTTTCCAAGTTGTGTTGACTTGAAACTTGAAACATGCGACGCACAACCAGGAAAACCATAAACAATTATTCACTCTTAAGGTTCAAGGCATTAAATGAGCCGTTCTCGCCAGTCTCTCCCTGAAATGTAATTAAATTTTCTAGTCCAACGTGCACATTAAATCCAAATAGCACTTTATGCCACATAATGTAAGGATTCATTTATTTGCACTCCCGAGTTGTGTAAAAGTTTTTACACTACTCACACGATAAGTATGCATTCTGATGTGTTTGCTCTCAAAAATTGAGACAGCCTTCGCTGCTGCTTAGGTGAAGGGGGAATGTGCGAGGGGGGAAATAAATAGAGCGAACATGCATTACGCATTTCAGCTGACAACACATTTATCCACTTATTTAGTTTTTGGTCTACTCATAAATATCAATTAGAAATCTGACAGTGCACAGCACTTATTCACTTGCTATATATAGCTCAACACCAGTACAAATTCTACAAATCAAAGTTACATTAATATAATTGTTCTCAATGTTACTTGCTGAATTTTGTATCAAGACAGGATTAAATTTAAAATTATTGCGTTATGTATAGGAATCAAATTCAACTTAAAGCTGAGATTTAATACTGCAACTGTCAATCAATTTGCTTATTTTTGGTGTAGCAAATTAAAGGTAAACAGATCAAAATGAGCAACTGCATCAATTGGCTTCATCTGCTTAGGGGCGTTGATGGGTAACTTAAAGTGAAAGGTAAACAAATTTTCAGCTCGTCAGTCAACAAACAACTGTCAACTGACAACTGACAACAGGCAAGTGAATAAGAGAAGCCGAATGCAAAATCAACGTACGTGCAAAAAATTCGATTTTACGCTTATTGACACATGCGCGATATGTGCCCAACTGGTATCTGATGTGTATATAAGGCCAAGTACAGGTAAATAAATTTACATCTGAGCAGGAGCACACTTTTTTATAAATACAGTTGGTATTTGCGTTATTTGTGTTATCCTTAGATAAACAGTTGTATCTTTTTATCTTTAACAAATGCACGCTTTACAAGTGTTATTTTATTTTGCTGTTGAATGGTTAAATTTTTTTTAATATTATTTTAAAGCAAACTTTATATTACTCAACACGCTAAGAGTGATTCAAGGCAACAGAAAATATCAGACCAAAACCTGCATTGCAATTTATACATTTTACGAGGCGTATGCGCAATTTAGGCAAATGCTAAAAAGTGTTTGGGTAATCAGAACATGTTTAAAGGTAAAACTCGTATTCTGAAAGGTGGTGCTTAATTACCCTAATTGACATTTGATTGATGACACATTGCAAAAGGCCTGTCACTGAGCAGGCGAGTCGTTAACTTATTTTTTAGCCTATTTCTATTTCTAACCCTATTCTCAAATATGGAGCAACAGCTGTAACGAGGTCGAATGATGGAAAATCCCATGGGATTGTTGCAACAATACTCGTCGCCTGTTCGCATGACCTTTTGTCTTCGCATTGTTGTTGCCACTAAACATGACCGCATTGTGGCACGTAGCTACCAGTACGTGCCACATGCCGTAATACCTTTGTCCCAGTTGGATATTAGCCGTTGCTTGTGACACGCTTATCAAGCAGACTTTGCATGTTGCACAAATGAAAGTTGTATGATGAAAAGGGTAATAATTTGATTGTATTATTTTACCTATGTAGACTGCTAGAATAATAAAAAATCTATATGGATTAAATGACACATTAAAAGTGCTCCTAAGACACGGAAAGCTATTAATAACAATCTGATATATTCGAAATCCAATCCGATATTTACAAACGCATTTTATAAGTTTAACATTTAATATTTCCACAAAGAGCTTCATGTTCATTTAATTAATTCCAACTTTGGCCTGATCATGATCTGCACTGATTTTAGGTTATATCCCGGTCCCAGCCAGTCATCCCAAAAAATGCCATACTCGGATCTATCATAATACACATCACGCTCCATGTAATGTCCGTTGAGATTGCTGAAAGTGCGACAAAACACATAATAAAAAAGCTAATAAAATAAAAATAAATAAGTCATTTAATTGCTGACCAACCTTAAGCCGCAGTTGGTGTACCACCAACCACCGAATCTGACATCGGCACAGTTAAATGCGCTCATATCGTTGTCCCTGTCAAAGGTGGTGAACTTTTGGTCCTGATTATCGCGCATTGAGTCACCAGCATCGCCGGAGTACTCGCCGAGAGCGGTCAGTGCATATTCTTCGCTCTCGGGGCCCACAATTATGTTATCATAATGGGCGTGGCTGCTCTCGTCGTCGAAATCGGTTAGGTGCACGTATAACTCGTGGGGCTGGGCAGTTGTCATGCGATGCAACTTCTCGAGGCCTATAAAAAACTCGCCGCTCAAATTACCAAAACCCTCCTGGTATTGCAGCCAGTTGCAGTTGAAATTAACGCTTCCATCGATTCGACGCTGGACAACGGTCCATCCGTCACCGCTTAGTCGAGAATCACAGGACACATTGAAAGCATCTCCGTCGTCGACCTTTATTAAATGTACATCATTGGAGTCGCCAAATGCCAGACAGCTGCTAGCCACAAAATTAGGCGTAGCTTCAACATTTTCCAAATTGTTAATCTCATCATCAGCGACATTTGTTTTGCTCTTCATATTTTCGATTATTTGTGATTGCTCCGACACATCGTATTTTAAAAGTTCAATTTGCTTGGCCTGATCGCTGACGAGTGTGTTTAAGGTGTGAATTTTCGCCAGGCAATATTCAATCTGTCGATCCTTCATGTTGGCAACATTCAGATTTTCCAGCAACTTTGTGATTTGGTTGGCATAATAATTGTTGAGCTCTTCCAAGGCAGAATTCTTATCTTGGCACTTTGACAGCTCATGTTCTATTTTTGTCTTTAGGTCTTTCACTTCGGTGTTTATTTCCGAATTAATTTCATCTTTTATTTTTCTATTATAAATGGCTTGCAATTTTTCAATGTCACTGTAAGATTTTTTTAATTGCTTTTGAAGTGTTATAATTTCCCCAAAGTTCGCTTTTGCCATATATACATATAATATTTGTACAATAAATAAAACCAATAAAATTTTCGTCATTTCGATTTTTTTTTTTCCTATGTCGCACGTATTTGACAACCGTTCTTCTGGTCTCGCAACACAAAACTAAACACAAACAGTCCAAATAATTGGAATCATGCTCACATTGGAAATTTTCGGATTAAATACACTTGTATTTTGTATATATTAGGCAGATAAGACACTCTGAAACGAGAGTTTTTTTTTAGCTCTCTCGAGCTGTGCCACACTTTTACAGAGATTGGTTCAAGTGTCATTTGTTATCAGAGTCTACTTCAAATACTTGACTAAAATTAATTAGTGTGTAATATACATGAGTTTTTTTTTTTAATTAATTGGGGAAACATATTACACATATTATTGCTATATCGACGCACTGATGCACTACTTTGCCAATTTTTAATTGAACCGATTTCATTATGAGTCATACATTTTACTACGAATTTATTCAAATAATTGCCAATTGCGAAAAAACACGAAATACGCAAAGGTCAAAAAGCAAAAAAATATTCAATTTGTGATACGAAGTGATTAATATATAAAATTTATATATATTATATATATTTAGAACATATGAACAATATTGTTGCACATTCGAGCTGTGGTGCGGTTTTAGATTGCGATTCTCCGGCCACAGAGTGAAGTTGAAGTATGGCAAACAGATGTGTTTATTGTTGTTGAAAATTGTTATTTTTTAATATATAACAGTTGCATGTATGTTTGTTAATTGCTTTCTGTTTCGTGACATGTTTTATTGATCATCACTTTCCATGTTAAGCATTCACACTCTGACGAAGTATTTTCCCAGTTGATGCGATTGAAAAAGTGGGCTTCGAAACTTGCAGCTTCACATCATGGTAAATGGGAGAAAAATGTGAATTTCAAAGAATTTCTATAATCTATTTTTTCCGGCAATGTCAAAATAGAGAAACTACGCTTTTATCCATAAGTAAACTAGTAAACATTAAACTGCATCTAAGCCTCTTTTCACATAAGCAACCTACAATTAAAATAGTGAATTTAAACTTTAAAGAAGTAAAAATTAAAAGAATATTTAGTTTACTAATACATTTTTGGGTGTTTGGGTATTTTTTACTATTAGTTATATTTTATTGCTGTTGGAAGATCTATTACATAAATTAAGGACAACAGCTTAGAGATTATATATCTATTTGAATCTCTATAGGGAATTAACAACAGCTTAGAGATTATATATCTATTTGAATCTCTATTATGGGAATTAAGAACATCTTTCCAAAACACTGAGATATAGCAGATTGGTAATAAGTGGCTTTCTCAGTTGTTCAACAAGCCACAGTTTTGAGCCCGTTTCCAGAAGCAGACTACATTTAAAATGCACTCATTGTGCACTCATTCGTTTCATGAACAACCGTTAGGCAACTTTGACTTTTGGCCTTGGTTAAGGAGAGAGCTAAGACCCAACCGCCTGACCAATGTCTATTAACATTGTTAGCCCTGTCAGTAGTTGGCTCACACGAAACACATACACATAAAGCTAAGTTAACTTATACCACTCTTGGGGTTAAAAGTTTTAGCCACATTGCATAGGACAGTGTCGGGCTTAAGTCTAAACTAGATGTTATCCATAGAATTAAATGAATCAACGTTCTGCAATTTATGAAAGGCTTTCTCATCTGAAACGTCATTATGATTTTTTAAAGGCTTATATTATATATATATATATTATATTATATATATTTTTTCTAGCATACTTTTAAGCGTAACGAAAGCAAAAGTGAAATGCGTATAAAAGCTGCGAAATCTGTTTGAACATATATTAATCATCAATTATTTAATGGAATTAAAACTTTTTTTTTAGGACACATTTTTGGTAGCTGTTATAAATTGCAAAATGGAGTAGGCTTAAATCACACGAGAAGCTAAAAAAAAAGATACGTATTTATAACCATAAAGATGATTGCTTTGGGTGTCTTTGATTGCTTTTGAATCAGGTTGAATGCCCAAGTTTTTCATGATGATGCACGCAGCACGTCGCACTGCAATTATCCAGATGACTTAGCCGGAAAGCTGCATACAAAACCATGAATATGTCTACTTTTTGTTTTCAGATGTCACTAAAATGTAAGAGCTACAGTTGCCAGTCTCGCTGCGAGTGCCTCTGGAATAGCAAATATGTGAATAAAAAAAAAATATGGCAGCCGCTTTTGCTGAGGTTATGGCTTCATTTTACTGGCTTTATGCATGTCACGTTGCGGTTGCCACACGGCGTATTCACTGTGCTGTAATATTTGACATGAAATGTGTTCTGTTGCACTTACTTAAAGTGCAACAGACAGGCAATGTAAACAACTGACTGCAAAATACAATCGCTTGAATTTTATCAGCTGACATTTCGGCATGTTGAAAATTGAAATTTAATTGTTTACTTCCGAAACTAAATTTTATTTTGAGATGACATTCAATTTCACTTTATTTTTAAATATAACAGTCCAATTTTCAATAGATTTCCAAAAATATATATATAAACTGAGAGTCAAGATTTTACTTTAAATTTTTTAAGCTTTTAACGTTTTTTATTCCGTATTACCTTGAATTTTACCTGATCATTTTTTTCCCCCTTTTTAGCGACAAATCCGCAAAAAATCGGAAACAAACAAGCAAAAGCTGGCTATAAAAAAAAACTGTTTTTGCGTTTGCTTTTAAAAAATGTTTCATTGGTTTTTGCTGCTGTCAGCAAAAGTCGTTTTTATGTGCTTTTTTGTGTTTTAGTTCTTTGTATCCATTTGATTTGGCTGCCTTTTGGCGGACTTGCATATTTGCATAGACAGCGGAAATGTGCCGTTGTACTAGGCAACCATTTGACGCACTTTGCCGCCCAATGACGCATGTTAAGCCCACAAAAAGCAAGGCCATTGCAGATTTGCATGAATTCATTGAGTGGCACTTTTAGCACACTTTGAGGTGTACAAAACACAGATCTATCTACTGAGTGATTGTTGACTCCATCAGTGGACTCCAACTGAAGCAGTTAAGTGGTCTCTGCACCACTTAAATCTGTTATTGTGCCTTGAAAAGTTAACAAAAATTTAATGTTGTACTATTTAAATATATAAGCGCCAAAGTCATGTAATTTTTAACTTATTTACATCTTCAGCACACAAGCACCAGAATTATTCAAATTTTACACTCAAGCCCAAGGCTTGAATTTCGTTTTATGAGTCACCTTTATTTACACATAAATATTTATATTTTCTTGTTTACTCTATTATGGGATTTATTTTGTTGGCAGCGCAAATGATTAATCCGCTCGATTAATATTCGAAAATACGTCTCTTAATTGGAGTGTAGCAAAATAAAAATGTTACAAATCCCAATTCCGAGGAATCTCGGCAGCTTGTGGTCTCATGTGACCCATTTTGGCATTCTCTCATTAATATTGCGGCTATTATTATTTGTGTCTGTTTGTTGTTATGACAACACATATTTTTTGCTCGTTAAAATAATGTTTTAT
This sequence comes from Drosophila dives, assembly GCA_035042365.1. Classification (NCBI taxonomy): domain Eukaryota; kingdom Metazoa; phylum Arthropoda; class Insecta; order Diptera; family Drosophilidae; genus Drosophila; species Drosophila dives. Next base: position 1,018,436 of record JAWNLJ010000416.1, on the reverse strand, counting down.
GTCTATGCATTAATGTATGAATATATCCTGACAGTTTACTGGAGCGCACAATGTGAATAATAACTATGAAAACATTGTGTAAATATATTTTTTCAAATAAAGGCAAATGTTTGTAAACTTAAAAGAGGCTTAAATCGAAAACATGAAATAACTTTTATCAAAATGAGTTCTTCAAAATATTTGCAATAATTTGCATCTCCTTTTTTACACCAAAAAAACACATGAGTTAAAGATAGAATTTCGAAGACTTATGAAATCCTGACACACAGTGAATATAAATGACAAATTTTTGCATTTAATTCTGTTGTTGCCTTTTGTGCGGTTGCCTAAAGCATGTCTGTGTAATTTGTAACTAATGCTTCAAATATTAAATAAAATAAATATAAAATATGGTTAAGATTCTAAAACAGTCTCATTTAAAATGACTTAACAAACAGATAAGCTAAAATATACCAGAGCAAATAAAAATATTTGGTAAAGCATGTGATTTGAGAAGACCATTTTATATCACATTGTTAATGATAGCTGTTTAAACACGCCTATCAGTTAAAGGTTACATTTATATATATCTTTCATTAATTAAAGAAAGATGCGGCTCCTGTTTACACAAAGGTGACAAATTTAACCCTCCGGACAGCATTTAAGAAATGTTTCGTTGGCGAGCGGCTTATTTAATTATGCAAATCTGAACAGCTCGACAAAGCGTTAATTTGTACAGCAATAAAGTGAGGGTAACACGTGCTTGGTGCCCAAGAAATGGTTTAAAAAGGTTACCACATAATTACAACTCTGCTAAATGTAATTAATGTTAAGACTTTAAGTTCTTTTAGGTGCAAACTTACCCAACTGACTTTAACGGCTAATAACAGCTGTTTTATACTTCTGTAGTTGCAGCGTCGTTTAACATGCGGGAGCCATTTTGGAAAAAATAATTGCAGTTTTCACTGACACAACACACATTTGCCATTTTGGCAAAATAATTTCAGTATTCACTAACACAACACACATATGTAAAAAAAACACATCTGTACAAGTTTCAAACTTATACATAATTTTGTCTATTCAAACTGTAGCAGTCAAAATAAAATTACGCGTCTGCCAATTTTACTTTTTTCACGACGAAGCACATCTTCTTATTAAGCGTTGTGATCACACAATTAACAACGATCGATATCAATATCGATATCTTTGTTCTGTACAGGTGTTAAATTACATTCTGTTAACTACATTAGGAGTGACCATCTATAAACTGAATACATACAAATATGTTAAATATTCAACTTGTGGACATTTTCATTGGTTTTTCGAATAGCTATGTTTGATGGAAAAGGGTTAGGAAGTTTGCAATTTAATTTAACGAGCAAAAAAAAACTTAAATAATGTCATTTGAACGAAAATAAAAAATTGCTAAGCGGGCACAATCAAAGTTCTTTGGTAAATTAAATCATAAAAATTTAAATTAAATCAAATTCAGTTAACGTCATAAAATGTGAATATATTGAAAGACTTTTTATTGCTTATTGACATAAACCACATAAAAATTCAAATTTAATGTTTACAATGTGATTTATTGAGATTAATTCAAAATCTCTGACAGCAACTTCAAGAATTAGAGGTTAAGGAAAGGGGTGCGTAAGCTATGGAGCACAAAAAATCAAAAAAGCAGCATTTGCAAACCAAAAAAAAAAGCTTGAAAACTTGACAGCTCAGCAAAACTTAGAGTTGAACATCTAGGTAATCAATGTTACATAGAAAGGAAAATAAAACTTTTTAGCTTTCGCCTGCAACACAATTTGGACAGACAGATAAATTTGGATTCGTCATACACGTGTGTGTTTCAATGATTTGGATTGAACGTGCTGGTCAATTTGTACAAATCAAATTGAATTTTTATGTATTTGGGCTAAGTTTGGTGAAGGTAACTACAACCGGAGAGAGCCCATTAAATATTCAGTAACCAGTTCGCCAACAACAGTCAGTGTGTCAACACAATCAGCATTACAACGAAGGGTCACAGACCCCAAAGTCGAAATAAAAGTGGATTAAATGTGCAGTCATGTGCGGGGGTGTATCAGGCATTCTTGGCTTTTGGGCGTCAATATTATGAGCCCACACATCCTTTAGACGCCAATGCCAAAAGGATTTGCCCCTGACAATAACAAACTCAATAGCAATAGGCCCAAGGCCTTTACATGCCTTACATGCCAAATTAGGCAGCAAAAATCACAGCTCGGCTCTGGCTCCAGCAATTTGGTTTCGGAGTTGAAGTGCGCATTTCTCAGTTTAGCTTTTGACTTAAATGAAATTGACCAAAATGTGTGGATTTGTCTTTCTGAGCTGAGGCACATTTCCCAATGCTATTGTGTGCAAATTATTAAAACCTAATTTATAGCTCAAATGAGATGCAGATAAAATGTGAAGAAATATAAGCGAAGAATGATTAGAATTTTATGTGTATATATTTTGCCACTTTTGTAACATAATTAAAGAGTTTAAATAATAAAATAAAGTAAAAAAAATATATATTCCGTACACCTCCTGAAATGTGAACGCGTCTTCATGGAAACTCCGATATATTCAGATCTGCACTTATAATCCCAATGTAGATGGACCTCAGTGCTCAATGGGCATACAAGCAAATGGAGCTGCAATAGGACTCCGAACTACTACTTGGTGGCAATTGATGTTCGAATCGTTGCTTGCGACTGGATCGGAATTTAAAACGTTTCCAGATTGGATGCAGTATTCCAGTTTTGTTGCAACTGTTTTTGACGTTGTTGTTGTTGCTGCTGTTTATGCAAACTGTGTTTGTTTCCTTTTTTCCAAAGGGTTTGGCAAGTCGCTTAAGCAGCTTTCGAAACAATTTTCGAGACTTGGCTTTTTGCTTTGGCAGTTCCAGGTTAAAACCAGTCAGCGATGACTGGCTGGATAATTCGCTCAAGCGTGAAGTATTGCAAAACGGAAACGGCGAGTAAGAGTTGGGCCGAGATAAGGATAGAGACTGTTCCTGCTGCAATCCCTCGAGCACATGCTTTAGATTTCTGCGCAAACTCTTGTATCGATCCGAACAGCAGCACATTTGCACTGCTAAAGAGGGATCCTTTTGGCTGGGATACGCCTCAGGGATGTTACACAGTTGTCGTGACGGAGGCTTTGGTGCTGTGCGTCGCTTACAACGTGGCGGTCGCAAAGGTGGCTTCTCTTGAGTAGTAACATTGGGAGATATAGGAACAGGAACAGGCTCCCATTTTTGCGTAATAGGCTGGATAACCAATATCATGCGCTCAGCTCTGCAGGACACGCTGCTATGAAGATGCCAGCTTTAAAAGGAGAAAATTGTGCTTTATGTCAATGGCAAAACAGAAATTCAACATTTACCCAATAATAATAAGAACCAAATTGTAGACGAGCAGCGTCAGAAGGCTGTGAAATATTAGTTGCACCAAGCTGCACTGCGTTGTCTGCCAGCAGTAGTAGTCAGATTTTAGATGGTGCTCCTGGAACCAGGACAATTCCATTTTGGTCTGATTCTGCATTCCATGCACAAATAACTTCTGCCACAGATCGTTGAGCAAAAATATCATCAAGGTAAGACTGAGCGATTTCCAGGAGAGCATCCTTACTGAGTCTTGTAGAGTTTTAGAAAATATATTTTGCATTTTTGCTTGCCTCTTAGAAAATATAATATAAAGTTTACTTCACGTCGAAGGCAGAGCCTATTTTGAGTGTGTCATAGTTCACATACATATAAAATTAGAAATATCTAAAAAATAATCATTCAGATGAAATACATAAAATATATCATACAAATAAAAAGCAACATATTATATATTATTATATATACTCCAGTTGTAACATTTGAAACCCAATTTAATAAAGATATATGCTGAATTTGTTTTCGAGTTGTCGTTTAATGATTGTCGAAACTTCAACTCTACATTGATTTACCAAAGTACTTGTATGGCTCGTTAAAACAGTTTATACTGAATCTAATACATTACAAGGACATGTTTTTCTGTATAATATAAATAAAAGTCGGGGTGCTATGACGAGGGTTACTTTTGAGTTGGCATACTAACCACCTTCTTACAACAATTCGACACGATTTTAATTAAAACAGAACAGAAAATAATAAAAGTGAACTCTGGAAATGCGTTTGTCACTTGTCAAGGGTTACATATATAAACCTAAATACTGTCTATTTGCTCGCTTAATGTGCGATTTACAACAGATTTAGTATGTACAATTAAACGAATAAATAAATTACGAAAGTCAGTCAGAGTAAAAGAGGGAATTCAAAATTCGCGCCAAAAACAAATAGATAAAAACAGAAGTTTATTGAATATTTATATTACAATCGCAGAATATTGTAAAGTCAATATAAAAACACATGACATTTAATAACAAAACTAAGAAGTACCCATTAAGGAACAAGATATTCACAATTTTATATAAATATATACTTTAAAGAGCTAATAAATATCAATATTAATGATTGAAGTGTCCCAGTAATTTACATGCAAAATTCGATTAAATTCAATGTCAACAAGGCGGACACATAATTAACCATTATTTTGTTTATCAAAAGTGAGTGAATAGATTTAAAAAGACGAAAAATCAACTTTAATAAATTAATTAAATATTGTTTAATGTCTGCTATTAAAAGGCAAAGGTTTTTAATTTATAAATCCCTTTATACTGCAAATTAAGAATTTCCTTTATGAAAAAAATGTAAGACAGCTTTAGATGTTAGTTATTTTATAGCTTAATTGGCAATTCTCACCTAAAATGTGAGCAGGCCTCAAAATATATAACATCTTTATAGATCATCAGCTTAAAGTGGAAGATTGCAATCATTCTGAAAAAAGTAAGTTGAACAGACATATTTGTGAAAGAAATATATTTTTATTTTAAGTGCTACACCTTTTTTTTACGCATTTTTAATGGATTCAGGGTGTAATACAACATAAGCTCAACTCACTTTTAACATTCAATATTGCATTTATATATATTGGCGATTTAAATTGGGCTTCGTTAGTTGACTTTTGTTTGGTCTTCTCAAGCCATTAATGCCAATTGCAAGTTAAAAAGAGCATTTTATTGCGACTCGTTCACGAGCAGTGAAACCCAATAAATTTGCATTTAAGAGACGGCAAAAAGCGAAAAAAAAAAAATACATTTTAAATTTAATTAATTCAATTGCAGACCGATGTGCAATGGGCAATGAGAATGCTCCTGTATAATTTGGTCTTCTTTTATTGGATTTCTCGTGCGAGGCTCATCTGAGCTCCAAGTATATTTAATTTAAAACGAGAAACGTAAAGTATTTAAGTAATTCATTTAACTATGAAACTGGACAAATAAAGCCGGTGTTAATAAAAAATCTTTAATTTGAGTGTTCCTCTTGACAGGTTGAATTTTCATACTTGCTTCTAAATTCCTATTTGTATATATAAGATTTGCAGATTTCTAATAAAACAGATAATTCAGTTTTCATTCATAGCTTATCTTTTTGGCTTGCTGCTTTGCATTAAATATTTTCCTCTTGTAAATATTTTTTTTTATGCACATTTATACATTGATGAGGCAAAGACACTTCCGCTGCATTGCTATATGAACTTCCGCCTGGAATTAGTTGCCAGGATCAGGAAGTTTGTATGCCAGACATACTTCCGGTTTTGCACGTGCATTGCTGTCGCGACTCCGTATTCTATTTTAGAGTCAACAGTAAAATCGCAAATGGCATTTTAGTCTAGTCGTGTTCGACAACCATTATTGTTATTGTATGTTTCTACACCAGAGTCCTTGTATCCTTGCAGCTGTGGAACATTAATCGAAACAAAGACGAAGCCATTCGCAAATATTATTGTTGGCTAAATCTTGATGTTTCCTTGCAGTCATCAAGTATGAATAATATTAAATTTAAACAGTGGTATGTTTAAAGCTAACTAGATGATGATGTTGAAACTTATTCTTTCACTAAAACCTAAACATTAGTAGTTGGGGTTATTATAATTTAAACTTTACTTTCTGCTAATTACAAGAGTTTTCTTTGCTGCCGGAAAGCTCGTTAAAACTATCCAAGACATGCATTTAATGTTGTTTCCTTTTTAGAAATCCTTTGCACCTTTTGATGTGCATTGGGTGGCTATTATAACTTTGTCAGCATTTCCACATGACTAAGCTCATTCAAAAGGATGCGTCAGCAGGCGTGCAACACTGAGAATGGAAAGGATAACGCCGATAACGGACAAACTTTGGTGCCACATCTGCTGACATTTGTTTGGTAGTTTTTTTTGATGACAAATTTACAGGCCAGTTGTAAAATTATGCAAATCTGCACAGCTAACAACAACAGCAGCTGTTGCAGTCTTTTGAATTTCAAACGACTTGAAAAAAATTCATTAAGATTCAATTTTTAATGCACTTGAACATTAAAGAAAGAAATATGGTTTTTGGCAGATGACGCAAAAAAAATATAACATTTTCAGAAAACGACGTCATCGGTGAATTTCTTAGTTTATCCACTGATTTCTTGACTTTCCATTTATTATTTGAAGAACATTAATTTATGCATATTTTTTATTGCATTAATATTTAAGCAGAGCATACCAAATTCAGAATTTAAGCACACAAAACAATTGAAATGTGAAAAATGTACTTAGACCTTCGATAATTTCTTGCGATTACCGGCGCTTTGAAATTAATTATTTCCTGTTCAGAGTTTTCTTGATTAGCATTCCCATTGTGACAATTTGCTGAATTTTTAATTTCGTCTCGTCCCAGGAAGCAATTTCACTGTCTTTCCACTTCCGGTCCTTAAGAAAAGCATTTCAATAATCATTTCATGAATTGAAGAGCTGTCAAAATAGCAAAATAAATCTTGTAATTCTAAAATGGCGTATTTAGTTTAAATGATTATAAATTTTATGTATAGTGATTTATATAAACAGTATTTTTCAGCAATGATTTGTACTTGATTCAGATATGGAGAAATGAAAGCTTTAAGTTCTTGTTTTAAATTTAAGATGTCATTTCTTCTGCAATAATTTACTCAGGTCCGAATTTCTTTCAATATTTTAAAGTTCTTTTTATACATATTAATTCTGCAACAGCTGAAAATGCGCTAATTTTCATCAAGTGGAAAGAAAATGTGAAGTGGCAAATGTTCACTTTCCATTAAACACTTTGCTGTACGGCTGCAAAAATTAATTAAAAATATAATTATGCTACTGCACTTTATTTAAATCATAACACAAGCAGAACACTAATTAAAAATTTAAATTTCCCTAGATATAGTTATATCGATTTGCAATCACCTTTAACGAATAAACCGCACTATGTAAAAATCTAAAGAGTTGATTTTTATAATTAAATACAAATCTTATCAGAAGTTGTTTGAAATCAGTTGTTAATCGATTAGTCAGTGGGCCGTGGAATTTCGAAAATCTAATTAGTATTCACAGACAACAGTAACATTATAATGATGATCATGATGATGATGATGATGATGAATGTGGAATGGGCCTACAATACTAGAGCCAAAGTCTGGCCAAATTATCACGTCATTTGTCAGTCGTTGTTGAGAGGTGCGAAATAAATTACCAGCCACTTGAGACAGACTACGCAAGTTGGCAATTCTGTTTATGTTTGTATTGTTAGGGTTTGTACTGAGTGTAAGTGACATTATTCATACAACCTGTCAACGGAGGAATTACCTTCTTTGATACAAAGTCACGCATCCAAGTAAGATGTCTGCCACGTGGCACGTGCTGCCGTTTGTTTGTATATATATATTGTTTGTTTATTTGTGTGCATTGCATTTGTTATGTTGATGCCACTAATTTCTCAGCTCATTATTAGTTCTGGTTGGGCCTTGACTGATGACTGTTGAGGTGCTAATTGAAAATTAATTATATAAAACAAGTAATTGTTGTAAGAACATTACCATAATCACATGGATTGCCTAGTCGAGGGATTTCGACTAGAAGATACCCTTAAATAACGGCTGTAAGTTAAAGTCTTAAAAAAATTTGTTATTTGTTTGAATTTAAGAATTATATTAAATAAGAAGCCACGAAAGTTAATAAAAGTATTACTTGATATGGTCGAAATCGCTTTTAAAAATCGTTTCCATCGTGTACAATTAAATTCTATGGTCCATATTAAATTGGTGTTCTCGTAGAAAATGTATTAATTACAAAACATTTCCATAAAAAATTTATAATAACTCATAAAAAAAACAATACATTAATTTAAGAGAATAACAATATAATTGATACTACTTTTAATTGATAATGAAAATTTGGTAAAATTAATTTTAATCTAGCAGACTGTACATTAAATACACGTATAACATTAAACTAAGTAGAAAAATACATTAAATATGTATAACAGTAAACTAAGTAAAAAAATATATAACTCTTTTATTTTCAATATAATTGATTGATTTTTCTGTGCGCTTTTAAGCATAAATGTTTAGAGGCTTTCGTCTGGCCATTAAATGTGTCAAATTTTATGATATTCTTCTTGTGCAGCCAATCGTGCAGGGACCAAATATGGATAAAAATTTATACCCTCATTGCTCGACAACGACCCAAGCAATGCAAATATGTACATTTAACTATGTATGTATTTGGCTGTTCATCAGTTTGAGCATTTGAGTCTCTGTGTACATGTTTTGAATTTAAATAAGTCGCAGCCTTTAGTTATTACCCATTCTGCAGTTTTCTCTTTTGCCTGCTTCAGTTGTGGCCAACACAATCGAAATATAATGGTTTGAAATGATGGCAGCACAAATAATATATTGATATGGAAATGTTAAGAAAGAATCCATTGAACCATAACAACTGCTTTTAGCCATTTATGGTCGACTTAAAGAAAAATCCAAAGGCATATAAGAATAGTAAATGTTCTACAATTTGAGGATGCTTAGTTATAAGTAAATCGATAATGCTGTCTACTACATTTAAATAGATTACACGCCACTTGACTTGAAAGGATATCTGTCAGAGATGTACCCAAATGTACTTATATGTGGCTGGGATTGGGATCATCTTTAGTTTATTAACACCAATAAATATTTGTATCAAATCATTGACAAAGGTGCAGGGCAGACATGACAGTAATTTATGATGGATATATTTCTATTCGCATTTTATGAAGGTAACATTTTGGGTATCTGTCAATAAAAATGAATGTTAAATAGATCAGAGTAAAATAATCAAATGAAAAATACCTTTTTAACATATACATTGTTATTTATGTTCATATCCGCACGTGTGTGTCTCTGAAGTTGAAAACTTAACACTTAATCAATCATGGATTGCCATCGATATCAATATACAAACTATTTTTTCAAGTGACTTACCCAAATGGAATAATTTATGTGTTAATACAAATTTAACAGAATTACACACGTACATTCCATATTATTAATAATGAAATTGTTATTTGTTTTGAGCACGTGACATCTCATCTCATTTTGTACAACAAAAAACCAACAAAATTGTATAAATTGTTGCATACATTTTTGGACAATAATTAAAACATAATTGAATACAGCTTTTATTAAAATTTATGCCTTCAATTGTTTGGTTTTTTATTTTTTTAGTGAAGTGTTTATCATTTTAAATTGCTCATCGTTTAACCCATTGAATAAATAATAACAAACAATAAAAAAAAAATTATAATTTTTAACTAATCCCACATTAATGTGACCAAAAAAGCAAATAGATAAACGAATATTAAATACCAATTACAAATTAATTAAAAACAATTAAGTGTAGAATAAATTGGAAACAAAAATTGTGATTATTGTCGCTGAAGTTCAACGCAGAAAATAAAGGTGAATAATCCTTGCTGACTTCATAAAATGTTAAAAAAATAAAAACACACAGATAAGCACACATCATTATGTGTTCATAAAAATGTAAATACATATTTGTAATTTTTATTATTAAATAAATTTACGGAAAATCTGTCTGAATGCCGACTATGAGTAGACATAAGTACCTAATGTAAATACCATGCATAAATACCCAATGTCAATAGGATAATTTGAATTTGAATAATTTGATAATTTTTCGGTCACAAGTATAATTAGGCTCATTCAATTAATCAGGTTAAATTTAGCTGTGGATTTGAAATCATATTTTGCCTATGCAAAAAGAACTGTACAATTCGCAAATCATACAAACTATAGCAGCGAATCCAATGCAGAAACCTATGTTAATTTCCCTGGATGAAAATGAATCTGGAAACCGCTGAACAACTCAGTGAAGCCCAAACCCACTTATCGCTACAGTAGCTGGCCTTTACAAAGAGTTGCTTCCTCTCTCTTCTTTATCCCGTTTTTCCATCATGTTTACAGTGCACCAATTGGATGCCTCAATATAGGCAATTGCATTCGATCAAATGGCATCCATTGACTATGCATATCCACCAATATGACGGCGAGTGCACTTCTGTTTCCATTATGCACCTAGAAAACTTGTCGAAAAGTGATTGTAGGTCAAAGTATGCTTTTTCTTTCAGGTTTTTTTTGTAAGGATTTACCAAAATTGAAATGCTAACTTTAAGAACCTAAAGCTAAAAGTCTGATTTTCTCACAAAATGCAAGACGAGTCCTCAGCTGCTGCTAACGTTACACTCCTTAGCAAAACTTTTAACCAGTATAACAAACAATGGCTATAAACAAAGCTGTAACCAAACCTTAAAGAAGAAGTTTCAATAACCAACTCTTAGCTGTTTGCACGTCGAGTTTGAAATTCCATGAAATTGATAAATTTTGCACCTCTCATATAAAGTTTCCCATGAAGCGCAGAAAATAAAGGTATACAAAAAATACAAAAAAAAAAACATTTTATGCATTTTAGATTCAAAAATTTTTCATCAAGTTTTAACGCATATTTAAAATACAGTTGTCTCCATATGAATTTTAAATTTTATTATTCATAAATTTTATTTAATTTGGTGCATTTAGTTTTAGTTTTTGTAATCAAAATAAAATCGCAGAAATGCGAATTAATTTGGAATTTACAAATTACTGCACATCTACCTCAGATGCGGACCAGCATAATAATCCACGGACTGCGAACTGCGGATTGTGGATTGCGGTGGCCAGTCAAAGTTGTGGCATTAAGCCACAAGAAATGCATTTCTGCAGTGCTAATTAATGAGAATTGTGAACCGACTTAAATAAATAATAAACGGGAAAGTTATTTACCTGCTAATAACGCGTTTGACTTTATAGTGTCTATTTGTAACTGTGCTTGTTGTGATGATAAAATTCCAGATATTATAATCCCCTGGCATACCGTTCGCTGATTCCCTAAGCCATGTTTAATTAATTTTTAAGTATTTAATTGTTTCCATAGTCTACACGTGTCTACTGCATTTCTTTGGTGCTCTTTGTTCTGTTGGTTCGCTGCTACAAGCGGATTTTCCAAAGCTTACTTCCGCTCTTCCCCACACACTTTTCCCTGGTCCAGCAGCCACGTTACCACGACTAAAGCAGTTGTAAAGGAAAAAAAAATATATACTGTGTACCTTTATTTTAACACAACATTTTTATTTATGCTTACTATTCCAAGTATTTTTAATAAAAAACACTTAATAAAGCGAAAGCCTCAGGGAAAATGAACCTTGCTGGGAGATATTTTTTTAAAAAAGTGAAAAAATTTAATTTTAATGTAGCGCATCTTATTTTATATAATGGGTAGTAATAATGCTAAACATTTATTCTAAATATTTACAAATTAAATATGACAAAAACAAAGTCAGCAGTAATTTATTATCGTCTCTAATGTTAAATAATTTCTTAATATTAATAATTAAGCTTCACATTAACGTCAACTAAGTAATATCTACTTTTACTCATGTTATCTCTGCAGCTTAAATAAATTTTTAAGTTTAGTTAAAGTGGTTTATAAAAAGGTGACCAGAAGTGCCTAAAAACTGTTAGTACAAACTTCGAAAGCTAAGTAGAAATGCTTCAACCAACTCTCAGTTACCACTTTAAAGTTACATTCAATGTACTTGGGGGAAAATATTCTTTAGATTAACTGTGGAGCTCAATGTCTAAACAGACACATTGCCAAACACATATAGCCATGCTGTGTAAATGTTGGCCAACAACAACCGTTTGCAAACTGCACATCGGCTCAGAGCGTGGCAAAATGCCGATGTGTGCCAACAATTGGTGTGAAAAATGTTCAGAAAATGCCAAAAGAGGAAATAGACAAGATGACAGGATTCGGTAGAAATAATATTTGCTTTTCATTGCCTTGTATTGAGCATTGGAATATTTAAATATATTTAAAATAGACAGACTCACCCACATATAAAAGTTGTTGAACAAGTCTTTGGAAATATTTGAAATATTTATAAAAAGCATTTGCTTATTTGAAGAAATAGCTTGAAGCGTTTCAAACAGTTATTTTTAGTTTGTTTAGCCACACCTCCTTTTCGTGTATATAAATAAAATAAATGAAATGCCGAGCAAAATAAATATTTTAACTATTTAATACGCAAAGCATCAGAATTGTTCAGTGCTGAATTAATATAAGATGACTAAATGTGTTCCTGGCGCCAATGTCAATGTAAATAAATCAATGAGTCGGAAATGTCTGCTGATTTCATTTTTTTTTTTTGGCTAGTGTCAGCGTGAACACACCGGATGCGGGCAGATAGAAAGGTGATTAGCTAACCCACAAAAGATGAACGACGATGTCAACTTCCAGATACGATAGATAGAACATTTCAAGAGTAGTATCCGACAGCAGCTGAGGAGCACTTAAGGCGAGACAAAGGCAAAAACAGACCTGTATTTGGGTCAAACTGGCAACTCGCAAAAAAAATGTGAATCAATATAAGCTTATAGCTTAAGAGTAAGTATGTGTGAATGAGAAGGTGTAAAATAGACGGGTATATTTTTTTACCCAATGTTGTTGGGCGTTGAACAGGCCAAGAGACTGCTCTCAACTAAAATCTGCACCTTAACAACATAATTTAATATTAAAAAGATGTAGTTATTCTATATAAGAGGTAAATATAATAAACATCAAGGCATTATTATTTTCGGACTTCCTTGAAAGGGATTATATGGAAACACTTTAACATAATAAGCACACTTTGTAAGGCAGTTTGATAGTAACGAGGCAACTTCATAAAAATTTTGACGGCCATTTTATTTTGCAAACAAAGAAAGCTGCAAAATTCTAGTTTCATGCAGGCTTTCTCGACCAGCTTAAAAATTGTTAAGTTTCATTTTGTGCATTTAACGTTGTCTCTTTTGGTGGTTCCACATAAATCATCTTGTAGCACTTAAAATTTTTTAGAGAAATATTTATAAAAATAAATAAAAGCAAGAGACAGATAGAGGTGATTAAATAAAATATTTATTTACAATATTTATATTTATATATTTATAAACAATATTACTTTAAACATGAGCTTACAGTACAGCAAAAATAATAATAAAAATATATATTTATAAATGTATACAAAAATTAGGTAGAAATATGTAATGTTTATCTGTTAGTCAGGTGCTAAACCACCAGAAATTTTTAACAACTAAAAACTAAAAACTGCCCACTGCAAAGCAGACATAAATCGTGACTGGCTGTGCCGGTGAGGCAGGAGAATACACCTTGGGCAGTTGTTGGACAGATGAGAAATCTTTCAGCATATGTGTGTTTGTATGTGTGTGTCTGTGTGTTGCATGGACAAGAATTTTCACTCCCAAAGCTGTTTGCGGTCTGCAATGTGGCTGCTGATTGTGTAATTGGATTAGGGAATTTTGTGGAAAAATTTATTACATTTATGTTTACCAAATAAAAGGTGTAAAATATTACAAATTTCAAAGTTGCACCTTGCAAACATGTGAAAAACAATAATATTTTGGTAAGCGTAACGAAAATAGTTGAAAATTGTAGTAAAAAAACACAAACTATTGAATACTTGTCCATTCATTGAGAAATTCGAAATATATTCGAAGAGCCTGTTGCAATGAGAGGAACAATTGCAAGGATGCTTTGATCTGTAAAGAGATTTTAACAATTTATTAGTTTTCGTTTGAGAGGATACGTCGAAAAATATTTCAAAAACTTTGCAAATTATTTTCTTGCTTATTTGAATTGAATGAATAAGTGGCAACTGCAAATACTTCGAATTACATATAGATGTGGAAGAAAAAACCAGAGGGATTTTATATCAATGTATTTTCAAACAACTATTTTATCTTTACAAAACTAGAGAAGCAATTTGATTTAAAGCAAACATTTGTTGTACACCATGACAGAAACCAAATGTCAAATTGTTAAGAGTGTCTGGCAAAGAAATAAAATTAAATTCTCTCCACGTTTGTTAGCAAATAATTTACTGTTGGCCGAATTGTTTCTACGTTTGTAATAGACCAACCAGTTTATTTACGATACTTAATTAAATTTACCAAGTTTTAATAAAGACAAATGATAAGTTTTGCAAAGGCAGCCTGATTTTACTTTCCAGTTGATTGCCTAAACTATTCGTTAAATTTAAGTAGCTTAAAGATCCATATTAAATGTCTGTTAATACTATTTATACTATTTAATTGAAATACTATTTATTTTCATTAAAATTTCACTCAAACAAATGTTTTTCACATGACTACTCTGGTTTAATTCATAATTATTCAAACTCACAATGAGTTAATACATTTAAAATAAATATTTTGAAATTACACAATGCCTTAACTGTATTTTGGTTTTTTTTTCAATTTGTAATTTATGAATTACTTACATTATTTAGCAAATTTAAATGCAAAATAAATTTCAGTCTAAGATTCTTAATTTCATCATACTTAATTTTAGCTGCTGCAGCATTTTGTCTCATTGCATAAATTCGTAATTTTTCTGTTTGAATATTTCCCATTTCAGTAAATATCATACAACACTGGTAAACTTATTTTACTTCATGTCAGTTTGAGGATATGCGACACTCATCACACGTGACGTTCGGATATGAATAAGTAATTTCTCTTACTCTGATACCGATGCTATCAGAGTATATTAGTTTCAATTCAATTTCCGTCGCTTGCCGCGGCTGGCAAAGTGTCAAAATTGTGCTACGTCTACTAGAAGGTTGGGATATTGATAATCTCAAATCGATAGAGCCGCCTATCTCCAAAAATTTAGAGAAGGAGTTACCAAATGTGAAAGATATTTTTTGGTAGCTTCCTCAAAAGATTGGCAAATACATTAACAGAACTATGTTTCTAGAAGCCTGAAATCCGCATATCTTTCACAATTTGTAAGTTAGTCATAAAATTTTAAAAGTACGGAAAATTATTGGTAATAATTCTAAGAGATCCACAAAAAAATTTAATAGCCCGTCTTTCATAACCGATACGATAAAACTATATATATCACCGATACTATAAAACCATATATATACCATATTTGAAGATTGACATATTTTAAGAAGTATATTGCTTGTAACATTTCCAACATCTCACCTAATACACCCTATTTTGCGGCACGTATCATTAGAAAGTATTACTTATGGTAAAAGAGTGTTTCGCAGTCGGCTACGCCCGGTTGCAACTTTCTCGCTTGATTTTTTTTCTGTATATTTACTTAATTTATTGAATGAGTGCACAACGTGTTTTTTTTTCAGAAAATGGCCTTTGCTTTTAATGCATGCGAATTTTAAAGCAACAGGTTGAATTAAATTTGCAATAAAATGGGTATATATTGGGTATATATTTCTTCTTTTTTTTAACAATTTTATCTTCCCATAGCAAATTAGGCATGCAAATGCAGGATGTTCAACTTATTTCGTTTGACATATATTTCTATTGATTAATATTTCGCTAATCGCTTTTAAATATATACTCACAAGAAGCAACATACTTTTTGACATTTTAAGTTTATTTTTAAAAGTTTAGCTTAATTCGCAAATTGTTTAATGAGTTTCGCTACAGGCTAATAAAATATTGTTAAACTGCAAATGTTGTCGTTAGCACTTATTGTCATATAAAATTTGTTCGCTTCAGCACTGGCTGACAATAGTCCGCATGTTTTGAGACGCCTCGAGACTTGTTGCAAAAACTTTTTGGCACCTCTTAAATAGCAAATGCCAATGGGCATAGAAGCTCTCATTATAAGTGCCAAAGTTTTCATTTAGTTGGTTTGCAGTTTATGCGTTTTTTTGTGTTATAAAATTGCAAATTTTCTGATTATGTGCTTTAAAGCATTTTACTAATTGTGTGCTAAATGCTCAATAATAATCATGTTGACCGCATTTAAAGACTTCTTATTATGCGGTACATAAATATAATCTATCTTTTTTTCATTTTATACATGAACTGGTTAATAAACATTAAATTTTCTATGAAATTACTGGCTTTAATAAACTTAAGTGTTAGACTGCTTAATATTTTCTAGGGTAGAATTAGTTGAAGTTGCAATTTGTCGTTATTAGCTTCGACTTTGTGGCAGCTTAAAAGATTTAGAACTAAGAATTTGCATAGAGATTAAAACCCTTAAGTCGCGGTCATTACCATAAAAAGTACCGGTAAATGAAAACTGAAAGTGAGACAGAGAAAGGTGTGATGCATGTCGGCTGACAGCAGAATTATATACCTTATCTCAAGCTATAATCTCCGTCATAAATTTCAATTAAAATTCTGACAGTATCAGGCATTAATTGTTGCACATGTATTTTTACTTGATGGGCTTCAGTAAGCCATTTAATTAATATTGAATTAAATGTCAGACCGCAATTCCCAATCATATTCAAAAGCACGCACAATCAGCGCCATTAACACATTTTGCTCCATGTTAAATGGCTGTATGAAAACCCTATTTTCGAAAAATTAATGTAGTTGTATTGCATTTTGATCGGTCATGTCGCTGGCGATTAACTCACACTGAAAATGCAATTTAAGTAGGTGCAGATTTGAGCGACAGTAAAATTAATAATAATTCCTTGATTATCTGGTACTCGATTCTGTTGTAATAAAACTGCTACTTTAATTTATTTTATTTTCCCAGCTATGCGTCGAATCAAACACGAACATGTTCGTTCGAGCAACAGGCGTTACTTTGTGAAACTAAGTATCTAAACACACAATAATTCAACAAGATTGCGTTTGACGTTAGGATAAAAACATGTTGTGGCGAACAAGTTGCAAGACATTCAAATTGTAATAATGCGAATAAAGTGTTGTTTGGAACTACTTGAGTATCAGTACGAACATGCTGCGACAGACCGATTCGGTATCTGATTGTGGTAAATATACCAATATTTATATTCTTGGCTAACACCAATAGCTTAGCTGAGGAAAATAACTTTAAAATAGCACAACATTGTAGATATTATCAGATGCACAAGCATCCCTGACATACGATATTTGGAGCACCAGTCTGAACTGAACTAGAATAATAAAATTTTATTCCGAGTTTACTGAAAGCTTACTCCAGCTGCAGTTGAGTTTTATGCATGTGGGCGAAGAAGGTCTGGCACCGCAAATAGTTGGATTGTTGGCGATAAATGGCGACAGCTGAACTTTATTTATTCGCTTTTTGGCCAAAGCAAAGGTCGAATATAAAGCTTTCGACTGCAAAAGATAGTCAAATGCAGCTTGTGAAATTTCCCCAAAGAAAACAAAAAATGCAGCATTACAATGTGTGTGGGAAGTGTGCAGTTATTGCAAATTATGTTCGTGTCAACAGATATTTACAAGTTGTACAATGCATAAATTTGAACAAACTGGATTTGCACTTTTTTTTACTTGCTTTTGAGCCAATGTGTTAAAGGGAAAGAAACTAGATTATACTTTGTCACAAAGTAAGAAAAGTAAAAGTAAGTTTAAGGTTCGCTTTAAATTGAAATACAGTGGAAAATCCCAATTTTGACATAACTAGATAGTTTGACTGAAAGATGGTAACTCTATTATATAGTAACAAATCACATAAATAAACACTTCATAAATACATAAATTCTTGTAAGAAAAGTTAACAAGTCCGACAAATATTTCGTGAATTTATTACAAACACATTAAGCAGAAATTCCACATTAATAATTCACTTCCGCATTCTTGCATCCAGCAGGGTCAACTTCTATGCACTTCCGGCTATAACCAGCTATGTTGACCACCCAACGGCTAAAAGATATCCTGCGGCATCTTTCTACAGTTTAAGCGCATAATTAAAATCCGCTTGGAGGACACTCGACACTTGTTGATATACCAAGCAGGACTACTTTTTGGTGGCAGGACAATGGCTGTGCCCATAAGTTTTATTTAAATAATTTAGCAGCTAAAAATGACAACAAAAAAAACTTACAATAAGAATATAAAAGAGCATTTTAAATAAAACTGTAAAGATAAAGCCAATTTAACAGAAAGAACTATTTAATATTTATTAGGAATTAAAAAGTATTTCTAGTCTCGAACAAACAAAACCTGGCCAAATATAAAACTGCATTGAAATGTAATTCCCATTTGTATGTAATCCAATTTCCAGGCACATAATGTTCTTACCCAAGGAGCAGCCAGATGGGAGCAGTCATTAGTCATAGAGGTCATAGTTTTAGGCAAACATATGCAGACTAAATCAAATACGAGCAAAACTTGCATGTGGAGCCACAATTATTTCACAGGGCAAAAAAAAAAAAGAAGAAGAGTCATTGACGTTGCTGGGTATTTACCAAAATGTCGCAATATCCTGCTACTGCATCCTGTTCATTCTCGAACAATGCGTACATTCAATTCCCCCAGGAGATGAATTAAAAACTGCAGCCACGACGCCTGACAACTTTTATAAAAAAAAAAAAAAAAAAAAACTAAAAAAAAAGAGAAGAAAAACTGAATATTCCCATGAAAGATGAAACACAAAAGGGCAACCCAACGCAGAGGGAGGGAGAAGAGATAGAGAAGTGGAGAAGTGGGAACGCTTAAGCATTGTCTAAGCGCTGCGGGCCAAATAGCAGGAAACAGCTCTAAACAGTAGAAATCAACAAAATGTACTTGCAACAGCAATAGCGTGACGCCTCCAGTGCTAACAGCAATTCATTTGCGCCTCAAACAAACGAGTGCGAGACAATGGCCAACAGTTTCAATCGTCTGTCCAATACAAATTTCTCTGAAAATATTTTAAAGTCTTTTGAGATGGCCCACATAAATAGATGAAGTGACTGTGGTCACAACCTGTAAACGGACAACAACAACAACAACAAAAACTGGTTTTGTATTCCCTTATTGCATTTGAGTTGTGGCCTCATCTATTTTCCTTGCTACTGCGGGGCATCTTGGCCCAGACACTCGGACACTGTGTAAATATGAAAGAAACACAAACAGAGCTGAAGATGGACAGTCCTTGCTCATGGCAATCATTCAACCTGACAAGGGCATCTGTTTCCCTTGGCCTGGCCAGAACTGGATATAAAAGTAATTGTACAGTTGCGGCCACTTTGATGTGGTTTAAGCCAACCAGAAATATCTCAGAAAAAGTGAGTTAATTTTGTTCCCATTCATTGTTTTTATTTGAGCGGCACTTCAATTATTATCAGTTAGTCTAAGTACAAATAATAAATAAGAGTGTTAAATTTAAGCCAGTTGTAAATGCTATGACAAATTCTGTGAGACTAATAAATATTTTAGAACTAAGAAATTGTATTCTCTGTTTTTCCATGCCATATTTACACAGTTTGTAAAGAAACTGTTGCAGTTTGTCGAGGTTTTCCAGTTGTTGATCAAAGGGGACCGCAAACCACCCAGTGAGAAATTTTTAAATTTGCATCTTAATGAGTGGAGTGAAGGAGTGAAGGAGTGCTGCAAACGTGGTTGCAACATTGTAGTTGCTAAATTTATTCAGTCGCAAATTATTCGCCTTGCCACACGGAGCACAGTTTCAAAGAAAATGCAGCCAACAACAAATGCTAATATTGTCTTCACACAAACATAAAAAAAACCTGCTTATTTAGCCATTTCAAATCAAATTTTTAGAAATATAAAAATATATACCTCTTTATAATTTATTATTATTTTTATACAAAAGAAGCTTTAAAATACTTTTCTTTTTGTATATATTTCACAGCTGCTCAACTTGACTACGTTGGAGGTGGCAAGCACTGGAAGACTCCCCGTGGACTTATTCCCTTAATAATCTTGTATTCAAGGGTATTGTTATGGTAGTCACAATTCGCAGCAGCCACTTCTTGCGGAATGACAAACATTTGTTGTGAATCCTTTGACTTGAAGAAATATGATGTGCAAATAAAAATGTCAGCGGGAAACAGCTGACGAGTGAGCGACCGAATATAATGCCACATATGTACAAAAGGACAAAAGGACAAAAGGACACTTGCCGTATTCATTCAGTTAGACAAACAGTTTATGCTGCACTTGGCCAGATTAGCTTGCCTCAAGTTCCGCTTAAGCTGCTTTCATTTGAGTTGTTTACTGTTTCTTTTTTTTTTGCGTTTATAAAAGCAATTTATGAGTTTGCAAAAGATTTGGCTCAGCTTCAAAAACCGCAATTTGAATTTATTCTGATTTTAAAATAATTTCATTTACCACAAACATTTGTGTTTTTTTTTTATTATATTTTGGCAGCTTTTGGCCAGGACGCCACAGATGTAATCATTTGTGTGTCAGATATTTGCACGTGCCAATTTTTGTCTGCTTTTAGCCGGGCGGAGCCAAAACCGCTTTTACAAAGTTTTAGCCATTTCTTTTGTTGCGTCAATGTCAATTGTCACCCAAAACCCAAAACCCAACTCCAGGCTGACTAAGCGATAAGCACAGAAAAGAATCGCTTTTGTTTGCAGCTGACATCTCCGTCTGGTCTTTTCTAAACAAAATGTCTGTCATAATGATGACAAAGCTGGCTAAAAGCAACTGTTGCTGCTGACATTAATTTCAGCTCCGCCGGCAGATGAAAGTTAAGTAGGCTCGAACAATCACCAAGTGGAATGTATATGCACAGTGACTCATGCCAGTTTGTTTACCAAATTGATTAATAATCCAAGGATTAGCTATCGATAAATATCAATATTGCAATGGGCTTTACATGGCTTGCCGCCCACTTTCCCAGCGACACAGCAAACAGAGGGCGAAAAGTTTTCCCATAAATATGCGCTGTGCAACACATAATCCTTGATATAAGAGGACTTGGATACACTGATAATTTCAAAATGGATTATTCGATTTAGTTGACAGTGTGGCGACACACCCCAACTGTCTGTAAAAAATAGATGCAATAAAATATTGACAATGAAACTTAATCAAGTCTGTTGCAAGTTCGAAAACTGTTGCAAACAATAATATATATATATATAAATTAATTGAATAACTAACTTTATTGCTAAGAATGAGGAAATCAACGTAAGTCGACTCTGAAATTCACTTCCTGGTTAAGCAAACTCCAAGTAGCACGTGCCACACACGGCAATCCGGGGGGCACCTCGTCAGATCTGTTGGTTAATGCTTGGAAAATATGTAAGGTTTAAGAGTTGCTGTTGCCATTTCAGTTGCTGTTGCCACTTCCATTAGCAGGATGCCCTTAGTAAAGGCGTTAATTTACTCCCATCTCGTTGGCTGTTTGCATAAATCAGCGCTGCGTTGCCTCTCTCTCCACTCTTTTGGCTGTAGACCCCCCTCCACCCTCACCCAACATAGCACACATTTTGCTAAAGCCACAAGTATCCTGGAAGCTCGTTAAGCGGTTGCCACGTTATTTCCAAGGTAAACCCTTTCCTAAGTATAGCCGTCGGGTCGGGAATTCGCACCTGGTTGAGCGTATGTTTGCACACATTATCTTCCCCAACTTGGGGATTTACAGATGCTCAACTAAAGGGGTTTAATATTTTTAGCTTGGTAATTTTGAGTGTCAGTTTTAATTTAAGAGCGCCTTGTACTCATTTGTTGAATAACGAGTATAACGAGTTGTTGCCCTTGCTACCACTTCAAACTCTGAACTTTAACCAAATGGTAAAATAATTTAAATTAAATAAGCTTTAATGCAGTACTCTTAACAGTTTCTGATTTTATGCAGGGAATATTTAGTTATTATTTAAATTGAATACTTCTTTTTCTCTCGTTATTTAATTACTTCCCTGTGCACATTTAGCTTGAAATCATTTGGTCTCATTTAATTTAGCATTAAATTGCAAAATAGCGCATCTTTACGATTGATTAGCAACGCATTTAATTAAATCCTTTGTGATTGGCAAAAAGTGACAAGAAAGCAGTAAAACAATTACAAAAGAATTGTTTCTGATGCATCATCATTAAACGCGAAAAATTGTGTAATCAGCCAATGATTTGGCTAGATTTTAATTGAAAGAAACTAACAACATGGCAACTGATAAAACGTGATTTGCTTATCTTATGCTCAATTAATGTATTCCATTGGTAGCTGAAAAAAATCAACAAAAAATAGATAAAAACATTTGTATTTGGATGCACGTAAAGTCAAGTGAAATAGTAAAACAAATGTTCGCAGTAAGCAAATGGCTTAACTATTTTCCAGATGTCAACCGTATAATGAACGAACCTGGTGCGAATTTTAGATATAAGATTTTTTCCCATTTCTGCATTATTAAGTAGCTCAGCACGTCGAAGATGAGCTCACAAGTGGGGAAGCTCCACCAGCTCCTGGAAAACCCCACGGGGCGTTGAACATGCTGTGAATATTTTTATCTACTATTTAAGACAATGGGCCTAAACCGTGTTACCATTTTATCCATATAAAAGGATAAAAAAGCTAAGACCCTATTACCATTTCTGACAGCTTGTGTTTGCTGTGCTGTCACTTTTTATAACCTTCACATATTTGCACATTGTTTACATATGTTGACAGAAGTATAGATTTTAATATTGAGACAAAATAAACCAAATTAAAATTTAATTTAAAACTGTTAACGTTTTTTAATAATTTAAATGAAAAAGTACTTTACTTGGCATTTAATTTGAATTAGCGGTCTTTTATTTTTGCCATTTAGAACGATTTAAAAAGTCTTCGAATCTGCACAATTTACACAGAATGCAATCAAAAGAAAAAATTAATGAAGGCTCGATTTAAAATATAATAATTTTGAGATAAATCTTTGGTGTCTTTGGTACTTTGGAACAAAGCTTCGTTTGATATAAATTTTTTTCATTATTGCGAGTGGAAAAAAATAAATAAAACTGCAGATGCCCATTCAATTAAGAATGCTTTTAATATTTATAAATGATTTTTAACGAACTGCCAGAGCAGAGTGTAAAACAATCACTTCTGCAGCGACCGCAAACCTCAACCAATTCCGTCAAGAATATAAATATTCGAAAAACACGTTATTTGCTCTTACCAATTGCTCAACAGTAATTATCTCAAGAAATATTATTTGATTTTTATATGCTATCAAGTTTCGATAAATGATATATTAAGCAGAGTCTTATAAGTAGTATGATGAGCTACAAGAATCCTGAAGACAACTTTAAATTTAATCGAAAGCATTTTCTTGTGTTCAAAATGCTTTGCCAACAAATTGAATTAAATTTTTATATTTTTTCCAATGCGCAGTAATCGTTATCTGTTTTGATATAATAGGCTTAACTATGTCACATTTTTGGCAACGATGATTAAAGCATTTGGCAAGCAGACTGACTGCAGAGTTGGCTAATAATGAGCCAAATGTTGCAAGTTCTCAGCTGGTGCAGGTTTCAGCGTTAGTCATGCCAATGAAAAGGGTAAGTTGTCATAGGATTAAAAATTTAAAAAAAAAAAAAAAAATTGTTTACGTTAAGCTGGCAACTTGTGTTTATTCGATTTTGTAATTACATAGTTGACCTCTTTCTGTTGGTTGCTTTGGTTTCAGTTTTGCGAGTATTAATTGTGTAATCAAAATAAATTGGTTTCGGATTTCTATTTCTCTTGACAGAAATAAATAAATTGTCATTTATATTACGCATTTAATGCTTGCTATGCTCTTATTCTTGATCTGGAATTCTTAAACAAGAAGCTATTTTTTTATTTACTTTTTATTTGGCACTGCGCATATTTGCGTACTTGCAGCGGCAAGCAGAATTCGACAGCTGTCCTTGGCAGGACAACTGGGGAATGCAATATTCAGTCAGAAATTATCATTTGTGGTATTCCCACTATATGTGGTGCACATGCCATGTTCCATTATTGCTATTATTGTTGTGCAAACTTTGCTCTTCAATGCAACTAGAGCGTGGTCAAACAACAATATTTTTTTTTTATTTTGCATCCACTTAAATCTGGTTGAGAACGCGTTTACTTTGACAAGAGCCATCCTTCTGCTGCCAATTAGCGCTGCTTATGCTCTCAAGTGTCAACTTGTTAATGTAATTGTACATCACATCCGTCGTGTATTGTTAACAGCCGTTAACAAACACTCGAGGCGCACAAACAAATGAGTAATTGACATTTCAATAAGTGGACCTTGGCAAGTGAAAGCACCATATATCGCATATAAGCTGTGTAGCAGGGCGGGACAGGACAGGACTGGACTGGACAGGCAGCTGACAGATGGTAACAAGATACACAGGAATATTCGTAGCTATCAAAATACCACAAATGAATTGAAGTTATGCACAATACACAAGCTGCTACCCGAATTTCAGCAAGATTGCAGTACAAAAAATACATATTCTGCCACTCATATTTTAAAATAACAACATTTTTTCATATTTTATTTTGAAATCCACACATTTCTAAAAATTCTACAGATTTAATAAAATTAAGAGAGATTATTGTAGTCGAGTAAGCTCAGCTACGGAATACCCTGAAACCATATGTAAAATATGGTTGTTTATTAATATGAAAATATGTTGCCAGGGAAAAAACTTTTACTTCAGAAAAGAAGAAATGACAATGAAGTTAATGAAGTTATTTACTAATATTGGTAACAGTTATAAATAACTAAAATATATATCAATTGCTGTATTACAGTTGCGTTTTTAATTGTACAATTAATTGTACAAATTGCCAATATTGACAAGAATGACTTGGCTTCTGATTGATATTTTTCAGATATATGTATTGTATATACAACTTTATTTTCAATGTGATCAGGGTATAAAACAAATATGTTCATATATTATTTAAATATGTGTGTTTTTGTGCTTAATTGTTTTTCCAAGTGTTAACAATGAGTATATATATATATATATACATATGAAAAATGTTGTGGAATAAATTAAACTCCTGTCCAAAACTGCTTCCCTCGTGGAGGACTCTTTAGTCGAGCACTTCCAGCTTTTTGAGTTTATGTTGTTTATTTGTATTGCGATTCACAATTGCTGTTCCCGTCGCAGCTATTGAAATTGGACTGGCAATGCGAACATTTCTCAAGCTCGATTAATATTTAAAAATGATTGGAGCCGCGCGCAGAAGCTTGACAAAATGAAAATAATAATAATAATAATAAAAGCACGGAAAAGTTACTTTGTGTTCGGAATTAAAGATTTAAAAACCAGTCGCATCGGGGGAAAAAAAAACAAATTTCAATTTGTATTTTAGCAAAATCAAGAGTTTGCCATCATGTGCCACATTTTTTTTCTTTGCTTCTTTTATTCAAATGGTGCTTATTATTCTCAGCTTTTATTGTTGTGACAACGGCACACATATCGCAAAAAAAAAAAATATAATTGCAGTCTGCGGTCGCTCGTTATGAAAACATTTTCAATTCGAAAGGAAAAAATATTATTCTTTGCTGGCATTAAAATATTGTAATAGTCATTTATGCAGCAATTTTTTTTGCTTGAAATTTTTGAAACATTTTAAATTTTCAATATTGAGCAAATGTTTTGATATTTTTGTGATTTATATACTAAGTAACTTATTGCTATAAAAATGTTTTCAAAGTTGGCAAGTTTGTAACGCTGTCAACAAAAATAATTCAATATCATTGACCAAAATATGAGTGCCAAATATAATCAACTCAATTTGCTGCTCGTCATTTCAGCTCGTTTTTATTGTTGGAAAATCAACCAAAATGCAACTGGCTCTAATCAGGGTATCCAGTTGCATTTGCAAAATGCAAATTGCAAATTCAGATTACAGTTTGGCCATGTGGAATGACCCTTGTAATAATCATCCGGCAGCTGAAAGCTATTTGCTATTTGATATTTGCTTCAATTCGATCAAAACTTGTTAGCGAATTAATGTTTAACTGCAATGTATTTGCAGTTAGGCATTTTAACACTTGTCCCTTATGATTTAAGCCATAATCTGCAATCTTGCCAAATTTCTCGAATTAAGTAAATAAACTAATTACAGCTCAATGAAGTTGCTTAAATAATGCAAAGGTAATTTATGGGTTAACTTACATTTTTAATGGCATGTTGCATCCTGTGTGATGCTCTTAGTGGCATCATTAAAAATGCAATTAGCTTAACAACTTGTGGCCAAAAGTCCAAGAGGATATTGAATGATATGCACCAATACATTTGCATGCAGGAAAAACGAATGAGGAAATCCTGAAACGGCCAGAGGCGGCTCTCCAAGTCACAGTTGTCCATCGATGGCACAAAATTCTATTATCTTTCAAGCCAAACGAGGCAGCCTTTGCTTTTGTCAACAACAGTGGCATCCTCTGCCCAGAGCAAACATCAACCAGGCAGGCATCCTGCCAAGCTGACATCTCCAAAGAACACAGTGAACATGGCCAATGCAGCAAAGTTGCTGGGGGGGGGGGGGGGGGGAATCTTGTGTTTGGTTTGCTTGCACAGCAGTTGAAATGGTTGTGTTTATTTACTTATTTTTGGCATTGCCATAGTCGAGGTTGAAAGTAACGCAAAAACGTTCATTAAAATACAATTTAACTTTTTGGGTTGATTTAATTTATTTTATGCAACGGAACGTCTAGGAGTATGCTACATTTTATTGTAAGCAACCTGTGTGGTATGCCACAAAAAAAACCAAAAAAAAAAAAATTAAATGATGACTTTGGCAAGTTAGTTGAATTTAATATGAGTTCAAATGACGTTCTTTTACAAATTTACCCTGGCGTCTTAATGACTTTGAAATTGCCATTAAAACACATGTGTTTTATGTGAAAACAACAAGATAGGAAAAAAAGAATGGAAAGAAATAGTCAGGAAGTGGCACGTTTTTTTTTTTGTGGCTCTCAGGTTGCGTTCTATATACGTGTTGGGGCAACATTACATTTTTTCTTTTGTTTTTTTTTCCATTGCTAAAACTGATGGCAAATTAATTTTCCTAACCTTGTTTCTGCCAGCTGCGCAGTTTTTAGTGCATTTTAATTACACCCATCAAATTTGGTATCGTCCTACTCATAATCAAATTCAAAAGTTGACCAAGGACATTCAGAGCACTCAATTTATAAATAAATAATCCATTAACGATTTATGTTGCCAAATGTCGTTCCATTAATCAGCATGCGATTGTGAAAAGTTCAATAAAATTAGAATAATTTATTTGGCTCTGCAGTCTAGACTCAAATTTAATTGGCAGACAGTCTATGTAAAGCCTATATATTTATAGAATTGATTGCAGCTTCCAGACACAAATTTAATTCGCCTATAACCGTATATGCAAATTATTATCAACAAATAAATTTCTTTCAATTTTCAATAAAATGCGCCACAAATTGTTCTAAGAATAAAACGAATCTGGAAACATTAAATTCAAATCGACAAAAATAAATAAAGGCCAAGGCTCAGCATTAAAAGAATTTGCAAATTGATTGCGCTAATTTGTGGCTTAACATAAAAGTTATGGCGAAAAAAAGAACCATAAATAAAAATATAAATTAAATTGGTAGATAAACTGGTAACTGAGCACATCATTAAAAAAAAAATAATCGCTGGCAATGAAATTGGATTTGGTTGAGCTTATAAAAAACACAAACAAATTTAATAACGAGTGTAACAAATTTAGTGTCAAAACAAATTCAGTGTCAAGTTTACTAAGCACTTAGCCTAAAAGCTCAGCTGAACTTAGACCACGTTAATAAAAAAGAACCCCAAGGACAAAAGAGCAACGACAAACAAAAACTAAACAGCTATTTAATGCGCAGCTGGGAAATTAAATATTATAAATATGCAGCTTAGTTTAATATAGTTATATGTATAAATAAATATACATATATAATTCTTCTTGTGCTTTAACAAAAGTAATGAGAATAGATCCTTTTAAATATGGGTAAATTAAGCTATATATTTAAATGCAAATCTAGTTTATGTGTTTTCTTTTTGCTTTAATCCGAGTTAAAAGTCACACCATAAATTTCTTTATTGTTAACTAAGAACGCTCCACAATTATATAAAAGGTTAAAAAAAATAAAATGATCAATTTAATATCAAATGAAAGTTAAAAACCATATTATGCAAAATTAAAAAGCGACTGTTCATTAATCATCATTAATAATCATCAAGATATAAATTAATAAAATAAGGTACATAATAGAAAAAAAAAACTCATGGAGTATAAAATTTAAAATATCCCATTTTTTATTGAAACCCAGAAAAAAATTCAATTAACACAAAATATATTAAATACTATATATATAAGTATATACTTTATAGACTTCTGTGTTCAGAATATATTGGTATAAACAGGATTTACTGTTTGGTTACCACTTTTTTTTCATTCTAAATGTGTCTTTCGATGGTCTTCAGAGTGAGATTCACAGCGTGCGTCCAGTAAGAAGCTAGCCTAGATTTGCCATAGATCGTTAAATATAAATTTTAACCGAAGTAAAAAGTTTGGCAACTTGTATCTATCATCTTCAGCTGTTTGACTGCCATTTCTCGTCCAGCGAGCATCATATAAGAAAATGTTTGCCAAATGGAAAAAAACAGCCAGATGCCAGTTGGAAAGATATGGAAATTCAATTTAGTTAGCCATGGAGTTGCCAAGATATTGCTAAAATACGTCGCAAAGTATGCACAATTATTATTATTTATTTTACTAAATCTGGCTCAAATTAAATCTTCATCATTTGAGTCAGCCAATTAAGAATGATCAATGCAGGCTAAATAAAAAGAGTGAATGACATTTATTCTATTTACTTGCAATTTTATGTATATATTCAAAGTATTTTGTTTTTTCTTAAAACTTTTTTTTTACAAACTACATTAATTGTAAACATAATTAGAAATTTGTTTAATTCATTTCGTGTATTTTAGTACTTGTTTAAAGCGAATAAACAATTTAAATTTGAACTTGAATTTTCAGAAAACAAAAGGTTTATTATTGATATACATTTTCTTGTATTTTTTTGCTTGATTTTTTAACGTTTCCATTTTGTTTGTTGTACATTTTTTAGATCTGTAGTTTTGCTAATGCTTAAAACCAATGCAATTTGCGAACCAATAAATATCGAAAAAAATATTTAATTTTGGATTGATGTCATTTTGAGTACGTGGCATGCCAAGAGTTCTATATATATATATATATATATATATATTTTGGACAACAAATTATGTAACGTGAATGTGGATTGCGGTTGCATAAAATAAGATATCTGGATCTGGTTAGGATCTCAATTGGTGTTATGTTTATCGGTTTTCAATACATTTAATGTTTAGATACATACATTTATATATATATAGATGTATATACTATTTGTTATTATGAAAGAGAGACGTATGTAGGGGGTACGTTTGCTATATTTATTAGTATGGTATTTTAGCTTAGTTAGCGTACTTAGCGATCTGGATATTGTAAGTATGTCAGTTACATTTATACAATTATGCAATTCGGTTTTTTTTAATCCTCATTGAAATACATTTACAAGTAAATTGTATCTTGTTGTGTTGGGTTTATCGTTTACGTTTATCGTTTATCGTTTATGTTCATGCATGTCTTTAGCTATGTAGTTTTTTTTGAGTTATTTTGAATTTAGTCACTTCCAATTTTCTATGCATTTTGTGTTTATTCATTAATTTAATCATTATGTGTTTTTTATTTTTTTTTTAGTAACAATGTCCATGACAGATATTTTGTTCACTTACTTGCATCTTGCTTATACTCGTTTGTATTTTTGTTTTTGATATTACTTAGGCACTGTGTTCGTATTACATTAAAAAATTAATTAAAAATTTAAATTTAGGTATGTATAAATACATTGTAAAAAATTTCTTTAAGTTTACCGTAAACTAAAACCTTGCAACTCTCTATATGTATGTATGTATTTTTCATTGTATGTTCTAGCAATGTTTTTATTTATTACTTTTGTTTGTCTTCTCTTTTTATTTTTATTTTTTATTTTCTTTTTGGTATTTTCATAATTTATGTTTGTTTGTTTTGTTTGTCTCTATGTATGTATGTAACTTGTCTGTCTCCATAATTACATAATTAATGCATTTAACGCTGTACCAGGTTCGGTTCTAATGTTTATCTCTAAAAAGTACACGTAGAAAAGTCTAGAAAAGAAATACAACAAACAAATTATATATATATATAGATATATATATATTTGTATATGTTTGTCTGTGGGCGTGAGAGTGTATGCGTGTGTGTGAGTTTTATAAGTAATACTTTTAAGTAAACAAAACAGTTAATAATGCTCGCAACTAACCCGTACCAAAACCCAAACATTTCCACATAAGTCGCAACACTTATACGCCTAAGAACCGTTACAACTGGCTTATAAGTACATGCTATACGTAAGTACTATGTGTATGTATGTATGTACATATATATATATATATGTCCATGTGTGTGTGGCATACAAATTAACCGTTTGGTTGTTGTTGTTACAGTTACAGTTACAGTTAACGTTAACGTTACGGCTAAAAGTAATCCTCACTTAGCCTGCTTATGTTTTGTTGTAATTAATGCTTAGATCGTCACAAATAAAACCACTATATATGTATTCTAGTACCTAAATAACTTTAGTTGCGCCCCAAATTCCTCTATACATACATAGTTAACGAAAATTAGGTGTATATATGTGTGTTCAAGTGTTTTTTTTTTTTTTTTGTTTGTCCTAACCATGCAAAGTGAACGAAAAGCTCTTGTTGAAGAGCTCGAAACTGTACTGAAATCGTTGAAAAACCAAGAAATGCATCTGTATCTGAGAATGTCTATATATCATCATATCGTATTATAACAATCTAACAATCTTTTCTCGTTTCAGTGCAAAAAACAAAACAAGGAATAATCCAAATTATTGTTAAAGTGAAAGATTTGTGGTATGTTCTCCGTCAAAGTATTCCTTACACGAACTTATGTAGGTAGCCTATTCATTTGAGATTTCTTATTTATCGTATGTTATTATTTTTCTTTTCTTTTTTTTGTGTTTTTTTTTTTTTGGTTTTTTGGTTTTTTGAGTTAAGAGTTAGTTAGTTTTAAGCTTTACTTTTTCATCTTATTCTCTGCTTTGTTTTGTTGCATGTTAACAGTCTCAATTTTGGTTTTATTTTGGTTATTTTGCATATTTTTGCTCTTTTTTTGTTTTGTTTTCCATTTTTTGTCTATTTATTATTATCTTTTTTTTTAACTACATACAAATTAGTAATGTTTACTATCTCTCCGGTTTTGCTTGGTTTATTTGGTAACGCTTATCGTTTTTATTTTTTGTTTTTCTCTAAAATTACCATGTATAGATACACATACATACCTCGAGTTTAGAATTTATGCTTAAGATCGAACCGAAGCCAAGGTAAAAATCAAAAACAAATGCATCAGAGACCATACTATATAAACAATTTGCTGGCGTAATTAAACATTAAACGGCTTATGCACTTAGATATTTCTTGTCATCTCTTAACCAATGCTACTATTTATTATAATTTTTATTATTATTATGTTTTGTTTGATTTTATTTCTTATATGTTCTGTCATAAATAACGCCACGGAATTGATTTAATTGTTTGTTACATGTACAAAGCATGCAACACACATCAGATATTAACCCTATTTAACCTTGTGTTGCAGTCTACGTTTGTGTTGCATGTTTGTGTTACTTTGTCGTAATCTTATTGTTTGTTTGTTTTTTTGTTTGGTTTGCCTTGCCTATAAATTTAGTCATTACAAAAGGTGTCTTAGGTGGAATCGTTTTGTCTTAGGAATTTAGCTTAGATATCTGTTTAATTTCCTTATTTCAAATCATTCTAGTTAGTCTTTAATGGCTAATACAAGATTACAGTTGAATATACGTGAACCAAAAACAAATTGTGGGGGAAAAATCGCTCTATAAATTGTAAATGTAGCTTTTAAAAAAAAAACCCAGTTACTTAGCTTAACTATGATACCAGTCGAAATTGTTAACTAAATCAATAAATACATATATATATATAAATATTTATATATATGTATTAACTGACTTTAGCAACTATAATGTGTAAAAACGGTTCATTGATCTTCTAAGTTAATATTTTTTTTTTGTTCTTTGCATTGCATTTTCAGTGTTTGTTCATATCTCGCAGTTTGCATTTTGGCGCTTCATTCGTAAGTATTTAGCTTATATTTTAAATTATTTAGATCGTTTTTATATCTATTTCATTGTCATTTATTATGGTATATCGGCGAAATTTGAAAGTCCTAAAATGTGTTACCAATTAGTCAAATACCTTATTTTAAATCATTTCCTATTTAAAACCTAGCACATACTCAAAAACAAACCAAATTTATAAATACTTTGTCATCTTTCGATACGATCCGCTAAAAAAAAAATAAAAATAAAAAATAATGTATATCATGTTCATATTTACGATTGATTTGCATGTTTTTTTTCGTTCCACACATTTGTTTCGAAAACCAAAAAACAAAACCAAATACACGAAATGACATCGAAACGGAAAAGAATAGACAAGAAACAAAACAGATCCAATATTATATGCTCTGGATGCGTGGACATATATATAATGCTTGATTCTTACTTGTCTGTTGTATGGACTTGCTAAAACAATATCCTTACAATGTCACGCTTACATTTAAGTTGCATTTTTCTATACTTATTTCTTTTCATTATTTTTTTGTTTACTTTTTCTGAAGTATATTTAGCATTATTCTTTGTCATTTGTTGAAAGTGCAACACTTCATAGGTTTTTGTTTTTTTTTTTAGTACAATATTTAGATTTATTTTTACTGTTAAATTGATATATTTATGCATATATTTATATGTATATATATATATATGTATATATAATTGTATATAGTAGTTGTAATTACGTTTAGATGCATATATATGTAGTTCATTTATTAGGTTTTTTTATTTAAAAAATGTTTAACTTTAAATCATAATTCGTACGGATTAAAAAAGAAATTGTTTTACAATTAACAGTCAGTGTGTTTTTTTTTTAATAATTTTTTGTTTTTTTTTTTCTTTTACGTTTACATTTTCCATTACTTTAAACCTTGCTTTAACTATTTATGTATATTTCCTTGAATTAGTTATTAATTTTACCATTACTTATTTCAAATTGTTAAACATCACTTTATTTTACTTTTTGTTTTTTTTTTTTGTTGTAATTTTCATTTTAATCTGTTTTCTGCATGCAAAAATAAAGGGGTGTTTGTTAACAAACAAAAGACATTTTGTAAAAGATGTAAGTATGCAATGATCATAATCATAATAATATTAATTTTCTGTTTATTTATAAAATTACATCAGGTGTTGTTTTTCTTATCTGCTTTTCTTGACCAAGCCATTTAAGCTTTTCTATGCTTGTTAAATTAGTTGGGTGTTGTTGTTTTTTTTGTTAATGTGGTTGTTGAAATTATTGTAGTATATGCGACTCATATACACATATGTACATATAGTGTTATACATACATACATATACGTATACAACCGTTTCATATCTAGATTAAGACTGATACAATGATGTTGCACGATCAGCATGTTCTAGCCTGTTGTTGCTTTGCTGGAAATTACAAGAATTACACAAGTGGAAAAAAGATGGACCGAAACATTATTTGTCTCTCAACTGATCCCCGCTGGCCAAGCGCAGAGTTATTGTTTAATATTTCTTTTATATACAACATACAATTAGACATGTACAATTTACACACACACACACATACATACACACTCTCGGACACGCAAACAAAGACACACACATACACAATTGGCAGCGCACAGCTGAATTTTTTTTAAAGTAAATGAAAACAAAAACAATTTTTTGTTGGTATTTTTTTCAAAATTTTTAAACGTTTTTCATACGTTTTACTTTACTTTGTTGTTCCTTTTTTTTCATCTTTTACTGTGTATTTTGCATTGTTTACGTTAGTTTCATTTGTTATTGTATTTTTTTAAGTGTATAATTATATAAAAAATTTAAGCATATGTTTATATGTATATTTGTAATTTTAACGAAATTAAATTAGGAATTTATGATTGTAGGATTTGTTTGCTAAGTAGATTTGTAAAAATTAGACGAAAAAAACACTATGCAATAAATCACCGAAAAATAAAGTAAGGTATATATGTATGTATGTATATTGTAATTGTAAATGTATTGTAAATGTTCGCGTAATCAACAAATTAAAAATTACGGTTTTTATGTTGTTGTAGTTGTAATAGCATTAAAAAATTATTAATTCATATTTATATATGTAAATGTGTAAGTGTATAAATGTATCTATTTAGCGTATATATGTATATACACATATATATATAAATATAAATAAATATACATATATATGTACGTACGTAAGGTTTTTGTAATTTGTAATAATAAGTTTGTAAAATCGCATTAATTATTTAAGAATTAGTTTAATTGTTGTTGTTGTTGTTTTTGTTGTAGTTTACAAAACACATTCAAATGATCATGTATGTGATTAAGAGTAAATAATATAAAGTAATTAAAGATATATATATGAATGTATACAATCAATAAAATATGCAATTCTTCTCATCCTTCTTCACCTTCTTCTCTGCGTGTGTGTATATATATACGTGGGCATGTGTATGTGCGTGTGTATATGCTGCGAGCCACACACTCACTCACTCTCACTCACTCACACACACACACTCACACACACATGCTAATTGTTGATGTTGTTGATATTTTGCTGTTGTTGTCTGCTTGGCAAACGATGAAAATTTAAAAAATGTGCAACGCAACTCAAAGCATCGTTTTTCCTATTTATCTCTCTTCTCAATCTCTGTCTCTCTCTAGCTATTTTCTCTTATGACTTTTGTTTCTATTCTGTTTTAACTGTACTTTAAATTTACGTTTTTTGTTTGTTTAAATTTATGTATATATATATATATATATATATAATTTATATATATAGAGATGTATATAAGTATGTATATAGTTTTTTGTTTTTATTCTTTTTTCTTTCTTTTATGTATATTTTGTTTAGGGCGTTTCGTATTTTTTGTGATTTTTTGTTTTTTTTTCATTAGCTTTTTCATCATAAATCATCTTTGTTGTTTGCGATTCTCATCTGTTTCTTTTAACTAAATAATAATTCCAACACTATATAATTCTAGTTTCAAGTTCAACTTTCGCTTACATGCAAACGACATACGACATACGCTTATTAATTAAGTTTCTTTATATATGTAGTTTAACTTTTAGCTAGTTGTTTACTTTACTTGGTTTTTGTTTTTAAATTGTAAATTTATAAATTTTGTAACATCTTGTTGTCGGCGCCAATAGCCCAATTCTCATCATCTAAATGTCCATGCTGCTCCCCGTATTGTGTTCTCCGACAAATCCTGCAAACATACACAATGGCTAAGGCGAGCAGGATCTGATCTGTATATATAGGTTCTATTTGTATATCTAACAGTTATTTTTTCTTCCTGTATGAGCCGTGGCAGCTACTACGCCTTGTCGCCAAGTGTTTGCACTTGTCTCTCTTGCCGGGGAATTGCATGTGATTTATGTGTGTGTATGTGTAGTGTGAGTGTGTGTTTGAGTGTGTTAAATTATGATTTTTAAATTATTTTGTTGTGGGTACACAAGAGTTTACAATAATTAATTTCAACATCTGATCTCAATTAAAAAATATCATTTAAAAATTATGAAACGAACAGACGACGCTTTAGCTTACAATTACCACCATCTTTTTGTCTTCTTCATCATTCACCTCTTTCAATTTGAGGGGGACCGCAGGACGAGAGGGGAGAGACAACACACGCGCACTCCTCTTTTTCTCTCTCCTTCTCGATCTCTCTGTTTCGCTGGCTGGATCCTTAGACGGCCTGCGAGGCGGCATACGGCGGCTGTGTGGAGCTGTCGTTGCCGTACGCTGACCGCGGACCGGCGCCATAGTTCGAGGCGCCCTCCTGCTTAACGTAATTGCTATAATCGTAATCGTAGCCGGAGCCGTAGCCGCCATAGTCGTACTCGGAGCCCGATTTGGATGCTGAGTTGCCAGGTCCGGTGCGGGGCATGCCGCCAACGGGTCCAGTTGTCGATGGTCCTCCCGCTGCCCAGGTCTGGGCACGTGAATACATATCAGTGGCGGTGCCAGCGCCAGCACCCGGTGCTCCAGTTGGCCCAGCCGAATTTGGTGGCATGTTCCACGAGTTCCAGCTGCCGCCGCCTGACGGACCCGATGGGGCACCGCCTGTCGACGTCGAGTTGTACATGTCGTAGCCACCATATCCCTGGGTCTGTTGGGGACCGGCGTAGTTCGACCATTGTGGTGGTGGTCCCTGAGGGCCAGGTGGTGCTCCCCAACCTTGGTATGTGCCTGGGCCGCTGTTACCATATCCATAGCCCTGCTGCTGCGGCGAGGTGCCCCAGCCCTGGTAGCCGGGCATCATGTTGGGCGCACCAATCGGCATATTTAGCGGGGGGCCACCCATCTGGCCGTTCTGGCCCTGCATCATGTTGATGGGCGCATGATGCGGTCCCCAGTGGCTGCACTCATTGCCCAGCTTGCCATAGGCACCACCAACGGCACTGTTGTTGGAGTTCTGGCCACCAGAACCGTCGCGTGGCTCCGCCTTCTTAATCTCCACCTGCAAAAACACACACAATATTAACGACAACGATCATCGCCACAAATTTGAGATATTTAAATTAAATGGTTAATAAAGTTGATCAGTATTATTATATAATTATTATTATTCAGAAAATATATTTTCTTTGGCGGTCTTAGTTATCAATCAAGCTGTGTTTATCTATTTTGTCTTTACATTTAAGATATCATTATCTATTAAATATAGATAAGCTCTATTTTTTAAACATACTTTTTGCTTCAGTAAATTAATAAATAAATAAATATATTTGAATTTTAGTTGAATACCACTCTCGTTTACGCACCTGTTTGCCATTCAGATTAATATAACGCTCGTTGGTAACATGCTCCACGGAGGATTCCTCCTCGAAGGATAAGAAGCCAAAACCACGTGATTTCTTCTTTTCCTGATCGTACATGATGACCACTTCTGTCACCTTGCCGTAGCGACCAAAGAAGGTGCGCAGATCGGTCTCCGTCACGTTCGATGGCAGACCACCGAGGAACACCTTGTAGCCGCCACCTTTCTTCGGCTTCTGCAGCGTACGAGGATTGCACGGCTTGGGATCGATGGTACGACCGTCGAGCGTGTGCGGTCCACTTTGGAGCACATGATTGACGTTCGCCGGATCGGCGAAGGTGACAAAGCCAAAGCCGCGCGATCTGCCGCTCTCATTGTTCTTCATGACAACACAATCGATGATGTCGCCGAATCGGCAAAAGTAGCGGGAGAGATTCTCCTGCGTTGTCTCCCACGACAGGCCGCCAACGAACAGTTTACCCCTTTCGTCCTCTTCCATGATGTTGTTCTGGTGATTGTGAGCTATTGCGCCGGGTAGGTTTTCAATAATTGACGTAATTTTGCTGCTGTTTATATTACACTTTTGGGACTGAATTTATTATCGGTCGCTGTTTGTGTTGTTGCTGCCTTTTTTTGTATGCACTTTGATTTTTACACAAGTTGCGGTTGTTGTTGCGTGTTTTGGGATTGGTTTAAGTTGCCAAAGTTTTTTTTTTTGTTTTTTGTTGTTTTTTTATTATTATTATATTTCAAATAATTAAACAAAAGCCACGACGTTTACACGTAACTTTCTGATTATTTTTAAAGATGGCCCCAAAGCGTCAGTTGTTGCGGAAGTTATGAAAAATACAAACATGCAATGAAAAAATATCAAAATTATCAGCATAAAGAAATACCAACAGTTAAAACTAAATCGTAACTAACTCTGGCCACATTGGACGAGAGAACGGATGACAGAAAAAAAACCGACACACAAACATACGTTCACACACATGAACGACATACAACGCAACCGAAATAGGCACAAATAATTATGAAAGGCAGGTAAGCAGCAACTAGCAGTTCCGCAGCCATCAACCGGCCGGTATACATAGCTACGCATACATATTTATGTATAAGTTTACATGTATGTGTGTTGTGTGTCTGCTTTTGCCGTTAAACTGCTTTTTGTACACGTTCACAAGTTGTTCGGCGTTTGATATGCTCCGCTTGCTCTTTTATGATCTATTCGAGCGCGGTAGTCGTCAATTGCCGTTTTGTCTTTTTACTACACTCAGCTACGAGAAAGTATTTTTTGTCATTTTTTTAAGTTTTCTTTTTGCTGTGTAACAACATAAGCTAACTTGGGTGACGTAGCTATGTCCCAGCCACAGCGTCATTCATTTCACACACAAACACCTACACGCACACACACACCACAAGTGCCTATCGAAGATTCGTGAGAACAACGAACTTTTTTCTCAAAGGTAAAAATGGTGAAAACAGTTTGACAGACAGAAGGGCAAGCATAAGGCAAAGTGCCGGTTCACCACATTTGCGCGCCATTTGTTCTATATTGCCAGACATTTTTTGGTGACCGAAAAACAGAACATATTAATTATACTTAAAGAACAAATATTTTAGTTTTTACCATTTGTTAAACATAACACTTTTTTAGGTCGACTTATTAATTTTAAAATAATTAAATGGGTTTGTGAGACTGTAGCTAAATACTTGAAGAGAAAACCATGTGGCAACGCCATGTGCTATGTGAAAGCGAATGTAAAATGAAAAGATACAAAAAGCAATGCCCTCAAAATGTTCATATGTATGTATGCATGCG
Source organism: Drosophila dives (assembly GCA_035042365.1). Taxonomy (NCBI): domain Eukaryota; kingdom Metazoa; phylum Arthropoda; class Insecta; order Diptera; family Drosophilidae; genus Drosophila; species Drosophila dives. The sequence goes on along the minus strand of JAWNLJ010000416.1, from coordinate 979,421 downwards.
CGAATAAGTGAACAATTTAAACATAAAATACCACACGAATTTCAGAACCCTCACGTTTCAGTTTTTACTTAATTTTCCTTTTTTTTCAATTTAAACTCTTGTTGCGCGTAAATTTTGTATAATTATACGAACTTCTCAAAACAATCGCAGTGAATTGCATGAAATGCGAGAAATTCACCACGAGCAGAAGCAGAAACAGTGGCGGCGCGACGACAGCAAAATAAAAAAAAAAACAAAATGGAAGTCTTGCCGATGACGACAAAAATGCGTTGACAAAGAAATCTGAAGAACTGATTTTAAAGACGCAAACACTGGCAAAATGATTTTCGAAGAGAAAATATGCCACATGAACTTTTTTTTAAGAATCTTGTTACAGATAATGCCGCTGACCGGCAAAAAACGCGCACAATTTACACAATCGTGTTGCACATTTTCATAGTTCATGGATAAACCAGTACACATTCTTACTACGCAATTTTAAAAATTCGCATGAGTTTTTTATTTTGCACCACAATCTTTCATACATACATACGCAATACACTACAGACTCACACGTGTCTATGTGTACGGTTTGTATTAATGTGCGCGCGTGTGTTCGTGTATGTGTATGCGAATGGCCGATGTGTCTTTTGTGTGTGTGTGTATGTATGTGTTGGTGTGCTGTTATACATAGCATTTTGTGTGTATAAAAATATGAAATTTTCCACTTAAATAAAAAAAAAAACAAGAACAATTTTCTTTATCTTCGACACACAAACAAAAGTGATTATTTTTAAATGGGTCCCAGGGAATTTCAGCATTGTTAGATGCGTCGAACAAATTTGTTTTCCACACCAGGCAGCTGCTGCCGTCGCACATTTAATTTTGGAAAGGCAGGCCGAGGCTTGCTTTTTTTTCTTTTTGATGTAGCAGATTCGTTATATAAAATATATGTTTGCATTGTTGTTCGAGCTTACCGTTTGTGCTAAGTGTTCGTCTGTGGTTTTTTAAAGATTTCGCACTGCAAATTCACTAAATTTAAGTGTTTTTTCCTTAAAAAACTAGCTTATAAATAATTGTATGATTTGATGCATACGATATATAACCTAACTTATGATAGAAAACTCGCAACCGCCACGTTTAATGGTGGTAGCCATTCACAATTCACCGCTGCACTATTGTTATCGGTTGCACATGGTTGTATTTTGTGTGTATCAGGACGTTAGAGGTGACAGTTTCACCAACCAATTAACCTTAAACAAACATGATTTTCAATATTTCGCTTAGTAAATATAATGAATATAACGCGTATATCATTCACCAATTTCAAATACAATGTATACGAAGAAACTTTTATCGAACGGTGATAATGTGTCGAATATCAATCGATTAACTCGAAAGCTGCGCCGATGAAGTGGCTTAAACACAATTTCGCCTGTGATTACTTTTTCTACTACCGAAAATTATTTGTTGATCGAATGTTAAATATCGATAGTGAGTAAACTCACCTCATTTATTTCCGAAGCTACGGTCCTACTGGTCATAGAACTAGATCATTTGTTGCTTAAATTTGTATTGCCCTGAGCAGAAAAGAACGAATGAACACCCAGGTGCATCGTTCCGTGAACCGTTCAGTTTGGTTCACTCACCCAACCATTGTCCGAGTCGGCAAAAACAGTTTTGTGCCGAAATAAATATAGTGCCTAAATAACACAAATTAACACATCATCACAACAAAAGTAATGTTAGCCAACCTTCAGTTCGAATAACCGATTGCGCTTTTGACCAAACGGCGGCGGAACGCGAAAATCTTTCACACTCGAATCGATTTTTTTCGTGCGCTGCGCTTGCCATTTTCACCAAGCGCCCAAGCAGCGAAAAGCAACCAACCCAAGCTAAAAAATGTCGCGCCATCCAAGTGACCGCAAAGTGTATGTAGGTGATCTAGGCAACAACGCACGAAAGAACGATCTGGAGTATGTGTTTGGTGCCTACGGCAGTCTGCGCAGCGTCTGGATTGCCCGCAATCCCCCAGGCTTCGCCTTTGTGGAGTTCGAGAGCGCCAGGGATGCTGCGGATGCGGTTCGAGGCTTGGACGGACGAACGCTCTGCGGACGCCGAGCTCGTGTCGAGTTGTCCACAGGCAAATATGCTCGATCAGGAGGCGGTAGTGGTGGTGGTGGAGGAGGAGGTGGAGCCGGAGGTGGTGGTTTCGGTGGAGGAGGAGGACGTGACCGAGGCGGCGGTCGTAGCGACGATAAATGCTATGAGTGCGGCATGCGCGGTCATTTTGCGCGCCATTGCCGCGAGCGGAAGGCCCGACAACGACGCAGGTTAGTGAGAGCAATTTCATTCATAACTTTTACATTTTATGCATACATCAATATGCATACATTAATATATATATATACACATGCAAACATGTGTACATACATTTGTGTGTGTGCCTGGATGGATATTTGCAAATCGCCTTTGAAATTGTTGTGTGGTGTGGTGAATTTCGACTGTGTTGAGTTTGTGCATGTTTGACGAATTCAGAAAAATGCGCGCAATGTTTTATAAGACAATAATGTATTGCTCATGAGCTACGTTCAGTTAATGACTTAAATTATCTTTAGTTAATCATTTAACTGCCAGCAACTTGAGTTTTGTATATATTAAAGTGTTGATTTATTTTTTGTCTATTTTAAAACGCCAAGTGTAATTTATCGATAGTTCTCCCCCGCCAAACTATCGTATCGGTTTTCGCGTTAAAAAGCAACTCTGGCGCACGCAGACGCACGTGTTTTCAGTCATCATTTTGGATTTTTCTTTTACACGCGGCGTTAGACTCGAGAAGGTTAAGTTCGTGTGTGCTGCGCGGTACAAAATATATTTTCACACACAAATTGTTGCATATAAGTGTGCACAATGTTTGTGTTATATGAAACGCCGGCGGGCTACGCTATTTTCAAGTTGCTCGATCAAAAGAAACTTGAACAGGTTGATAATTTGTATCTGGAATTCGAAACACCCGAAAAGGCGAACAAATTGCTTAAGCTTAAGCATTTTGAGAAGTTCAATGATACAACAGAGGCACTCGCTGCTGCCACCGCAGCAGTCGAGGGTAAAGTATCCAAGCCGCTGAAAAAAACATTGAAAAAGCTGTTGGTCGATGACGTGCAATCGTCGCTTCTGGTGGCCGATGCCAAGCTCGGCACAGCCATCAAGGACAAACTTTCGGTGCAGTGTGTGTACAATACGGGCGTGCAGGAGCTGATGCGTTGCATACGCCAGCAGGCGGACAGTCTGCTCGGTGGTCTGCCCAAACGTGAGATGACCGCTATGGCATTGGGTCTGGCACATTCCTTGTCCCGCTACAAGCTGAAGTTCTCACCAGACAAGATTGACACGATGATTGTACAGGCGCAGTGTCTACTTGATGATCTAGACAAGGAGCTGAATAACTATATGATGCGCGCCCGTGAATGGTATGGATGGCATTTTCCCGAACTGGGCAAGCTGATCACGGACAATGTTGCGTTTGTCAAGACTATCAAATTGGTAGGCACCAGGGATAATATGTCAACCTCTGATTTGTCTGACATTCTGCCCGAAGATGTGGAACAGCAGGTGAAGGAAGCGGCTGAAATTTCCATGGGCACCGAAATCAGCGAAGAGGATGTGATAAATATTCAGTGTCTGTGCGATGAAATCATTTCCATCAACGATTATCGCACACATCTCTATGACTACCTCAAGGCGCGCATGATGGCAATGGCGCCCAATTTAACTGTGCTCGTGGGCGACACAGTTGGTGCTCGTTTAATTGCGCACGCCGGTTCGCTGATCAATCTCGCCAAGCATCCCTCATCAACGGTGCAGATCTTGGGCGCTGAGAAGGCCCTGTTCCGTGCACTCAAAACGAAGAAAGATACGCCCAAATACGGTTTAATCTATCACGCTCAGCTGGTGGGTCAGGCGAGCCAAAAGAACAAGGGCAAAATGTCACGTTCCCTGGCCGCTAAGGCATCGCTGGCGACGCGTGTCGATGCCTTTGGTGAGGAGGCCACCTTTGAGCTGGGAGCCACACACAAAGTGAAACTGGAGTCGCGACTCCGTCTGCTCGAGGAGGGAAATATCCGCAAACTGTCCGGCACGGGCAAGGCCAAGGCAAAGTTCGAGAAGTACCAGGCAAAGAGGTGCGTTTTTGGTTACAATCATTGTTCGTTTTGGTCAAGTAGAAGGCACTCATTATGATGATAACACCCATGGTTTCGCGACATTTACTGATTTCCACAGTGACGATACCCCTTGGCCGTCTGATTGAGTTGTCTAACTTGTCCAAATGTTCAATATTTATTTATTTTTTTATATAATTTATTAACCTATTCAATGCGAAATTTTAGTGAGGTGTTTACATATCAGCCGGAGGCAGATAACACGCTGCAGGTGAAGAAACGCAAACATTCAGAAACTGAAACGCCCGTCAAAAAGGTGGAGTCTGCTGACGCGGAGGCAGAAGCTGAGGAGGCAGCCGATGAGTCCCAGTTGAAATCTGAAAAGAAAAAGAAGAAGAAGAAGAAGCAAAAGGATGAGGAGGCACCTGAAGCTGCTGAGGAAGCTGAGGAGGAGGAAACGCCTGCCCAGCCGCCAAAGAAAAAGAAGAAGTCCAAAAATCAAGAATAAGCTTGCTTTTCTTGTTTTTTGTGCTTATTGATAGTGCTTAGGTTTCTAGTTTTTAGCAGTTACTATTTTAGTTTTAATATATCCACAAAAATGCAGTTTTATTTGTTGCGTACTACATTAGAAATAAAAATGTAACATGCCAGACAAAATGAAAAACAATTGTTTTATTTTGAAAATTTATTTAAATATGTATACATATACATTAAGAGTTGTTTGAAATGAACAATTCTGTTTAAATTCATTCATATTAAGTAATCTAAATTGCTTAATAATTTTTAAAATCTGAGCTGATAAACCTAAGCAGCTCTGTGGCCCACTGTAAATTATAACTAATTGCGATTACGACCTACACCAAAAAAAGTGTATATATATTTTATATAGGTGTTGAGAAGGGCGCTCAAGTGTAACATTTACCTGAGTCTTGCATCACTCAAGTCTGCGGATTTTGCGGTGAGCTGGTCCAATCTGTTGGCGATATATAAGAGTAGCCGACGAATGTCCAGAGCGCTCAGTAAGACAGAATGATGAGGTGCCAGCTGAAGTTGCTGCTGGTGTTGGCGCTGCTGTTGAGCTGCGTGGCAGCCAAGAAGAAGGAGGCATCCTCCGAGGAGGAGGAGGAAGGCGGCGACAAGTATGAGAAGAAGAAGTATGGCGATGAGGAACACAAGGGCGAGCATGGTCACAAGGAGCACAAGGAATGGGATGAGGATGAAAAGAAATATCACGAGGCGGAGGATCATGAGCATCATCATGGCGACGAGGGGAAGAAGAAGAAGAAACACTACGATGAGAAGGACGAGTATGGGGAGAAGCACGAGCACGGTGCTCACAAGAAGGGCGGAAAGCATCATCACAAGAAGAAGCACAAGAAGGGCCACAAGGAGATGGAGTACCACAAGAAGTTCAACAAGGACGAATACTACAAGGAGAAAAAGTTCTACGATGACGAGCACAAGGGCGGCCATCACAAGAAATATGGCAAGGAGCACAAGCATCACCAGGGCGAGCACGGTGAGCACGAGAAGGGCGAGAAGCACGAAAGTGGCAAGAAGAAAGGACACAAAAAACACGAGGGCCACTACAAGAAGGGCCATCACGACGAGGATCACAAGAAGTACAAGAAGGAGCATAAATACGGCGACAGCTTCGAGGACAAAGAGGAGCACGGCAAAAAGGGCGAAAAGCATGGCGGCCACAAGCATCACAAGAAGGGTGGCAAGAAACATGGCTAATGGCGAACTCTCAAACTCAAATCTAAATTTTAATTAAGAATACAGAAATTAGACAAAAAAAATAACAAAAATAAAAACAATATTAACTATTTACAGCGATTGCAGCAAACACTAATTGAAATTATTATATAAAAGCAAATCAAATTTTAATTATTCAAAAAAAAAAATTAGTTAAAAAAAGAGAACAAAAAATTTAGCTCATATAAAATATAAATCTAAAGAATATTATATATATTAATAACATAAATCATTTTTTATTGCGTTATTTTCCATTCGAGTGTGGGAAAACTTCGCTTTATTATGTAGTTCAAAAGTATGAAACTTGGATATATATCATTGCTAAAGTCTTCGTTTACATTTGCAACTCGTTACAGAACCAACTCCTTGAGCAGATCGCGCAGCACATCGCGACGTCGTCGCACTCGCTCCAAATCTGGTGGGACTCGTTCGCGCAGCCGCTCCGTCGGTTCCGTTGGCCGGCGTTCGGGACGATCGCGCGAGAATGGACGCAATGAGAATGGATCGGTATCACGTTATAGTGACCAGGAACGTAACGGGAGTGGAGCGGTGGACTCACCGCCACCAGCGAAGCGACGCTATGATGAGGACGAGGATGACAGAGACAGGGGCACACGTTCACCGTCGCCGCCACCGCGTCGCGGTTCACCCTTGCGACGTCGAGGCGATTCCTCCGTATCGCGTTCCATGTCCAGGGATTAGCGATGAGCAGGGATTCTGATTTTGACCATTAACCATTAGGGCTCAATCAGCCGCTCCTTCATTCCTGAAATCGAAACACACCCAAATTACATCAAAAACGTATGTTCGACAGGCAGTGTAATTCTCACATTTATTTGCCCCACATTCTTTAGCTTAGACTATAATCTATTGGACTAGGGCGTTTCCCAGGTTTTCGCTGCCCCCCTCCTCCTCCTACTCCATGCCCTTTCACCTGGGCACGCCCATGGCTATAGACCCTAATATAAATAAATATAAATTCATGCATAACTTGTCCTTGTTTCCGCCGCACGATTCCAAAATTTTCCAACTGAGCTGAGCAGTTTAGTGTATATTTGCCATGTAGAACAAATTGCGTTTTGAGTTTTTTCTGTACACATAGTAAAAATAGATCGAATCGTAATGAATTTAGTAAGTCGATCTAGTCATTCAGCCGATTATGAATTATGTTTATGATTATCCACCACAACTAAATTAAATCAATTATTTTGCTTTTGTCATATACATACATATTTACATCCACAAATCCATACACATCTATATAGACACACACACACACACACACACACATGCATATATATTTATCAGACTAAGAATGTTTTGTATTCGAAAAAAAAAAACAGAAAAAATGTAATGAGGCAGCTTAAAAGTTTTGTAGGGGATATAACAAATTTTCAATTGGACAACTGAAACTCGATCCTCATGTCAATTTTTATGATGTAACTGAACCTTTTAACCTTGAATGCAGAATTCCCTCAAAATGATATTTCACTTCAAGTTTGTAAGGTGTTTTTTTAATATTCATATAAATTAAGCAAACTTATTGCAAATTCAGATTTCTCATACATTACGTCATAGTTAAGTATTATAATAATAATGTATGAATTTTTGAAATGCGTATTTGTATGTACCAGATGCGTTAAAAAACCTACAATACATAATTATTCAATCAATAAATCAAATGCCAAAAAATTTGGCTGTGTTTTCTATTCAACTGGAAGGATAAGTTCTTTGAACTGAACAAATTGAAAATGGTAAACAGGTGTGTAATTAAAAACAATAATTGTAAAAATAAACTTAGTAGGCTGCAAGCCTAATGATTTTAAAAAAATATACAGTGTTGGTTCATTACCATTTCATCAAGTAAACGTTCAACAAGCAAATTGTTCAAAATTCTTGGGGCCCATTTTTAAATTTACGAAAATTATCGAAAGAAACCCTGTGTGATATTTATATCTAAACAAACCGATATTTCGTATGGTAAGCATAAACGTACATTGTCGCATTGCGATCTATCCATTCAAGAATCTAGTCAGATTGCAATGCGATCGATAGGCTATGAAAAATATATATTTATCGATATATGGTCAATTGCGCTTCGCATTCCTACACTTAATGCTGTTTTGTGTTTTTGTTTTGTTTATTTTTTTCTAACTCGAACAATTTGTTGCCCGATCGATCAATAATAGGAAGTGCAGTTAACAACAACGAAGTGAATTGAAAACTTTTGCAATGGCAATGGCATTCCGCTTGTCCAACCACGAAGCGAGCGTCATCAGTGCGGAAGACACTTCGCTCGAGCAGCTCGACTCAAGCGTCGAAATGCGATCGCGTTCACCATCGCCATTCGTATTTAATCCGCGCAAATTGCGCTTTGCCGACGATGATTTTGACAAGGATCTGCAGGAAAGTCCGCGAAACAACAACAATAACAATATCAACAACAGAAAGAAACTACTGCGAGATGTGGATATGTCGCCGCCCTGCCAGAAAGTGCGAGCACTGCGCCTGTTCAACACACCCGCAACGCCAAAGACCATCTTGCAAAAGTCGACGACGAACTTCAGCAATCATTTGTCTGGTGCTGCTGCAGCAGTCAATGCCAGCAAAAGTCAGATCGAGGATGCCATTTCCAAATTGAGCGAACGTCCGCGTTCCTTGCCGCTGCACAATCACAGGAGCGTGCAGCCCCAGGACATAGCCAATGTTAATCCCTTCACACCAGACAGTAAGTGAATTACTAGAGATTAATGATAAACGTAGTTTTAAAGCTGTCATTAAGGATAAGTCTGATGCGATCTGCTCTGATTATAACGAGTTCTTGAATAACAGTTCCAACATATCTAACCAATCTCAGTTTGCAGGTTTCAGGTTGCAGGTTGAACCTGCGACTTACATTAAGATTGCTGTTCCCGTTCATAAATATCTCTTTAAACCCCATTTTACATGCCATTTTTCAGGTCTAATGGCGCACAATAAGAAACGTTGCCGCACTCAATTCGGACGCGAGAATCTTAATCTGAGCGCCATGCAACGGTCGCTGCTCGGCGAGCCAAGCGACGAGGATGGTGGCCATGATGGTGCGGGTGGCAACGATGCGACAAGGGAAATGCATCAACAGGCGCCGAAACGTTTGGCGTTGCATGACACAAACATCAGTCGCTTTAAGCGCGAGTTTAAGCAGGTCAGCGTCATTGGTGTCGGTGAGTTCGGAGTTGTTTTTCAGTGTGTCAATCGGCTGGATGGCTGCATCTATGCGATCAAAAAGAGCAAAAAGCCCGTTGCAGGCAGCTCATTCGAGTAAGTTGATCTAAATGTGCTAACCAGACTTGAGTATCAAATTATTAAGCAACTGTTTATCCATGTAGAAAGCGCGCCTTGAACGAAGTGTGGGCTCATGCGGTTCTGGGCAAGCATGATAATGTGGTGCGATACTATTCCGCTTGGGCGGAGGATGATCATATGTTAATACAGAATGAATTCTGTGACGGTGGTAGTCTTGATGCGAGCATCCAGGATCACTGCCTGGGCGAATCCGAGCTGAAGATACTGCTGATGCATGTGATTGAAGGCTTGCGCTATATACACTCAAATGATCTGGTGCACATGGATATCAAGCCGGACAACATATTCTGCACAAAGAATCCGACAGCTCACAAACTATGCCCCAATTCACAACAGAAGCAGCAGCAACAGCAGCAACAGCAGCAACAGCAGCAGCAGCAGCAGCAGCAACAGCAGCATCAGCCGCAGAAACAGCAGCAGCAGCAGGGCAGCAAGGACGAAGATGGCATGGACAGTGTCTACGAGGAGTTACGACGCTACGAAAATCTCGTCACTTATAAAATTGGTGATTTGGGACATGTGACGTCCGTGAATGAGCCGTATGTGGAGGAGGGCGACTGTCGCTATCTGTCTAAAGAGATACTGCAGGAGGACTACAGCAATCTGTTCAAGGCTGACATCTTCTCGCTGGGCATAACGCTGTTCGAGGTCGCTGGCGGCGGACCGCTGCCAAAGAACGGGCCGGAATGGCACAAGTTGCGTAACGGTGAAACGCCAACGATTCCAACGCTTAGCAAGGATTTCAATGAGCTTATTGCGCAAATGATGCATCCCGACCCAAATAGCAGGCCCAGCTCCATGTCCATATATAGTCATCCGTGAGTAAATAGTATTTAATCTTTTATAAGTTCGATTCGTAATTGCAATTTAATTTGTAAATTGTATGGTTTAAATTTTAACTGATGTTTCTTTTCACAGCATTTTGAGCGCTGTGGACTCCAAGAGCAAACTGCAGCTTGGCCTGGAGCTGACCGTCGAGAAGCGCAAAAATGAGATATTGATGAATAAGTTGAGGGAAGCCAAGAAGCAAATTAAACTGCTTGAACAGCGAGGTAGGCTGCCTATATTCTCGTTTATACCTAATTGTTGCTTAAAAATGTGTGGATTTTATTTAAGTTTCTGCCGCAAGCAGCTCTGATGTATTGGATGGTCAACGGTGCCTGCGATCTTTTACGCGTCGCATGCGGACACCGTTTGGGTCGCATTCTAAGTTTAATAATCTTGGCGATCGGAATAAGAATGTTATTGCCAATTTTTGACAATTTCGATTCAGCTCAACGCCGGCACTAAAACTCTTCCGCATTCAACGTGAACAAAGCTCACATTCTGGTTAATTTAAGCATTTATCCATAGTTTATAAGTTCTTGCGCATTACGCAGTTTCAAAACAAAAAAAAACAACTAAAGAGCCTCAATATCATTTGAGGTTGGTTCCTAATCGATTTTACTAAAGAAAACGCAACGCAAATCGGCCACTTTATATATATCTCAATTGAAATTTCTTGAATAAAAAAAGCATGGTATTGCGTTAATATTAATTTCTTTTAAAAACCCAATATTTTTGTATATATTTTGAGTAATAACTGTAAATCAGTATGTATTGTTTTCGTAATTAAAATATTTATTATGTTATATTAAAAGCGAAAATATTTTAAGTACATTTCATTCGCGAATAAAACGAATGCTTTCAATTAAGTTACTCGAAATCTTGTTTTAATTTATTTGGTATACAGAAATGTTTTGCATATATGTAAATTAAATTCCATTGTTCTGCGCTGATCATTTCCTGTGTTTGAACATTAACAACCCCAAAACCAAATAAATGCTTCGATTTGTACAGCTATCGATATAATTTTTTCTAGAGATGTGAGTAGTTTTCTTTGAGCACGATAGTTGTTGTAGGGTTGACACGGTGCCTGTGGCAAATGCTGCACTGAGCAACAGCAGAAACTCATGTGGTTACAAGTGCTGCGACAAATTTTCAAATAGAATGGCCAAAATAATACAGAAATATATAAAGTTCACAGCGAAAGAGCTGGAACAGTATGCCACCAACCCCGATTCATGTGTGCTTTGCATTCAAACAGACCTGCATCTGTCCATGGGTCCATACGGCATGGCCAACTTCAAACATGCGCTGCACGAGTTGCTCATCCGCACCAAGGTGGGCTTGTATGATGCAAAGGTGAATGGCATCGTTTTGGGTATTAAGAACATCAAGGTGCTGAGCCAAACGGCAGCCTTACGCTCCGATGATCCAGCACTGCACTTGGCCATTAATGCCGATTTCTATGTGTTCAGACCCGTGGCGGGAGCAGTGCTCCATGGTGTTGTGCGGCACATATCGAAGCAACAGATCAGTGTCATCATCTACAGAGTGTTCAACACAACAATACGCTTCACAAATCAGAAGCAAAGCCGAGATGTCTTTGTCATGGATCAGGAAATCAAATTTCGAATCAAGAATTTTAATATAGGCACAGTGATGCCTTATATCGAAGGCGAACTGTTGCTCGAGGATACGGAAACAGTGGTAAGTGCACAGACCAATGACTGAATTACAAACCTTAACATTTGTTTTTGTTTTTGTAGAACAACGTGATAAAATTTGAGGATAATCCGGAGTCCGAGGAGACAGTGAACGAAGCATCGAACAATATTGAGCTTGATGCTCTTGTAGAACTAATAAAAATGGAGCCAGTTGTAGAAAATGATGCCTCGCCCAAAAAGAAAAGGTCCAGCAAACGCAAAAGTGTTGTCGAGGCTGAAAAAGTTGTGCAATTGAAAAAACCGAAGAAAATAAAAACAGAACCCGTTTAGTTTTTAAAAATCTGTGTAGCTTCAACTGTTAATCGTACAAATTATAATTAAGTACACATTTAGAATCTTTTAGAATATTTCAGTGACAAAAATACAAATTGTTGTTATGTATGAATGTTAAATGCTCGTCGTATTTGAGTGTACATTTTACATTTTGGCCATGGATGGATGCAGCCACACTGAAAGAGTACAAATTGGCCCATTCATTTCTATCTGCAACATACAATAGATAACCCAAATTTGATATTGCAGCTGTGCGCAACAAATGAGGGGAAAATATATTTTTCAGAGTTATAGCTGAATTCCGAAAAATTCTCTAAATTTAATCGCCATATGCCACTCAGATATTTATGCATACCTAGGCAGTAAATGGACGATGTATTTCTAAATAAATATGGGGTTCATCCAGTTATCAAATTACTATATTTGAAATGAATTGAATTCCTTCAATTGGGTTGTATAAAAAAATCACCAAAACATTGAAAAGTTTACACCAATTCCTTTGGAGTTGAATGAATATTTAACTCAGTTAAATAATAATTAATAGTAATGTTAATATTGAGCTAGTTGCTTTTTGAATTGAAATTTCGTTTTTAGTCCAAAATTGAATAAACAAACTCAATTTTTGGCTTTTTTTCTGTTCAATATCACCATGAAAATGCCGAGTATACATAGGTATTTTTTTATTACATGTGTATTTCATACAAATAGATTCAATATTTTACAATACATTTACTCGTAAATACATTATGTGTATTATATTCATATAAATATGTATATATATGTATATTTAGTATTTAATTATAATAATTAAAAGCTTGTTACATACTTGTACATACTTTTATTTTGGTTTTTTTCATTTCTTTTTTGATTATTAATTACATAACAAGCAAATATTGTAATAAAATATGAAATCTTAACCATTGTCAAATGAACATAAACTATACACACACCTATATGGAAAACAATCATCAATACATAATAAGATACATAATACATAATAATTATATATATATATATATGTATAAATCGTATATGAAGCCTACATACACTAATTAGTTTATGTACGCGACACGACTACAAGGAACATTTACATAATGTACAAACAGACAATAAGTACATACAGACACCGATCCTAAAACCATCTTCTATTTTATAAGGATACCATTACGAAAGGGCAGTGAATGTGAAAATAGGTTGAAATTCGAAAGTATATTTAAAAGTTATTATTTAAGTTTTTATTTTTTTACTTATGTTTTTCAATACTTTATAGGGATTAAGTACTTGGAGTACTTGTGAGTAGAACTGAAATTCCATTAGCTAAGCTTAAGAGCCATTTGATTTAGACAGAGATTTCCTGAATATGTACACGTTTCTTACCGCTGCTACCCGATCCGCTGGCCGCACTAGCAGCGCCCGCCTGACGGAGTATACCCATTTGCTGCTGTTGTTGTTGCTGGGCGGCTAGAAAGGAGCGTGGTGGTGGCGGCGGTTCGGGTATATCATCGTCCCGCATGATATCCGAATCGCCGCTGGCCGCTGCTTTGACCGCCTCCTCAATGGCCTTGAAGGACATTTGATCGGATGACTGGACGGCATAATCAAATTGCAGCTGCCCGCTGTTATCCATAAAGGAGCCTCGCTTGCTGCCCGGCACCGATGCCTGTCCTGTGTTCGCCTCCACTGCGAGGGGCAGTGCATTGTAGGTGACCATCTCAATATGAGTGCCACTTGGATGCGCCTGTGGACGCGTCTTGAGCAGATCCAGTGTGCTGGTTGAGCACGCCTCCCAGCCGTCCATCAATAGTGTGGTTTGTGCCGCATGCGGCACCGGTGGCAGTTCCACCAGCAGCTTCTCCTCCTTCAGCTGTTTGGTCTTCTCATCGTAGCAACTGTACTCACCAAATACCACGCCCATGCTGCCACCCTTGGTGTCCACAACGGCGCCACTTAGCGTGTAGGCATCGCTGCCATCGGCACCGGCAGCATTGAGCTTCAGCACGCTGGAGTTTTTACTCGTCTCGCCATCCTGCAGTTCCTCCTTGGTCTTGGCATCGCGTGCCCGCTTCTCCCGCTGATGATAGATGCCCGCAAAGATCAGCACGTTGAGGATGAGCAGGAAACAGCCAACGGCCACGGTGGCTATCAGCGCAGTCGTATAGCTCTGGAACTGCTTGCCACTCAGGCGGCGCAATAGCTCCAGATTGCCAATGATGCCCGTCGAAGCAGTGGCCAAATCCTTGCGTGTCTCCACTTTTGTGTGAGTGCGATTGTCCTTCGGTGATTGTGTTGTGGTTAACTCCGAGACGGACATGGCGCCATCAAAGCCGCATTCTATTCAAAATAAAAAATACAAATAAATTAAAATAATAAACACATTTTTAAATAGTAAATAGAAATAATAAAAACAGATTTTGTTCACAATAAATAATAAATAAGCACAATAATAAATCCACCCCAATTTTGCTGCTTTAGAAATGGAGATGAATTTATTATTGTGCTTATAAATAGCTATTTTTATAACTAACAATGGCAAATAATTTTCATTTAACATAACCATAAAAGTTAAGCCGCATGTAGAATTTTCTGTGGCACGAGAAAAACCAATAAAAGTTAGCTTTCCTAACTTTAATAGAAACAACAGGAAACTTTCCCATCTGCAGATGGAGATACAAGTTACGAAATTAGTTTTTATGTTTACCTGTGGTGGCAGTTGCACCTGTGGCGCTTAGAGCATTTGTTGCATTTGTACTCTCCTCCCTTGGGGATTGTGGTGGCAGAGTCGTCGTTGTGGTGCGGGTCGTTTGTATTACCAAGATATTGTCATCTTCCGCCGGCTTCGTTTGCAACTGGGGTCGCACAACGCCTAAAGCAATTGTAATAAGTGGATTTCAGCATTACGTGCAGAATGATAATAAAAGGATAATAAATGTTTACCTTCATAGAGATCCCGATTGTTGAGGTCATCTTGGAACTGATGATGCCGCATGGACTGATCATTGATGTTAAAATGACGATGCAGCTGTGGTATCAGATTCAGCCACATGGACAACTTGTGGCCTCGATAATGACTCTGAATATTAACCTTGTTGCCTGAAATTAGAAACTTCTGATTAATTTCTTGATTTATTTTATATAAAAAAAAAAATTAAATATATAAATTATAAATTAGTCTGAATAAAGAATGAAAAATTATATTAAATTTTTTCTATATTGTCTAAGAATAATTTTGGTAAACTCAACTATAAAAACATTCTTCACAAATTTAATAAAATTATAAAAGAATTAAAAAATTCCTCTTTTAGCAGATTTGTGGACGTACCCAGCTCAATGTACAGCTGATTGACCACATCGTAGGCATCCCAGAAGGGCAGCTCATCGCCATCATAGCCAGCTGATTCGAGTTCAGTGCCCAGGCCCGGCTGCGTGGAGACGCCATCGTTGCTACGCAATCGTCTTCTGAAATACGAACGTTTCTCGTGCATCGCATTGCTGCGCCGTTGATTGTAGATGACGGCCAGATTGAGTGCCTCGCCAGTTGCCATGGCATCTAAATATCTGGGCGCGGAGCGTTTGCGTTGCGTGTGTGTTGCCACTTGACTCTGGCTGGTGGTGGCGGCGGTCAGCGGAGTGTTTGATGTTGATTGGTTCGGATTGCTGTGTGACGACGAAAAAAAAAGTGGCATGTTAGTGGCAAGCAAAGAGGTCATAGGTCGAGAGGTCATACCCTGTTTTGGCGAAATTCGCCAGATAGCGCAGCATTAGTCGGCCAATTTGTCGCTCCTGCGTTGTGTAGTTGTGCGGAAAGAGCGGAGAGACGGGCAGTCCCAGCCAGAAAGGCACATCTTCGCCGCGCACTGAACCGGTTCGCTGTCAAAGTGGCACAGGTCAAGGTTAGGTCAGAGAGTGGCTCGCTTATTTCAACACCCACCTGTGGATATTCCTCCTCGAAAGTGCGATGCTTAAAGTGCACGAAATATGTTCGACCACCCCGCAAACTGTGCATATAGCCCAATTTGATTAGAGGCGCCGCCGTGTGGCCATCGCTCAGAAACTGCAGCGTCGCATCCCGAGCACTTAACGGATTCCGTATGGCCTTCTCCCAGTCTGTATACTCGTTCTACCAAAGCAAAATCAAAAGCAAACAGTTAAGTTAAGCTGTAGTTTAAATAAACGCGCTTTTTACCTTTAGCACCGCGAATATCTCGTTTAAATGATAATGAAAATTATTTCGCACAAATGTGCGCAAAATGCGATCCCGTCGCGTCTCATTGAAGCCAAACTCCAAGTCCTCTGCGCTTAAATCCAGATAGGATTCCACAGATGTTAGACAGAAGATGAGGTCACGTTTGGGAAAGTTGGCATATTCAATTCCTGAAGTACTGTAAAACCCATTATATGAGAGAAGTTATATATCTTGGAACATATGCTCAACTTACCTAACAATAGCTGAGCCCAGGGGCAGGGCAGTACTGGACATGGTCTCAGTGTTGGGGGATATGACAGTGCCATCAACGAAGGGTGCAAAGCCAACCAGAAAACTGCAAGGAATTTAACAATTAACTTATGAGATTGAGTAATAATGGTATGAAAATACTTAAAATATGAAAAAAATTATAGTTATTTTAATTGATCTGGGAATTTTAACTTATCATTAATAAAATAATATATAAAAGTTTCTTGCGAAAATCATTTTTAAAATTTTAATTTTAAAAAATTAGGTGTTATAAGTAACTAATAAAATTTCAAGGTCAGCTAAAAGATGATTCTCATATTTCTTTAAATTTCAGAGGCAGTTTATGGTCTCCAACAAATATAATTCGTAATTAAATCAAGAAATTTACATTTGGTTTTTATCATTCCTAATGAAAATTTGTATTATTTACAATGGATTGAACTAGAGAGATATAATTCGGTCTATACTACTACTATATAGTTACTATAGAATGCCATATATTTATACCTATCTAAATATATATATAGTTTGTAGGATCTATATATCTATATATATATCTATAGTCTTCACTTTCACTTACCGCGGATGATCGATTTTAACTGCGAGCAATTCGGCGACGCTTTTGGTGCGCAAACAGGGCGCCAGATCATCGTAGAGCATGTCGCCGTGGCAGCCAGTCTGCTCTGCCACGCGTCTCTTCACGAACAGCGGATTCTTCTGTATGCCCCAGGATGAGAGGGCGGTGCCGCTAATGAGCACAGCGCGTTGTATGAGATCTAAAGCAAAATTAAAATAAACCTGAATAGAGCAAATCTTTTGTTATGTTATAAGGAACATACCACTGGCCACGGGTGACACGGCCAATATGTTGGCTAGGACAGCACCAGTGCCGTAGCCAAGCAGCGTAATGCTCTGCGGATTGCCACCAAAAGCGGGCAGATTCTCTTTGAGCCAATGCAAGCCGGCAACGAGATCCATGAGACCAAAGTTTCCCTGGGCGCTCTCCTTGCCGCCGGTCTTGAGGAAACCAAAGATGCCGAGCCGAAAATTGATTGTCACAACGATGACGTTGCCATGTGCGGCCAGCTCGGAGCCATCATAGGGATTGCCCGAATTCCACTCGTACGATTCGCCATGTATGAAAATCACTGTTGATAGCAACGAATCGGAACTGGAACTCGAACTGGAACTGGAACTGGAACTGCCATTGGCATTCTCATTGTTAGCTAAAACAAAAAACAAAAAAAAAAATGATTCCATCAGCGGCCAATAATAAAGATTCTAGTGTAGGAATAGTCAATATTACTTGGGTCACCATATGCTGTATGTGGTCAACAGAGCTGCCAATCCTGCAGGGCATGCAGTAGTTGCTTAAATCAACTGCAATGCACTACGGAATTGAAAGTTACGTTGCCATTTCAACTCCCAACTTTGCTCGGAACACTTTTCATTACGATTTTGTTAAATTTTGTTGTGTGTGTGTGTGTAAAAAGTGTATATGTTTATTTAATTTCTCTTGGGACTTTGGGCTTGTTACCTTTCAGCATTAATTAAACTGTCAGTGTAATATCACTTTCAGTAAATTTTTATGTTTTTCCCGGTTTTCCATATCATGTTAAGTGTTTACAGTTAATCGATAATGCCATTTGTAATTAAGCCATTAAGCGCTTTAAATATCACATAATTTTATTGGCTCCATTGGACAAGAGAGATAATATTAATAAAGTTTAAATTATTGACTTAATAGTCGGCGTATATTATTTTTCGCTCATTGATTTCGAAATAATTGCATTTGAGACTTATTGGTAGAATGCGGTAGAGATGGCCCAAACTGTCGGCTCAATAAATAAGCGAGTTGAGCAAAACGAATGAATGTAAATGAATGTAAATATTTTAATGCGATTATTAATTCGACAAGCTAACCCATAAATTGAAAAGGAACCCCAATTCACTTGGGATTTAAATTATTAATGAATTGAATAACTTACGTTGGGTTCGTGGCGCTTCTTGGGGCACATAGATATTAAGGTATAAGCAGTCTTCCGATTGGTTCTTGAGCAGCGGCAGCAGGCGCCGCAGCTGGGCGAGACGGGCGCGTGGCACCTCCAGCAGGGCCTCCGGTCCATTGGGCGGTATGGGCACATTTTGCGGACAAACGGGCGAGAATCGATCCGCGTTGCGGCTCGTTTTCCACGTCGATGGCGTTATGGGTGGCATAAATCTGCAAGTCAATGCAAGAATGCCAGCAATATGTGTGTATAAATATATATATGCAGCAATTCGCAGAGCATACTAATGGTAATGGTAATGGTAATGGCATCAAACTATCGCGATTACTTCCGTGTTTGCCTGTTATAATGGATGGGAGAGTGGGGATGTGGGGGATTTGGTTGTTGTCAGTGTGGCTCTATCGCAAAGCATCGCTATCGTTGTACAAAGCCCATCAATCAAAATTGGCAACTCTTTTTGATTAATTGTGCATTTTATTGTTTATTGCGTTGAATGCCATCGATCAAATGCCGAATTGAACGACATGTTTGCTTCAGCCGGGAAGGCTTCACTGTTGATTTTATGACACAACAATTGACGCGAAACGTTTTTATTGTTCGCCTTTTTCTTTTTTTTTTTGCGATTTAATGCGATTTTCAGCCCATCCGAAAGTATATCAAGCTCATATCTTATAGCCTGATGTGGCATCATTTTTTTTGTTTTTTTTTATCTTTACGTAACTTGCCACAACTTGTGGTTCCTGGTTTCTAGCGCAAAATATTCGTTGGGCATTTGCCAAAAGCTTTTTCAAATGAACCCATATTGTTTGCCTCGTTTTGTGTGCGTCTTAATAAGCAATAAGCGAATAATATTTAAACTACAAAATTGTCCCATATTTTTTGCAGATAATTTAAGTGCACATGCAGTTTATTTAAATGTGGCACTTTAATAAAACAAAATAAAAAATAAAAACAAAAATAATGCCTGGTGAAACATTTAATTAAATCAATGCTCTGGGGTTAAATGAAAATTCTGTGACTAACAGTTCTGTTTTCAACAATTTATAATTGGTTTAACAAGCTGATTGCTTTTCTGCTTTAATAAATAGCTACTAATAAAAAATGTATTTTATTTGTTCGCTTTCGATTTCGATTTCAGAAACACTCGGTTTTTATTAAATTCAGTCATTTGCATTTTAATACCCTGGATATTTTGTTAGGCTAGCCTATATTTATATTAAGAGAGTTTATATATTTAACAGCTAGGTGCAGGGTATTCTCAGGCCATCTCTCTCGATTAAGCCTTTCATAATTATTTGTTCATTTATTTTTTATGGTTTTGTTTTTGCTTTAAATTACATTTTTATTGAAAACTATATCAAATAATAAACAGATTATTATGGAATTGTTTCTCGATGATTGTAGTAAACAAGTGGCACTAAAAAATATATAAAAAATGTGATGCTAAAAAGAGCGCAATATTTTCAAATGCTGACTAGACTTTTTTTATTTTTCTGAATTTTCGATTAGCAACTTCGACGGCAGACACCGATTTAAGGTTAGGCGCAATGATTAATTAGCCTTAGCCTGCTATCCGGAAAATTGACAATTTGTCAAATATCACGTTTATTTGGTAAACCCGTACGCATCGAGCCGTCGCCGTCGCCGTCATCCGTCCATTGTCCGCTACAATTGCCATTCGAGCATGAATAATTTGCACATTGACTTGGTAGACTTGGTAGACTTGGCAGACTTGGCAGAGTTGGTATCTTGGGGATAAGTCAAACCGTAAATCAGTGGCATTTGATTAAGTTCTGTTGTTGATGTGTGGCATCTGTTGATGCTGCATAACAATGAAGCAAAATTCATATGCGACTCCCGTTGACGTTGGCTGACGTCAAGTAATTAAAGACCAATTTGCCTTAACCAAAAACAAACACGAGAGCGAGGGGAGCGTGCAGCGTGTAGCGGCGGGGGGAGAGTATATTGCTATGCCACATTGTCAAATCAGTTCATGTTCAACATTCACTTGTTGTGCATGCATGACGAATCAAACTCCACTTGATCCAGAAGTTTTTGCCGAAGGATAAGTATCGCATAGATATGGGACACGCTCCCCTAATTTGCAAAAGTGACAAAGTGTTGCAAAACTTTGGCAATATGCCGCAAAGTTGCTTTAGATTTGTGTTTTTGGTGTCTCGCAAGTCGCAACTCTCAACGAGCAAAACTCTCTCTTGCACTTTTCGGCAAGCAAACGACCAAAAACCTCAAGAGAGTTCCCAAAGTATTAAGGAACTTAGTTAGACAGCTAAGAGAAAGTCGTGATTACAATTATCTTGAAAGACATTGAGCTACAATGTTAAGGCCAAAATTTGTCCAAAATCTAGCCAAAAATAGTTTCGAATTTAAATTTGTCGAAAACAAACTTTGTTTGTCAATTCAATAACAATTGCGGCTGCCTTCATTTGTGGTAAACAATTTGAACAAATTAAACAGCAATTAATATCATTTTTTAAGTTTATAACTTTTATACGCAGCTACCAGAAAATGTCTGACAAAACTCTTTGTGTTTAATGAAGTGCCAAAAATGTTGAATTTCCTGGTTGAGCTCATTCATGTTAATCTTTGGAAAAGATGCGGATACACGAAATTTCATGAATTAATTAGATGACAAGGTCTTAGTGAGTTCAGACAGCTTATTCAATAAGGTAAACTGATAATAAAATATTTATAATAATATTCTTGCTATACTCTTTTTACCATCTCCTTAAAGTATTTAAAAAAATATATAGCTAAATTTTGAAAGCGATGCACAGCTATTTTAAATAATTTTCTACACTTTGTAGCAAAACCAAAAAATCAGCCTTTTAATATTATTAAGTTTAGTAAATTGCAAAGTTTTACTCCTAATTAGAATGAGTTAATTTCAATATGCTTCTGGTAAAAGAACATCAAAATTCACTTATAATTTTAATGAGTTAAATTATAATTTTTTGATATACAAATTTTGTGACTGCATGAAACTTTTGAACTAAGTTTTTATATATTTAATGTCAGTATGTAAATCTCATAATGGTATTATTCTTATATACATACACATGTCGAAGAGGAAGTGTGCATTGAAAAGTAAAGTTTACACAGTAAAGCAAAGTGTAGTAATATGAAACATTATGCGCAATGTGAATAGTATTGTTCAGGAATTTTTTTTTTTTTAAATTAATTTGATATAAAAGTTTTGATGTAAAAACTTATTATGTTTTTTTGTTGCTTGTTGCTTGTTGGCTTCAACTTATCTCATATTAAACTGTAAAAAGTTATCATGAACATAATTTTAAAATGCTCGTCTGTTTTCGGTTTCGTTAGTTGGAAAAGTTGGTTTTAATAGTGAAAACGTAAAACTACTTAAAAAACAAAAATATAGCAAATATGTTTTTTTTTTGTAAAACTCATATTACTTATTTACTGTACTCGTGGGCTAAGCCAAAGTCGTGCTTATATTGATATAAATGAACCCGTTTACTGCGCTCCTTTTAGCCAAGTTAGTCCCTATTGTCTGGCTAAATGAATGTTTTTAAATGCAGTCAACTGCTAATTGTAATATAAACACTGCTTGCGCAGTTCAGCTTCATTAGGAGACCTTTGGCTATTGCAACTTGCAACTTGCTACTTTAATCTGGCGAACAATGCGGGCGGCCTCCACCTGAGATGGGTCTTCTGGCCAAAACGGCTTCGAGCCAGATAGGTTGTATGCATTACACAAATGTGCAAAGTTCTGGGCGTGCTTTGTGCGCAGTGTTCACATATATTTTACACCAGAAACAAAAAACAAACACAAAAAAAAAAACAATTATTAAAATTGCTTTTGGCTGCCGCATAAGGCCGATAAAGTTGCTGTGGGCCAACTTTGCACAAATCTGGCATGCAGACAGCACCTACAGGCAAAAAGCCAGAGTTGACAATTTTAGCGGGAATCGTTGCTACAAAAAAAGGAGCTAAACTTTGTTTGCAAATGTTAAAAAAAAAGTGTCAAACGATGCTGAAAAAAGCTCAACTTTATTTAGAAAAGGTTCAAAAAGTTAATTTAGTGTCAGGCAAATGAGCAGAGTTGACAAATTTTAGCGGAAAAACAAGGTAAATAAATATTAAACTTGATTTGGAAAAAGTTTTAAATTTGATAATTGCTAGCGAAATTTAGCGAAGGTAAATAAAATAAAATCCTTATTTACAAAAAGTTTTAAAAATGGTTTTCTGTTATTCTGCATAATAAACTATAATATCAACTTTTGGTAAATATAAATTAACTCTTATTTATCTTCGTTTTCCGCTAAATTTGACAATTCTGTATTTTTGTCTGTTGAATAATCACTTTTCATTTTTACTTAAAATAAATCACTTTTTTAGTTTTTGTAGTTTCTATGATTACCATTTGAATTTTCTAAAAAAAGCTAGTTTTAACTGACAAAAAGTCTGTTTGCCAACACTGAACGGATCAGCAGAGAACCGCATAATTTGAGCTGTTGAAAACTCACCTGAGACTGCCCACGGGAGGCGATGCATACGGAATGCCAAGGTATGCCTCCACCAGAGGCGTGGAACGGACAACAATGCCACGCAGCAGGCCATACTTGGTCTTTACAGTGTTGGCGCTCAGCTTGGCGCCATGGAGGCACTCGCAGTCCGGCCAGAGCGAGGATAACAGCAGCAGGAGTAGCAGCCAAGTGCTGCCGCTTGTCTGATGACGCCAACAGGATGGTGCCTGTGTCAGGACCTGTGAGTGCCATAAATGTCGCTTCCGATGCGCTGATTGTAGTTGCTGCTGCTGCTGATGTTGATGCTGCTGCTGATGTGGATGCTGCTGCTGCTGCTGATGTGGATGCCGCTGCTGATTGTGGGTTGGCATTGCCAAAATGTGTAGAAATCTCTTTAAGGTTATCAGTCTTATAATGCAAATGCGTGTGCGAAGTTGCAGGTTGCTGTCGCTGTTGCTGACGCTGACGCTGATGCTGCGGAATTCCATTTCCGTTTCCGCTGTCATCAGCAGATTCTTCACAGTTGTTGCACAAATAGCTCTAATGTAGCTCACCAAGGAACCGACAAGAACGTAACAGTAAATACGTAAAAAACGCGATTGGTTTAGCATTAGCTTAGTTGGCTGCTGCTGCTGCTGTTGCTGCTGCTGTTTCTTGCTCCTCGCATTTGTTGTCCTCATCAATTGAATCTGCCCACTTCCACTTCCATTTCCTGTTTGCGTTGTCTGCGACGGCAGTCTGCGATTGACGTCATCTTCATTTTGACAGCGGTGGTGCGCATATTGAGCTTCTGATTGAGATAGAGTAGCACCGACATTCTCATACCCTTTTGCTTTGATTTCAAATATTATACACTTAACAAGCTGCCTGCTGCACGGCAATCACACACAAATCCCTTTTGCCGTCTCCTCGCTTTGTGCTGTGCCAAAAAAGAAAGAAAAAAAAAATTAGAAGCAAAAAAAGTAAAAGTTAAGTAACCCATTAACTTGTGTTTGGTTGTGTGTGTGTGTGGCTGTCAGAGAGTGTGTGTTGCAAATGTGAGTAGTGTGTGCTTTATGGCCTCTTTGGCTTTGTCGCACCTTTTCGCCAGCGAGTTCGAGTCTTAACTGTGCAACGCATCTGAGCGTAGCATCCTTAAATAGCTTTAGCCGCATCCGGGTCGACACCGGCGTGTACCGTAAATGCGACCTGTCTTGTGCAAACTGGACTCAATTCATAGCCAGCACCACCCACCCCACCCCCCAACATCCCTTGCGCACCATCCGGCTGATTGCTTCTTTTGACCTGGCTTTTATGCGCCATTTTAAATGCGCATGGTGCAGCCAGCTGCCGGCTTCTTGCCGCTTGCCGCTTGCTGCTTGCTGCTTGCTGCATATCTAGCATAAGCCTCATCAAGCGTTGCACATTCCACCACGTGTGCCCCATGAACTAACCAATATATGCACTAAGCTCAACTGCATTGCAAAAGAGCTGCAAATTAAGTGAGCTCAGTGGACCAAACGATAACAAAAACTGTGTTCAAATTTACCCATTGAGCACTTTCACATTTGCTTAAAGGTTTCTCTTGCCTGCAAAATATTCATGAGTTTCATTTTTAAGGAATTCAAA
Source organism: Drosophila dives (assembly GCA_035042365.1). Taxonomy (NCBI): domain Eukaryota; kingdom Metazoa; phylum Arthropoda; class Insecta; order Diptera; family Drosophilidae; genus Drosophila; species Drosophila dives. The sequence continues at coordinate 954,779 of JAWNLJ010000416.1, read as the reverse complement.
TGAAATCTTTAATGCCCTAAATAGTGTCTATGTAGACTATATAGATAATATGAATATAAATTAGCTATTTAATCTGCATAAAATATTAAATTTTATAAGCCACTTAACGTGAATTTTCGGCTTAAGAAATTGTATTAATATTATTTATTTTATATTGTATAAATTTTAAATAAATTTTAAATACTCCAAATCTTGCGCGTTTTATCTGAGCAAAAGTTGTTCGTTTGATTTTGACAGCTTTAATATTTATTTTAAATAGTATTTATGATTCTATAAAATTTATTAAACACAGCTCAAATTACAACCGATAAATGAGTATTAATTAACATTGGAATTTCCATGGGAGGCTGTACAAGTTCAAAAGCCACAAAATGTGGATGCCCACAGTTAATGCAATATGTATAAAGTACCTGCAAATTTTCATGTGAAATTTCTTTGTTGTGGTACAACATGTAAATCTGTTTAATGTTGATGCCAAGAAGAGCTTAGGTCTGAGCAAAAAGGCCAACAAAGAAACCTTTAAAAAAAAAATAAAACAAAACGTGGCAAACGATGTGAGCAGTTAAGCTACTTGGGGCTCATTAACAATGCCCACAGACACACACACACACAGGCACACACACATACACACACATTCTCGTACTTAGTTGTAATACCCAGACACATGACGAGTAGTGTAATTTGTCTTTCGGTCTAAACAGACTCGTTTAAATCGTATATTTCTAAGTCTAAACAATTGACTGAAATGTAACGATTGCGACGGACTGGCACACACACATACACACAGAGATCCAGTGCCGGAACGACAAAACTCGCAATTTTTCTAAATTGCAGCTATAAAACTAAAGTTTAACTATGAGCCCCGAAACCCACATAGCATCTACTATGCACTAAGTATTCCCATGACCAGCTCCATCTCTTTCATTTCAATGTCTCGGTGCGAGAGTGCGTATGTATCCTTGTCTATGTATGTGTGTGGGTGGGTGTGTGTGTGTGTTTCCCTATTTATTTGTGTGCGTGTTGACAACCAAAATGTCGGCACGTTTTTAACGAAATATTTTCATACCCTGCAGCCAATGAAAATTTGTAAAATGGGTGTAACAAAATTGTGCAATTTTACATAACGGGCACACATTTTCTATATTTTTTGTTAAGATGGACAAACGATTGGAGCCTGCATAGGAATCCCAGTGGGATTCCTAATATATATTGGAGAATGCACAGCAACAATAAACAAGAGCACTTTACATGGAGTCAACGAGAAACAAATTGAATTTGTAATAACAGTTTTGAGGAATAAAAATTTATTATATAAAAAATTATTCTTAAATTTGGTATATGGATTTTTTTTATATAGCCAGCAATATATAGTATAATGCTAAGACAAAATTATTTCCACATTTTTTTTATGTTTATAATTTGTCTCTACATTCCCATCAAAGAATGTTAAGCTGATTACCCAAAATTAACAAATTATATATATTTATATTTATAGGTGTAATTATTCTCTTACAGGATAACTACCAGTCGAACACTTTCATGATAATCCTGTTGATTTTTCTTTTCGTACAGTGGCTTATTTCACTTACTCCTAATTCTTTACGGTGTGAGTCATGGCTAAGCTTTGGAAAACGGCGAAGAGCTGCGGCAGCAGAACCAGTTCTTCGCGAAAGCCAGTAACAAAATGTTGGGATTTTCAAATAAATTGCAAGTTTTAAATTAACTAAAAGCTAAAAGTGACATTTGGCTGCAAAATCTACGCTTAAAGCACACAGAAAATAGATGCGTGGATCTGAAAGAAGTATGGCCATTAGCCACATTCTTGAGTACAAATTGAAGTAGATGTGGCAGAAGCAACGCATGTTTGCTGTATAATAAATATTTACATTTTCGCTTGGCAAACATCTTTCATGCCATGCATTGCATTGCATTTCTCCAGCCCTAAGCAAAGACATTCCTCAACTGAGAGATATATATGTATATATATGCAATTCTTCCTGCATCTACTTCGCATCTTTATGGAAAATCTGTAAGGACCGACCGATAAAATTGCATATTTTTGCATGAAAGGCTGCGCAATGAGGAGTGGTGAAAAGGAGCAGACATAGACTTTACTTCAGGCAACTCACACGTCCATTCACATAAGTGGGAGAGAGAGAGTGAGTGAGAGAGACAGAGAGAGAGGGAGCGAAAGAGAGGGGTAGACAGCCGTGTGACAGGGCCTGAGTGGAGCAATGACTGCAAATCATGGCTGTGCAAACAGGAAATGTTGCAATTGGAGCCGAGCAAGAAAAAATGCCAAAGAAATTGCAACACGCTCTTCTATACATACACACACACACACAACACACACACACACAACACACACACATACAGCGAGTGCAACTTTTTGCATTTAAAAACTCGAAATAAAAGTTGTAAGCGCATTAAAAATTGTTGCCATTTTTCAATTGCATTCACTGTTGGCATACCAAAAATATTCTGTGTGTCTCTTTGTGTCCTGATTCCCAGGACATTTTTTCCTTGCGATGTTTTCTTTTTAATAAGCTTGCAATAAATTTCACAGATGAACGTCGCCCGAGTGCCTCAGCGGCATTAAAACTGAAGCGCATCAAGGAAAAACTCCGATTGCCTGTTATTGGCCAAATTAAAATGACAATGCAATACCAAGAAAATGCATTTTACTCAGTTTTATCACACATTTCTACAATGTAATCTTTAATTTTGTTGTGTGAATAACTGAGTAGATTGATTGTTCAAGAACAAACACTATTTAAGACTCTGCTCATGGGCAATAAATTACAGTACATGTTAGTGTTTAGAATGAAGTGGCAGACAGGCAGGCGAAAATGGGGTCAGAATGGCCCTAACAGAATCAGAACCAGAACCAGAACCAGAACCAGAATCATTTTGTGTCATAGGAAGCGCACCCAACGCAACAATGCAACGCAGAAAGACATAGGCGACAATTGAGTTGTGCAAAAACAGCAAGTTCTCAGACAAGCTAAATGTCCTTTTGGCGTCAAGCAAGTAGCAGACTTGGCATACTTAACGCACTCTTGACAGGACATTATAGACTAAGAAGTCACCTAATTAAATTGGACATAATCAGTGGCAAACTCTGTCAGTTTGGTGTTAATGAGAAGAAATCACATCAGTGCAGATTGTGTTCTGAGTTTGACTAAACATGACTAACAATGACTAAACATGTTTGCTTATGTTTTGACAAATATATGTTAAATAAATACATACATTTGTATCTTAAATAAATTTTTAAATTGTTAAATGAAGTTAAATTTGTGGCATCCTCAACAGATTTCACTTTGAGTGTGCTGTTTCACAAGAAATATATCGCACAGCAACACTTGATTCCGGACACAAGAGATGCCTTTTGTACCCAGCAACCACAGATTAAATGACATTGAAATTAACACTTGGGCCACATAAATATGCAGTGACAATAAATATAAAATAAACCATTAAATTACTTGAAACAATTATTTAATTAAGAGTTTACACTTACAGCTATTAGCGAGTAAGACTGCTATAGTCGAGTGAGCTCTTAAATAATTTCTAATAAGCAGGTAAGATATCGTTGATTAAAGCATGAAGCAGCAAACAATTTATATTTATTTATTTATCAATGCAAAAAGTTATGAGTAAAAGTTGCTTTGGAAGTGCAATCTTTGCACAACTACGAAAAGAAGAAGTTCTTTAACAAAAAAGTCACCGAATGGCCAAAAGGTAACAGTGTGAGGCAAGTTCGCTTGAAACTTTTAAAAGTGGCACCAAGTACATATGTGCTATCCGTTATGTGTAGTCACATAGTGTAGCAACTAGTAAACATATACTTCAAGAACTAAAGTTTTCAGCAAAAATAAGTTAGTCAAACAAAATTCTTAACTAGACATAACTGCGACATCAACGATTTTTTTTTTCTTTCACTTTTTCAGTTTTTGGGGAGATTACAAAACTTAAGCGAACATTTCGCACTCTTATTAATCGTTGGATATTGTGGGTTTAAAAAAAAAAATATATATATAAATCTGTGGCAAGCAGAAACTTTAACAAGTGCTTTTGATAAAAGATTAATTTATAATAATTTCGTTGCTTGTCAAGGAAAATTGTCTAGAATTGGATTTTGAATTCATTTATGAATCTCTAATTGGAGGTAAAACTTAATCAACATCAACATTTTTCTTAAGAAATTTTTGGTAAATATAAAGATCTAAAGAATGGTTTCGAATTTCATTAAATTTGCAAAAGTTTTTAGTCTGTTCCGTATTCAAATTACAAGTCGAGCGTATAATAAAGGTGGCAAAGTGTGTTGCTGCAACGGCAACATAAAGATGACTTTTCATTTTTCTTTCTCATTTTCCTTCACATTTCTCATGGCTAATTATCACGTCTTTTGCAGCGCAGCCCCACCAATCTTTATTATTGAAATAATTAGCGCAACCCGTGCCGAGGAGTGAAATCGACACGATACTTTTTAATGCTCATTAAAAAGTTAACTTTTTGTTTGATTTGTTTCAACTTAAAGTTTGACTCCTCTTTGTTTCATCATCATTTCCGACCTACTTTGTGGGCTTGATTGACATTTTAACCGGTTGGCTAAATAAAAAAAGGGGAAGTTTATTCTTATTGTTTTTTACATCCCCTTTTATTTTTGCTGTCCCGCCATCTTTGCCATCTTTGCTTGTTATTTCTGTCAATGCATAAACAATGTAAATAAACTGAAGTTGAAACAGGTAACGATGCGGAAATTAAAGATATTTGAGCGTAAAATGCGACACTTTAAGAAGAACTGATGGAGATGCATATCAATTTTGCGAATACCTGTGAATCAATCGGTATATGGCCAATAGGCTCGTAATAATTCTTTCAAATGGCGCCATTCTGCATAAAGTGGCGTCAGGGAATTGGCAAATTGAATGAGCAACCCACAAAAAGCCTATTAAAGAACAATTTCCACAGCTTGTGTTCGACAATCATAAAGAGACAGAGCCCAGCTTCAATATGTCGAATAACTTGTTTTCGATTTCCGCTTATAAAAACCCATTGGCATGGGGCACACGCACTGAATGCAGGACACACAGGATAATAACATCATTGGTCTGCTGGGGCCATGCCGACCACAACCGCAGCCCAAAAAAAAAAAAAAGAACAGAAAATACGACAAGAAAAATATGGCACTGTGTCCTGACATTGGACCGTAAATCCAATTGTGAGCTGAGCGCAACTTTCCATCATTTTATCGGTTTGTTTTTCTTCTTTTTTTTTAATTGCGAACAGTCCAACCTTAATAATATTCTGCTGAAATACAAAAAGTAGTAAAAATAACAAATTTAATATAAACCAATATGTGCCAGGATATTAAATGAGTGTGTTTGTACTTTCCTGATTTCAAATGCTTTATTGACAATATTCGCAAGAATAGAGCCAAAAAAAAAACTAAATATATATATATAGCCGGAAAAAATTGCAATTCTGAATTTAATTTGCCAACTTGGCTATTCCTGAATGCTAGTCGCATGAGCATAAACCAAATAGAAAAATAAAAGAAATGACATATATATTTTGTAAAGTTGAAAAATGCGAGCAAAGTATTTCGAGCGCCTGCCAAGCGGTGTCTCATTCGGTTGTGGATTCAAGCAGGCATGTAACCTCGTTTATTTTGTGCACAGCATAATGAAAGGGGAAAGTTCTACAATTTCACCGCCCATGGTTCTGGCATTGCCGTCCAAAACACACACACACAGATACACACACACACAGACACACACACACAGCTCGAGTGTGATCCCGAGAGTGTGCGTGTGTTTTTTGTGTGTGTCTGCTTTCTAGGTGCACTAAATGGCATTTGAAAATGTTTTGTAGTTCAACTTTGGTGCCTAGTGCCTTGTGTAACTGGGGGCTGGCGACTGCTCACTGCTGACTGGTGACTGGTGACTGTTGACTGTTCTTTGGGTGACGCTAGTTTCGCCTTTGCCATTTGGAACAGAGACTGGCACCAACAACAAAAAAGTACCTCTGACAGGATTGAGGACAGCAGGACTGCAGGACAGGACAGGCCAGGCCTGGCCAGCACAGTCATTCCCTTCCACTGGTAAGCAAATTGAAACCCACTTCCGGGCATAACAAATCATTTCAACACACACACACACATATACACACAGACACACCCAATGAAAAAGGTCAAATGTATATCATAATTAAAAAATATGAAATGAAAGCGTAATTATTTGCCAGGAAATTGAAATTGATGCTCTTTGTTAACTGCTTGTTGAACCTAGAACCGTAGAAGCCATAGTTTTTTTTATGAAATATTTTACGCTTAAGTTTTTCTCATAATTACTGGGTACTTTTATATAAAAATACCCCCATCAAATTAATTTTCTATAAAGAAGTTTGCTAATTTGATTATTAATTTAAGCACTCAACTTTTTAAACTTATTTGAAAGCAAATTTCGAATCGAGCTTTGTCGTAGTATAATATAATTTAAATTTTGCTAACAAACAAAAACAAATTAATTGCAGAAGTAGTTTCAATAGTTTATAAATCATTCTTTTATAAAATGGAACAAAACCTAAGTTCTAACACAAAAATCTTTGCTTGCGCTGAAAAATATGCAATAGAAAATTCATATATTCAATAAATATTAAATTTTTAGTAATAATATCACACATCGCTTATTGGAATCCTCTTATGTGTTCGCTTCTGTTTATTATTCCATTTTGAGCTTAAATAACTATTTTCAATGTTCCATTTTAAAAAAGAAACAAACAAAATTGGATTAAATGTTGCCAACAGATTTTGTGAAAAAGTTCTGTTCACAACACAATAATTTATTTAATTTCATTGTTTTTATAAAAACTATAAGCGTGTAGCATAAAATTTTTTTTTTTTCAAATCAGATAATAAGCTTGACATGATTAACACTTCCCGAAATTGAGTAAAAAAAATATAATTCTGATGGGCAATTCATTTAATTTAAACTATTGACTCAATAAATAATAATGGGATCTGAATTGAAAATTTTACATTTTAAATTGTCCTATTAAATGCACTAACACTAAAAATAGAATAACTTAAACTATTAAAAGCAAATTGATTGATTTGTTTAAATATTGACAGGCAGATATAAAGCCTATTTTGTTTTGATATGAAATTCCAGTAAGCAAATAAAGTAAGTATTAAATTAGTCAATAGTCTTATTAACTGTAAAGCTGGTTATCACTAAAATGTAATTACGTAGTAATAATGCAGTCAACAAAAGGCAATTTCTCATTTAGATTCAGACTGCGGAGACTGCATGAATAAATTTTCATTTGGTTGTGCAGGGATCTCGAAATAATGCGACAACAACTTGGCTAAATCTCTATTGTAAAATTAAATTTAGATGAGTGTGGGTAACTTTATGAATGTCCTTGCATGTGTATATATATTTGTGCATTAATTTAATGTGTGGCTGCTGCTCGGAGCTCTAATTAGAGCCTCGGGACTGTTGCGCCTAATGGCTTTGGCCCGGGTTCGATGTAAATGAAGAGAGTCGACGGGGCAATAGAAACTGTGCCGCCAGCTGATTTACACAGTGCACATAATAATGCATAGGCATTGCGACTAATGCGCAGAGGGGCGGTGGTAAGGGGGGGGGGGGTCTTGGTATTAACATGGAAATGAAGATGAAGACATCAGATGCTCGTTTGTTTTTGGGAGAACCCCTCTTGCCCTGTCAATGTTATAGGGACAGTTGACCAATTCACGCAGGCATAAATTATTTATGACTGCTACAGGATGTAACACGCGTGCAAACATTATATATGAATGTGTGTGTGTGTGTGTGTGCGTTTGTATGTGTTAGGGTGTGCGGATATCCGCAGGCAAATATTCAAGTACGGCATGTACACATGAGTAAGTACCATAATAATACATATTGTTGTCGTAGCAGAGAAGTGGCTAGTTGGCATTAAGGTATGCCAATAGTAGCCTGCTCGAACCGGGCCAAAATATAAACAGGCAACAACAACAACTACAGCTTTGCCAGGGCTGGTCTGTTGTATTTACTATGTACTTAGTATAATTAAATGGGCTTAATGCAAATGCGAGCGTTGCTAGGCTTCGACACAAGTTTTGTTTTCATAGTGTTGCCTAGCTAGAAAGGTAGTCGCTTCGAAACAGATGCGCAACATGATGCAGGACATGGACATGGACGGAGGCGGATACGGACACGGACAAGGACCTCCCGTTAAGCTGTCGTTTCAGGGGGCATATCATGTTTTTCGCATTTTGTGAGTGGATTTTGTGCGGAAATGCGAGATCGTTTGTAATTTAATGAATATGTAAATTAAAGGATGCACTTAATGCGAAAACACAATACACACACACACACACACACACACAATGTTTTCTCATTTGCAATACATGAACAGACATTGTATATATATATAGATATATATTCAAGTCGTAAATTTATTGCTGCCTTGAAGCGGAAAGTTTCAATCGGTGCCAATGGAATTAATCGCACAAGACAAAACACACTTGCCATTAAGTACTCACACATACACACACACACAAGAGTGTATTTATGCATTCATGTATCTCGTTGTTTCGTCTTTGACTATGTGTGTGTGTGTCAAGTGTACATCTCCCATAGAGAGACAACACTAGAACAAAAACAACAAGTACCGTAGAACAATTTTCCCCATTGTATGCAACAAAAACAATGGCAAGTTGTTTGTTAGTGTTGGAAATGTCTTAAATACAATTTGACTGGGAGCTGGAGATGATGAAGGAGCTGCCTGGATGCCTGGGCTTACTGTGCTGCTCCTCTGTTTGCTTTTGACAGCAATTTATTTAAGACTTAGCTTAACTCGTCAAACTTTGATAGAGAGATCTCATCGCAAGCAGCAAGTCGATGATTTTCGTGGAATTTTTCACACGCTTCTGTCCAAAATTGACAGATACTTAACCAAAAATGGCTAAAGCTGCCTGTTGATGTTTATCAGCAGCGTAAAGCAGCTCTTAACCATGTTAGGTATAAGCTGCATTTGCATATGTGGTAACAACGAACAAGTCGTTCCTGGTAGATCTTTTAGGAACTTTGTCAATATACTTCTTTCCTTATGTAAAACTGATTAGGCTTTGCAAAATGTTATTTGTGTCTGGCATATTTTATTTTAACTATTATTTTCTTCATAGAATTCTGTTTCAAATTAATTACTTTCAAATTAATTATTTCTATAAGATTCTGATATTTGAGCTATGCCGTTATTTTGATTTATTCTCTTTATTTTCTCCTACTTAACACTCAACCATTTTTGTGGTGTTTGAGATACTTCATTTTAAATTTTTATAATTTTCCTTTTATTTAATTTAATTGAAAGCTCCTCAAAAAATGTGGACTGTTTTTTGCCCACATTAAACATGAAAACCAACATAAAATAAAATAAAGTACACTATTAAACAGTCGTGAAATGTACAAAATATGAATTAAATTTCATGGGGTAATTTACATCTCAATTTGTGGCCAACATTTAAACTTGTGGCTAAATTTGTTTGTTTCAGGTTAAGTGTTTTTGCTCTTAGCCACATATTTCTTAAACGCAATTGCTGTAATTAAAAGCAAACGAAACAATTCGGCCGTAAAAATAATTACCGTTTCATTATGAATTTATTTTTAACGACATAATTAAAGCAAGGAAGTAAAACCTCAGCATGACACAGGTGCGGTTAATTAAAAAAAACACAAAAACTAGGTTGAATCAAAATGTGCTTTAAACATTATATGTAAAACATAGGAATACAATTTAAATTTTTAATTAAAAAATAATTTAAAAAGTAAGTTCCGCTTTTTGCTGTTAACTATGTATATATATAAATATACATATATATATATATATTGTCATTTATTTTTATGCATAATCCACACAATAAACCTTAAATGCGCACTGCGAAAGCAATAAATAATAAAATATATAATTTTAACGTTGAAAGCTGTGATTTTCCGTGTAGTTATCGCATAAGAACATTTATCTGCATAAATAAAAATGAAGTCATAGCTTATGCAAAACGAGCAATCACATTTTTTTTATAGCAGCGTTGTTACAATTTGTGTTAATACATGTTTGACAGCAGTGGCCACTTAAAAAAAAAAGAATTGTTTTTTATTTATCAATCAACAAAATTCCAAGTGAACAAACAGGAAAAACAATCAACAAAATTACACATAAAACTTTTCAACTGCTTTTTTTTTGGTTTTTGTTTTTTTATTTGTTGACAACAAATTCTATGGAAAAATAATGAGTGTAAAGTTTGTTTGAAAATTGTAATGAAAACACAGATTGGAATATGAACTAGAACATATAATTTCTGATATTTAGCACAACAAATATAGGTTCAGTTAGGAATTGCTAGTAAATCCTTCCAACAATTATTCTGGAGTATATATATAAATTTACAATTTATACAGTTTTTATTACTAACCCAGTTACATATATATTTTTATATATATATTTTTATGCAAATAATAAGAAAAAGAGAAAACACCGAAACATTGTCATTTAAAATATGTGCGACTATATCAATTAGCATTTTCATGAAATTGTGCACAATTGCTTGTGTGGCACGAGAGTGCAAATGAGTATCTGTAAATGTTGACACCGCCTCGCAAATGTAATTGTAGTAATTGGTAAAACCCGAAGCACAAAGGCCAATTCATTACAATAATATAATTAACATGTAATCAGAGCCGCATCGACTTTGCTGTGGCGCCATCTCGTTAAAATATAAAACTTTTTTTCCTGTTTTTTTTTTTTTTTTTGAAAGTGGCACAATGATAAATTTACAGCCGGAAAGCTGTTCTTATACCACATTGTGTGTGTGTGTGTGTGTGTGTCTTTGTGCTTGTGTTGGCCTTTAAGAAAAATAATTGTGTAATAAGAAACAATAAAGTTGAGACTGTAAAATCAGCTGCATAAATCAGCGGGCTATATTTCTCTCCCCTCTTCTCTTGAGTGACTCTTTATGCCACGCGCAGCCTGTGCGTGTTGCAAGTCGAGCTAAATGGCATATCAATGCGTTATTACGTATACGACGCCTGTTCGCCGCAACAACAAATTGGGGACATTGGGCAGGGGTGCTGGACCTGGTTGGGTATGTGTACTGGATGTTGGGTGTTGTATGTTGGTTGTTGGGTGTTGCTGCTCGCTCGCTCGCTTCATTATGCTGAATGCCTACGTGCACTACTTATTTATCAAGTGATGGCGCCTTTATTTATGCTACGGCTGCGAGTGCGAAGCCCGGGCAGCCTTTGCCTGCCCCGTTTCCGCGTCATCAGTGTCTGCGCTCGACAGCCACAAGGATATATAAAATACAGAAATAAGTAACTGCATGTGTATATTTCTCTTTGAGTGAATGTGTCTGTGTGTGGTGGTGTTGGTGTGTGTGTGTGGGTGTATTTTAAGCGCATGGTGCTGTTGATAATGAGAAAGGATGATGGTGTGAAAGTCTAGCTCCTCCTCCTGCGGCTGCTGCTGCTGATGCTATTTCTACTGCGCTGCTGATGATGTTTACGTTTGAATAATTTATGACACAATAAAAATGAAAAAAGTAGTAAAACAGAAAGAAAAACAAAATGCGTGGCAGCCACATTGCAATTGCCGCAAGGTGCACAGAAGCGCTGCCATGGAAATGCCATTTACAATGTATATCCTGGTGAACAGGAGTCAGGAGTCGCTTTTATTCATTTTTTAAAAAAAAGAAGAAGAAAAAAAGAAAATGATAATTGGCTACACGTCGCCGAGACTAAAACCGACAGGCAAAAAGGATAGACAGCTTAGGCTGTAGCTTTCCGCTGCCAGGATTCTGTGTAGGATGTGGCATGTGGGCGTGCAGCAGTTTTTGTGTGTTGTGTATGTTGTGTTGCGTTTGTTTGTGTGTCGGTTAGAAATCAGAAACAGTCGCGAACGGAAACTCTAGCTGAAAGTTGAATGGCATTGCGGCACATAGTGCACAGTGCGAAAAAAAGGGAATATAAATTGCCTCTTAAATATGGAATAAGTGCGCAAAAGTCGACAACAAGCAGAACAACAAACATGCACATAGATAAACTATATAGCCTGCTGGCCAAGATAAACACACATAATCGCACACACACTCACTTACACACACACACACACACACATTTAGATACAGTTCTACTGACAAATAACTAAGATGTATCCGTTTGCACAAAAAGCCCTAAGTAGCTGAAACCGTTTTATGGACCGGCTTCTGCGTGATAAAGTCTAAATGGGCGGTGCCTCATTTGTGGGTGTGGTGGTGTTAGTAGCTTTGTGCGGCACCACCTTTTCAAACGTTTTTGTGCCCATTTGCTGGGCACGTTTTTCTTTAGAAAGAGACTAAAATCGCTTGAGCAAGCAAAAAGCAACCGAACTCAGCTCAACTCAAATCGACTCGCCTCGACACATTTGCCAGTCAAATTATTCGATTCAAATTTTTTATTAAAGCCACACATGCTAGCCACATCAAGCAAATGAATTCGCTGGTGCGTGCAGCATTTGAAAAGCTTATTTAGATTTATGTTGCTCAATCGACAAAATGATTTTCCAGCTGTACTGCAAGTATTTTGAACGTTTTCATTTATCATTCGGTCCGTTGAATTCGAATCGGCATTAAAATAAACTCTTAAGATATGGCATACATTAAAGTGAACCAATTGATTTGTGTACAATATGGGGAGGGGGAAATGGGTTACAAATGTAAAATTCAGTTCAAAGTCATAAAAGTCATTTAAATACGTGTTTAATCAAATTAATTCTCTTTTAGTTTCAATTTGAGTTAAGTTTCCCATTGGAATTACTACTTTACTGCCGAACACACTCTCGAAATACTTTAAGCTCTTTAAAATATTTTACTTAAAAGTATGCAATACTTAGTATACGAAAATATTAGCAATCTCACAGTCAGCTTAAGGCATTTTTAAATGCTTCAAATTGTTTAAACTTTGCTATATAAATTCTATATTGCCACAGTAAACAATGGTTTTCCACACAAACACTGAAACAGGAAATAAGGAAAATGGCAAAATTGTTTGACGTTGGTAATTGCTCCTCATCGAAGATTTCGCTGCTGGCTCTTTGGATCTGCGTTGTTTATCGCGCTGAAGCGTAGCAGGATACAAAAAGATGCCATCCAGTATAGGAACAATGGCATTAACACCAGCTCAGCTTAGCAATTTGCACGTCAAGTTAAGAAATATTGTTGTTACAAAACTCAAAGACACAAAGACTCATTCAAGATTCTGTCATTTTCGTCTGAGGTGTGAGAGGGAGAGGACACCTCTCACGACTTTAGCCATGACTGGCAAACAGAACTTGCCGCTGGCAAAGATACGACGAGGCACACACACATAAACGCACGCACTCACACACATGTGAAAGATGCCGCTGGCAGTTCGACTTTCATGGCCTTGCTTTCCACTTTTAGATGGGACACAGAACAAGAACAGAACACAGAGCACTGTAAAACAAAAAAAAAATAAAAATCACACTGCACATATTTCAAGCAAAAATTTCAATTAAGACTTTTACTCTGAATTCATTTTCAGTTTCTTTTTGTAAGCCCGCCATTTTGTTTGTTTCGTTGCTGCTGCTGCTTCTGCTGCTATAGCCATTGCCCACATTGTTGTTGTGGTTCTTGTTGTTATTGTTGGCTAATGGCGCCCTTTTGGAACCTTTCCCGCTGCTTTTGTGTGCGTGGTAATTGTTGGTACGTTATAAACGAAGCCAAAATACTTTTGTTTTCAACCAAGCGGATGCAATTTTAATCTGTCGAAATGTGCCAGAAATAAAATGACAGACAGAGACAGATAAAGAGAGAGAGAGAGAGAGGGATGGTGGGGAGGGAGACGGTGGTTAGGCAGAGGCCATGCAACCGCATTAAATATTGACTGCCAAACCGCAAATACAAATACAGCTAAACGAGACGAAGAAGAAGAAGAATAGGAAGCAGCGGCGGCAGCAGCGCAGCCAGCCACACATAATATTTTAGTTTTTGACCCAAAAATGTCAGTGGGACATGAGTTATTACAGCTGCCCGTCGACGCCGCCATACTGCTGACATCAACGTGTTGTAATTGTTGTTGTTGTTGTTGCTTTTGTTTTGCGGTTGTTGTTTTAGGCTTGCAGGTTGCTCTTTCGCATCAGCTTCAGCTTGCCTGTGTTTGCCAACAGAAACATGGAACAATTCGCGTGGGAGAGCCAAAGGCGGCCGTCTTCGTGCGTAGCTCGCGAGCACACACGAATGAGCACGAAGACGTACGCACAAACATACACACGCAAACATATACATATATATAAAGCTTTGGCTCAAGGCGCGCTCACAGCAGACATTGGCTGCCATCACTGTCGCCTCTTGAGTCCTTTGCCGTGGCGACGACTGTCACTTTACAAGTTCAGAACAAAAAAAATCTGTTTCGGGGCGTTTTTCACCCCGTCCACCCGCTTGAGTTGTTGCCTTTTAGCATGACTTATTTTGTGCTCACCTTACGTGCTCAGCTGCTGACGCTGACGCTGTAGCTGTCGCTGACGACGACGCTGCCACCAGCAAAGTTGCTTAATCGTCTTTGTCCCTTTTAGCTTTTGCGCCGCCAATGTTGTTGCTGTGCGCGTTGCTTTGCTGCTTCTGCTGCCTTTTCTGCGGTTTTTTTTCCACTCTGCTTGCCAAACACTTTCAATATTTTTTCCCGTTAGCTAGGTGCGTGTGCGTGTTCGTGTGTATATTGAAATATTGTATTTGCATGAGTATTAAGTAGTTACACAAACACATGCACACAAATGGCACCTATAAAGTGTGTGTGCGTGTCTCTGTTTGTATGTTAGTGTGCGTGTGTGTGTCCCTTTTTTGTATTTGTATGCGTTGGTCTTCACTTTTGCTTTCGATTACTTGTGCGAACGCAGCAGTATTCAACAAATTGTTCGCGCTCGCCCCTCTTCACAGCATTAGTTCACACACTCTTTGGTTCATGCTTATGCTGCAGCTTTCTTTTACAGTTAATTGAGCCGCATTCGCATTGCGACCCTTTTGCAGTTACTACTACAAATTTATTTATTCTTTTTTGGCTCCAACTCACTAACTCACTGACAGCCGCACGTCTCACTACGTTTTTCTGGAAAAATGTGTTTTGGAGTTTCTTTGTTTGAAGCTGAAAATTGTGCTATGTGCTGCTTTAGTAATTTTATCCGTGCGCCGTGTCCGTTTGCGTGCGCGTTCGCTCTGGATCTGATGCGACGACGATGCTTCGACTCTAATTGCGTTAAAATATTTCTGCTCCCACAACAACAACAACAACAGCCTAACGGCATCGTCTACAACAACAACAAAAACAATGGTAGTTTACTGCTCTCTTCAATTCGTTTGTCTCTTGTTTGAGTGCGCCAGCTGCTGCCTCTTCTTTCAATTCATACAGTTCAATTTCAAGTTGAAAACTTTTTTGAAACACTGTCACACACATACACACATATGCAAAGTTTGACTTTGACTAGTCTGCCTGCTCCTGGTTGCCTTTCGCACTTCAATGCGGTTGTATGCGTGTGTGTGTATATGTATACGATTTTGTCATCTCGCCATTGTTGTTGTTATACAGCTTCGTTTGCGAGAGCATCGTTACTTTTATACATTTCAAATTTCGGCGCAAACTCAGTTTATTGTTGGCATTCACTGTTGTTCTCATTTGCCTTGTTTTTGCTGTTGTTGTTCTCGCCTCAGCTGCTGCTGCTGTTGCTGCGTTGGCATTTCCATACACACAACGGTCCTTGTTGCGCTCAGCATCCACGTTCTTGCTCACGCTCCGATTGCTGTTGTTGTTGTTGCTGATTTCTCAATGTTACACTTCGTGTTCTGTGTGCTCTCGTTTCCCAGGCCCGCGAGCAGAACGAGTGACCGGCCAGCCAATGTTTGGCGCCTTTGGGCATCATCGGCACATTAGAAACGTTTATCTTGGTATTAAAATAACAATAAATGCTTTTTGAAATTTTTTGCTTAATGGCAGTTATTTCATATCTTATAAAATACGTAAATATTTACCAACATTGTGTTATGCGATTCCCCATATTTATTTACTTTGCAGTGAGGTAAAATTAGAACTCAATGCCTAATGAAAATATCCAAAATATTTGCTTATTTGAAGGTAATAATATTTCTGTTGTGATTGTCATTTATAGGATTTCTCAATTTTCTTATTTTTTTTATTATACTTTATTAATAACGAAAACAAGCACCTAGCCAGTCAGCAAAAGTTGATTCAAATGTTTATTTTTATTTATTCTTCACGTATTTACTACACTCTGGTTGTGAAGTCCGCCCCTGGGCGATGCTATGCCACTCAGTGCCATTGTTGGCTATGTTCCATATTATATACACATCTACACTGTCGTCGACATACACACCCACACATATACATATACATATATATATATATATTTCGCATACCATCCATGCTGACTGGCGTTGTTGTTCGTCTTTCCCCTTTTGTTGACGTTGGCTGCTGACTCTGGCGTTGTCGTTGTCGTTGTCGCTGTGGGTGTGGATGCGGCTGTGGTTGCTTTTACTGTTGTCGAGCACCTGAGTGATGCACTGTTGTTTTTGTTGCATTTTGCGTTTTTCTATTCTTTGCTGTCTGAAGTGCAAATTTGCTTTAATTATTCCGAGGCAAGCGTCAGCGGCACCCACTGATACCCAACAGGCAGAAAACAGCGTTTCACCTCTAAGAACAGTCCACAAAATCAGTTGGGGACACGACCGTTACTGGAGCCGCTGACAACGACATGTACTTTGGCCCGCGAGCAACTTTTTTTTCTCCTTCAATCCTTTTCCTTCTCGCAATGAGAATAGTGGCTGCACAGCCCTGAATCGGGTAGGGATACTTATCAGGTATTATTTGAATGGCGCACAAAGTAGTGCAGCGTTTCCGACTAAATGGGCTAAAGATAAGATTTTTTCCACAGTCCTTACCCATTTCAAACAATAAATTTTCAATGGCGTTCAGTGCTTGTGTGATCAGGACTCGTGTCAGACATGTGTATAAATTATTTGCTTTTAAAAACTAAAAGGTTTTATTTACTTTCGTGGTGCTAGATCCTTATATTGATTCATGGATACCATTGTTATAAATGTGATATTCTGGATTGTTATTAATAGAATATTATACGTATAGTGTACATAAATTTATTCAAGTGCAAGATTAGTTATTCCTGAGTTATTTTTAATTGTTAATAGAGTAGAGAGTTCAGGGCAGTATATATAAAAATCTAAAGATATAAAAATGCTGTATACCTATGCTTAAAATGTTATAATCTCCCACTTATTAGATAAGTAAATATGTAGAATTAATAGAATTTAATAAATTGTAATTTTGTATTTTAACTAGTAAAAATCTATAATCCAGATTTTTTACACATCGTTAAAATCACGCACTCATCCGTAGAAGCCACCTTGTTTGCTTGTACAGAGTTTGGCTGAAATGTGGCTATTCGCATCCGTAACTGTGTCACAGACGGACAACCACCCACAGCCATCGATGTAGCCGCTTCTGACTGTGTCCGCTTTGTCCACATTGGTGGCATCGTCATCGTCGTTGTCGTCGTAGTTCTATTCGTGTTTGACGCTTGATATTGTTGGCATTCGATATTGGTTGTAATTAGCTTTAATTGAAATTGCTCCTTTGCCATTCGCCATTCGCCCGCTTCGTGATTTGGGTTTTAATGTAATTTTATCAAAGTTAATTTATGGTCACTGCTGCCCTTCAGCAGTAGACGGTTTTCATCAGTGAACTTATCCGTCCATTTTTTTTTTTTTTTTTTTAGAATTTAGCTTTTGCTTTTGGGCTTATGGTTTTACGTTGATTTTTAGATTGGTATGATTAGAGGAAAACCAATTAAGTAAATGCAGCTAATGCTTTGGTTAGTTTTCTGTTTAATGTGCACAATTCGGTTGGCGTTTGCCAAATTGTGTATTCAGTTAAATTTTAAACAGTAATAAATTTAAATTGCAATTTATTCGTGCTTATGTTAATTTAAAAGTGCGTAGGCCTTTCAATATGCAGATGCGGTTGTGGTTATAAATGTGAATATTTCATATAACCACGGATACAGAGATGTGCATATCTCTTGAGTAAGATGATCAATTCATTTTTCATATTTCGCAAATATATTTCTCGGCAATAAAGTCGTAAATTTTTAGGGCTTAACATATTAAGAATATTTTCTATTTTGTTTATAATATTATTTATTTATATAATTATTAATAATTATATTATATATTTACTCAAGTTATAATTTACCAATACTTTGGTATTTGGTTCTATAAAATTAGCAACATGCTAATCATCTAGTTAGTTAAGCTCGATAAGCAAGTTGAATTAAAATGTATAATACGCTTTATAATGACATTTATTTCCTTTTCGTCATATAATAAATAACATAGAGACAATTTAATTATAAAATATAATTAAGGGAGTGTCAGTTAATTTGATAATTGTATGGCAAATTTATTTAAGGCTTAATAACGCAGTCATAGAATTAAATGAGTCATGCCTTACAAATTTAGTCTAAATAATATTTAAACTTTATTCATACTATTTATGCAACTCTCGAAGAGAATGTTTTCGGTTTTAGCTATTGACATAAAATTTAATATATATCAAAACAATTAATGTTTTTGTTATCACACAATAATAGACAAAGTAAATCATTTTATGATCTTCAAATACAACAATGAAATTTTCCATTCGGATTGTATTCCCATTGCCAAAACCAATTCATACGTCATAGATATACACATATGATATGATAATTAATGATAATTGTACAAAATGATTTGTTTACCCAAGTTAAAGTGGAAGAATTCGGTCTCCAAACGGCTTTGCACAAAAATTGGCCCAATGAGTAAATAAGCAAAGTACATTTGGGTTCAGATATATCAGAGACTAGCTGTAAAAAATAATTTTTATCGTGGCGTACTTGATTTTTTTATAGCTCATAGATAAGCAGCATTAATAAAATAAAAATATATTTAAAATTTATGTATATACATAATCGAAATGTTACAAAAGTTATGTACATATTATATATGCCAATAGTTAAGATTTGTAAAGCAAATAAAAAAATTAATTTTATTTCGACTACTAAAAACCATTATTTGTCTGCGGAAGTCAGTTTAAATATTACCATGAAATAAACCACTATCTTGGATATCATGGGTCGTATATATTTAAGAAATACTCAACGAATATTCCCAAATAAATAAACCTCTTCAGTTTATTGATGCATATGAATTCTTGTGTTATAAAAATAATAAAGTGGTTATAAAAGACTTTAACGGGGTGAATGGAAATGGCCAATCCCTTTTAAACCAAACCAAACCGAAAATATCTCACCAAATTTTAGGCCAATTTAAACTGTATAAAATAAAATTGTGCAAATGGAGCATTTATTGAAATATACAATTAATATGAAATAAATGTTATTGATTATTTTAATATCAATGAATCATAGAAATTTTACAGCTTTGAAATTCATTCAATTCTAAAAGCGAGAAATTTTTTACAGCTTTTTGAACAGAATTCCATTAAAATGCAAATGGAAATACACAGAAAAAAAATTGGAGCACTGCAATTAAATCATTTACTTTGCTGAATATTTTTTTGCTGAAATGTTTGAAGGCAAACTAATTGAGTACAGTAAACAATGCAAAAATCAATCTAAGCCATCAATCATTTTTATTATTGCATACTTTTGCGTATCATATATAAAAACGTATATATATGTACATATATCTGAATATACTCAATAAGTTCTGTGCCAATATTTACACACACTTTGACTACTATTTGATAATCGCTTTAATGCAGCCGCACTCAAATGCCTGTGGTAATAAATAATAATTCTTTGCTCTTACAAATAGCTAGAAAACTTAATTTATGTCTTGAATTAATGCAGCTCGTAAATATAGTAAAATTTATATAAACGAATTACTAAATCAAATAAGGTAAATCATTGATTTATGTGTAGGCCTATCCCAATCAAGCCACAAAGATATTGCAGCCGGAATCCAAAGACGAAGCCTTCTCTTCGGGCGCGATCCGAAGAGTTGTGATTGAGTAAATCGCTGCAATCCGATTATTTTTTGATTGTGCGAGTCTTCGTATTTGCTCATAAATAAATGCGAGTACTTCACTCATACAAAAAACTCTGATAATTGAGATACTTGAGAGCCAGTCGCGCTCAGTATGTGTGTGTGCATATATAAAGAGCTGACAAGAATTTGGAGCGATTTAGTCTTATTAAAAACGGAGCCACGCTCGGGAGTCCGGAGACCGTGGATCATTATCAAAACTGTGTGAAGCGATTGCCAACGCGAGTAAAAATTGTTGCAATTGTCAGACAATACATCGATAATAGTCACAATCTGACACATATTGCCGAAATTAAGAAATCATCAAATTTCCTGCTTGGCACCAAATCAAAAGTAGGTTCAATCAATGTGATATTAAAGCAACTCAAGTTTAAATTCAAATTTTTGTTCGTTGTGAAAAATAATACGAATACCTTATTTACATATTTATTCGTGTTGTTGTTCAATTCAAAAATGCAAATTGCATTTATAAATTTCGAAATAAAACACAAGTGCATATATCTTTATATATATATATATATATATGAATCTGTTTACTGCATTGATTTCACACAATTACAATTAAATTGTGATAGTAAAGAGAATGAATTAAATTAATTTTGTTCAGTTTTAAATTGCATGTAGGTAAATTCTAACGGAAGTCGGTTCATCGACATTACTATATATTCATTATTTTAAATAAATGCATGTATGAATGTGAAACCGGTTTGTGTGCATATATTTACTTTTTAGTATGATTACTTTACTTTTTTTTATAATTTCTCATTGTGGTGCATTGCAGTTCACACATTATTATGACAGAGTAATTAAAATCATGAAAGTGCGCAGTTTTTACATGAATCTCGGACAAAATCAGGTTTCCAAATTTATGTTAAGTATTATTCAACAGTTTGAAATATGCACAAAATTCAATCGCATTTTAAAGTTAATTTTTGTCTGAGTTTTGAACCAACACCTATAATAAAATTGTAAAATAATCTTTTTTTTTCAAAAGATTTCTAGTATTACTATAGAGAACAAGCTATAATCAACTTACATATAACACTTATGAAAATCGGTTTTAGTGTGTGCCTTATGGCTGTAGAAACTGTTAACAGAACATTAGAAAATTTGGAGCCAACAGTTTTATTTAAAAGATACAGATAAAAGACAAAAGCCGTTACTCAGTGCGTTAGTAAAATACGTATTGCTTGATAATTATGCGTCAACGGAACAACAAAAAATGCCGACAATAAATAATTAAAATTTGTTATCTATTTGATAAATATCAAATAACCGTAATAATCGTGTCAAACAACAGCTATTAGCCATGTTAACCTATTTCTCAGTCTTATGGTAGTCACGGAATTTTTTATATTGGTTTTTGATTTCTTGAATAGAGAAATACACTTAACTATATATAATCATTTTAACACATCACAGAAAATTAAAACATATATGTGCGTAATCGCCTGATTTTGACGATCATTGAGTAAGCCACAAGCCGTTCAGAGCTGATTGATATTCAAGTGTAGATTGAAGTGGAGTAATCAACAATGCAAGATCCGACCAGCTGCTAAGAGTCCATCTATATTCCAAATCAATCTCAATATAGCGGTAATTAAAACAAACGCCAGAAGAGTGCAATATCAGTCAATAAACTGAGAGTCGGCCACAAAACGATAACAAACCCCGTTAAGAACCCGAATCCACATCCGAAAATTAATCTGAAAACGAAACCGAAAAGGTATTTCGAATTGGTCTGGATTTTCCTATGCATAAATCTTAGACGAGGCGTTTCTTATCACTAAAGTGAAAATATATTCATTGGGAGATAAGCTGCGAGTTAACAAGAATAATATGGGGCATTTAATTGTGTCGCCATCAATCTTAACAAATCATTTATGATATGTAATAAACTATATGGCAATATATGGCTTTTGATAAAATTTTGAAGTCATCCATTAAATGGTCAGTGCCAATTGTCACCAATGTATAAACAAACTCCTTGTGGTAATTTAAATTCCAATTCAATTGAGAAGTTTATACGCAAGAATTGCTTTTGACGTCAACCGCAAACTTTAATCGATGCATTGATTGATAATAAGTCAATCAAAAGGATTTTGTCAATAAAACATAATTAATAAAAACACAAACAATAACATTGCACTTTCTCCATCAGTTGTATATCAGTAATTAACACTTTCTTATTTGTGACTGGAAAATAAATATTTAAAATAATTAATTATAATAAAATCTGTATTAAATACTAATCGAAATTTAAGCTTTTTTAATTAGATCGCGACTGGAAACTTGGCAGGAGATCTGAATAATCTCGCTTATAAGTTATAAAATAATCTCAATTTAAGTGGCAGTCAAAAGACTTATCAATAATGTCACAAATTTCGTTCATTTCAATTTGAAGTATTATTGTCTATTCCGATTATCTATATATATATATATATATATATATATACATAATAATTCTATTCGAAGTTTTGAAGTATTATTATCTATGCCGATTATCTGTGTTTAACAACAATATTTCATTAACAGTTCACGATTTTCCAAAGTGATTAGATTAATACGAAACGCACTGCTTTAACTTTTAAACTTAAACGTTTTGGGGAGAAATAAATAAATAAAATGTATAAACCAGTAAAGCAGAAAGAGAAATAAATAAAATAAATATATAAGTAACGCAGAAAGAGACACTGACCCACTCAGAATACTGGATAAATGCAAACCGATTGCTGGGTGAATACTTATCCAACTGTGTTGTCAAACGTGGCCTGAAAAGTAAAGAAAAATCAAGTGAGTTTCAATTCTGAGAATCAGTTCTGACTAGGGCATACCCTCTATATAGGCAGTACCATTTCCATTTAAGGCAGCACAACAAATAACTATAAACAAATATTAATATAATGGGAAAAAGCACGATTGTAATTTTCCCAGAAAAGTTGCTTCTTTGTAGTATTTTTAGTTTTCTGCGTCGATTATTACAAGTGCTTGGCATATTTATATATTGGTTACACTTACCATTCAAGATCATTAGTATATAATTGAGAGGGTTATTTGTTCCTATTGATTACGTACAGAGATAACTAAGCATTTTTTTATAAGATTAGCTAAGCAACCAAATGGCATGGTTTAATATATATTTATAAATATATATATATTTTTTTTTATATATATCTATCATACCCTTTATGAAAGACTTGCTTTTTGTAAGGTATAAGAGTAAATATTAACGGTTTCGGAACTGTGAGCGGCGTCCGCTAAAGTGTCGACCGGCAGTTGACCCATCGCTAACTAAGCTTGAAAATTTGCTTATTGCCAAGTGAACAACTGGGCAACTGGGCAACTGGGGTACTCAGTGCTCCGTTGGTATCCGCTTTTGGAAAACAAGTCACGTAGAACGATTTTTCGTTTCGGTGCCAATGCGACGCGCTTTTTTCGTGGTATGCCACCTCTGGCAAGGTCAGGCAATGGCAGGCAACTGTCGCGATTTATAGACGAGCTCTCATTTAAGCCCCCAAAAAACAACGAACAGAGTGCAATTAGCTTTTGGTATTATGTATTATGCAAATCGCAAAATCTCACTCACAAGACTTTCGAGAAAAAAAAGTGACAAAATAAAAAAGCTCAAAAAAAAAAGCGATATAAACAAAAATGTCTCCACTTGACTTGTGTCATTTACACGTGATCATACGCCTTGTGTTGAGAGGTGTAAACAAGTTGTTTGATATCAAAATAAGCATTATTAAAAATGCTAAACATTTTACAAATGACACCGCCATGCTAATTAATCTGCTTTGTTCGACATGCTCCAAGCTTGGAGCACGTGATGGCTCCGTAGAAATGTTTGTCAACCAACTCACTTGCCAGACAATCGCCAATTAGAGCCGCGTCGTAAGTCAAAGCTGCTGTTTTCATTTTCATTTTTAATTATATTTATTTTATGTTTCTACATCTACGAATTTTATACTTCAAAGAAATATAATTTTTTAATCATTTCTTAACTACCCAATCGGTTTTTTTGGTACACTTCACACTTCTTTGGGGGCAGTCAGCTGCCCAACTGTTGTCCCAGAGCAAACGAACCGTACTCGAAATCTGTTGTGATCACAACTGATACTGTCGATATCAATTTTTGCGAATTACTCATATCAACTTTGAAATGGCGTTAATTACAGGTGAAAATTGAAAAACATTGAGCGTGTCTGGTCAATTATGCAGATTCGATTGCAAACAGACATTGATTGCTCTAGTCATATATCGAAAATCAACATATATACAGAAATCGACATACCCATTCGGATACATCTATATTTAGGTGCTTTATTAGAGCGTGAATTAAATAAAGCTGTCGAGTTTTTTTTTCCAAGCTATACTTGTTTGTTGGCATTTTTTTTAGGGATTTCAAAGCGTTATTATGCATAATTTAGAAATTGAATATAAATTAGCAAGTAATTTTTATATATATTGTTATATTATATTGTACTGATTAGCACAGATTTACATTCTTTCTGTCTATGAAACAAGAGCAATTAAGTTAGATACAAATAAATATAAATGTCGCTCGGAACAAAAACAATAAATTTCGCCTAACGGTTTGGCAATTAAACTTGATGACGAATTTGTTCATTAGTTGCAAAACTTTGTATTACTATAATAAATTTAGAAAATTACTGTTTAGTTATGATCTACTTAGTGGCATTGTATAACACATACGATGTATGTCTTAAATCTTTCCCATTTAGGAGACTTTAAGATGTAGTATTTTTTTTTATTTTACTCCAGCAGAGGGTATGGTCATTTTGTGGAGAAACTTGTAAGCAGAAGAAAACTTGCACGATCCCATTAAGTATATATATTCTGGATCATCATCATTAGTCGATGAACGATAGAGCCGTCTGTCCTTTAGAAGATAAATGAAATTTTATATATATGCAGCAAGATGTGCATATGGCAAATCGAAACGGATTACAGTTGCCAAATAAAGAATCAGTCGTAAGATGAGTTCTGCTATAAATAATAATAAAAAATTATCAAGATTGAGCAACTATTTAATATACCTTTCAAAATCAGTCTGGAATTTAAGTTAATAAGAAAATTTAATTGTTGGCAAAATGACTTGGTTCTGCAAGGGTATGTTCTCTTCGGTGTGCCTTGGGCACTTCTTGTAAATAATAAATTTTTATACAGTTATAAAAATGAGTTAATCTATTATAATTACTAAATTACGGTAGTAAAGCTACCTATAAAAATTTAAATATTATTCATTGCTTATAATTTTAATAATAAGTATTGCTTATTGATTTGCAGGCTGATAAGTCTTATGACTTTTAGTCACATTTAGTTCAGATTTGATATGGATTTATTAGAAAATTAAACAAATACTCGTAAGTTAACCAGTTATCTCGATATGAATAATGTGTGACTAACTAAATCAATTTTATTAATGTAGCATATCAAGTAACAATATCATATGAGATACTTACATTAATGGAAATGGGGCTAATTGAATTTATTATTATTTTTTCGGATTTATTTTCATTGGCAATTGTTCAACTTGTTATATATTAAAGGCAACATATTTGCTTTAATCTTTAGCCCTTTCACAAGTTTGTGTTGAATTCACAAATACAAATACTCTTTCACACTCAAATACACACATTCCCAAACACACACACACACAAACACCCACACACACACATATGAAAGTGGGCCGCGTAACTCCCACAAAGTGACGATCTGAAACGACATCGTTGAATGATAATGAATTTATTTCAACGCTAAACGTTGAACGAGCTAGTTGTAAAACTCGGCAACGCGGCGTGAAAATCGTTTTGAGTAGCCAGAGAAAAACATAACAGTAAACCCATAAATCCATATAAATTGATAAGGGGAATCCATCTACTCCTGCAGAACGCGACAGGACGATGACGGCCAAGGGGGAAACGAGCGCCGAGGGCAGCGATGAAAACAACACGGCAACGCTGCCGATTCCGGATATTCGCACCTCACCGATGCCCAATGGCAATAATAATGGCAATCATGGCAATCACAAGAGCTCCCTGGTCGTCGAGAGCCAGCCGAGGCGGCGGGTCAGCATTATATCGGATGCGCCGATGATCGGTGGTGCCAGTGGCGGTGCCACCGGATACGACAATCTCGCCTATGAGCAAAATCCCAGACGCAAAATATCCCAGGTGAGGCATTGTCATCGCTGGCGTTAAAGTTTTTCAATTCACGGCAATTGCGATTGCGATTGCGATCAATTGGCTGGTTAATGGGGGTCATAAATTTGGATTTGAGTGTTTATTTAGTCGACAATCGCACATTGATAATTTCTTGGCAATCAGCCAATAGATAATCGTCTGGAATTTGAAATGCTGTAATAAATGCCTAATCTTTTTTAAATTATATTGTGCAGACCTCGACACACTCGCACACAGAGATCGGGCCATCGAGAAGACGGAGTATCCTAAAAGAACCATCGCAGCATTACAATGATAATGAAAGTGATCTTGGATCCACGCACAGTTTTGGTAAGTAAACTAGTAAAAAAAAAATGTCATACATTGCGTATGCATAATAATTGGTCAGGTTATCAGCTTTATTGACTTTGGGCCATTCCGGTTACCATATTATCTGTTCACTGTTCAAATGTCTATTTCAAAGACCAAAGTTCCGAAGGCCATCTCGTATGCTAGTTAGCAAAAAACAAATACGTTTCCGATAGACTTCTCTATTTGAGCACTTGTGCTTCTCCATTGTCAATCCAATTTGCCATCGCACAGTTAACATTATCAATTAACATTACGGAAAGTGATTTCCTATTCCGAGTTGCCGATCGAAATGTAAAAATCGGTCTCGGAACTATACGTAAGAGGTATATTTAGATTTCAGTCACACAAAGTTGATGTTTATTTTCACTATTTGCATAGCTTTACTTTCAAATCGAGTTGTTTTTTATTCGATTTTAAAGTAAATATTTTGGCTACGATTTTAGCTATATATCATTTATAAATTGGTATCAAGGGAAATATTTATTTGTGCAATTTAGAGCATATCCCATAGTCAAGCATTTCATCAAAGATTCATCGGATGTTTTGATAATTGTTTGTTCTCAGGTTTTGATATGTGCAGACGTAATTAAAGTCGAATACTAAATGATGATATAATTTGTTTATTTACTACTCGTTGTACGTGTTATGCACTCGGCACAATCATTATCTTTTGCTTCCAATTCCATATTGCAGAAAACCATAGGCAGAGTGCATTGGATGTGCTCAATGGAAAGTATCAGGGCCATCAGCAGGCCAGTTCGCAGGATACGAGTGGCGCCAATTATGTGGAGGACTCTTGGATTTACACATTCTGCCTCAAGTGTCGGGGCGAGGAGCCATCCGAGGCATGGGAGCCATCATTTTGGCAAAAGGTCTTCCCCTATCCCCTCTGTCCAACCTTCAGGACATTCTCTCGTCTCTGTGTTCTCATTCTGATTGGTAAGTAAAATCCTCGATGTAATTTTATACTTATTTATCTAAAATATTATATAATTTATTTGGTTTAGGTTTGCTATTTTGGATTGTGGCATATGTGATTATTGGGGATACAGCTGCCCCTGGCGGGCAGCTCTTCAGTCTGGTGGTGCTCACAGTGGCTGCCAATTTTGGTGGCTATCTGATATCATTGACCACCCTGCCAAGGCTTATTGGTATGCTGCTGGTGGGCATACTTTTTCAGGTAAGATAAACAGATAAACTTTAATTAATTTTCACATATTTCTTTAATTTACTAACATTTTTTGCGCTCGGTTTTAAACACTAAGAAATAAATTTAAAATTGCACTTTAATTATTTAAAAAAATAATATGCCAATTGCTGAAAAGTTTATTTATTTATTTTTTTAACTTATAATTTACACTATGTTGCAATCAATTATTTTATTAAATTTGCTAGTAGTGCAAATTATTTTGAGTAGCCAATAATAATGATATTTAAAATAGGTTTAATATATTAACTTGTTTAGGGCAAAAAATTGGTTAGTACAAAATTAAATCATGAAATATATTTAACAGAATAAGCCGAATAATATTTGAGCTAATAAAAAATTACAAATATATAAAAAGAATTAAATGAAAGATCATGTTTAACGAAAACTTAGTTTATTTCTATTTGAGCTAAAAAAAAATTACAAATAAATAAAAAGAATTAAATGAAAGATAATTTTTAATAAAAACTTAGTTTATTTATTTTTTGCTAATTAGCTATAATAATACTTCAATAATTCCAGAACGTTGGCTGGGTGGATCTCGATGGTGACTTCTCGAAAGTAACGGGCCATCTGCGCAAGATTGCCTTAACCATAATCCTGAGTCGAGCTGGTCTCGAAATGGAACCGGAGGCCTTCAAAAAAGTCTACAAGACCATTCTTAAGCTGGGCATTGTGCCGTGGATGGTGGAAGCCGCTGTCATGACGGTCATGTCACACTTTCTGCTCGATCTTCCCTGGATATGGGGCTGCATGCTAGGCTCCATCATTGCCGCCATCTCGCCAGCCGTTGTTGTGCCTTGCCTGTTCCGGCTGCGCACCAAGGGATATGGCGTTGTCAAGGGCATACCCACCCTGGTGATTGCCGTCGCCGGCGTGGATGATGCTCTGTCTGTGGCCATCTTTGGCATCGTCAGCACGATTTTGTTCTCGGACAAGGGTTTGGGCTTCCAGATTGCGCAAGCACCAGTCTGCATCATTGGCGGTCTGGCCTTTGGCGTAATCTGGGGCTCGATTTCTCGCATCTTTCCCGAGAAGGGTGATGCTTATGTGGTACCGCTGCGCACCTTGATGCTGTTCGCTGGCAACCTGGTGGCCATCTATGGCAGTGAGGAGCTGGGCTTCGAGGGCGCCGGTCCGTTGGGCGTTGTCTTCTCATCATTTATATCGAATCTGTTCTGGTGCAAGGATGGCTGGGAGGTCGATGAGAATCCCGTGTCAACCGCCTTTGAGATCTTCTGGATGATCTTCGAGCCCATTCTATTTGGCCTAACCGGTGCAACCATTATTATCAGCGAGCTGGACTCGCATACAGTCTCAATTGGAGCAGCCTGTATATTCACTGGCGTCATCATACGCATATTTGTCACAGCTGGCATCGCTGTTGGCGATCGTCTCAATACCAAGGAAAAGTTCTTTGTGGGTCTCTCCTGGATGGCGAAGGCGACGGTTCAGGCTGCACTGGGACCTGTGGCACTAAAGCATCTGAGCAGTGATTCAACCCCAGAGGAGCGCAAATGGGCCCAAATTGTGCAGACAGTTTGTGTGTTCAGCATTGTGCTGACAGCTCCACTGGGCGCCATTCTGATATCCGTAACTGGCAGCCGTATGCTGACCAAGACGAAACAGCCGCAGGTCTTGTCCGGCTGGCGACGCAGTCATCGTCCCTCCATCCGCGATATCAGCATTATCGATGAGGAGGAGGAGCGAGACGATCCCGAGTTGCCACGAGACAAGGAAACGGATGACAATACGCAAACCAATGCACATTTATCATTTACCGCAAATAAATAGTAAAAATCTGGAAGGGAATTGCTTGAGTTCCCAGATTTTTGTTCTATTAAGATACGATGTTGATTGTTATACTGCTACAATATTTAGGATAGCGATTTGCATTCCAAATAAATAATAAGTGAACTAAACAAAAAACAGTCTATTTATTTATTTATACTGATTGCAATTGCTAATTTGGTTTAATTTTTGCTTAACAATGTTTTGTGTCATCTGAAAATATTCTCGTAAAGCTAAAGCACATAAAGCACTCATCGGAAATGACAGCATTTTTAATGGTGACGCAATTGCTGAAATAGGTACATTTTTCGAAATTATATTTTAGGTATTCTCGATTATATAAAGTCATTAATCTTCAATCTAAAACTATTCAATGTGAATATGAATTCGTGCTGAAAATCTTAATGAAAAATTAGAGTACTTATTTATTGCATATATTTAAAAATATATATAATCACTCATTTGGAATATAGCCTCATAATTTGTCGTTTAATTGGCACTATTTATGTGTTGGAAGTTTCAAATTAACAGTTTCAGAAACGTTCTTAAGATCAATAGAATTTTCTGCTTAGGGGTTGTGTCTCCGCTAAGGCCCTTTGGCCCAATTATCTGGTTGAGATTTTAGCTAACATACTTTTTAGGGAATGATAAAATAATTACTCGGGAATTCTTTGTTCCATTTTTATTATTAATAGAAGAACTGTGCGAACATTTTACATAACATTAGGTATTAATTAAAATGGAATTCACAACAAAACTCATAAAAAATAATAAGAAAAAACCAGTATTTTAAATTATTACAGAAGCACAAAAAATATAAATTATACTCTTAAAAGACAGGTTTCTGCCCTAAATAAATAAGCCCATATATGATAATCATCAATGTAAAACTACGAATAAATTTTAACAATATGCAGATTCATTGAGTGATGATCATAAAATAATCCACTCTTTTAATTTTATTTTATTTTAGCAGTTCGTATATGAGGGGAATTTTATTTGTTTGTTGTTCGCAAATAAGCTTAACTGTTGCTAAAGGTAGCAATTTATTTAAATTTCAATTAGGTATTCTGAAATTGTTGCCACTTTTATATGTTAATTAATGGTAGGTGGAAACAAATAAATAGGATAATAAATCAGTGAGAGAAACTTATTTCGTGTCATTTAAAAGCCTCATTTCTAACATATTTAAAAAATCATTTTCCAGGTGAGCAAGTTAAGCGTGTAATTTTTTCACATATAATAAAAAAAACAAAAGTGCATTAACAGAAAATAATATGAGCTTTAATCTGGGCTACCGTTGTGTAGGTGATAAATAATTAATTGTATAATTTAATTTAAATGACATGGCGCAAAAAACGCTAAAACAGTCGACAAATGCAGCGAGATGCCTTTTCAGATTTAATCTAACTCATCGCAAATTGCAAATTGACAACACGGAAATTTCAAATTTTTTTCTAAAAAGTATAGATAAGAGATATTACTATAATCTCTAATTTGTGAATTAAATTTAAGTCAAATATATGTAAATAATTACCAGATAATCCAACTTTACAGCCCCAAATCAAGCACAATTCTTTGCCACAGGGTAAAACCAAATACCTGTTTTCACAACACATTTCTAAATACCGCACCAAAAAAAAAGATCAAACAAAAACAATCAAAATAATAACAATGGCGCAAAGTTAAAAGGGGGAGAAAAAAAAACGATAGAGTAACAAATTCCATTAAACAATTAATTCAGCCTCGTTTTTGTGACACGAGTTTCTGCTGGTCTCTCATGTGAATTTATTTAGATAAAATGCGTCACAACTCAACTGACAAACAAATGACAAATCCGATATCGAACCAGACATTGTTTACACTTCAATATATATAGAAAATAAACATAAATATATATATACAAGCAAGACATTACATACATACAATACATTGGATAAATGTGACCAGTTCTGGGCGCCAGTTTCATTTCTCACTAATTAGTGCAAATTATTGAAAACTTTAAATTTGCTTATGGCCAGCTGTAATTTTGTTTTTATGATTTCTATATTAAATAATTAACACTCATTTGCATTAAACGTTAGCACATTCCGCACACCCAAAAGCCCAAAAAAAAAAAAGCCGTGATCAGTTTCGACAGCTTCGATGAGTTTATTTGTACGCTAAACGCTGAACGAGCTGGTTGTAAAAATCCACAGAACGGATAAATTCGTGTGTGTGTTATGTATATAGTAAGCTGATACAAGTGTTATAAATCAGTTAGTGTTTAGTAAGAGTCGCCCAACCCCTCCCCCATATTATCCTGCAGAGCCACAAAACAATGACGACCAACTTAGATCCGGGCAGCACAGTGCCCGTAGTTGGTACTCCAAATACTCCAGCTCGACCCAGCACGCTGGCCATTAATGTGCCAACGCCTTTGGTTTCCATTGAGGGGCAGACAACGCCATCACCAAATCACAAGAGCACCATCGTCATCGATCATCAGCCGAAGCGGCGTGTCAGCATTGTTGCTGAGGTGCCCGTCCCAGGACCCAATACAGCCGGCTATGATAATCTCGCCTATGATTGTCCACAAGCACGGAAAATATCACAGGTAATCGGACCGATTTGAGCAGTGATTACGATCGTAAATTTGTGTTTGTTTTTTTTACTGTGTATTTAACGATCCATCGAGCCAAATGCGGGTGCAGCATATAGTAACTATATAATTTCCGGGAATTACGTCAATTTTAATGAGGCTCGCAATTGTTTAAGTAATTATTGTGATCAAATGCTTGTTGATTTACTCACACTTTCGATTAGTCAACAGCCGCAATCAATCCAAAAAAAAAATATATATATAAATCATAATAAATATATAAATAATATCTAATTAAATAACTTTAATTCGGGCACAGTCTTCAACACATTCACCCATTGAGATCGGAACGCCAACACGCAGGAGAAGCATCTTGAAGGATACTCTCGCCCATGAAAATGATGGAGATCGTGGCTCGACAAACAGTTATGGTAAGTCGGACTCAAAAATTTGTGAATATAGGGAATAGTGAATATCGGAAGATAGCTTACAAAATTTAAGTGAAATTAATTGATTAATAATTTTATTTTCAATGTGTTTTTTGTTTAATTTACTTTTGTGTTTATATTTATTGTGTCATTGAGCCGATATTTCGGACACTTATAAATTATTGTTGTTATAGAATAAAATTAATCATTTTGATGGGAAAAAATGGGGTTTGATATTAAGCGAAACGCATTTTTTGTAAACAAAACCACAACATTTTTTTTTCAAACTGGCTTCAAATATTTAAAATATTATTGTAAGTTGACCTTAGCTAAAAAAGTTTATAGACTGTTGGAGGAGCAATGTTTCATGCATTTGCAGATATTTTACATAGATGTGTATTATTTATTCAACATATAATAGTGATTATTTATAGAACAAAATTTATATAATATGCTTAGTCTAAAATTAATAGTAAATATAATTATGTTAATTACATAGACACCGTAAAATTTTATGTAGCGAATGTAAATTGAATTTGAAGTCGTAAAGTTATCGTTAGCAATTAGCATCCCTCCAAAAAGAGTCGATATAAAATTCTTGTTTTGATTTTATAGTATAAAATATGCGCAAGCCACACTTATCACTTATCACTCAATTAGAGTTAGATGCTAATTTTGTGAGTCCATATATGGTCAACACTCCTATACTATCGAACTCAATTCTAATCCATCCAGAGGTCTACAAGCAGAGTGCGCTGGACGTGCTCAATGGCAATCATAATGGCGGCTTGCCGGCGGTCCAAGAATTGCAGGATAGCAATGGGAATTATGTGGAACAGTCGTGGATCTATAACTTTTGCCTTAAGTGTCGCAATCAGGAGCCATCCGATTCGTGGGAGCCACCGTTCTGGCAAAAGGTCTTTCCCTATCCACTGTGCCCCACATTCCGTACATTCTCCCGCCTGACTTCCCTCACAGCGATTGGTGAGCTGCCTGCCCAGAAATATTTGACAATCCAAACGTGAAACAATTTAATTTTTTCTGAAAAGGTGCTTTACTTTGGATAATCTCCTTTGTGATTATTGGCAAATCAGCTGGACCAGGCGGACAGCTTTTTGACCTCGTTGTGCTTACGGTGGCCGCCAATTTTGGTGGCTATCTAATATCATTGGCTACCCTGCCACGCCTGCTTGGCATGCTCCTGGTGGGCCTATTGTTTCAGGTGAGTAAATTGGGGCCTAATCTTTGGAATATTTGAAATTAAAATTGCATTATTCAGAACGCCGGCTGGGTTAATTTCGATGGCGACTTCTCAACGGTGATCGCCCATTTGCGTAAATTTGCACTCACCATAATCCTAACGCGAGCTGGCCTCGAAATGGATCCGGATGCCTTCAAGAAGGTGTACAAGACAATTCTCAAGCTGGGCATTGTGCCATGGTTTGTGGAGTTTGGTGTCATGGTTTTAATGTCACACTTTCTGCTCGGCTTGCCCTGGATTTGGGGCTGCATGCTTGGCTCCATAATGGCGGCCATTGCACCCGCCGTAGTCGTGCCCTGTTTGTTCCGGCTGCGCACCAAGGGATATGGTGTGACCAAGGGCATACCCACTTTGGTTGTGGCCGTGTCTGGTGTGGACGATGCTCTCTCGGTGGCCGCATTCGGCATCATCCATACGATCATGTACTCAAATCAAGGACAGTTCTACCTGTATGCCCAGGTGCCAGTCTGTATAGTTGGTGGATTGGGCTTTGGCATCATCTGGGGTTCGTTGGCGCGCATCTTTCCCGAGAAGGGGGATTCCTTTGTGGTGCCATTGCGGACGCTGCTGCTATTCATTGGCAACTTGGTGGCCATCTATGGCAGCGGCAAGCTGGGCTTTGAGGGCGCTGGTCCGCTGGCTGTCGTCTTCTCATCATTCGTTTCGAATTACTTCTGGTGCAAGGATGGCTGGACCATCGATGACAATCCAGTTGGCACCGGCTTCGAGATCTTCTGGATGATCTTCGAGCCCATTCTGTTTGGCCTGACGGGCGCCACAATCAAGTTGAGCGAACTCGATCCAAGTTTGATTTACATTGGTGCCGTCTGCATATTTAGCGGCGTCATCATACGCATCTTGGTCACAGCTGGCATCGCTGTTGGCGATCGTCTCAATACCAAGGAGAAGTTCTTTGTGGGCCTCTCCTGGATGGCGAAGGCGACGGTTCAGGCTGCACTGGGACCGGTGGCTCTTAAACATTTGGACGAATCATCCACCGAAGAGGAGCGCAACTGGGCGAAGATTGTGCAAACCATATGCATTTTAAGTATTTTACTAACAGCTCCATTGGGCGCCATTCTGATATCCGTGACTGGACCCAGGATGCTGACAAAGACGAAACAGGCACAGGCACTCACGGGCTGGCGTCGCCCATCCATACGCGACATCAGCATTATCGATGAGGAGGAGGAACGCGAGGATCCCGAGACGCCAACTAACAAGCAGACTCAGGACGCAACCCAAAGCAATGCACAAATTCCAAACTATTCATTTACCCTCAACAAGTAGTAAGGAGTTGCTCAAACTACATTTAACTTTCAACAAATGCGAATAATTTTTTTGAATTGAAAATAAATACTTGAGTTAAAAATATTTTTTGAAAATCAATATACAAAGAACCAAAGAGGAAATAGAATGCATCGAATCCTTTATCACTTTTGGAATTAGTTTCCAAATGTTCTTCAGAATACAAATATTATTCCAAGTAGTTTATCTTTTCGAGTTCAGTTTTACAAATATTCAATTTATAATTACTTTTGCAAAAATAGTATATTTTATATTTCACCAATATAGAAATTGAAATATTTATCGAATAATTACGTCTCTCTTCACTCAGTTAACAGTTGAACAATTAGTATTACATAATAATAAAACAAGGATTTGAATCCTTTTAAGAAAAAATGAAAGTCAGCAATACGAGTAAAATTGAATATAAAGTTTACATTATCTAAATAAGCTCGGAAATCAGCTTACAAATATTTCTGCACGGGTTCACCGAGAATCGTTTCCAATTCTTGGACTGCGCTGCGGGTATTCTTCTCCACACGCTCGTGCTCATCCTCGAGTAGTTCGGCTATGAATGGCACCGTCTCCGGCAGCAGTGGGGCAAAGCTCTCGCCCAGCTTGCGGGCAATCGCAACGCTGCTGTTGAAGGCCAGGATGCGCACTTCGGGCGCAAAGTTGCGTGTCTTGAGCAGCACCTGGTTGTTGAGCTGCTTCCACAGCACATCGTTGCTGGCGGCAGCCAATTGGGCGATGCAATCTGAGAGGGTTTGCTGTAACGCCTCACACTCACTGGCCAGCACCAAGCTGTTCTCCAGCTGGTCCACAAGTGGACGCATCAGCGTATTGAAGCGATGATCGTTGATGAAGTCGCTGCTGCTGTGTAGGAACACGTGACGCAATGTGCTCAGAATTGCCGACAACAACTCAACAATATCGTCGGAGTCAACTTCGTCGGAGAACTCTGGATTCGATGTGTTGTGCTCGTGCAGTAATCTTGCTGCATCCGCGATAAACTCATCGGCGAATAACACAAAGAGCGATTTGAGCGCCTCGGCAATGCGATTGGTTAGCAGGAAATAGGTGAGTTTCGGCTGGATCTCAGTGCGTTCCATGGCCCACTTGTGCACACGGCTGTACATGGGCCGGAAGCTCGTCTCAGACAGTTTGAGTATCCAGGCGACAAATGCCTCACTAACCGACGCCTCAATCTCTGCAATTTCCTGACGCTGCGGCTGCTGCTTTTGTCCACGCACCTCCAGCCGGAATTCGAGTGCCTGAAGGAACAGCTCGGACAACGCCTCCTGTACGGGTTGCAGTTCAGCGTTGCCATTGTGTCGAATGCAAGGCAGAAGGAGCTGTCGCATCAGCACACCCACCTCATCGTAGGCCTTTGCCTCCAACAGACACGCATAGCTTTTGGCACAGCTCGGCACCAGAATGCGTGCCGCAACACCCTGCGTTATCGCCGTCCACACGTCGAGAATGCGTAGCTTGATGGTCTGCGTCCGTTTGTCCTGGGCCAGTTGTGCACTCTCCAGCTGCACGGAGAGACGTATAAGTGCACCAATGATGTCAACCAAATATGGACCCAGGAAGAGCGGCAGCGTCAAAAACAGCTTGTGGAAGCCTGCAATAAAAATATTAATTAATAACTGAATTGGTAAATTTCATAATAGAATAATTAAATAAATAGAAACCGATAAATATATATCGATTCTCCGGTTTATGTTAATTATGATTTATAATTGTTAATAAAGACAGTTAAAAAAAATTATTTTTGATTTTTACTATATATTCACTAAATTACATAAGAAAAATTTAAATAAAATCAATTTTAATTTTTTTTTTACGCTCGATTGGATTTAAATGAGATCCGGCTAAATTGGTGGCTTTTGTGATCTTCCACGCTATGTTGGCAATTATAATGGAAAGCTTTTCACTGCTCAATAGATACAAATGTGAATTAGACCGGCACTGATTAATCAAATCGCTTAGATATATCCAAATAAATGAATTGTTATATTCCGCTTACCAGTGACTAAAGTGGAGCAGACATAGTCCGGTGTTTGCCGTTGGGTTGAGAGCAGCTGCACCTGTTCCTTGAGCAGTTCGGTTAGCTGTGGCGCAAACTTTGGCAACTGGGCGAGAGCGTGAGCCTTGATGCTGGCACAGACCTCGACGAGGGTGAGCACCACATTGCCGAGCACAGCTTTGGGCACATTGGCGCGTCGCTTGACGATGCGCGTCAGCTTGGCCAGGAGCATGCGACACTCGTCCAGCAAATCGCTTCCGTTTCGATGGGCCAGCAACTGAAGTGCCTGAAGAGCCGCCTGCTGTAGCTGCGCCTGCTGTGCATTGTTGCCGCCCGCCGTGTCCAGGATACCATCGACAATTGTGCCCAGCGGCTCGATGAGCAATATGAAGTGAGTTGCCTGGCATTGAGCAAAGTAATCCAATGATGGCGTCAGTTTATTGACCAGCAACTCCACCACCTTGATGCGCACATCGATCAGCTCGTGCTGCATCAGCTCCATAACCACAGTGAGGAAATGCTCGGGAGTGAGCAGGCAAATGGCATTGTTGAGGACATCGTGTGCATGATTGCCCAGGACATGCCAGTATTTCTTGAGCACCTTATCGGCCAGTTTTTGTGCCTGATTGACGACGACCACATAGGAGAGTGTCTTGGCTATGAAATTCTGATAGAGCGCCAATTGCGACTGATTGGGTTTGCCAAGTTTGGCATGGAACTCAGCAGAGCTGCTCGCACTGGACAGAAAATCCATGATGAGGTATTTGTAGTGACGCAACTGCTTGAAACTGCGCGTGCGCACATCAAATAGCTGCTGCTCCGGCGATATGTTTCTGGTCGAGGCGGAACTGGCTGCCTGGGCAAGCGCATCCTTGGTCTGTGGCAGTTTGGCCAAGTAGTCGAGCAGCTGCACACAGGTGTCCACAATGGCCGGCTGATCGAATATCAGCAACAGATCGCGTACGAACTCCAAACGTTGTCTGTCCACCATCTGTGGCTTCTGTGCTAATTGCATTTGTGACTCGATGACAATGCAGAGGAATTGCCACAGATGCTGGCGGGGTTTGAGCACGCGGAAGAGCGTCTCATAGAGTGGCAGGCGGCGATGCAGCGGCACATCGATACAGATATCGGCAAAGACCTTTAGCACCGCAATAACGAGACGTTGACGCTGTTCACCCGGCTGGAGGAGCAGTGTGGGTATTATGGTCTCGACCACATTGCGTATGATGTGCAGACTGAAGGCATCGTCGTGTCGCGCCACCGTTGAGCCGACAAACGTAAAGATCTCGACAATCTTGTGCAGCACCTGCTGCGGATACAGTGCAGCGCAGCGTGTGAGGAAGAGCAATGCATGTTGTTGCGTCTGTGGGTTCTGTGTGTTGCGCAGACACTGCACCACCTGCTCGATGCGGAAACTTGACTCGGGCAGCACCTTGGACAGCTGTACGCCAGCCGCCTGCGATGCTTCGCAGCAGTGCATCAGACTGGAGAGGATCAGCTGTTTGGGATACTCGGCAGCGCTATGCTCCTCTAGCGTCAGGCACAATTGCAGCAGATCAAAGAGCTGGGGAATGAGTAGCTCAGCGCCAACAAGTTGTTTTTTATGCTCCAACAGCTCGAGCAGCGTCATGCCCTGTTTCCAGGCAACGGAGGTTAGATCCAATTTAGTCTCAGTTGTGCCACGAATGCGACGCTCCGGCAAAGTGCTGCGAGTGCTAAGACTCAGCCTGCTGGCCAACATGGGAATCAGCGACTGACAATCAATGCTGCAACGCTTGAGCAGACGATGTGCAGCCAGAAAGATGCTATCGTTATCCGCAGCAGTGGCTGCCTCCACAATCAGCTGCAAAAATGCCACCTTATGCTGACTCTGCAGCTGCTCGTAGGTCTCCGGGGACAGGGAGTTGAGCAGGACGCAGGGCAGTGGTTGTAGTTTCTGTTCCAGTTGCACATAGGTGGTGTGCTGTTTGAAAGTCACCTCCAGCAGATGCCAGGAGCTAGGTTGGCTCTGCAGCACACTCAAGCCAACTGATCCCTCGAAGCGTTCAATTACGGCACAGTAAATATCGCTATGCGGCCAGCTAAGTTGTGCCAACTGTGGTGTATCCTTCCCGGAATCAATTGGTGCCACCTGCTCCAACGCTGACTCGGCTAATGGCAACAGAGCCGTCAGCATTGCCTCATTATTCATGTGTTTCAGGGCCTTTAACAGTGCTGCAGTGAAAATTGCCGGCTGCTGCACATCGCAGACCAGATCCAAAAGACTGCGACGCAGCTTGGACAGCAGCAGTTTCTCTCGGGGCGTGGACTTCCTGTTCTGGAGTATGGTGTGCAGGATGAGGGCATATTGCTCATGATCCATGCACAGTTCACTTTGACGCAGCAGCAGACACTGCACTAGGTGGGCAACGTGTGTATCCAGTTTGTTCTGGTCGAGCAATTGGAGCGTTTGTAGCGCCTGTTGTCGCAGCGTTTGCAGAGGCGAATTGCAGGCATTGGCTATGCGCAGCACGTGCAACAGGCTGCAGTTGATGTCGCCGCCAGGTGGTGCACGCAACAGTGCCTGCAACAGTTGAAATCCACGCACGCGAAACACGGCATAATCCGAGACGATGCTAAACAGCTCTGGCAATGTGTCGTATACATAAAAGTTGCACATAAAATCGAGTTTTTCTTGTGCCTCGGGCAGCATCAAGTTGACGCACTCCTTCAGGGCACGTGTCCATTCCCAGCGCTCAGCTGGAGCGCATTGTTTGTCATAAACGTGAGCGCACAATGCATCCAGGATCAGAAGGCACAGACGCAACTCATCCGTCAATTGATTCCAGTGGGTAGCCGAGAGTTGTGAGAACTTTGTATTCTTTGCGAGTGTTGTCAAAAAGTCTACGTAAAGCTGCAGAGGCACAAAGTTGCTGTTGTTGCTGCCGTCATCCTTGGTCAAGCGGAAGTGAAAGCCGCTGGTGTAGACGCCCAGGCGTTGCAGCATTTGCAGACTCTCCGAGGCGCTCAACTCACGCTTGGTATACGCGGTGAGCAGGATGAGCAGGTGGGTCAGCTGCGTCGCCTCGCCGCGCAGATAGGCAACGCCTCCATGCTGCTCCAAGCTATCGAGCAGCGCCATTTGCTGTTTGGCCAGCTGCCCGGCATTGGCAATCACATTCAGAAATTGCTGGCGATGCTGCCCGACATTAAATTTCTCATGGTCGGCGCACACATTGAGCTTACCCAGAAATGATAGCTTGCTCACTAAACTGCTGCTCAACAGCAGCAGCAGTGCTTCGTGTTCCTTGACGCTCAGGGTAGTGGATGGAAACAGATAGGGCATCAGTGCAAGCAGCAATAAATTCGGGTCGTATTCAGCGCTAACAGCAGCAGTGGTTAAGTGCTGCACAGCTTGTGGCACCACAGAATCCCATTGCGTTTGCCGCTGCTGCTGTGCACGTTGCAACAATTCACAGAGCGTCTGGGCAAAGGATCGAGCGCCGAGCATCTGGACAAAATCTACGGTGGGCAGCTTAAGGAGCTCCGCAACAACGGCGGGACTATCATCCTTGATCCTATCGGGCAGACATTCCTGCAGCAGGCAAAAGCATCGCTCCCTTCGCTTGGGCACATTTAGATTCTGCAGCAGCTGCTGCACGGCGCTCAGACGCCAGTCGGCGCTGTAATGGTAGAGCTTCTCATAAGCACGCTTCGACCTCTCATCGGTTGTATTTAAACGAAAGCCTGTTCAGAGAATATAAACGTTTGTTAATACAATTTATGCATTTCTTCAACTGATCTGTTGATTTCACATACGACTCACCCAATGCCAACTTGAGTGCTTTCTTTCGATTGTTTGTCTTGGACTTGGCACTTAGCGCCGCCTTGACACTCAAATCAAAAGCATCCGGATAGCGGCGTTCGAGTTTCTCGAGGAATTCTGTATACCATGTCTGAAAATTGGTTTTTGCTGGCAGCAGTTCATCATCGGAATCAATAATGATTGTATTCTCGTCATCATTCGTAGGCAAAGTGGTATCCATATGCATGGATTCATTATCAGCGTCCATGTCCACAAAAGTGTCCAGGAAACAGCTAAATGAGAAACACTGTAAACAATCAAATCGAATGGACAGAAGAAAATTACTTACTTGATTAGCTGCTGAGCGCTGTGCTGGGAGAACGGCACATTGGCCAGAAGATTGTCGAGAAACTGCTGATGCGTAGCTGTGGATTCATCTCCCTCACGTATGGCCGCAACTGATCCGCGCATTAGCGGCATACAAATGGCCTGAATGGCAATATTCTCATTGGCCAGGGCTGCCAAGGCGTTAATAAGCCACTTCTGGCAGGCCAGATTTAACAAGGTCTTGGCTGTAAATTGCGGACTTGCTGCCTGTTGCTTGTCCTGTATCGCGATGAGCAGCATCAGGGCCGCCGTGTGCAGCCGCTCGAAGGTGCAGTTAGCCACGCGCTCTAGCAGCGCATTGCAGATTTTCGGCTTCAGTTTGGTGCGTGAGACGAGCTGGGCGACAATCACATAGGAGGCAGCTACAAAATCGACCGTGTCGGAGGCGAGACCCTTCAGCAGCGACTCCAATATGGTTGAAATATGCCAATCCTCCAGCGGTTTGGCCGTCTGCAGTGCGCCCACAACAACTGTGGCATAGAAATTGATCTGTGCCTGCAGCTGTGGGGCACGTGGTCCAAGTTCCTTGACTGCCTGGCGTGTGCTGCGGCAGACGAAGCTGAGGAACGAGGGCACGCTCGCGGCACGATTCACTATGGTCGTCTTGGAGAGAGGGACGCCAGGGCGCTGCAATCGGCGCAGCCAAAACCAATCCTCATCGGATTTACGCAGTTGCATGGTTTGCAGCACTTTGACAAATGTGTTCGTCTCGTGGTAGGGCATAATCAGAGCCATCACCTGCTCCCGATTGTACTCGTGCACCTGAAAGCGACGCAGCAGCCACTCAAAGCACAAGTGCGCCGGACGCAACAAAAAATAGGGCGACAAAAGACGCAAGAATTTTGCGATTGACGCATCCAGCAGTTGGTTGACCTCCGTCTGCTCGACGGCACGCTCCAACGTGAGGGTTGCCTCATCGAAGAGCGTCAGTTGGAACTCCTTGAAGGTCGGATTGAAGGCAGTCAGCTCGAGGAGGCCGCTCAGGCCGATTTCGTAGATGGCTCGTCTGTCTTTTGTAGCTGCCTCCTTGGGTTCGAATAATATTGAGGCGCGACTGCGTGCATCCGTCAAGGGAACGGAAGTCTGCGGCGCAGCCAAGTTTTGTAGTTGTTGAGCCAATGACGACGTCATTTTGTTCTGGCTCCTTTATGTGTAAAAACACTAAAATAAAAACGTAAAATATGCAACGACCTCCTCACACGTGCTTCGGCGGTAAAATAAAATAGTGATGTATCGATAAGTTCTCACGTTTTTTTTGTATATCGATGTTCAACAGACAGTGCTGCACGACAAGTTACATGTGATGTTACAATCTACGCTGCAATGACACTTGCTTAAATAATACAGTAATTAAAAACTAATGGAAAATTCTACCTAACATATGTACTTTAACTTGAATTAAAAACTAATGCAACATATTTGCAAAGGTACAATAAATGTATATTTCAGCAAAGGTTCTAATGCAAATGCATTAGAGTTAATTTTGCTATATGAATTTTTTGGTCAATTAAGACCAATTAAAAATGTTTGCTCAAGTAAACATTTTATTCTTAATATAAATAGTTCTCAATCGGATTTTTTTTTTATTCCCTCTCCGATCCCATAAAATATATATATGTTTTTATCAGCAAAATAACTACATAAGTGTGGTATATTCAGTTAACAGCAATTATTTTGTTTTATCGTATGGGCCTTCAATTTCAACTAAATTGAACTCAGAACATTAACTAGATATCTGTAGATTGTATCCAGTTTACAGTTTTCACCTTCTTGTTTTTAATTTGTAGTTCTGTTTTTACTTCTTATTGAATATAGTATATAATTGACTAATTGTCCAATAAGATAAATACAAAAAACCCAGCGTAATATGACATTTTTGATGTTTAATGGTTTTGTTCGTTTATAATATGTAAAATGTTTCGTAAGTCTAATTAATCTCACAGAGGTACAAGAATGTTTGTTCAGCATACATAATACGTAATACAATAATGGAAAAACTAATACGAATGCATGACATTAAAATGAAGAACAGTCACATCTTATTATTAGATGTAATTTGTAATATAATACTAGTTTGAAACATGCAAAAAAACTAATTACTTAAACTAAGGATACAAAAAGTAGTTGCTCTTTTTAGTTGCTTTGTTGCTGCTCCGGTTTAAAAGGCCAAACGCTTCAGGGACTTTTTGCGACAGAGCTTGAAGTCAATTTTTTGGCTGCGCTTCGGTGGCGTCACCTTTTCCGCGGGCATCATGATCTTTGAAGGTGTGCCCATTTCGGTGACCAGACATTTCTCGCCCGGATGCGGAAGACCGCAGCATATCACACAAAAGCGAAATTTACATAAGACACTAGTGCATTCACCGACCGAATGCGGAGGCGGCGGCGGCGAGGACCTGTTCATCTCATCCATGGAATAAAAACGCCCCAGAGATGGCTTCGTCTCGTTGAAGGCTACATAACTGTTGTTTGGTAATGTTTGCGAAAGGGCAGCAGCCATCCTGTGCCGACGAATCGTCAGCGGCGTTTGCTGCTCCTCCACCTGGT
Source organism: Drosophila dives (assembly GCA_035042365.1). Classification (NCBI taxonomy): domain Eukaryota; kingdom Metazoa; phylum Arthropoda; class Insecta; order Diptera; family Drosophilidae; genus Drosophila; species Drosophila dives. The sequence continues at coordinate 910,723 of JAWNLJ010000416.1, read as the reverse complement.
AGTAAAAGACGCGGCTGCATTTGCCGCAGCGCGGACACTTGATGCGCTGCATCTGCTCCACCATCGGACTAGCGTTGTCCTGCAACGGTGAGTGCTTATAGCTACCCTGTGTTAGATTTGGTTTATATATGGCGTTAGATGGGTTAAATGGCACAATTTGTTTAGTTGATTGCATCGGATGGCGTTTCATCCGCGGATGACTGCCAGCATTCTCCTTGGTCAGGCTCAGCTTGAAACGATGATTGAGCAGTCGCTCCATCGCACGCTGGCTTTTCTGTACTACCTGTGCCCAGCACTCGGACACTCGGGTCATCACGTCCAGCGTGTGCGAGCCAACATGTTGCAGGATGCACTCCAACGCTGGCTGAGTAGTGCTCAGCTTACCAACAATATCTAGCTGCTCGATGCCATCGTAGTAACGTGTACGGCAGATGGAAACCGGCGGCTGTGGAAATAGTTTCTTTTTCGATTTTTTGGGGCTGCTGTGGTGCCCCAATGGTTGGCAGTGCAATTTGCGTCGTTTCGTGGACATCAGTAGTGGAAATTTGCTTGCATCATCGCTTGCATCCGTCAGACTGAAACCGGATTTGCGGAATTGGGTCGTATTGTTCGTCAGATTGCCAGGCGTTTGAAATTGCATCGAACTGTAGGCAGATTGTGAGTGGATTGCATTCGTGTTGGATGCATTGCGACAGTTTTCAGTCTCATTGTCGCGATCAAATAAAAATGGCGCCTCCACGGTTGAGTTGTGCAGCGATTTAAAGGACGCGTAGCCCGACTCGTCAATACCACAGTCGGTCGCATCGAAGCTCGAACTGGATCCCATTTTCATCAATACTTTTCGATTGTAGGCACTCATTTTGAGTTTTAAATGAGAATGCCAAATTATAAAGCTTTACTTTCACATTTGTTTTCTTTTTCTGTCTTGATTGAGAATTTGTCAAAGCAATTGGCGTCGATGCTAATATTAGAGTTGCTCAAATTATATCGTTACATGTGCATATCGATAGTTAGCTTGCTATCGATGTATGGATATAAACCAACTGCTGCTTCTGCATACAAAAAGCTAATTGATATGTCATTTGAGTGTGCACTCTGTTAGAGGCTAATATGCATAAATATATTTATTTCAAATGTAAAACGGGACATAAACTGATGAAAATTTATACAGCTATGAAATTCTGCTTATATTATTTTGATAGTAAAAACTATCATACAGGTTAATTTAGTTTACCTTTTCATATATATTTTAGTTTTTTCTATCATTTTTTTTATATACGTATTTATATTATTTTTTGAATGATTAACTTTCGATTGAGATCGGGAAAACATTATTAACACGTTCCACAAATAAAATATATTCGTATTCTTTATCTAATATAAATTGTTTAAGTTGTTCTAACTTTATTAATTTGGATCCCGGCTGACAGACGCTGAGAGAAGTGGCTAAAATTGAATTAATTTGTACTTGTCAAAAGAAACATGAAAATAATATATATCAAGTGAATAAATAAACAACTTTGAGTTGCTCTGGATTTTAGAAGGCATCGTTGAACTGAGCTGAGCTGACTTAAAAGTGCAAAGAGAATTTAAATCAAATAACATTAACTAGACATATAATTCAGTTAGCTGATATGATTTTAGTTGGTTATGTATTTAAATTATTTTCATTTTGATTAATTGAAAGCTTTTTAGACATTAAAAATCAAGTAGTTTTATAAATATTATTATAAAAACTACAACAAATTGTTGTATTTTCTGCATATCCTTTTGCTCTGGTCAAAATATTTTGAAAGTAATAAACGTGCATATCTGCCTTTTTGTATGAGTGTGTGTGTGTGTGCAAATGAACCATTTTGTTCTAAGCCTTTAAGGCATGTGTAAACATTTTTATTTTAGCAGTTTCGGAAATATATGATTATTTGAAAAACTAATTCATCATTTATGCTTCCTAAAAATTTGAGCGTAAGCCGAATGACGTAAGTCAAATTACGTAAGCCTACGTAAGATTCTGAATATTTTCTGATAAGATTCTGATAAGATTCTAATAAAATTCTGATACAAAGAAGAAGAATGACTGAATGATAAGATTCCAATAAGATTCTAATAATTCTAATTCCATTAAGATTTCATAAAGATTCTAGTAAGATTCCAATAAGATTCTGATAATTCTAATTACAATAAGATTCCAATAAGATTTTAATAACGAATATTATTATAACGAATATTAATATTATTATTATTATTATTATTATTATTATTATTATTATTATCATCATTATTATTATTATCATTAGTATCATTATTATCATTATTATCATTATTATCATTATTATCATTATTATCATTATTATCATTATTATCTTTATTATCATTATTATCATTATAATCATTATAATCATTATAATCAATATTATCATTATTATCATTATTATCATTATTATCATTATTATCATTATTATCATTAATATCATTATTATCATTATTATCATTATTATCATTATTATCATTATTATCATTATTATCAATATTATCATTATTATCATTATTATCATTATTATCATTATTATCATTATTATCATTATTATCATTATTATCATTAATATCATTATTATCATTATTATCATTATTATCATTATTATCATTATTATCATTATTATCATTATTATCATTATTGTCATTATTATCATTATTATCATTATTATCATTATTATCATTATTATCATTATTATCATTATTATCATTATTATCATTATTATCATTATTATCATTATTATCATTATTATCATTATTATCATTATTATCATTATTATCATTATTATCATTATTATCATTATTATCATTATTATCATTATTATCATTATTATCAATATTATCATTATTATCATTATTATCATTATTATCATTATTATCATTATTATCATTATTATCATTATTATCATTATCATCATTATTATCATTATTATCATTATTATCATTATTATCACTATTATCATTATTATCATTATTATCATTATTATCATTATTATCATTATTATCATTATTATCATTATTATCATTATTATCATTATTATCATTATTATTATCATTATTATCATTATTATCATTATTATCATTATTATCATTATTATCATTATTATCATTATTATCATTATTATCTTTATTATCATAATTATCATAATTATCATAATTATCATTATTATCATTATTATCATTATTATCATAATTATCATAATTATCATTATTATAATTATAATCATTCTTATCATTCTTATCATTCTTATCATTCTTATCATTCTTATCATTCTTATCATTCTTATCATTCTTATCATTCTTATCATTCTTATCATTATTATAATTATAATCATTCTTATCACGTTCTTATCATTCCTATCATTCTTATCATTCTTATCATTCTTATCATTCTTATCATTCTTATCATTCTTATCATTCTTATCATTCTTATCATTTTCATCATTCTTATCGTTCTTATCATTCTTATCATTATTATCATCATTATCATTATTATCATTCTTATCATTCTTATCATTCTTATCATTCTTATCATTCTTATCATTCTTATCATTCTTATCATTCTTATCATCCTTATCATTCTTATAACGAATATTTTCATAACGAATATTTTTATAACGAATATTTTTATAACGAATATTTTTATAACGAATATTTTTAAAACGAATATTTTTATAACGAATATTTTTATAACGAATATTTTTATAACGAATATTTTTATAACGAATATTTTTATAGCGAATATTTTAATAACGAATAGTTTTATAACGAATATTTTTATAACGAATATTTTTATAACGACTATTTTTATAACGAATATTTTTATAACGAATATTTTTATAACGAATATTTTTATAACGAATATTTTTATAACGAATATTTTTATAACGAATATTTTTATAACGAATATTTTTATAACGAATATTTTTATAACGAATATTTTTATAACGAATATTTTTATATCGAATATTTTTATAACGAATATTTTTATAACGAATATTTTTATAACGAATATTTTTATAACGACTATTTTTATAACGAATATTTTTATAACGAATATTTTTATAACGAATATTTTTATAACGAATATTTTTATAACGAATATTTTTATAACGAATATTTTTATAACGAATATTTTTATAACGAATATTTTTATAACGAATATTTTTATTACGAATATTTTTATATCGAATATTTTAATAACGAATAGTTTTATAACGAATATTTTTATAACGAATATTTTTATAACGACTATTTTTATAACGAATATTTTTATAACGAATATTTTTATAACGAATATTTTTATAACGAATATTTTTATAACGAATATTTTTATAACGAATATTTTTAAAACGAATATTTTTATAACGAATATTTTTATAACGAATATTTTTATAACGAATATTTTTATATCGAATATTTTTATAACGAATATTTTTATAACGAATATTTTTATAACGACTATTTTTATAACGACTATTTTTATAACGAATATTTTTATAACAAATATTTTTATAACGAATATTTTTATAACGAATATTTTTATAACGAATATTTTTATAACGAATATTTTTATAACGAATATTTTTATAACGAATATTTTTATAACGAATATTTTTATAACGAATATTTTTATTACGAATATTTTTATATCGAATATTTTTATAACGAATATTTTTATAACGAATATTTTTATAACGAATATTTTTATAACGACTATTTTGATAACGACTATATTTATAACGAATATTTTTATAACGAATATTTTTATAACGAATATTTTTATAGCGAATATTTTAATAACGAATATTTGTATAACGAATATTTTTACAACGACTATTTTAATAACGAATATTTTTATAACAAATATTTTTATAACGAATATTTTTATATCGAATATTTTTATATCGAATATTTTTATAACGAATATTTTTATAACAAATATTTTTATAACGAATATTTCTATAACGAATATTTTTATAACGAATATTTTTATAACGAATATTTTTATAACGAATATTTTTATAACTAATATTTTTATAACGAATATTTTTATAACGAATATTTTTATAACGAATATTTTTATAACGAATATTTTTATATCGAATATTTTTATAACGAATATTTTTATAACGAATATTTTCATAACGAATATTTTTATAACGAATATTTTTATAATGAATATTTTTATAACGACTATTTTTATAACGAATATTATTATATCGAATATTTTTATGACGAATATTTTGATAACGAATATTTTTATATCGAATATTTTTATAACGAATATTTTTATATCGAATATTTTTATATCGAATATGTTTATAACGAATATTTTTATTACGAATATTTTTATAACGAATATTTTTATAACGAATATTTTTATATCGAATATTTTTATAACGAATATTTTTATAACAAATATTTTTATAACAAATATTTTTATATTGAATATTTTAATAACAAATATTTTTATAACGAATATTTTTATAACGAATATTTTTATAACAAATATTTTATAACGAATATATTAATTACGAATATTTTTATGACGAATATTTTTATAACAAATATTTTATAACGAATATTTTTATAACGAATATTTTTATAATGAATATTATTATACGAGTATTATTATAATTATTATTATTATTATTATTGTAATTATTATAATTATTATTATAGAAGGATAGAAGAATAGAAGAACAGAGGAATAGAAGAATAGACGAATTTAAGAATAGAAGAATAGAATAATAGAAGAATGAAAGAATAGAAGAATAGAAGAAGAAGATAAACTAGTATTCCAATCCGAAGAAGAAAAATGATGGAATGAAAAGATTCTGATAAGATTCCAATAAGATTCTGTTTCGAAGAAGAATAATGATAGAATAATAAGACTCTGATAAGATTCCAATAAGATCCCAATAATTCTAATTTGAATAAGCCAAAAAACGTAAGTTAATTTAGATCGTACATGTTAGATCGAGCATGTTCGATGCAACATGTTCGATTAAACATGTTTGATGCAACATGTGTGATGCAACATAAGCGATGCATCATGATCGATGCAACATATTCGACATTCCGAAAATATATCTAATATTAACCAGATTTCTTATTTATAGAAGCTAATTAACTTTTATTAAAAAAATTCAATTTTCCAGGCATAGCAGGATATGCAATAAAAGAAACAAGTACTTTTTATGAGTTAACTCATCATATACGAGGTTATGATGCATAATATGCGCGAGAACAAACATCTGAATACTCTGCCAGCAATCCCTTTATTGTGGACGATTAGGATGAGGGCCACTCCGTGATAATCTCTGGCCAGGGCATCAATGTCATCAAATTAACAAAACTTTCTTAATAATTTATCATTTGCTCTGTTTCAGGTTTCCCCTTAAACTTGACTCCCTTTTCACTCTATTTATCGCTGTCTCCATATCACCTCTACTCCCTCTTTTTCCATCTTTCTCTCTTTCTCGCAGACACGTTTCTGGCCCAACTGACAAATTTTGTGCAAATCATGACGAGGAATAGATTTCGAATTCAAGTGAAAATCATGCTGTTCACCGCAATCAACCCCTCACTTATACGCTGATAGTTTCATCAGCCTTATGGTCCTTGTGGTTCCTTGGGCGCTGACAACCTACACAGCTTTATCCACTTGCCGCAGACAGAGACGGACAGGGCGCAAGATAGAGAGCGAATGAGAGAGAGAGAGAGAGAAGCGAAAGGAAAATCAATGAATGATATTTCTTTATGAGGCTCAATTATTTGTTGCGGGGATTTGCTTTTCTTCCTCCATTTCAGTCATCTGGCTGCTGCGTCGTGCTTCATTGTCCTTTTAAATGCTTTGGCAAAATATTTTGGGTATTTGTGCAGTGCCCCCTTTTTGCCAGTCCGCGCCCCCTGCAGTCAGTCGTGATACAAACAGGAATCAGGAGTCGGCGACGCCTGCGTTAATAATTTATGAATATTTGCTCATTTATTGTTTTGCATTATTTATGCGTTTATTATTATCCCCTTGCAGGACATGCGAAGGAAGGGCAAAGATTTGGTTTTGATTTTAATTAAATCGGCAGACGCACATATCGGACTTAATTTAAAGTCATTTGGCAGCCCTAATCCCTCGTTTCCCAACTTGTGGTTAATAATTGTCGGCAGCAACCAAGAAATGTCTATAGCAATTTCGGGGTTTTTGTCAGTTTGGCAGTCATTCTTTTGATTTGATTCTAATTGCTTGATTACTGTCCATTAGGGGAATGCATATGGAAAAGTATTATACATATTGGATAAAACTAAATTGCAATTTTGTCCATTATTATATTTCAATATTTAAAAATATAATATATTATATTAAATTGTTTTAAGGTTTGTTAAAATGTAATTCAACATAGTAAATGTTATTTATAATTGTAAAACAATTGAAACTTATATTAAGGTATAGTCTTCAATTTTTTATATTAAACGTTATATTTAATATTATTATTACTATAATTTATTAAACATTTCAACATTATGCCTTAGTAGGTTATGTTTTAATTAATAAGATTATTTTTAAAGCACTGGAAACTAAAACTATCAACAAATATAAATAAATAAACAATACTCTAAGATAAATAGGGAATTTATAATTTATGTTTTAAAATAAACAAAATATTAAAACTAAGCAGAGTAATTAAATTAATTTTGTTTCGTTAGTTTTAATGACTAAATAACATTTCCTCTTTAAAGTGTAAAGAATTCTTTGAGAACTATTCTTTAGTTAACTTTGAGTAAAATAATTTGTATTTTAATTCTATGCGTGTGTTATTTAAGTATTTATTTATTTGCCGAAATAGTTTTTGGGAAATATTTGGTATTGAGATTGTTTTTGAGCATATGTCTGCATATAGAATAAAGTAGACTTTTATGTTGTGTGTGAATTGTTTGCGTGTGTAGATTGATATGCCAAACTGATTAATTTACGTTTACAAGCACACCCAAAAGTCAGGGAAGGGGTGCGGAGGGGAGTGAAGGGAATGTTAGTAGTATAAGCGTCAATATTTGCACACAATCCGTACATATGCTCTAATTATGATCCTTTTAGTTGTGGGCAGTGCCGTTCCGCATTATGTTGACATCGATGCCGTGACCTGGAAACAAATACACACAAACACAAATAGACACACACATACACATACACACGCATACACACCACCAAGCTGAATTCGCTGATCAAACACCAATGGACACCAGTTTTCTGTTCCTGGTCTATTTCGAATCAACTAATTATGGTAATTTCCCAAGGAATGTCAACAAATATTTGGTGCCCTTTGGCCAAGTCGAGCAGTCAAAACGGTTGACAAACGATGTTTACCTGCTGGCCATAACAGTATAACAGTATATGTATGTGTACTATGTGTACTTGGTGTATATTACAGTATGTCGCTGTCCTTGGAAAAACACGTAACGGTTGGATTAATTTTAACCAACCAGCCAACAAACAAACTAACTAACTGAATGGCCAAGATGGGTGTGTAAGCCAATATTAAAGTAAGAGTACCCAATTCACTTGATTATGTTTGATTTTGGCCGCATATTTCATGCCCCGCTGCAGTGTAATTCACTTTTAGCCAATAAATCGTTGACCCGTTGCTTTTTACCTGGGTGCGGCCCCATGCTGATTACGGGCCACAATATTAATTTGAAGGTAATACGCTTATAATCGCACTCATTTATCATTTTAATGTATTCGTTTTGTGTCCTTTGGGGTGAGGCAACTCAACTCAGCTCAGCTCCGACGAGTCTATCATTTTGCACTGAATACAATTCATATTCTAAACGCTGCAAATTAGTCTAAAAGATGACACTTCAAGATTGTATTTGTGGTCAAGAATGCGATTTTAGTTAAAAATATTTAAGCTAGAGAAATTAATTGCTTAAATTAATTTTTGTTATCTGACTTAATCAATTTAAACTCACTTAAGACATACCTTTAGCTTAATAAAAGAAAATTTGATTATTTCAAATTCGCGAAAAAGTAAACTCACTTTTTTTAGCAAAGCCAATTTGATAATTTTAAATTCGCGAAAAAGTGATTGATTTGCAATTGCAAAATTCTGCAAAACATCAATCAATGCAATTTTTTATATTTTTTGACTAGGACACGTGCAGAACACAATGATATACGATGTAGCTCAGATGGTAACAAAATATAACATTTTTCAGTTTCAATTAGGAAATTAGAATTGCAATTGAAATGAAAGGCGCCATTTTCAATTTTAGCCAATTTAAAATATTTTTTAATTTGAAAACTTCTGAGTCAGGTATTTCTTTAGTAATTTCTTATTTTTTTTTTTAATTTCAGGCTTGTTCTTCAGCAATTTGTCAAGTGAAAGTAAAAGAAAATTGAGTAAAGTTAAGTAGTTGGAAACAAAAAAAAATGAAGAGTCAACTGGAAAAGGATCCGGTCAAGTCTTTAGACAGGACACGATTGTAAATTAATCATGGCCACAATTTAAGTTAAAAAATGCGAAAAGTACACTCAAAAACGGCGTCAAGTCGTCAATTTGAATAATACCTATGAGCAGAAGGATACGTCCCAAGGGTTGTCAAAGGGTTTACCGTACCGCAGCATAAAAAAGGTGTCCGTTTTTTTCTTATTGTTGTTGTTGTTGTTGTGTCAGTGTCACTGTCACAACTCATTTGGCATTCAGAACATGCACGTCTTTTGCCATTTAGCGGCATCATTTCTTCTCGTGCCTCTGTCATTTTTTTTTTTTTTTGTGGATCAGAGTAATGGTAAAACAAGATAAATGATTTAAAACTCGACTTTTCATTTCGCATATTAGCCGAGACGTGAGCCACATTCAATTTCAATGCAGTTGTCGTGACCAGTAACTATAAACACGTATTTAACCCTCGCCTCGATTCACTCTTTAATTCTTTTCCTATTAACAGGCCTCGATTTGTTCCATATACAAACAGGAACTGACTTTTACACAATTTAACTGAACCAAAATATCACACTTTGTATGAATACTCACTGCGCCCCCCCTGCCGCTTGTAGCTGCCACTTTGTGGACATATGTTGCCTTCATGCGAGCGTGTGTGTGTGCGTGTGTGTAATGCCTTGGGTGACTGCTGCCTGATTATGGTGGCCAGAAATGCGATGGACCATTAAGTGGTTGCTATTTATTACTGGTATTCCAAATTTACTTTAACTTGCTTAGTGATTTATTTATTTATTTTATTTTAGTGCTGCTTCATAAGAAATCAGCTAAAAAATATTGTTATAATAAAACGTATATATTATAATAATTTAATATTAATATTTATCAGCGAAAATATGTTTTGTGTTACATTATTTTGCTAGAATTATAATTTTGTTTTTTATGGCATATTAATATTATAAGTCCTGAGTTCTCCATCTAATATTAAGATGTTTACATCTGCCAAACACATTTCTAATCAACACACTCATAAATTGTATTCATTAATAAATATAAATAAAACTATATTCTACTTAAATACTCACATTAATAAGTATAAGTAATGAAGTATTAAAAATCTCCCCTTGACTTGAATAGTTTGGACAAATAAAAACTGAATTCCCGCATTGTTTTTTGTGTGACGTGTGTCGTTAAGTGTTTTCATTGAACAATTTATGTAATATTTACCGAAACCCATAATAAAACAGCGGCATTTCGTCTTAATTAAGTGCTTAGCCAGGCCAAGAAATACAGACTTATATTGTCGAAAAACTGACACCGACACGTGCTACTCCCAACAAAATAAAAAAGGTACCCAAAACAAAACATTAATAGTGCTGGGAATTTGAAAGATAATGCGACAATCGGTAGACTGACATTGGAAAGTCAATAAGGGGCAAGGAATGATGCCACCACCAACACCACCATCATAAGTATAAAGAAACCGAATGAAACAATACAAATAGTAAGCTGATGACTTAATTGATTAAATGAATAATAAAAAAACATTGCCACCACCAACATTGTCCCATCTGCTCGTCTCCCTGGGCTTGGTAGGAACTACTCCAAGGTGAGAACCGAATCTGCAAGAGGCGCGATGTTGGCAATGTTTACCAATCAGACAGGCAAACAATCAAGCCATGTTCCCATCGAGAGGAGGCAATCACACTTAGAAGTGTCTACTGTATCTGGTTACAAATATGCTGGTAAAAAATGCATTTCATAATTGTGTGAGGCAATAATATAATGGGAAACTATTGTGAGAAGTCTATTTGCAGATAAGTCAGACTAACTACTCGAGAAAGATGAGATAACACTTAAGTTTAATAAGTGAAATAATATACAACATTTATTTTTATATAACTTAAAGATTTAGTCAAAGATTTAGTTAAAGTTTAACTGCAAAAAAAACGTTAAAATGTTATGTGGGCCAATCTGAATTTGCTGTAAACCAAAAACTGCTTAGCTGAAATCATTTTATTTAATTTAGGCGCCATAAATTAAATTCCACACAAGAAAGTTGGGTAAATGGTTTTGGGCTGATTAAATGGAATTTTATGTGGAGTCCTGGTTTTCAATTAAAAGTTTTACAGGTGCGTAAATTTTGCAAGTAATTTGGTGCTTGTCGCCGCAGAGGAGCCCACTTTGAAGTGACTTTAAATCTTACATCTACAATGGAACCTTGAGGGACAAATACGAATAGCACAAATATCATATTTTAACACTCCAAAGTGCAATTCTTGGTTGTTTGTGTGTACAATTGAAAATCTGTGTACAAACAATAACAACAACAACAACAGAGTTGAAACACTTGACAATTCCGATTTGAATTGCAATTCGAATATTCAATTTTAGTTTCAATTGTCATTTACTATGTAAGTGTTGTCCACATGGCCCCTAAGTTCCCCTTCTTGCCTTGCACCCCCTTTACGTTATTTGTGTCTGGGGCAAAATGCAATCCATTTAGGCATAATTCTTAATGTTTTGCTTTCAATTTGCAAAGACTACTTAGGCAAAGACGACTCTAAAATCTATTTGCATATGCATCCTTCTCTGATATGTGAGTTGGCACAAGGTGGCAAACAAATTCAGTTATTTACAAGAGTTGACAATCTTGCTTCAATTACATCCGACATACTTGTAGGAGACTAGTTCCCCAAGGCTGACCACAATTTGCTGCAGTGAATATTGCAAAATCTTAAGTCGTTTTACCCTGTAATCAAAGTTTTTATGGGCAATATGCTTGGTAAATGTTGGGATTTAGCTGAAAATTTTAATTTACATTTTGTCTGGGGAATTACTACTTCAAATTATATATTTTTTTTATTATTTCTTTAGCAATATTATTTTATTTTTTACTTTTGGTACAGTCCTTTGTGGATTGATATTTGTTGACATTTAATAAATAAAAATTGTCAAAAAATATTTTTGAGTAAAATAATGAAATGTAATCCAAAATCAATTTCGAGAACTACTTTTTTTAAAGAGAAAAATAATAGGATATTCGAAACTAATCCGAAATCAATTTCGAGAACTACTTTTTTTAAAGAGAAAAATAATAGGATATACAAAAGTCGTATACTTTAATTTGCACAACAACATTGTTTTAGGATATTTGTTTTTAATCCACAAGTCAATAATGTTGATTATATTAGAAAACATTGTGTTTTCTTATTGAATAATTGCATTAAGTTCGAACTTGTTGTCAAAGAAATAAAATCTTTAAGACAACCTTTCAGGAAAGTATATTTTGAAAATGCGTAATCTTATGTTATATTTTAAACGGGAGTTAGGAATGTTTTTATAAAATTTATCATAGGCTCTAAAAGTACTACTAAGCATTTCAATTGGGTTTACAAAAATCTGTAAAACTCTAGAAATGCGCTCATTCGTTAGGAACTGGGACAATATACGTTGAAGGCTGAATCCCTTAATGCCATTAATGGCATTTCTATTGCGGATAATTACGGGGGTTGTCTACAATTAGAGTCTGCCTTGGCTTATTCACGCCTTTAAATTTGCATTTAACACCCCGACCACCGCACCACTCCCCCACCAAACACAAAACCCACAGCCGAAGCACATTTGAACTCTGGCAACTCTTACCCCCAAAAATGTTCCATGTAAATCATGATGCCAGCGCAGTTGACAGCAAACAGTTGTGTGTGTGTGTGTGTGAGTGTGTTGGTGTGTGTGTGTGCATGAGGTAAGTCGAAGAGTTGCTCGCTTAGCAAGATTCGTCAGATTCGCATAATTAATTGCAAAGCTTGGGGAGCTTACAGCCCAAGTACAAGCACCAACCTGGCCATAGTCGTGCTCTGGAATTTTGATTGTGTGTTGTGTGAAATAAGTAGGGATGTGGGGAGGAGGGTTGGGTGTTGGGGGTTAACATTGATATGGCTGAGTACATGGGTGTGTTTTTGTAGCGATTTGTGAACGTAATCAGGTGGAAAATTGGTAGAGGGGGAAGAACCCCTTCTTACTGCAACACACACCTTGCACCCATGACTGGCATTTGGATGGCACAAAATTAATTGCTTTTGTCATTATACGGAATCTTGAGGACGCCTCCTCGTTTCTAATTTAATGTAGTGCAGTGTTGTGGGGCACACTCTCTCTCTCTCTCTCTCTCTCTCTCTCTGTCTCTGTCGTTGTCTCTCTGAGGTGTCTGTGTGCCTGCAGCTAGTCGTCTGTCGCTGGCTGTTGTCGACGTTGTTGATTTGTGATTTATGAAGATTAATTTATTGCTAAATAGTTGAGCATAATTTATTTAACATTGATTTCGACTTGGATTAGTTTTACACCCAGGCGCTCACCTTAAGTACTCTAAACGCCTGTCACATCTACATGAAATATGCAATGAGCATTGGCCTGAAGGGTTCCACTTGTACTGCTAAGATCTTTGGCTATATTAGTTAGGGTTATGGCTTAAATTGCTTATATATATATGACAGCTGATTTCATATAGTTTTTTTTATGTTTCCATATTTTATTATTTTTATTTAAGATTGTGGAGCTTCATGTCTTGCAACTTGTTAATATTATTATTTATTAAGGGGCTTTGTGCACTGTGACCTAATAGATCTATTGGGCCCCTTTTAGACTTATGAGCTTGTAGCTCCTCCATCAACCCCAGTTCCTGAACGAATGTCAGGATCTTTGATGGGTCGAGGGCTACTATGTCTTTGACATTTATAACATGCATCCCTAGGATGCTGCATCTTCTCCTGGCAAGGGCGATACATTTTGTTATATCTATTGTACTGCATTCTGAGCTCATCAATCCTACTTCCTGCTCTAATTTGAGATTCTATGTTGAGTAGAGAGTTCTGTGTTCTCCGAGTTTAAAACATGTTTTTACTAAAATACTATATCTCTTTCTTGTTAAAGATACAAAATCTTTTATAATTTGCTTTAAGTATATTTTATTATTTTCCAAAATGGACAGAGTTCGGTATGTATATATATTTATTCAATAGCCAGTTTATTAGATGACTTCTTAGTCTACAATATTCTGTCAAGAGTCCGATAAGTATTCTGTGTCTATTCTTTTCCAAGGCAATTATCAATTTAAATCGTTTTCGATTATAACAGATTAAAATATATCATATTTCATATATTTTTATAGCTATTACAGCATTACATTTATATTTAAACTAAAGATTTACTTGTAGCTTTTTTTCTTCTATTTTTATATTGTGCTTAAGGGTTGCTTTGACATTACATATCTGCTGCTGCTGCTCTCAGTTGGAGTTGGAGGACAGACCATAAACACTTGACAATATGACATGGGCTTGGGCAAACCCAGACCGAGACGCTAATTTAAGGAGCTGTGGCATCCGTCGAGTGTTCTGGACCCACTTAATGGTCTGTTTTCGGTTTGACGACTTCTCCTCTTGTTGGGCTGAGCACTTAACATTTGTTTAACTTGTGGTTAGCCGGGGTGGCGGTGGATGGCAAGGGGGGGAGGGGGAGTTGCCATGCGGATAGACTGACAACTAATTTAAAGCAATTATGTAAAAAAGTTTGTTTGGGAATTGTCGCAGGCGCATTTAAAGTTTTGCAAAGCCGCAAATGTTCGTACTTTTATAGTTTTAATTAAATTTACCAAATTATGATAGCAAATTCAGTTAGTACAAAAACACATTTAAGTTTATATTTAATTGTGCGGCAACACTGAGCAGTTTCCGCAGCGGGGTTGCAAGTGTTTCTTGAGGATGAGCAGGTTGGTCGGGAGTGGCAAGCAAATCCCAATGCGTATGTTCATAAATCTCTTCGGCATTTAGCCTAGCAGCTGGAAATGCACTTGCTCAAAAATAATAATTGTTAATCATAATAATACTTATATAAAAAAAATCTTTGCAATCATTTCATGGGAATCTTCGCCTTTCTGCTGCGCCACGTGACCATCAACGCACTTTGATTAGCTTGGCCAACCGACGCAATCATCCGGCTATCAACGGACAACCCGCCCAATGCACCACTCTCAACTGGAAACGCTTCCCCCTTTGCCGGCACCAGCCACCACCACCAGTCGCAGCCACTGGCCTGCAACAATATCCGATGACTAAAAAGGAGGCACAGACTGTGGCAGTGGCAGTGGCAGAGACACAGACACACGCACTACGACTGGGACTCTGATTGGGATTGGGACCTGCACTTGACGCGTGCGGATTGTGGGAAGCTTTTCGAGTGTCAAATTTTTATGACTTTGTTTGATTTCTGGCTGGCGTAACGCCGCTAATGGAAGGCACTTGTTCAACCCGTCGAAATTAACGAGATTTCATCTTTGAGAACTAAGCATTAATAAACAAAAAACTCTGCCATGTCATATGGGAAAATACAAAAAACTTAAGTAAAATATATATTTATGGACGGGAAAATATTTTCATAAAAAAGGGTTATGGAAATCTATAAAATGATTGGAGGTTATAGTAGTACTAACTGAAAGCAGATTTGTAAATGGCATATAAAAATTGTTTGTATTAAATGAACTAAAATTTTTTATAGCCACTAAAATGATATATTTTCTGCAATCTCTATAAAAATGCTCGAAGACCATAATATAAGTTGACATTATTTAAAAAAAAAATAAATTAAAAATGTGTACATATTTGAAATGTTTCTGCTCAACACTTTGCCATGTCAATTAGCCAACTACAAAAGCCGCAAATATCATTTGTAATTCAATGCGGCTTAGGAGACCAAAATGTGTATTGGTAACTTACTGGAAATTTGTGGCCATTTGTGTTAATATGAGAAGAGTCCTGGTAATCTCATTGTTTCATATTTCAAGTGTACTGGCAACACTTTCAATCAGAAACCGAAGTAAATCAAAAGCGACTCTGGCAGCAGCCAAATATATAAACCGAGTTCTGATTGCTCTGGCAAATGGGCAAATGGGAAAATGTGATTTATGCGATTCGCTTTATGTAAAAATGTCAGCGTCAATTTCAGTGTCGAGTCGCAAATTACCTTCCAGAGAGAAAGGGAAAGTGAGCAATGGAGACAGAGAGAGAGAGGGAGAGAGAGAGAGAGCTTCAGCCAGGATCTGGTCGAGTGGGCCGATGAGCCTGAAAGTCGAGACGTGTCCCGTAATTGAATATCAGAGCAGAAGCGTAGGTTTTTGGCTCTAGCTGCGACTTCGACTACGACTGCGTCTGCCACTGCCACTGCCACTGCGACTGTGGCACAAAGGTCACATTTGGCTGGCAGCATGGTAAGTATTCCCCCGAGGAGCCGAGTAATTTCCTACCCTTGGCACTAAGCATTATTGTGCATTAGAGGACTAATAAACAGGTTCGCAGCAGCAACAACAGTGCTCTTTTCCCTCATCTCCTCCCCTGCCTTCACCAATTTTGTCTTCTTTTATTCATAGTTTTTGCCATGTGCCTCCAACTTTTGCCTACTACGTGATTTAAGGCAATAACTCATCGGACTTGTTGGACGCAAGACGCAAATCAAGAGACATATAAATCACGTTTACTTATTTAATTTATTTTTTAATTAAAGCCGAAATTAATAGCACTTGCCCGAGCCAAATTATACCTATTTTTCTTATCTCTAGTTTCTAAAATTTAAAAATTTAAATATATATGATATAAAATATAAAGAAATTCATTTTGATCGGTTACTTAAAGCGTTCTTTTTTTTTATATGAATTTAAAATTTAACAAAGTGTTTTCGAATTTTAATGCAGAATCTTTCTAGGTATCAATTCCATATCAATGAACAATTATTTTGCAGAGAAAAACGCCGAGTACTATTTGAACGGGTTACAGAGATGGGAGCATCGCTGCGAGAAGTGTGTAGAATTAAAGGGGGACTATGTTGAAAAATAAAAAAAAAAACATCAGAAAAATGTCTTATATCTTTATTAGGTCGGAAACTTTTCAGACCACCCTCGTATGTACATATATGCTTATGTACATCGGATCTGTTTTGACTATTTTTCCATAAAATTTTAAAGATTTATATATAATATGTAGCTGAATCTATTTTACTTAGTATAGATCAAAACTTTTAACAGATTTTTAATTGGTATTTAATAAAATGTTAATAAAATATTATTCATAATGCAGCCTTGAAATCAATTTCAGTTTGAAAATTTGAGAGATAAAAGTGGTAGTTGTGGGCGGGGAGGGAGAAGAGGAGAGTTCTAATGCCGACTTATGACACCAAAATATTTAACTGCTCAATTGTCGAGCGTTGCGCTTTCGACTGCCATCAAAAGGCTGCTGGGTGCCAGTGTTGCGAGGGGTGCAAGGGGTGCAGTGCTGCGAGTGGGATAACAAGGGGTTACACTTGAATTAGTCCAGTGGGATTGCTGGCCCCGCAGACGCCCCGGGACGGGGTGTGAGCTGGGGTGTAAGGCGTGTGAGGCGTATGTCTGTGTGTGTTTGTGTGCCATTTGTTTGTTTGGCAACTGGAATTGAAGCTGGAACTGCCACTGCCACTGACACTGCCACTGCCACTGCCACAGCCACTTTGTTCTTGTGTAATCACGCAGCACGACTTCGCAGCCGCATTGTATTATATGGCAACAGTATTGCAACAATTGAGACGTTCAATTGGCAACAAGCCGAGCAACAACCACCCAAACAAAAGCAACACACAGAGAAAGAGAGAGAGAGAGAGAGTGAGAGAGCAAATCGCTGACACTTTGTTGATGTTTGCCCCGCTGAGCGTGCGATTAGTTTGGGAAGCTGCCTGATGTTGCGCATCCGTAAATTACTATTGCGGTTCGATGTGGTTTACGGCGGGCATAGGCAGGACGAAGGGTGGCTGTTTGAGGGGGGGTGGAGAGGGAGTGGGTGATTTTCGTACGAATTTTCCCCAGTTGTGCGTGTTGTTCTTTCCTTCGCATGCACTTGAAATTGTCAGCAGGTGCAGCGTATGCATTGTAACAACATTTACAGATACACAAATAAAAAGATACACAGCTACATAGATACACAGATACACAGATACATAGATACATGGGAGTGAAATCAATTTAAGCTGCAGCTGATTGCCATGGCGGAGGTCATGATGCCTTTATGTTCGGGCCATTAATAAACATTTCGTCGACTGTTTGTGTAATAAAAATGCAATTGTCATTAAGTGCCGGGTATATGTCACAACTGTGTCGCTTCTGCAACTGAATTCTTGCTACTTCTGCCACATCTATGGGGCACCATAAAATCGGCGGGGAATGTATCAATGTGTGTACTGGTCAAGTGCAGGGATATTGTTGCAGATTTATCATAAATAAATACAAGTCTTTGACTTGGCATAAATAAACATTTGAAAGACTTTATTTTATTAATCAACATATACAATTTTATAATGTTTAGTTTATTTTATGTGATTTCTTAAATCGTCAGAAAAAACACTGGTTTTGAAGTCAGCTAAATTATAAAAGTGCAAAAAATATTTATCATAAATAAATACAAGTTTTTTCAACTGTGACTTGATCTTATTAATCAACAAATACATTTTTATAATGTTTAACAGTTTTCTTTTATATCTTAAAACGACTAAAAAAAACCCTTTTTCTGAAGCCAGCTAAATTACAAAAATGCAAAAAATATTTTTTATAAATATATGCAAGTCACTGACTCTCCATAAATATATATTTTAAAGACCTAATAATATTACATAAATTATACATGGTTATTATGTTAAGTAGTTTTATTTAATTTTTTGAATCCACAGAAAAAAATTGTTTTGGAGTCAGCTTTATAATCTATTTAAGTAGATTACTTTAATGCTAAATCTTAACGTTGTTTTTAAAGTTTAATATAATTAATAATTTAATTTCATATAAAATTTGTGTGCTTGAAGAATAATCAAGAGAATCCAAAGTCTAATTATAAAATTAAATTATAAAAATGCAGAAATGACTTATTATTAATATATGCAAGTCTTTGGCTCTCCATAAATATACATTTTAAGGACTTGACATTATTAAACAATTAATAAATGTTTATTGTGTTTCGTAGTTTTATTTTATTTCTTAAATCGACAGAAAAACACTTGTTTTGGAGTTTTGAAGTCTTGCCGATTTCTTTAAATTTTTATGTAATCAATAATTTAATTTCATAGAAAATTTATATGCTTGAAAAATAATCAAGAGATTCCAAAGCCTGCATTGTTTTTATGGGTTTCTTAACATAGAAAGAGTTGAAATTAATTCGTGTTGGTTAATCTTCAACATTCCCATGCTCATTCCATTATTATTACACACTTATAAAAATATGTATATAAATACCTTGACAAACAATTTTTGGGAACATTAACACTTATTTCCACAATGAAATTTAATTAATATCCATTGTCTTATCTGTGGCTGAGCTACGCTCGAATTGGTGGACCAGCAGAATACAGACAACGAAAAAGGGTGCAAAGTTGTTTTGGAAAAAAAGTCTTGAGTCATCTCGACGAAATGATCTTCATGTCTGGGCGCCATTTAATGATGGCGGCAATAAATTCGCATTAAGTACGCCTTGGGATAATAATCCCAAGTATTCAGTGTAATCGTTGCAGATGTTGCGCCCATTACACGATCTTTGAGCATGACTTTAAAAACATGAGGCGACCTTAAATCATACAAGTTGCGTGTCGAGGTTCCGCATTGATCGCTGATCCTGCTCCGACCCAATCTCCACAACCCTCTCTTTAAGAGTACCTTCGCTAATTGCGCTTAATTTGTTCAAAGAGCCCGCATGGCTGCCAGAGGGCTTTGGCTTTTTATTTTATAGCACATTACTCGTAAAAACACAGCCAGTAAATGGATATATGGATATATAGATTGTGACTCTCGATCAACAGCAATGGAGCAACATGGACGGAAGTTGCTGATTTCTGGTTTGCAGTAGTCAATTCGAGACTTCGAATCGTTTAAGAACGTTGATTGATCAATGTTTTTATGATCACCTACACCCGCCGGATATATCATCGCCGGTCATCGACTTGGCTTTGCTTTAGGTCGATCCGATCGATTGATCCATCGATTGATCGGCAAAACGTTTGTTGATTAAATCGCAGGATGTTATCGATCATTGCATAAATTAACGTTCGATTTGCTTGCTCTACGATTTCTATTAATTTTTATTGTTTGCCTGTGGTAATTGCGTGTAATGAGTTGCGCAAAGTCACCAATTCTCGTTGACATATGCATAAATCTATCAATCCGCAAAATGCTGCTGGTTCCACTGCATATTTATGAGACCACAGCGCAATAGTTTCCCAAAGACACACTCACTCACTCACAGCCAAAGGGCCTTCCCTTTCCAATCAATGCGAAAAACTATAAATGTCATATGTCAAACTCATGAATGATAAATGCTAAAATTGAGCATGCTCGACTTAAGAATGCCTTATAGACAGACTTGAAGCGTACTACGAATATTCCTATTCATATAAAAGAATCAACAGTTATTTTTCATTACTTTTACCAAGACGTCTATTCCATGTTAACCCCTTCAGGAAATATATATTTATAAAAAGTAGAGTAAAACACTTCGGTTCTACACGTGTTGCAAGGTAGACAAATATTTTTTATTGATGAAATTGGTTTCGCCTCAACTCCATTTGCAAAAGTAGACAAGTTACTACTTTGGCTGCTCAGCAAATTGCAGACTTGGGAATATGTATGGAAAATATAAAAAAAAAAACATCTCTTTGCTCGCCATTCGACATTATTATTTTTTATTGTCAAATTTGTTTAGAACGAGTGCGACACGGAGCCAGCATTCACCCTCGTCTCGTACGTGATACTCGATATCCGGCGTATCCGGACACTTTGGGGAATACATATTCACTGGGCTGCCCTCCACTTATGACTCTTTAATCATATGCTGCTCTCCTGTAAGAAGTTTGCATATTCAACGAGTATTCGACATTTATCGTATTTACATTCATTTCAATATTTTCAATTTGCTACACTGTCACATTCTTCGTTCATTGTCAGTTGCCAAGCAGGTGTCAAAAAATGCCAAAAAAAAAAGGGAATCGTTGTAAATATATAATAATATTTAACCGTTTCACTTTCAGTTTACTTATCAATTACTATTATGCAATATTTTTTTTTTAAATATTTATAGTTTATATACCCAAATACAATCTCTTTAATACCGTAAAAATTCAATTGGATGATTTATTTAATAAAAAAGTATTTAAATTGTGCTTGATTAGCCAATTAAATTTTTGGTAGAAGTATTTATTGAATTAAATATGTATAGCATAAAAAAAAAAATATTTTACCCAAATACAATTTTCCTAATAATTAAAGGAATTTTAGGGTACATATATCAATACCAAATATTTTGTATTTTTTCGAATTGTGTTTGATTAGATATTGATAAAAATGAATTTTTAAATTAAATATTTCAACCCACAGCTAAAAAGTAAACACAGCAGAATTATTTAGGTTTTTAAAACAGTTTGGAAAATTAAACTCCAAACTGTATTAATTAAGTCTGATTCCCAAGAAGTCATCCTTGAATGCCAACCCCCAGAATTTTTTCAAATAATACGCAATGTTATTGTTTTAATTGCTTAATAAATTTAATTTATTGGAAAACATAAAAATACTTAGAACATATATTAGATTTTTTTGATGCTTTTTGTTTGGTATTTGTTGAACATTAAAATCAAAATATATATATTTTATTTAGCATTTGGTTTTTTTGTTTAGTAAGTTTTTACATACATACATACACATATGTATAAATAAGTTAAAAATTTATTAATTAGACTAAATTCATTGGAATGATATAATATCAAAATATTTGCATGGTACAGCGCTTTAAAATTTCACAACTATCTAGAAGCGAAAATTTGGAACATCTTTTGTTTTATATTATTATTTTAAATATTTTTAATTTTTTTATTTAAATTACATTTTACAAATAGTACACGCACGATTCATGGCTTTTGATTTGATTTAAAAACGTTCATTTTATCTTTTTGGTATTTTTTGTAAATTATTATCTATGAAGATATACATAGATATATATCCAGTTGAACGAATTCCATACACTTTAATCGAAATACAATCATACAAACACACACACACAGATATATCGAATATACATATATAATTTACAAAAAAAACTATTTCCATATATTTTTTGGTTTTCATTTTTGAGAACGTGTGTTTGTTACTTAGATGTGTGCTGATAATTACAGAGAGAGAGAGAGAGAGAGAGCGAGAGGGAGAATGTAAGATTTTTCTCATTTTATATTTATTTATTTTGGTTTAACTGTTAGCTTTGTTTCTTTGGTATAGAGTAGTACATGATGTGTATCTATTTAATGTTATTTTTTTTTATCTTTTTGGCAACAATGGAAATTTTGTTTTTTGTTTTTTTTTTTTGGTATGGATTTTGCGTATTTGTCGGCTTAAATTATTCAAATTTCATTAACTTTTCAACGTGAGGCGGCAAATGGAAATGCATGTCGAACATTTAATTCGGCAGCTATTGCACAATTGTTCCGATTGTATGGGAATGCGGGGGTGGGGGGTACTGCAACTGCAACTGCAACGGGAACTGCAACTGGAACTGTTACTGCCGGCTGCTGCTGCTGTTATGCCAGCAGTGATACCTTTTGGCAATTCATCGAATTGACCGGCGTGGTGGCACCCACTGGCGCACCCGTACCGGTTTGTGGTGCTGCAACGCCAGCTGACATGGTCATGCCAGCACCCGGAGCTGCATTCAGTTCGGCAACGGCTGCGGCTGCCGCTGCGGCAGACATGAAGTCCACCTTGCCCAGATGGACGCGCAGATCTGTGTGCTGTGTCTCCTTGTGGCGTCGCAGATCCACCTTGCGCTGAAAGGACTTGTGGCACAGCTTGCAGGAGAAGGGCTTGTAGCCGGTGTGTTTGCGTGAATGCGTTATCAGGTTGGAGCTCTGGCTGAACGCCTTGCCGCACACCTGGCACTTGTGCGGTTTCTCACCTGAAAATACACAGAGAGAAATATATGTTAAAACCAAAATCGATAGGCATTTTGTGCATTTTGCATTTATATTGTGCTAGCAAGCAGTGCACGCCATTTTAGCCAGACGAGGAGAAGAGCTTTGCTTTCATGGCCCACAAATAAAAAGGAATTGGCAAAAACCACCCACAGCGACGCTCTCCACAAAGCAACCCCCAAAATGTCTGAGTCAGACGAAGCTCACCCCCCCAACTCCCCAACCCCCTTGCTACTGCGCTTGTAAGTCATCGTCATCTGCTCCGTATGCCAGCAATGGCGTCGTCGCTGGCAACCGCATCGACAAACTCCACCTCAGCATGGTCCCCCTCACTCCCTCTTGCACCATCACTTGCTAAGTTTTAAAAATTTAACTTTTTCTCTCTTTTTTTTGTTGTTTTTGGTTCATCTGTGTGGTGTTTTGCGGTTGAGCACTTAAAGGGAACCCACAAAATGTTTCTAAAATACTTAAAAGTATTTCAACTGCCAGCTTAAAGCAGTTTTACTGACTTTTATTCTTCTATTTTGTTGGTTTTCTTTTATGTATTTCATTTATGGCACATTTTCATAATGTTTAATTTTTCATTAGAGATTTCTTTGCTCTGCTCTTTTGCTTTTTCTGTTTCTACTTTTTTTACATTTATTTTTTATATTTTTGTGGCTCGCCGGCGCCAAAATGCTATCAAAATTTGGTTGAGTTTTGATTTGATTCGCAGCTATCGGGGTGGAAATAGGGAAAGATCTGTTTTTTTAATCGTCTGTTAATCTAATCTGGTTTGTATTAAGTGGACAGACTTAACTTGAAATCGTAATATATAAATATGTTCATAAAATATATGAATTTATTTAAATACATGAAACAATTTCTATTTTTAATTTATGATGATACTTTCAATTGTAGCAAAAATGGTCGCTTATCAATGGAACCTTCGCACTTTGGTCAGCAGAGATAATGTGACAACGTGTCTATATGCACACACAACCAAACACTCACACACACACACACACACACATACACAACAAATGTTAACTTGAATTAAATTTGTGAGCGCTTCAATTTGAAGCACAGGGGAAGCGAACAATGAGCTGTGTGTGTGTATGTGTGTGTGTGCGTATGTATATATAAAGAAAACACACGCACACACAGACACATGCACACGACAGTTCAGCTTCATATACTGCCATATACATACATATATATAAGAGAAGGGGAGGCAGTCGTCGTAAGTATATAATGGAATTGCAGCGACGTGATTCTGAAACATTCGACCGTTGGGATGTGCTCTGATTCAACTTTAGCTCCCGCGGCAGGAGTCGAAAACGTTGCTTGTGCTTAAGCAGAAGGAACAGCAGCAGAAGCATGAGCAGGAGCAGCAGCTGGCGCAGCTGTAGCAGCAAGTAGTAAAAAATTGAGTAGTCATGCGTTTGGTTGTAGTAGTCGTAGTAGTCGTCGTCATAGCTCTCGGTAGCTTGGTGCTCGTCTACACCGATGAGTGCTCGTCCTTACGGAGCATGCCCTGGCCTGTGTGCGGCTAGAGCTGAAGGGTTTACTATGGGTTCAGGAGCGAGTTGCCTTGGCTCGGGGCACGTTCGTGCACTATCGGCACAAATAACGTCACGTAGTCGCAGAGATTATAGAGCAGCTTTTATTATTTATCACGGCAAACGAGCAACGAACACTAACGAGACCCAAATCCAAATCCCGTCGGCCGTCGGCAATTCGCAATGTGGGAGCTGCTCCTGCTGCTGTTTGCCGTGCACAAAGCTGGGCGTGGAGTCAGAGTCGGAGTCGGAGTCGGGGGGCTGGTTTATCTCGGGCTGCTCTAACTAACACTCTCAGTCGCTGTCCCAAGTCAGAAATACATATATATATGTATATATATAGAGACAGGGTGTTGTGTCCTAATGGGAAAGCTTGGGGGCGCATGAAATTGGGGTTTTCTGTGTGGTAGGGGGGGTATGGGCAGGGATGGTTCCAGTTTTTGTATGTACTGATTTCAAGGATTTTTATTGCATCACATTGTGGAAATT
This sequence comes from Drosophila dives, assembly GCA_035042365.1. Classification (NCBI taxonomy): domain Eukaryota; kingdom Metazoa; phylum Arthropoda; class Insecta; order Diptera; family Drosophilidae; genus Drosophila; species Drosophila dives. The sequence continues at coordinate 885,219 of JAWNLJ010000416.1, read as the reverse complement.
CTTTTAAATCTTTGCTTGCTTCTGCGCTGCTTTTTCTTTTAGTCTTCTAATATTTTATTTCTGTCTGTTTATGTGTGTATTTTGTGTGTTTGCTTTGTGTGTGTGTGTGTGTCTATTTGAAGGATACTTGGCAAATCCTTTCAATTTAACACGTTTTATATTTCGCTTTGCAATGCCTTTTAGCATTTTGTGTTCTCTCCTTCGGTTCTAATAAAAATAAGGGTCAGACGCAAAATATAACAAAAAAAAAACTCTATAATTTAAGGCTTAAACGCAACACACCGAATCAGTTTAATATTTTTGGTATTTGTCTTGAGATTTGATTTGCACTTAAGGACTTTAATACATTTCAGTGTTTGTGCAGCAGAAATTAGAGAGGAATGTGTGGAGTACAAATGTAAATTATAATATAAAATTTTTGTTTATATATGTATGTATATATATGTACATATTTTAGTCACAGCTAAGTGTAAAATACAAAATTTAATTTATTTACACAGATGTATTTTCCTATTGCTCAAAAATATAGGTTGATGCACGATTTTATTTTTAAAGCCCTGAATTTTAAAAAATTTGCAAGCTTTAAATTATCGATTTCTTCAGAAGGTGAATTTAAATTTCAGATCGAAATGAAACACATGAATAAGTAAACAAGTTACATACATACATAAATACATACATACACATATATAACAAATTTTTTTGCTTCGCTTTTATGGTGCATAAATTTAGAAACAAAAAAATCTGGAGCAGCAAAATAAAAAATGAAATGCGAGCGAAACACAAAACGGATATAAAAACGTAGCTCAATGTGAATGCGGAATTGTACAAAGAAAAAAAAAAATAAAAAAATCAGTAAAAAAGTAAAGATAAGGAAATGTTAAGGCAAATCACATCAGTGTGGAAAAATCTGCTGTCTTGGTTATTGCTGGCAATAGAAACACTTGGCGCAAAGCACGGCAAAAATAAAGAAAGACAAAATGTGAAAAAATTAAGGATGGTCGTAAAGAGGAGCACGCATCGAAGTTGGATGAGAAGCGCAGAGGAAGCAAGCAGACTAAGCCAGAAAGGAAAACAAATCCCGAAACATTAAGGATCCGAAATCGTATACCTTGCCACATGTGTGCGTTGTGCAGTGAAAGAAACAAGTATTAGACGTGTGGTGGGGGGTTGTGGGGAACACGTCCTAAATCGAAGACGCCAAACGATAAAAATGTCTGAAATATTTGCGTCTGTATGTGTGCGGAGTCGCTTTTCACTGATTTGGCCAGACGCTCGCTGAAAACCAGTTGTGTGGGTTGCGAACCGGGCGACGGGGTTGATGGGTGTGGCCAGATGGGGTCTGAGCTTGGGCGCTGCTTATTAGGAGGTTATTATCCTTGCAATTTGCAAAACTGATTTTATGGCAACACAGCGAAAGATTCACAAAAATAAAAATAATAAAATTTAAGAATGTTGCAAATAAAATTTTGTGCAGTTGGAGAGATGAATCAGAGGTTATCAAATATGATTATTTATAATAAGAACAAATGAAGAATATTTGATATAAATTAATAGAATGCATATTATGAAATAAAATTGGCATTTGATGAAAAGTTTTCGTTAATAAACAAAAGGGTTAAGGAAAAACTTCAAAAATATGTTGAATAATAAATAAATAATAAAAATTTCCAACATCAAAATTTCCTTATTAGGTACAAAGTGTTTTTAAGAGTATAAATAATTATTTAAACAAGCTTACGCATTTTAAAGAATGACAAGATATAAAATACCTGTCATACAATAAAAAAATAAAAAAAATTGATTACAAAATTGTATTATTATTAAATAACCAAAAATTCATTGAATTACGCACACAAAAGACGAATTTTGTTTGATTTGCTTAAATTTCTTGGAATCAGCTTGATAAAAAAGAAACTACAGAAATCGATGTCTGAGGAAAGGGCCGTAATGGCGTCGCAAAACTGCGCAGTGGCAGCGCTGCTGCTACTTTTTGGCAAAGCTTTATTCCTATAGTTTTAGGGGTGTATGCGCAATATGTACACACCGACACACACACACACACGCACACACAATCGCACACAAACAGCGTCTATGTGTGCGTCGTGTTTGTTATTCGTGTGTGTTGCGCGCGTATAAAACAGAAAATCAAAATCTCTTGACTAAATTTTTCATTGGTCGGCTGTGATTTCTCTGCCTCGCTCTCGCTCTCTTTCGCGCGCCAAGGCGTTATGGTAGTCCCTGTAGCAGTGTGTGTGGGTATTTATGTTTGTGTGTGTGCGTATTTTGCAGTTGTTGCTGTGTCGTTGTCTTTCCAATGTCTCTCTCACAAGTTTTGTACATAGCTCGACGTCGATGTTGGTCCTCATTTCTGCTTCTTATCAGTTCAGTTAAATGTTGCCTTTGTATATATGTATGTAACTGTGTGTATGTCTGGCTTGGGTGCTGCTCTCTCTCACTTGCTTTATCTCTCACCATTTTTGGGAGAGTGAGCACGCTTTTATAGTTGGCGCTCTTTTCAGCTGATTTTTGCGCTTTGCTATCGCCGTTGTCAACTCCATGGTGAGCAGTATCATTTGCCCTGCCCATAGCCTCTCCACGCTCCCTTTCCACTATACGCTCATGCCGTTCTGTCAACTGTAACTGTAATTGGAACTGCGACTGTGGCTTTGGGTGGTGCCGTTGGTTTTTTCCTCTGCTTTAATGGCGCTCGCTTCCGGGCAATGTTCCCCATTCGCCTTTATCGTTGCCATTCTCCAAAAAATTGCATATCTCTTGTCTATTTAGGGTTGTTTGTATGTGTTTGTTTTTATTTACGTCTGTTCTGTTCTCAAAACATAGCAATATAAAGTCTGCTGTTTAATACAAAATCATTTCTTAGGATAAAGAAAGTTAATTTCTTAGTATGAGAGTAAAAATGAATTATAATGTATTAAATGAAGACGAATTAAGCTTTGACAAGTTTCGTTAAATTTTATAGGAACTGTTTTTCATAGATAATAAATTTATAGGTTTTGAGAAGTTTAGGAATATTGACCCTCTAATAGAACGCGATTATATTTTACTGATGCTACAAATTTATGTTTCCTAATATGGCTCACTAAAGAAATAGAAATAAATTTATTAATGTTTTTTTGAGATGAGATTTGAAGACAGCTAAGTAATTTTATTTTTTTCTAATTTATAACTGTTTTTAATTACCTGGTATAGAAAAGCCAATTTCTCTCAAAACTATTTTTTTTTTTTTTTACCAATATTCTAAATATTGCTCAATAATATTAAATCTCTTACTATTGTTTTTAGTAAGAATCGTTTTAATTTACTTACCGGTGTGAATGTAGGTGTGCTTCTTCATATCACTCTTTTGATGGAATCGCTTGCCGCAGTAGCTGCAGGGATAAGGCCTCGTGTCGCTGTGGATGAGCAGATGGGTGGAGAGGGTGCTGGAGCGCTTGAAGCGTTTGCCGCACTGTTTGCACTCAAAGACCTTTTCCACATTATGCACCGCCCTGAAAGTGTCACAAAAACAAGAACCGTTAGACGGCATGCAGCACACAACTAATACACATATGTGTGTTATGTATGTATTTATATGTGTGCATTGGTATAAAAACAAGCTGGCGGCTATTTGGTGTAATTAAAGCCAAGCTCGAATTCCCTGGAGCGACTGCTGAATGCTAAATACGACCACAAAGCAAACATTTGGCCAGGCTAAATCCAACATTTCAGCTAAATTAAGTAACGCAAAACTGTCCCCGGCACTGGAACCGGCACCGGCACCGGCCACTCATTAAGCATGCAAAGTGGGCAGCTTTGGACTGGGCCTGGCCAAATGCTTGTGGCTGGAACACTTTACATACCTGTGCTGGCTGAGGCTGACCTCGTGGCCGAAGGTCTTGTTGCACAGCTCACAGGCGTAGGGCTTCTTGCCGTGGTGGGTGCGGCGCGAGTGCACCTCGAGTCCATGTGGCGTGGAGAACATTTTCTCGCACTTCATGCACGAGTACAGGTCGCTAAATTGATGCAGGCCCGGCCATTTGGCCGCCATGTGATGAAAGTGCAGATGCGGCGGATGTGGCAGACCCAAATGTCCGCCACCGGGTGGCACGCCCACGCCAACAGCCGCTGCTGCTGCCGCCGCTGCTGCCGCCGCAGCTGCTGTGGAGCCATTCTGGCCAGCTGATTGCAGTGGCACCATCAGGCTGCGCAGCCTGAAGAGATTTTCCTGTGAGTCCGGATGGTAACTGTGCAAAAGGAGCGAAACATGGGTTAAGAATGATGCAGTTAATTGTGGCTGCTTAATTAGGACAGGTGCTTCGCATACACTGAGAGAAATTTACTACAACTAATAGAAATTAATGTTAGTATGAATAAATATTCAAATAAACCAAAATTAAGCAATTAAATTTTATTTATTATTAAGATCATATAAATGAATATTTAAATAAATAAATATTAATACAATTAATAAGGGGATGGAATTTATATGGATAGATATATAGGCTAAAATATTTACATATGTTCATAGATAAAATTAGATTTTTAATAAATAAATAAATTAATATTAAATAATAATAATGTTTCTAAATATTTAATATAATATAAATAAATTTTTTTTATATATATCTAATAAAAGCTAAATGTTTCATAGAAATGAAGATTAATTAAAGTATAATTTATTTTAAAAATATATTAAAAACTTTTTCCAAATTATGTAACATATAATAATACTGCTTCTACTAATAATATTATTAGCGACAACTATGGCAATAAATTGATAAATATCAAATATTTTATATTATGTTTTCAACTTTAAAAAAATTCTTTTCAAGTTAATAATAATTTTATTTGTTATATTTTTTGTGACTCTCTATTTTAATTTAATTTTAAATAAATTTAGATTAATTAAATTATTCGTAATTTACTAGTGATTTTAACTGATAAACTAAAGCTAGGAAAACTGAGATTTCTTTGGAGCTATAAATATAATTTTGAATAGATTGAACTTACCTAGTGACTAGTCCGGATTGCTGTTGCTGTTGCTGCTGCTGTCCCTGGTGGAAGGCAATGGCGGCGAAGAAGGGCAGCGCTGGTGAGAAAATGGGGCGCTGAAACATGGCCGCATCGTAGTTGGGCGGGTAGCTTTGGCGCATGACCTCCAGCGGATTGGTGGGCAGCGTTGCCAGCGCAGCAGACGAGACGCTGGCCAGGCCAAGCGGTGGACTGCGGACGCGACGTGTCGTGGGCTCATCGCGACGCAGCAGTGCGGAGACGGAGAAGAGATCCGATTTCTTGGCACTGATGTTGCTGTTGGCCGTGATAAGCAGCTCGGATGCGGAAACAGAGGCGGCACTGGGTGAACTAATGCTGGGACTACCAGGTGGCGAGTCCACCTCCAGCTCCACGGAGGAACTGCTCGAACGCGAACGTGATCTGGAGCGCGAACGGGATCTCGAGTGCAGCGAGCGTTGCGAATGCCTTGAGTACCGCTCATGACTGCTGTCCGCATCATCCATGTCGATCTGCGAGGAGCAGTGCGAGGCGCTGCGCGAACGCGATCTCGAACGGGATCGCGATTGACGCAGTTGCTCGCTGGCGCTTAAGTAAGGCAACAGCTTGGGACGCTGAATGCTGTGTGGATCGTGCTGTTGCTGTTGGTTCTTGCTCAGCATCGAGATGGAGTTGTTGTTGTCCTCCGCCAAAGCGACGCTGTGCGCCGGCAAAGGCAGTGACAGAGGCAGAGGCGGCGGCGGCTTTAGGCCAGCAGCGGCCACAATTGCCGTCAGGTGTTCAGTCTTGACCAATCTGCTTATGCTAAAGGGGTGCGACGCATCTGCAAATGGAATAAAAGGGAAGTGAACTATTAGCAAAATCAGAGCAAAGGGCGGCTCATCATCAATCACACACACACACACACACATGCAGGACCACCTGTATTACACACAACCACACACACACAAGCACACACACACAGATCGACTAACAGTTGGCAGCATATCGAATTTCAAATGTAATTATTTTTGTATTCAATCGCCTAATCCACCTTACATGACCATTAATTCACCCTAATCAAGCACACACAGAGCAACGGGAGCAGCATTCGACCATGTTACCGATGCCAGTTCCCCGTTCCGCATTTGACATCAACTCATCGTCGTCCTCATCATCATCATCATCATCAGCAAATAGCAATGGTCGAGGCAACTGTGTCACCGAGTATAACGCCCAGGGTGCAACCTCCTTATCCACCCGACAAAAATCAATTTGCAATTTATATATCAGCAGATTTAAATTGGAATTATAAATTAAGATATTGGAATTTGTGCTTATTTGTTATCAAAAGTCGTAACTATTTATATAGAAAATAATATTTATTCTACGAACATAATCATGAACTATAAAAATTAACATAATAATAGTATTGATATAATTTTGTATATATTGACAGTTTGCAATGCATTATTATTAGTCCTATTCTTTAAAAACAATTCCAGATTTATAAGTTTTGTGTCATTTTAAAATCTGTATAGAATGACTATTATATGGATATTATTTATGGCAGGGATAGATGTAAGGCAGAGAGTCCCTTTTTTGTGTTTCGCTTCCGACACTTTTGTGGGGTGCACACAAGACGAAAGGCAGCCTCAGATTCGCCTGTCGAAATGGAATAATAATAATGTGCGTTTAAATAGAACATCTGTTCGGTCCGCACTCGGCTAAATGGAGCATGACAAAACAGAAAACACACAAACAGGCACATAGATGAGGACGAAAGGACGACAGGACGATTGACGACACTCGTGGATTGACGACGCTAAAGCAAAAGGGGTAAGGCCAGAGGCAGTGGCAGTGGCAGTGGCAGTGGCAGTGGCAGTGGCAGGGGCTTGAGCGAATCCAAATCGAATGAATGAATACGCATCGCAACAAAAGAATAACAATTTGACAACATTCTAATTCGCCACACAGATAAAAGTAACTGCCACGACGATGGCAACGGGCGGGGTGGTGTAGCGGGGGGGTGTTGTGGCAAAAGAGGGCGGATTCTGATGATGCTGCTTTGATTCTTGCAGCCAGTGAGGCGGCAAACGCAAAGCCAAATAAATATAAACACAAAACCCACGCAAAAACACCGACTGAGCAACTGAAATGCGCGCATTTAAGCTGCAAGTTGGCATCCGACAGATACAGATACATTTACAGATACATTTACAGATACAGATACAGAAGCAGCAACAGCAACAGCTATAGATATATTTACTTTGGCAGACGCACAACCGTTTTTCTTATTTGTGGGGTGTGTGTGTGTGTGTTGCGACGGCCTTCTGGCGTCAAAGTGTCAAGTGTTTTTATTGCATTGTTGTTGCCTTTGTTGTTGTTGTTGTTGTTGTTGCGGTTATTGTTGTTCGCTTAGTTTTCTATGTTTTTAAGTGCTTCACTTCACAGAATTCAACCTCCCAAACTAGAGGCTCTCGACATAAAACAGAAGCAGCTGGCAAAGTGAATAATACTAATACTTGTCAGATCAGGGCAAAAAAAAAAAAATAATGGTTTAAAAGAGGCGGCAGGTCAAGGCCTGAAGTACGGATATCAGTCAATTTGCTAAGATTTTTGATAAATATTAATAAATGTGACATTCTTAATAAATGATATTTTAAAAGAAGCATATTTAAAAATTAAATTGCCCAAACTAATTAGAAATATATGACGGAAATCAGTTGAAAGAGTCAAATTGCAAAGATTTTTGCATATGTTTAATATATTTATATATTTTATATATTTATATATTTTATATATTTATTTATTTTATATATGTCATATTTTAATAAATATGACATTCTTTATAAATGCTACTTTTATAGCAGTTGCCCAAATTAATTAAAAATAAATGACAAATTATGCTCAATAATTAGTCGAAAGAATTTGTAAGATAAATTGACTGCAGACAACTAAAAAGTGAAAATTAATTTCTCAAAATTAATAATTTATAAATGAACCGATTTGTGTGTTCAAATTTTTAGGACACTTCACAAAATAAATAAATAATATTATTATTATTTAATATTATTTTATTTGGGGCTTTGTGCACTGCGACCTAATTGATCTATTGTGCCCCCTTCCGAGCTTATAGCTCCTCCATCAACCCCAGTTCCTGAACGAATGTCAGGATCTTTGATGGATCGACGGCTGCTATGTCTTTGATATTTATAAAATGAATCCCTAATAAATAATATCATAATTAAATAAAAATTAGGCTGGCAAGAAAATACTTTAAATAAATAACTGTTGATAAAATGTTGCTTAATAAGAATAATGTATATTGAGTGTTTATTTTTACTATTTTTACTATTTTCTCAGCAATGAATCATTAATATTATTATTTATTCATTAAACTTAAAATCCAATATTGTCATTTCATGCCTAAGCTTGCTGAAAGCATTAGGAAAAAATAAAAAACAATCACATAAAACGCAAAGCGACCCCAGCTAAACTTAAAGCAGACAAATTTTAATCATCGCCATTACAGCAAATGTCAATTGCAAAACCCTTTATTCTAATTATGCACACAATTGTCCCGGGAGCATTTTCCATTTTGGAACTGAACGCAGCACCCAAAAAAAAAACCAGTAAACCCAACGAGCCAAACGAATCGCTAGTGCAACCACCCACTGGAGCCACAAGGCCAACAGCAGATAGATGGAGATAGAATAGAGAGAGAGAGAGTGAGAGATAGAGAGTGAGAGAGAGAGAAAATCTAGGAAATGGCATTTGCGAGTATTGAATGAGCGAAATGCTTGAACTAGAATTGGAAACGTTTAACGCAGAAAATTGCCGGCAAGTGCGTTTTTGGCCTAAAATCAACCCCGCCAACAGCGGGGGGACAAACGACAGACAAGTGGCTCTGGTGGCTATGTTGGCTCTGGTGGCTCTGTTGGCTCTGTTGGATCTGGTGGCTCTGTTGGCTCTGGTTGCTCACGTAGAGCGACTTGTTTAAATGATAATAATGAGCTTAAGCATGTGCCCATTGCTTGTCGACAGGGTGGCAGTTGCTGCTTTTCTGCTGCCCCGGAGGCTGACAATGTAAACAGACGACACTCGGCAGCAGGAAGCAGTAGCAACAACAAACCGCCCACACCCACACCCACACCCCCACTCCCAAATCCGGAGTCCTCTATCCATGCTGGGTAGTAAAGTCATAAATTTGTGCACATTAGACATAGCCTTCGTCCGTTGTCCGTCGTCCGTCGTCTGCTACCCCCAGCACACTACTGCTCGCTGTCACCCTCTTCACCCTCTCCACCCGCTGTCCTGTTCATCTGTTTTTATACGCCCGGGAGCAATATTCACGCAATATCCACGCACTTGTTCGCAGCATTTTTGGGCTGGCTGCAAAAAGGTAAAATAATTATTCGACACTGCATGGTAATTGAAATCATTGTTATCATGTTTATACAACCCCCGCGACACCGCCACCGCTCCCTCCCCCTCTCTGACACAGCCATATCAATTGATGGGCTTATGGCAGGATTATCATTGTTTCGTGTCGAGTTTGCTGCAGGGTCTTTATCTTTATCTGAATTGTAGTTGATAATTATTTCAAATACGCTTTAATCTCATTTCTAATTATTCGAAAGTTTTTTGTAATTTATGCTACTAAAGAAGACTATAAAATGTTTTATTATTATAAATAAAGCTTATTTCAATTTGTAAGAACTGGATGAAAATTAAGTAAAATATGTTTGGTACTCCAAATAATTAGACAAACTTAAGAACTGTTCGAAGAAGACTATAAATTGTTTGATTATTATAAATAAACCTAATTTTAATTTATACGAACTGAGCTAAATTATGTTAATTATGCTTGGTTCTCCAAATAATTAGACAAGCTTAAGAATTGTTTGACTAAATATATATTTCAGATTAAAAACCTAAATTAAAAATATATTTATTTTAATTTAAGCGACATTCATTTTATTCGCTTATAATGATATAGCTTCTATCTAAATCCTATATAAACATTCTCGATAGTTATTAAACAAATTCGATTGTTGCATTTTTTACAACTTTGTTTGGAAATGAAATATAATATAGATATGGCTGGTCAAGCAGGTCCAATCAATTAATAGGAAAAACAGTAGTATTAGTAGTAGCAAGAGGCTATACCTGGTACAGTATTATAAAAACCAACTGCTTTCGGCAAATATGAAAGCAAATAATATAGCAACAAAATGTACAAAAAAAAAAAAAAAAAGTCAAATCGCAAAGCGAATAAAAAAAAACAATATATGTAATAAATATTGAGCTGTGTGCGATATGCCAAAAGTGGATGTCATAAAATGTGGCCAATAGATTAAGGCCATGATTTGGTGACTGGGCGCCAACTAAATATGATGCATGATTTACGAATTCGTTGAGATTTCGATGCCGTTTCAGATTAAGACTAAACCGGGGGTGGGCGGGCGTAGGGGAGAGCTACTTAAGGGGGTATCAATAAGTCAATCCTTTGGCATAAGCTCCACTCCAGCAACACTCCAGGCGGCATTAGATGTGGATTGGCTATTTAAACACACTTTCAGTTTCCTTCATCTACGCAACAGTTGCTGTTGCTGTTGCTGTTGCTATTGCTATTGCTGTTGTGTTTGCAATCAGCAATTGTTGCTGCGGTGTCGGTGAAAGCGCTTTGAAGCGTCTCGAAATGATTGCAAATAAGCCACAATCGGAATTAAATATTACATATTTATTTTTACACACTGCAAATCAATCAGGCAAATACCAATGCCAATGCAATGACTGTTAGCACTCACTGTCCAACACACTGTCCCTTCCCTCCCTTCGATCTAACCTTCTGCCTGCTACCCGCTAACCCTTTTCGCTCAGCTCTGCTCCGCTTATCGCTCGGGCCATAAATCAGATGGCTATCTAAACTTTAGACTTTGTCGCTGATAAATGACATTTAATTGGTGGTCGCTCTGACAGACGCTGTTTGCAGCACGTTTTTACTTTTTTTATACCAATTGCCCAAATAAATAAAAAATAAATAAAAATTAACAGCTATTGACTGACTCACACATTGTCGAATTCAAAGTGATAAACCAAGTCTTCATTATATAATTTAAATATTATCAATCGCATTTATTTGGTCTTCTTTTTTTGATTTTATGATATTCGGTAGAAGCTTCTTTATTTGCTTAAATATTTTTGTGATTTTTTCGCTAGAATTTGTCAGCCAAAATTGGTAAACAGATATATAAATCGCAATTGCGTCTATATAATAATGTGTGCCCCGATTTCTATCTATTGAGTCATTAAATCATTATCGAATTTATACAGGAAATGATGGATACACTTTTCACTAATATTACTTCAATCAATTTTAAGCAATGTTTATTGTTTATTTACAGCTACAAAGTAAAATTGTTGTTGAAATTCAATAAAATTCTAAGTTCTTCGCTGTGGTTATAAACTGTTTGTGAGTTATGAGATATTACAGCTGATATCAACTGGTAGCGCTAATTGAACTCAAATGTGATATCTAAACCCAAAGAAAAAAAATATATATAAAAAAAAATCGCAGTACCGCACACCGAATGGTGAAATAATAAAGTCGAATTCTCAAGAAACGATAAATTGAGTTTTAGGATTGTGATAACGATTTAATGAAATATACATTTGCTATAAGAACGCGGAAGAAATATTCTGATTTCATAATTGTTTTCTATGCATGGATTTTTTTTTGCAACCTCTATTCTATTGAATTTTGGGTAGTTTTTTTTTTTCATATTGATATATGGCATTTACGCATATTTATTTGTTTTTCGGGTTTTTGATGGAAATCGGTTCCAAGAACGTGAGGCGAGACTGTTGTTGGTGCTTAAAAGGTTTTTCATAAACGAAATTGATTTCTCTTTGACAAACATTGTAAAGTCGATAAACTGGGCAAATATATATATATATAGCAGATCATAAATAAAAAAAAATAATAATGTGGCATCAACTATGCTAAGAGTTCACTTCATATTTTACTCCTTTTTGTGGTCGGCTCAACGAGGTTGTTGTTGTTGTTGTTGTACTTATCGGTCGGTCGCTGGTTTTATGATACTTTTACTCTTTAAATTTTACAACTGGGCGAGGATATTGACATGTTTAGATGTCGTTACCTATTTACCAACGGATCGTAAATCATAACGCGTGTTGCGGTTTGCCTAGTTATTAACGACAGAGCACACAATTTAGACAGCAACTGCTTAGCTGCAAATGTATCTTGTAGATACATAAGGTAAGCTCAATGTTGTTGTTGTTGTTGTTGTTGGTATTGGTTTATTGGTTGACTGTTTTGATATCTCTATGGATTTACAATGCCCAATTTTTTTCGTCTACTTGGGAGAAGTTTGGAAAGATATACGACAGGCGTTGAGCGCATATTCGATGAGTTGCCAATGATTACGACGTGTGCCATAAATATTTCATAAATATTGCTCTGATTTTCGTTGCGACAATTTGTTATTGATCAATAATGTATGAGTGCCAAAGGTAGCCATCAATACCTATACCCATACACTGAGCGAAAAATTTTGTGATTTAATTTTAACTCATTTTTTCAACAAATAAATAAATAATAATTCTAATATATTTATATTTTTTTTAATAAGTTGAAAAAATGTAGAATTTATAATTGTATTTAACCAGTTGCCATTTAAATATATTTTAATTAAATTCAAATTATTGTTTTCGTAATTTTAATAATTGAAAAGAAACCCATTAAATTCCAATTCAGAATCAGGTTCAGATATATTATATTTGCAATTTTCCAAATTGCCTCATTTTGCTCAGTGTTCTCTTGTAAGTAATACAATATTTATAATATTTATTTATTTATTTTATTATAGTTGTTTAGTTGAATGCCCTACAAAACATGGGTTAATCTTTTCTGCTGCGATTGCTAAGCCACTTTAGATTGTAAATCCATTGGTCATCGTGATTATTTTAATCAATTTAATAACTCTGAAGAATACCTCAAAATTCAGTTAGTTATGCTTAATATCTGTTAAGAATAGTTAGCCGCGTTCAAGTGTCGTTTAAGCCCTTTGTTTAATGTGGAGCGTATTTCATTGGAATATATTTACAACATTTGGGAATGTGTAAATTTTCCAGATAGTTGTCGTATTAACACTTGGACACCCAATCACTCGGCTGATAAGAGAGCTCTTGAACTCTGGTGGGGTGCAGTGGAGCGATAGGTTCGATAGGATATTTCGATTGCTTTTAATTGATTCGAATCGCTGTTCAATTGTTTGGTGTGATTGAAAATGGCTTAAGAATTTATTATTGAATTTATATCGCTACAACACGAATTCAGCTAATCTCTGAACATAAATATTTGTTATGAAAAAATTTGTTCTTTTTAGGGGAACAAATTCTTCTGATATCATTTGGCAAATATGCGCAGCTGTCGCTGCTCCCTCATCATTAGTCTATATGAATCAGTGCGTGAGGTTCTCTGATTAGACCATTTGATCTCTGACCAAGTGACTCGTGCTCGACTCATATTGTCTAGCTAGGCATTCTCTCTCTCTCTCTCTCTCTCTGTGATGTCTCATTGTTGGGGGCGACTGTCCGCCAGCCGTGGGCAATTTTAATTTAACTTAATTCGTGACTCACTTTGCACTACGGTAACCCAACCGATTGTCAAAGTTTTCTATGTCGACGATCATTAATTGAATGATAACCGCTTGAGGGCGGCTGTACGAGAGAGATACTTTAAGATGATGTTGATCCATTTCACAACGATGCGACAATTTCAATTGTTTTTTTGTCTCCGCTTAATGGGAAATCGAGACGGAAATTAGTTGTCTGTTTGACCTTTATAGCAAGGTTATGCTAAGTATTAATTGAACTAAGCTGAGAACTTTATATTTGAAATGTGTGAATTTTGGACAAAACTTAAATTGATATGGCAATTTTAGCTAAATCAAATATAAATAAATATAGCAAAACTGCTAATAGAGCACAAGAAAAATTAAGGCATAATTAATCGCATTTCTTAGGCAGAAGTTGAGATTTTTGAGACACTTATTTTGTGCACATTTCCTCTTATGAAACTTGTGCAACTTGGAGTGGAACAGGCACAAAAGAAATCCATGCGATGATTGCGAAAAAGGCGACAACTCGACAGGAGTGGCCAATCAGTCACCAGCACGCTGGAGACACAGCAGCCAGGAGGGTAGGCAGGAGCGGAACTCAGGCAGCATTGCCAATATTTTACCAGAAATATTTCAACAAACATGGCAAAATTCATTTTCACCAGCAGCCCAAAACAGAAAAAAAAACAACAAGAAAAGCGTCGAGGAAAAACGCAACAACAGGAAAAATAAACGCATGGCGAATATGAAAATGGTAGAGAAAAACGGAGAGTGGAGCAAAAAAAAAGAAGAAGAAAAACAAAGGAAAAGTAGAAAAATAAAGAAAGTGGCGCTGCAAACGGAATTGAAAATTCTGCACGAGTGTGCGTGTGTATGTCTGTGTGTGTGTGTGTTTGGGGCATATCCATGTCTGTATCGGGCTCAAGCCGTGGAGCTAAAAACATATCCGTTGGATACATGTAATGCCGGTAAATGAAATCCGCTTGTCGCTGGCTTTATGTATGTCCGTGTGTGTGTATGTGTGTGTGTGTGTGTTTGTGTGTGTGCTTACGGATGTGTGTTTCAGGGCATGGCTTGCACACTCATTCATTCATTCACTGCTCATATTTGAAATTCAACTGCGATGGCGATGACAACGGCGACTGTCAGATACACACACACACACACAACATACACACACACACATAAATACACATTCATCCATATGCCTGCTGTCTGGTCGAGCATCTGTATCTATGAGTTTGTCCGTTTCGGTTTGTCCGTGCGCACTCGTTTCCGTATCTGTGGTTCGCTATGGATTTTTCAATCCCCGATATCCATTTGTACGCCATGTCCACACAGAAGATTTGCACATTAAGCGCCACACACACACACACAAACACACTCACACACAAACGGAATAATGAATATTTTCAGCAATCCCTGAACCCCCCCCCCCCATTCGTGGCACCCCCTGGCATAACTGTTTTTCAGGTTTCGCCAGCGCGCACAGCATTTTTTTCAATTAAACTGACACCGTCCTGGGCCACGTTGGTGGCTTTTGGCCAACTGGTTGACTGGTGTTGGCCTGGTGTTGGCTGTTGGGCATTGTCAGAATTGCAATATTTTAAAATCACACATTATTCAAATAATTTTTAAAAATTTCCCTCCAATGTGCGGCATGTATATATGTGTGTGTGTAAATGTGTGTCTGTGTGTGAGATCTGTGGCAATATTTTTAATTAACTTGGGAATATGAAATGTAGCGTTTGGGAAAACGTATTGTAACTTCCCATGCCCCACATGCCCCCTCAGATGGGTCACATGAAGTTGTGCCGCAAGCATCAACAATATAATCCACATTGCAAAAATTTGAGTCTTTAATAACTCGAAACATTTACAACTCATATTGAAATCATCTTTATAAATAAAGTTAGATAAATTCAAATTATATATATTTTTATTTTAATATAATTTATCCAGTAGATAAATATAAACTTTTTGCTCCAATTTATGCGAATTATTGTACAAATCTAAATATTAAAATCATAATGGAATTTTTGCATCTACTGAAATAATGACGATAATATTACATTTGATTAACTTTATAATTGAAACATATCTTTAATGGTTCCTAAATAAAGATTTTCACTTGAGTTAATTTTTCCAAAAAGATATTGAATAATTATAAAATCAAATTTGGAATTCTAAGTACTGAACATATATTAAATATATCATAAACTAGGATTATTTTGAACGAGCATTTTTAAGTTCTTAGTTTTTTGAAGCTTAATTTAAGCTTGAAGTTTACACAATAACAATAAAAATATTAATACACAATAATAAATTGACATTCATAAGAAAGTAATTGTCGTATTTTGTGATTACACATGGTTTTTTTTGTTAGTAATGTTTGAAATAGATAAGGCAAAGCTTAAAGAAATAATTTAACATTCACAACTCATAATTATTTAATAAGCGAATTTTGATAAAGCTCAATTTAAATAATACAAGAAATAATGATTTTTATATTATTAATTTGTTTGCGGTTGGTTTAATACAAATTCTTTTTAATAAGTTTTTACTTGTCTGTAAAGTGAATATTCTGTGAAAATTCATATATTGTTTAAGTTTTTTTTTTTATTAATGTTTTAAACGTGTTAATTTATTTGTGAGCAAAAAAGGCGAACACAATAAGCATATTTTTTAGATTGGAAGAAAATGTTTTTCAAACTTTAACCAAATTGTCGGCAGCATTTTGATAGAGGAATCCAAACCAATTGGCTCAAACATATATGCCAACTCCAAGACAAGCATAAACAAAATTAAAGCAAATCAGCTTTAAATATGCTGCGGAAGTTTTGCTTATTTTCAAAAGTGAGACGGACAAATTCGTCGTTTAATGCTGATCAGGAATATATATGTTATGGGAGACATCTTGTTCAGAGTCTTACAAACTTCACAACTAAACTTTAAAACCGAAAACAAGTCACAAAAATCGATAAGTTTAAGTTGATTTTTTTTGTTGCTTACCGTCGGAATTTCGCTTCTTGGGCAGCACCGCCTTGAAGGCGGACATGGGCGCATAATCGTGGGGCGATGTTGCCGCCGGCGGGATTTGTTGATGCTGATGATGCTGGTGGTGTTGCTGCTGCTGCTGCTGATGGGCATCCACAGTGATTTGGGCCTGTTGCATGCGCTGATGGAGCAGCTGTGTGGGCGAGGGTATCGCTGCCATTGTGGTCAACGTGCTGAGATCTCGCACCTGCAGCGAAGCGCTTGACGTGACAATCGAGGGCGGCGACGTGGAGGATGCTGAGGATGACTGCTGCTGCTGGGGGCTGGCGACAAAGGGGCCGCCGGGAAAATCAGCAGCAATGGCGGGCTTAAAGTTGCCCAAACTGTAATCGATGGGCAGATGATGCTGTTGCGTCGGTGGCGGCGCAGCGGATGCAGCCGGATGCAGCAAATGATGCGGATGCTGGTGCTGGCCAGGCGCTTGCATCTTGCCAATGTTCATAAGTTGAGTATTGATTTGTGATTTTTAATTTCTTGTTTCTTTGTTGGTTTTTTTTTTTTTAGCAATTTTTTAATTATTTAATTTTGATTTGGTAACGTTTTAAATGCTTTCAATTTGCACACGCGACGGCGTCATCGGCAGCCACGGAACGGGAGTACGGGAATCGTTTACGGAAATCTGATTTGCACGCGCGACTAGGAGAACGGTAACAACGCTAAACCGGAACAGATTTATTTTATTTATTTATTTTTGGTATTTTATTAGACGGCACTCGCGCCATAGAAGCTGCTGCTGTTGCTGCTGCTGGGCTGCTGGTTAGCTACTGTTGTGTTCGGCGTCATCGAGCGGACTGACTGAGAACAGTAAAAGTTAATCACGGCCGGTCGCTGGTCGTGGGAGCTGCTCAGCGCTGAGTGGAAGCCATGGAACGCAGCTGAGCTGACGCCGGCGCTAGCTGAGGCTGAGAGACTGAGAGTTGAATCTGGCGGCTGATTGAAACTACAACGGAACAGAACAGAATAGCGACGGCGGCAGCGGCGGTGGCAGCGATAGCAGCGAGTTGCGCTTCACACAACGACAAGGGTGGGTGGATAGGTGTGGGTGTGGGTGGTGTGCTTGCTCTTATCGCAACACACACGCAAATTCGACGACTATTCCAAATTGTTGCGAATCGGATTTCCCAGCCAAGATTGGAAGAAATCAAGTTGAGCGTCGACGTCGACAGCGGCAGCGACGCCAGCGAGAAGCTGTGCGAGAGAGCCACAACAACAACAATAACACTCGCAATTGCACTCGTTGGCTTTTCTTCTTTTGCGGTTACAGTTATATTCTGAGCGAACGAGCGAACAACCGCAGCGATACGAACCGTCTGTGCGCCACAAAGCACAGCGACTGACGACGACCAAAGCAGCAACTACGCCAGCTACTCACACACACACACACGCACAGGCGCTCTCTTCTTTTTTTTTCGTTTCTTCTTTCTTTTTTTTGCTTTGATAAGCGTGTGAGCGACGCGACACCCACCACCAGTGCCACCCAAGTGACTTGTGTGAGCGAGATGCATAGCTGGAGTGAGCATTCCAGTTGGAATCACAGCTGGAAGGCTATGTGGCCCACCACCATTGCTGCATACAGCACGCGCTCTCTCTCTCCTTCTCTTTCTCGCTCGCTCTCTTGCGCTCACCACTCAACTCACTATTGCCTGTCGCGTTCGAACGCATCAAGCAGCCTGTTGATTTTAGGCTACGCCCAGTTTCCAGCTGGTCACGCTTTATCTGGATTTGGTATTGCCTTGGTGCTTGTTGTTGGTATTTTTAGTGCGCATACCGCTTTGATTCGTTCAAATCAATGCGCCACTCACGGGCTAAGGGTATGCAACTAAATGGAAGGGGCTCGATTGTGCATGGGAAGGTGGGGAGAAGAGTGTGTGGGGATTATGCTGGCAGTGTGCCGTTGGGTTGCCTTTGGTTTTTGCGGGTTGGTTGCTTGGTCCTCCATCGCCATCATGATTGCCCCAGCGAACGAGCGTCTTGTAATCGCCCTTGTCACAATGCGCAGTGCGTCCTATTTTCTAATTTCAAGTGCTTTCTGGCACCTTGCTCAAGTGCCCCGCCAATAACTTTTTGACTTTGACTTGCCACTTGCCACAATCCCTTACCTCGACTCTGCATTCCAATTCAATCGGAATTGCCACCAAATCGTTTAGAAGCCTCAAAAGAGCCAATGGCAGCTGTCTATTCAATTCTATTAAAGAAAACCCACTTTATCTTTATGGAATTAAGAAAACTTTGGGTTTTCCAATGCTACATTTAAATTGTATTTGTATCAATACTTCCTGAAGAATAACAATGATTATTGTTAAAAATTATTCATTATAATATGCACATTAATTCAGTTTCCTATTTCTTCGGCTTGTCGTAATATATAGATACATTTTTGATAAAATCTAAGTTTCAGAAGATTTTAAAAAAGTCATGTTCAATAAAAAATTTTGAATTTGTGTCAATTTATATATATTTTCTGATGTTTAAATTGCCCCCTTATTAACTTAAACAGAAGAAAAAATTAAATGGAATCGCGTCAGTTTTTTCACTGTCAGCCAGATTTCTGAGTGTCTAATTGAGTCTTCAGCAATTGTGAAAGCAAAGCAAAACTGGCTGATGAGGTTCGGATGACAGAGGAGCAGCAAGTAAAGCCACTTGCCGAGACTCAGGGCTGACTTCGAGACTGTTGCCCCATGCTAAATTTAGTGTGTAATTCTTGAAATCGTTGCCATGTGTTGCAGATGGCGCCCGATACCAAAAAAAAAAACTGACACAAATATTTAATGTAATTTAGTATTTGTGTCTTCAAGCTGGATTCTTCAGTCTCGAGTCTGGGATCTGGGCCGAGAGCAGCAACAAAACGAAAATCTGTGACGAAAAGTTTGGTGGGAAAGGGGGGGCTCTTAACACTTATTTATGTGCATGTTGAAATGGGAGCATTAGTTCGCTGTGTTTGTAAATATTTGTCATAATTTCTGGGTAGGGGACAGAACAAACACATGCTATAGGGGCCAGTTGTCACCCGTCGCACGTCGCCAGTCTCCAACCCAAATACGAACTTGCCTCAAGCTCCTCATTTGGGGGGAGACAGTCTTTTGTGTGCTTAAGTGTTTGCTGCATTATTTGTGTTTAGAGTCGGGCTTTTAATGTCGCAATTAAATGCATGAGTTTTTAAAAATTAGATGCTTGTCAAAAATTAATTATTTATGATGCTGAAAAAGCTTCGCTGCGCAAAATCGGCGTAGAAACTTCAGAGAAATATTTTCTGGTTGCCCTTCATTTACTAACAGAAGCACAAAATCAGCAGAGGGAGAGGAGGAGAGCAAATCTGTGGCTTACTTAGGGGTAACATTTATGTACTTGTTCCCACATTAAATGCACATCACAAGTGAACAAATTTCGGGAATGTGTGGAACTTTCAAAATCTTTCTACAAAGTCTTAATCTTACGGAATTTATGTGGAACCTACGTTTACATATTTAATGAATGGTTTAAATAATTGTAAGATAGTTGTATTTCAGATCGTTTAGATATTTTTATTATTATTTTATATAATTAAGGGAGTCTTCATGCACTGCGACTAATTAGATCTATTGTTCCTTCTTTTAAATTTGTAGCTCTTCCGTTAACTTTAATTCTTGACAGTATCTTTGTCGAGTTAAGTTACCTTCCCAGATCAGATAATTCCGTATAAGGCGGCGGCTTCTGCGATGTGAATTATGAATAATTGTTGCTAACTTGTTCTACTGCTTAAATTTAAAGAATTGTGTATCCATTCTATATTTATTCTCTCACTTTTTATCCCTCCCATGTTAACGTATTACTTTCCTTCAGCTACCATCGTTTAACAAAGTTTCCCGGTCTCCCAAATTTTTGCAATAATTCTTAGAATTTGTAGAATTGAATTTAAATTCAGACTTTGATTTATTCTAATTTCGTATTTTTAAAACCAATGATTTCATTTTAATTTCTTATTATCTAAAATCTTTGTTATTCATTGTATTCTGTTCTCAGTAAATAAAAATAAAATATGTACATTAACGATACATCTGATTCACTATCTATTGATGAATATTGCTTAGGATAAATTATTTTTGATTATAGCTTTGGTTACTGCCTTTGAGACATTTTACTAATGTGAGACCTATGACAGATACTTAGATGATATATCACAAAAGTGTTCTGGTCATCGTGTTCCCATTCGGTCGATTTATTTCCTGTTATGTTCTTATGACCCGAAACCCATATTTGGATATTACAGAAAATCGTATTCAATCAAAATATCTATCCAATGGCTACTTTTTTAATATTTAAGTATACGCAGGAATCTTTCGTTAGTTATTAGAAAAATATTTCCATAATCTTTATTGGGGACCAAGCACATTTTCCAGGCAAAGATAGTCTTCACACGTTGCGAAAACTAAGCGGAAGTTTAAGTTATTCTCAAAGCAAGATTATTATGTGGTTTATGATAATTTAATCTTTTGAGAGCCTATAAAAGTCAGACATCTTTGATTAAAGCTAAAGCGCTACTAAAGCGCTCAATACTTAAACATAAGTGTTTTATATTCAAGTGATTGCTGGAGGTGTTTTTTTCCTGATTGCAATAAAAAAGTCGCACCATTTTTCACAAAAATAGCTTAGGTTTTGAAAACAGCAACAGTTAATTTCGTATACGACATGTTGTCATCATTTATTTGTGTATATTCTATTTAATTCTATAAATCGACTAGAAACTGCCACATTCATGTTTACATGTGGTGCACGAAAAACAGAACGATTGTGCTTAATAAAAAGACCTAAATGAAGTTTTACAATGGCAATAAAATATATTTTTTGACATGAATTTTCAATCAGAATTTTAATAGCCCTTAATAATAACATGGCTATCAGCTATCAGCGCACACAATCGGTTATCAAAGTAATTTTCGGTGCCGAGAAAACCTCAACCACAGCCAGAGCCACTAAAGCAGAACGGCTGCAGTGGATCGACGGATCGACGGCAATCAGCAAAAATAAAATACCGTACTGATTGCCCCGTGTCCGCATCCGTCTCCCGATGCAACCGTGTCGTACTGAAGGAGAGGTAGGTGGTGTGGGTAACGGGTAACGAGTATCGTTGAGGTGCTGTTGCTGGTGCTGGTGTTGGTGTTGGTGTTGGTGCTGGTGCCTCTACTATTACTATTACCTCTGTGTGGTGGCAATATTCCACCACCGAAGCTATAAATAAATTATTTATAGCTCTGACTCCAGTTGGACGCGGCGTTGTTGATTTAGTGCCTCTTCATAGATCGATAGATGTATTTATATAGTCAGTAAGTCTGTGTGTGTGTGTGTGTTTGGGATCTGGATGCATAGGGTATACTGTGGTACTGTTGGATAATGCACGACACCTTCCACCACCCACTTCGAACTTCCACCTTCCTGAGTTTAACTGCAGTTTGGTGGGTCGAGCCTCCTGTTGCCCCTACACATGGATTGCGTGGTGCTGTTGCTCTTATCTAATCGACAGCAATGGTGGGTCACAGATCGATTGCTTGGCTGGGCGAACGCGGTTCGGCTGATAGACCCATATATAACGCCCAGGGGCGGCAGATTGAAATAAAACTCCGGTTTTATAGCCACCACAAAACCAATACGGCCGGCAAACTCCTCTCTCTTTGCTAGGCTGTAGACCAACACACGTTAAATATTTATGGCCCGATTTACACAAACAGCAATTTGTATTGTAATTATTGACTTTTTTTGGTTTCCCTATTCGATAATAGAAGCTAACAACTCAAAACGCATTTCTAAACATGTTTCTGAACGGATCAAATTCTGTCTCTGGGTTAAAGTTGAAGTTTTCACAAATAAGCTGCTTCCTTAGATCAGATCATATTTTTATATATCTATATATATTTATGTATATAATCATTCATGTCGACTAATATGTATGTAGCATTCGGATGGGGCAAATGCCCTGCAGCTTTGTTGAGTGTTATTTGTTTAATTTACAACATGCAACGTGACGTTTGTAAACAAGTTGAGATATGTCTATATCTGACTAAATTTATATATATAAATATATATATATATATTTATATATATATCTGGCTGTCGTTGGCGACACAAAGTCTAAGAGCTTCAGACTGGGTTACCTTTTTTCTTTTTGGGAAAAGCCACAGCAATTGATAAGTTATAATTATTTTTATGATCTAGTTTGTTTGCTAAATGCACAGTTATTCGAGAGTTATTGGTACAGCAAAATAATCCAAGAATCGTCAAACTACTAACAATAAATATATATATATAGATAGAAATATATTGCGATATCCTATTAAAGGTTAAAGATTTAGCTGATGCTGCAACATTAATTTAAGGCCAGTTTAGCATAAGATTTTCAGTCACATTTATCTTAAGCTTAATATATATATTATATTATATTATACTTAATCTATATATTATGATTAATCTATATATCTTTGTGATGCTGATAAGCTACCACTTAGAACATATTTCGACTGATCTCTCTCAAAGTGTATCAGCAAGTTTTTGGCATTGGTCTGATTTTGACAACTATAGCAAATTAATTCTCCTGACAAAATCCTATCGAAAATTGAATTAAATCCGCATGCTGTTTCGACCAACAGCTCTTTTATACACCTGACAAATTCAGACATGATTTTGACAGTTCATTCCAAATGTATTTATAACATTTACTTTGTTTTTCTAGCCACACAATTTGGAATAGGTTCTTTTTGTGTCGCCGTCGCAACATGAGAGAGATTTAACAAAAATAAAACGAGGCAAGCGACACAAAAAAAAAAACAACAAATGTTGTCCAAAAGCTAATTACCGAACAAACGGAAACGATTGAATCGATTGATTTTCCAACCGTGGCTCCCCCAGATAACAAGCAACCATTGTGCCCCGATTAAGATTTGTTATCTGTGAAAACAGAGGCGCAATCGCAATCCCTACCATGCGCAGTGCCCGAAACGCTGTGATTGGGTCGGCCCCAGCGTCGAAGTGGGAGGAGCTCACCTCGCATTGGTGGCGACGTACCCCCCTGAGCCCCTCTGGCCTCTGCTGTGTGTACGTCTGTCCGTGTGCTAAAGTAGAGCAGCCATATCCAAAAAAAGATTCCAGTGCCAGTGCCATGTTCGGGGCGGAGCCAAACGCAGTGTTTAAATCAAGGTAAAACAAATACAAATCGAACAAAAATATTTGCACACTTAAACCAAATATATATTTATACTTATACATAAGTGTGCATATGTATGTGTGTGTGTGTTATTTATTTAACGGACAAGGGCAACTTTCGTAATACATTTTTACTGTTGTCTCGTTTTAAGTAATTTAACAACTGATTTAAATGTCAACATTCAATTGCAGTTTTTGTACAAATTGAATGCCACACAGCAAATAAACAAAAATACAATAAGGAAAAAAAATAAATTATACATACAGATTTTTATATAGGTTTGAAATACATTATTACATACAATAAAAAAAAAAATAAATAAATTATCCATACAGATTTTTATATAGCTTTGAATTGTATTGTTTTTTTTATTCTTTTTGTGTTTGTTTTAGTGTAGAATAAATACTTTATTAATACAAGTTGGGATATTATTTTATTTATTTATTTATATAATGTTATTGTGATTAGAAATAAGCCTTTTTATTCAGTTCAAATCAATGCATTTAATTATAGACGTATTTACAATCACATAACTCCAGGTTTTTCGCTAATGAATTAATTTCTAAAAATACAAGCGCTGGGAAATTCCTTATTTGTTAAACAATTACATCGAAAGATTAAAATAATTAAAATAAATTAAAATGACTAAAAATAGTAGCATTTATAGTTTAATATTGACTACTTTTCAATTATATTTAAAAATCAAAACATATTCATATCTTGTATTTTTCATTATTAGAAAAAGTTAAAGTAACAGAAACAGAAGCAACCATCTCCTCCCACTCCTCGACTGGAGGAGCACTCTTGCCTGGTTTAACATGCATTTGATAAATATCCAGTTCATAGTTGACAATAATTAGTAGTTCATTTGTTTATTTGCAGCTATATTTAGAAACAGTTAAACATTGCGCATAATTGTCCACAATGCAGCGACATCAACGATGTTTATCTATGTAATTAAGCAGTTCCATTGTCAAAAGTGACAAATGTGCGGTTACTTTAAAAGTGGCCAGTTTGCACCACAAGCTCCAAATCCCACGCCCACAATGGACCAAACAGTCGGCGGCCAATCAATAGGAACCACAGACAGATGGACCGATGGACAGACTGACTTCACACCCAAGCATGGAGTCTAGCGGAGCTCAAGCTGTGACCAGCGGCTCATCATGCAATTAAACCCAAGCGCAGAGGGAGAGGGACGAGGAGGAGGGTTAGAGATAGAGGCAAAGACCCGCACAAATGCTGGATGGTGATGTCATATGTGCATTTAATACTTATACATACATATATGTATATATGTAAGTACATATGTACTCGTCAGTCGTACTATTTGCAAGCACTCTGAGATGACCAAATGATTTGGAGACGTTGTTTTGTTGCCCAAAGTGGAATCCATTCCATGTACTCATTAATTTATCCAGCCAACCAGTCAACAGCAGGCGAGCAATCGGTAGACAGAATCAAGAATCGAGTCGAGTCGACTCGAGTTGAGTTGTTGTAATGTATCTCATGGATATTGTATCTGTATCTGTTGCTTTTGCGTCGAGTCAGAATCTAGACAGTGTGGCCAATTTAGTCTGCTTTGGCAAATCAATTAAATTCAATTAATCCCCCAACACTGCTAATGGAGCCTAATGAAAAGGGTGACATGGCCATATCGCATATCCACGCTGTGGGCGCATCGGACAACGCCAACATACAACGGATACACTGCGTTCCGGGCCGGAGTCGATCTCAACATTGCTCCAAGTCTTGGGCAATTGATAGAGTGACAAAAAATCGCATGTCTGAAACGATTTGTGGTTTACACTGGCAATTCAAGTTGTGAACCTGTCTATATATGTTTCCAGATTGCTCTGATTTTCTATATATTCAATATGATATAATTTTTAGGTTTATTAAATAGCAAAATTGCAAATGTTGACTGAATAAAATTATTGTAGAAATAAAATATTCAATTCGTAATTCTTGGCAGAGAACTTTGAGATACTTTGATTTTTATAGATAGTTGAAAGTTTTCTTGGCATTTTTCTAATTGTATTTTTCTTTAAGACTTCGTAGTATTTTGAACATTTATGCATGCGATTTTTCGCTCAGTGTATTATCGTATTGTTGCTTCCCACAATTCCAACTTTAACTGCATTTTTAATTGTAAAAATATCTTCTCCTTCTCTGGTTTTGATTCACTGCAAAAATATTTCTCACGCTTCGAAGTTTGACATTTTCGAACTTTTGCATGATTTCAAATTTTTAATTGTTTTTAACTGTCTTCTTTTTTTTCTGCACTGTATATTTTCGAGCAAATAGTGATATCGCCCCGCCAATTGAGCACACAATTTACAACTTGTGGAGTCATTTGGAGCGGTTTTTATACCCATGTTGAGGGTATTATAAATTTGTCACGGAATGTCTGATACATTAATGGACTTATTTGAAACAAAAACAAAACTATTTTTAACTTATCTTTGGAAAAATTTTAATCAAACTTAAAATAAATATAATTTATAATTTATACAAATTAAGGATAAGAAAATAGGCTCTGGAATATTTGTTATTCTGTTATGATAATAGTTTCTTTTCGACTTGGAATACTATACTTCAGATGCTACTAAATAAATCAAATGATGCAATATAAGTAATACTTTTATAACTGTATTTATGATGTTTTCTTCCACATCCTTCACATACTTCAACTTATTCGTTCTCCAATTTCCCGTGCCATTTAAACCGTTTACTGTAAATATAAATCGGCTAATCTGAAAATTGCCCACAACACAGCGACATATGAGGCTGTTCCATGGTAACAGAAGGGGTTTCGGTTTGGGAAATGCTTTAAAACAATTTTTGGAAAATCATGAATAAATTTTGCGGTTAAATTGTTGCATAAATATTGGATCAACAAGGATAGCTGGAACAGAAGGCGCACGTGCGCCCAAAAGCCAAATACCCACAACATACGGAAGCCCTATAATTATGGGATAATGTTCGATCAGGCACCACAAAAGTTAGGGGAGGGGGTGTGGGGCGTTAGCAATGGGATCAAAGGGTAAGTCTCGATTTCAGCGGCTCAGCACAAAAGGAACAATCAGCGCCGCAAGCAGTATTTTAGCTACATATGTATGCAAACAGAATTGAATGATGCCACCACACCCCCCCTTTCACCCCTTCATCGTAGTGTATCCTAAACGTTGCCAGGAGTCCTGGCCACTGCTTCGCCTGCTGCTGTGCACCCTTTTTTTTTTGTAATCGCTTCGCTTCCGCCTCAGTTCACATGTGACAAAATAATAACAATGCTGTGACTGTTCAGAGGGGGGGTGCAGGAGATGCCAGCGTAAGGGTTGGGGTAGGCAATGAGGCACGCAACCACTGGTGGAAACTGAGACTGAAGACAATGCGGGCTGATGGACGACGACCAAAATGCAACAAATTGAGCAAGGGAATCGAGACGGGTGAATCGGGAGTCGAGCGGACTGTTTGCCCTGCGAAACTGGGTTAATCGGAAGGGGTAATTATTTTAATTACAGCGAACGCGCAACAATGCGTTGTGTTATGCAAAATGTGGCACCTAATATGGGCAACCCGCTGACATATTCAGATGTCAAAAGGTGGCGATTAGAAGGACGCCCACGCGGCGGCGACTACAGCTCCGCACCTTTTGGAGCGGGTTCCACTTACATGTTAAAGTAATTAACTAAATTACCAAGTCCAACTGCCCAAAGACAAACGAGCTGCAATACACACACACACACACACACACACATTTACACACAATAACACAACACTTTGTGTTGGAGTCGTTCATTTTGTCAGCTGGCATGCAGAGAAATTCCCTGAAGAAATCAAGCTAAAAACTATTTTATGCACCTCTAAATGTGTGTGTGTGTGTGTGACTTGATAGATAGATACTAGTATGTGTATGTGTGTGTATGTGTGTTAGCTTTATGTGTTTGCATTATTTGCATATTATGTCATCAGCAGTCCATCAGTTGTGTTGCCTTTTGGGACTGCCAGCTGGCCAACAAGTCCATTTTGCCACTGTCTCCTGCATTGTAAAGTTCAGAGATTATTTAGTTCAGTATCTGCCCCCACCCACCCCTCACCACGACTAACCGTAACTAGTTATTAAAGTCACTTTTGCTGGCCATCATTAGCATTCACGCCCAATGGTCTGTCATTGTTGCTGCAAGTCGTAAAGTTAATAATAAGTTGTTGCGGTTAAGTAATGGGGTTAGTAATGTTTACCCTACTCTTAAATACCTGAGGGAAATGCACACACACACACACATTTATCATGTATCATCTGGCATTTATACACACTGCAAAAATGTGTTATAATAGGTCAATTAATGATCTAATTTACATACCAAACGCGTTTGAAATGGTAGATATGAAAACCTTTTAGGGAAGAAAATAATTAATAAGGAGCAGAAATTTCCATGAAATGCAGACCTTGAATTTTTTACTTAATATAATTAAAACAAGTAATTTAAAGATTAAAGATGGAGGAATTATTGTAGTATGATTTATAATATTGAGAAGCTAGTTGGTAAATTATATA
This sequence comes from Drosophila dives, assembly GCA_035042365.1. Lineage (NCBI taxonomy): Eukaryota > Metazoa > Arthropoda > Insecta > Diptera > Drosophilidae > Drosophila > Drosophila dives. Next base: position 856,796 of record JAWNLJ010000416.1, on the reverse strand, counting down.
TGAAAAATCCAACAAAAAAGAAAAATCTTATCAAAAAAATCTTCTGTTTGAAGAAGCAGTAAATAATTTAGAAATGTATCAGTACAAAATACAACTTAAGAATTTTTGAAAATTCATCGCTAAGATAGACATTTTAGAGGTCAAAAAATAGATTTAAAAAAAAAACGAAAATTAATTAATTTTTATAACTATTTACAAGTGGCATAAAGTAAACTGATGAAAACTTATATTGCTAGTTTGCTATACTGCTTCCCATTTATGCTTTATTTTTTTTTTCAAAAAGCAGCAATCTTTTATTGTACACATTGATGGATCGAGTGATTTTCACATAGTTGGACAACTACTGTTGGATCATTGATTGGGCCTGACGAGGCATAATAGAATCGAAGGCGTTGCGTGGGTGCGTCGTCACTTTTCAGTTTGATTTGTTTCAATTGAAAAAGAGCCGTTTTGAAAATGAAGCTCCCGACATGCCCACAATAACCTCATGAGGCATGCGGCATGTGGCATGAGGCAGTTGCAACTGTGAGTGAGTGGTGCGCTTTATGGTGGTTGCGTGACTGCTGGCCATATGGCAACACGATCATTCAGCCGGAATGACGCTGCAATCTTCAGAGTCGCCTGTAAAGTGTAAATTGTGGCAATGGAAAGTGAAAAAAAATAGGAGACTACTGCAATCCCTCCCCCCTCCCTCTCGAGCACCGATGTTGTTGACCAATTAATTGTCATTAAGCGTATTTGAAGATTTTTAATTAAAACAAAATCTTCTGTTTAATTTAAATTGATCGCCAGCCCAGCCCCAAATGTATTCTCAATAATATTGCGCGCTTTAAAGCTTTGAAGGGATGGTTAAATGTTCAAATAAAGTGTGGGTGCCACATTGGACGTCAATATGGATATGGTTAAATGGATGATGATGAGGTCGGCATTGAAACCAAAGCGAAACCGCATACAAAATTCCATAAAACGAGGTCAGTTTGAGAGTTCATATTTTACACAAATAAGTATTGTAGAATTTAGAATTTATTTAAACTGCAATTAAGAATCTTATTTAATTACAACAAAAAATGATACAAAAAGCTAGGTTTCAGAATATCTGTTTTGAAATAGTTATAGCAGAAGATAATTTAGATTCGACTGTAAAAGGGACTCTTTATGGAATATAATGTTAGTTTAAATCTGAAAAAACATTCGCCTAAGGATATTATTAGTCTAGAGGCCAAATCATAAAAAATATTTAAGACTAGATCAATGTAAGCTAAATAAATAATATTATATTTTGCACTTAATATTGTTCTTAACATTACATAAAATTATAACTTATTGTGCAACCCATTTAAAAAGGAGCTCGCCTGATAATTACTTTAGATTATGTGATATAATTTTAGACATTTTGAAATTAATTCGCTTAAGGATATTATTAGTTTAAAAACTAAACACTAATTAATACTTAAGATCAGTCCAGTGAAAACTAAAAAAATAATTTGATATTTTGAAATTACATTTGTAACTTTTTGTGCAACCCATTCGAAAAGGAGTTTGCCTGATAAATACTTTAGATTATAAGATATAATTTTAGATTACATTTTGAAAAGCATTTTCTTAAGGATACTATTAGTGTAGAAATTAAACCATAATTAATACTTAAGATCAGTTCATTGTAAACTAAAAAAATAATTTGATATTTTTAAATTAAATTGATAACTTATTGTGCAACTCAGTTGAAAAGGAGCCGTCCTGATAAATACTTTAGATTATGAGATATAATTTTTTAAATAACATTTTGAAAAGAATTCGCTTAAGGATATTATTAGTCTAGAAACTAAACCATAATTAATACTTAAAATCAGTTCAGTGTAAACTGAAAATATAATTTGATATTTTAAATTTAAATTTATAACTTTTTGCGCAACCCATTTGAAAAGGAGTTCGCCTGATAATTACTGAAGACATTTAACGCATTTTTTTTTTTTGGTGCACGTTTAATCATAATTTTCATTGAGTGGGATTTCAATTGTTTTGCTTCGGTTGCTCGATTTGAAATCAGCAGCAGCAGTTTTGACACAAGAGGCGGTACCCAAAGTCAGAAGCAGAAGCAACAGAAATTTAAATGACTCGTAAGGCCAGTCAAAAAATTGAGAAGTCCATTTATTTATTCATTTGTTAAATTCGTTTCTTTTTCGGCAATTTAGTTTTGTTTAATTTTATGTGCGTCTTTTTGATTGGCGGTGCATTTCATGTTTTGAGCGTATTTGGGATCATTCATTGGGCTTATTGCTTATTATAATTATTATATTTTGTTTTTCTCTTTTGGAAGTTAATTTAGTGCGCAATTAGGTGGCACTGAGGCCTTTTGTGTTCCATGCCGCAAAACTGAACTTTGGCCCGCTGAAAAATTCAACGAAAGCAAAAACGGTTTACCCAATAATCACATCCAAATTGGGGCCAGCCTTCGATGACTGTCCAGCTGTGCTGGCTACCAATATCTACAAAAACTTCCACAATTGTATCCAATGAAACCTGTTCAGAGTCCATCATAATAATTGTCACCTGACGAGGTCTTTGCGCAATGGCTTTAATTGATTTTGGGTGCATTTATCGGACCTCGTTTTTTATCTGCAATTGTTGGTAGTTGTTAAGTGGCACGTGGACATAAAACCATAAATGAAATCTTTTAACAAATCATTTGCCAATAACCCATTTACCATTTTTTCATTTGATTATACATTTATTGCATTTAAATTGGATACATTTACGATCATTTCTTTATAATTTTGTGGCTTTTCAAATCGCATTTCGTTTATTATTTTTTTTACAATTTAAATTACGTTATAAAATAAGTTTCTAATGGTAAACATCCTATTCATAAATTTTTAACAATATATATAGATTATATTTTCTTTAAATAACATACTAAAATTCGTGTTCAACAAAAAAAGTTAAGAATACTCTTGAAATATATAATTCTGGCAAGAAAATGTTGACTATATTTAAACGAGGAAAGACAAATAAATATGGTAATAATAATGAATCCTTGAACTATTTCTAGCATTTTATGTGAGAATGAGTGTTGACTCAATACATGCATTATGCATGTGCAACAGAAATGCGATTTTTCGAGTAATTATTCATGCCAACAAAAGCAAGAACAACAACAACAAAAACAAGGCAAACAAAAACCGGAACAACACCAACAAAAACAGTGCTAACTCAATTTGAAAACCAACACGAGAAGCAAACAAGCCAACAAACAAACAAACAAACAGGCAGACAGAAGACGGAAAGACGGAAATAGACAGGAAAGGCTTGAAAGGCATAGTCAGAACCCCCCATCCAAGTCGGAGTCCAAGTGCCGTCGATGTGAATCCCGTTTGCATAAAGAGTGACGCTCGAGTGGGTAGCACTTAAGGACGAGCCAAGCGGCTGGCAAGGACATGGAATATGAAGTTGGACATGTGGCTATGTGGACGGAGCCATTACTTAATTATCATAACAGCCTGGCCACAGAGTTTTTGGCCAAAATAGACGACAGCCAGGAAGGGTTAAGCGAGAGAGTGGCCGTAAAAATTGCGCCACACCCAGCGCAACGGGCATGGAGAGAGGGGTGTACTCTTTACTGGGCACTGGGATGAGTGAACACACGCCGCTAATAAAATAATAAATATCCTGACGACCAAAGCCAAAACTCGAATCGAGGACCACCCGTCGACACGCGTCGTCATCCGTCGTCATCCGTTGGGCCAACGCAAATTGTCGAAATGGATACAATTTCATCAGCGTAATATTCATGGGTAGATTGAGGCACATAAAGCTCGAAAGAGTTTCAGCGCAGCGTCGCCATAAATTGCCATATTTTATGCTGCCCCCTCCCCCCCTTAGCCGTTCTTTCGCGCTTTTTTTTTTGTCAATTGAAACGCAATTTTCATAAAACACACGTGCGATGTGCGCTTTCCACGTATCCGTCAGATACAAAAACATTTTTGTTTTTCCCCATTTTGTTGGAGCTTATTCTCGCTCACGTATAGATTGTCAGCGCTGTGACGACTGCCAGGCAATTGCTCCGGCTCCGGCTCCGACTCCAGCATCTACTCCGATTCTGACTTTGCTGCTGCTGTTTTTAGCCATTGCCCCCAGTGGAGCACTTGCAAATGCGACCAAAGCACGTTTTGCCAAACTCTAATGACAGGCAAATAAATTTCATAGAAAATATATTTCGAAAAATTGATCTGACGTGTCACGCGAGTAGCGAGCGACAACAACAACAACAACAATTGCAACAGCAACATCAACAACAACAACAACAAGAGCAACAGCAGCAACCACAAGGACAACATGTCCATGTTTGGGTTCGTGTTTGTGTTTTTGGTCACCACATTGGCCACCGCAGGTAAACAGCTACACAGACATTGTATATATATATATATATATATCTATATATATCTAAAGTGGACATAAGATACTCAATAAATGGATATTTGTCCGTGTATCTATTTGCAATTTATATCAGGGGGCATCGTGTTTCTAAAAGGATTGCTATTCATTCTGCAATGACGAACCAACTTTTGAATAGTTTCGGTTTTAGCCAGCATACCTATTGGAAAATCACTTCTACTATATATAAAAATACAGTTATTAATTTTATATATTTTTTAAAATTATTTATCTATAAGCCGAGTGTTATATTAAATTATAAAATATAAATTATAAATTATATTGTTCTATTCTAATCTCATTTCAGATATTACTCCTTTTGCATTTTTCCTATATATTTACTTCTACGATATACAAAAATACAAATATTAAAATTAATTTTTTATATTTTTTTTTATAATTTATCTGTATGCTTGTAGTGGCATTTATTTCCTTAAATTAGACAGCGTTGTATTTAATTACTTAAATTAAAAAAACTATATTATAAATTATATTGTTCTTCTCTGATCTTTGAAATTGCTAAGAAAAGTGAAAGATCCTAATTCAGTTATTACTCCTTTTGCATTTTGCCTACACATTTACTTCTACTATATACAAAAATACAGATATTAGAATTAATTTTATATATTTTTTAAATTATGTATCTGTATGCTTGTAGTGTCATTTATTTACTTAAATTAAACAGCGTTATATTTAATTACTTAAATTATAAATTATAAAATCTAAATTATAAATTATATTGTTCTTTTATGTTCTCAGAAATTGCTAAGAAAAGTAAAAGATCCTAGTTCAGGTAATACTCATTTTGCTTTATTTTATTATCTCAATAAAATAAGCAAAATTGATTCTTAAAAATAAATTCAACTATTCCAGATCTACATTTTTATCTCAGGCAAAAACTGTTTAATCAGAAATTGCAGAACGACTTTATTAAGTCTTCCATAAATAGGAAATAACAAAAAGAGTTGATTGCTCAAAGAGTTGGGAATTGAATTCCGCAGTTTCATCTATTATCCAATGGAATATCCCTTAAATTATACTAAATCGTCGCAGAAATGTTCGCGTTTTTGTCTGCAGGATAAGCAATAAGCATTTTATTGCCCATCCGAGGAATATTTTATTGTTCATCGATGGAGAAACTGGCAGAGGCATCCAATCCTGAGTGAGAATGTCAAATGCGAGGCAGCTAAAAAGATACAGGATACATCTGTATCAGATGCGGACAAAAGATGTGCGGGGTGCGGTTAGGGGTACGGGTGTAGATACTGCGGCTTTTGGCTTAACGGGCAGACAATTTGTTTTAGCCACGAAGCCGTTCCCCGGAGGCATTCGAGAGCGACATAATGAATTACCTTTATTGACAAGTTAATGTTTATAGGTGTGCCGTGCAGCAGTTGCCAGTGGCAAGTGGCAGTGGCAGCTACCTGTGGCAGTGGCAGTGGCAATGGCAGTTAATGGCAAGTGGATAGGCTGTTGATGTTCCACTTGCTGTCCCCAAACAATTTGGCAGCAAGTCTCGAATAATTTAGTGAGCAGCTAACACGAATAAAATGAGATGCGCCACATTCGACTCCAATTGAAATCAACCGCTCAACGATCCTGCTACATTATTAATGTCCTGTGGCAATCAATTGGCGTTGACATTGCCCCCAAACTGGGTGTGGCATGTTGCTTGTTCTCCTCTTGGCAGGCATCTTCAGCAACAGTTTTTTTCATGTTTTTTTCTTTTGTTTTTCGGTTAACACGCGATGCCATTAAATGTTGTAACTGATGTTTTTTGGCGCTTCTTTTGCGCGTTTTGATTAATTGAAAATGAGACTCTAATTAACAGCCAAGTTCTTTGAATTGACATCTGATGCAAAACATACACTTTTTCCATTCTTTAATTCATTTTCAATTATATTCACAGTTTGCTCAAAAATGAGCAGGCTCTTCTGGGAGTTATCCTGTAGCTAATTATTCATATTCATCAAGCATCATTAATGTAAATAGCTTAAAACTAAATTAACAATAACAGGAAAGAACATCTTTATTTTAAATTTGAAGATATTTGAATATTATGTTTCGTGCATAGTAAATAAATTTAATTAATCAAATAATATATATGAAATTATATCTAATATTTTTTATATGAATTTTTAGTTGGTAGTAGCCTATTTTTATTACTATCCTATTTTTAATTTATTTATTTATTTTTTTTAATCTATAATTAAATTTTTATAGTCTTTCATAGTCAATCAATATTTAATTTGCTACTTCTACTTTATAAGGATAATCTATAAGTAAAGGGCACAAAATACACGACACAGACACACCCAGGGTGCAGTGTTTGAATATGCCCTTATAAATAGATTCAAGTACGAATATATATATATATATATAAATATATCAAGTACGAATATATATATATATATAATATATCTATATATTTATATATATGTACAAGCAAGTGCTCAAGTTAAAGCCAATTGAAGCGTTAAACTAAACACTTTTTAACTTGCCTCGTTTGTGGCAAAAGTCGGAATTTGTGGCTGGAAATTACAAAACGACAGCTTGGGGCACTTTCTTGGGACCGTTACGAAACTTACATCAAAGACGCAACGAACCATTGCCAAAGACGCTGCTCTGGCTCTGGCTGCGGAGGAGGGATGAGCTGCACTGCATTTGGGGTGTGGCCTTAATCTGGGCGGAGTCTAAAGGACTACGTGTGCTGCACTATACTTATGCCTTGAGGGTCACCTGAGCTGACAGTGCTTATATATATTTATATAGGGGTTTATATATAGGTAACTCTATCAGAGTTGGTAAAGCGCATTTAATTAATTAACCCTTTGCGTGCGCTGCGGTTACGCTTCAAGTTTATTTTTCCCCTTGTTTAGTTTAGTGTTTGTGCAGCGTCAACAAAACATTTTGCATTCTTTTGGGCAATCGAGTGCGTATGTGTGTGTGTGTGTGTGTTGTGTGTGTGTGTGTAGTGAAAGGATTCGAGTTGACAGGGAGCGGCGGCTCTGTCTTAAAGCTTGTGCTTGGGTGCGGTCCTTGGCATGTCCTTGCCTTGTGGCAAATGCGCCAAATCACGTTCCCTCAACAAATATTGAGGTATTCTGCTTTGGCGCGTGCCTCTCGTCCTGTCTGGCCACGCACAAATTAGCATGTCCACTCATAATTGTCCTTTCGTGAAGAGAGATGACCCGCTGAGATAACTGTCCATAGTTGTAACTGATTTTTGCCTCGTCAGTGTCCAGCGCCCATTGCCTGTTTTTGTTCCATTCAAGAATTTGATTTGCCATTTCGTTTTTATTCGAATATCGCGTGTTCCTAATGAGCACAACTGTTTTCTCTTATCCTTGTACAAAATGTCTCATAACTATTGATTCCACATGCAGTCGAAATGTCAAAGGAGTTGGCCTTAAATGCTTAAATGTTACCTAAATGGATTTCACTATTTAAAACTAAACGAATCACAAATTTAACATAGTTAAATTAATTTTTATTAATTACTAGAAATTTGTAAACTTTTTTACTAATTAAACAAAATATATTTCAAACAATATGCGTACCATTTTTAGTACAAATGTTGTCTTTAATTTTTCTTTATAACTGCTCAACATGCTTTCATTAAATACAAAACTAATTAGAAGGTGAATTGAAGGCAATTATTCAACGGGATGCAAATATAAATGCGCAAAAATGGTATTTAATTATCGCCTTAGACCTTAATCCAGACAACTTTCTGACAGCGGTGGCAACTTTTGCCGTTTAACATTTTGAATAAATTTGCATTTCACTTGAGTTGTTGAGTTGCTCAGTTCCTGAATTGGTTGCCAACAAAACGCGCGAAGCGGCAATAAAAATAAACGAAAACAACAACAATAAAAAGGCAATTGAAAACTTTTGCATAAGTCGCAACAAGCTAACTTTATTTACCCGTAACGGAAGTTGCTCAACGTGCGCCCCATTCCTCTCCTAACCCCACCCAACCTAACCCATCCCCAGACTCAACTTAATCCAAAGCATGCAAAGATCTCAATCCATGGCATTGGAACGCAAGGAGTTGTCTAGCGTATCCTGGCAGCCTCCTGTGAAACCACCAGACAACCACACGACACACTCCCAACACTCCCAACGAGTCGGCGCACAAAATTGAAGTTTAATTTCTTTTTATAAGCACAATTATCCTATGAAATGGGTATTTGGGGCAATGCGATGGGAGCCATAAATGTTTTTCCCTACAAAATACAAACCAAACTCGCAGCTTAAGCGAACAAAAACGGTTTTTAACACACTCAATTTTTGCAGCGAGCTGTATTTTATTTGTTTATTAAGGCAAATTAGCCTTGTTTTTTATATGTTAACAGAAGATATTTTTGAGACAGAAATGTTGAAAATAAAAGTTATTAAGCTAAAAAAATGTTAGATTTAAGCTTTTGAATTTAAATTTAACATGAATACATCTAATAAAATTATTATTTGGTATTATAATTTAAACAGTGTGGAATCGGATGGAATCATTTGATATACGGCTGGTCCGCTAGTAGAAGATGGGCTAAGTGGACATTCATATTCCTTATTAAAAATACGCCGGAGAAAAATTCAGTGAGAGATTAAGAAAAAGAGAGAAGGAGTGCCAAGCTTCACTTGGAGACAGTCGTAGTTCAAGATTACTAGGTAGCTTTGAGAAGTACTAATCTCTTGCCCTTCTAAAAATTTGTTGAAAAAATATTGCAAATATTTTGAATATTGCAAACTGCGTAAAATGCTACAAGATCAACTGAAATATTAAATATGTAAACAGACTTTATCCCTTAAATAAAACGAGGGTACAGAACAAATTCAGGCAGATTGTTAGACAATAAGCAGAAAGAGACTCTCTCAGCAGGATTTGAAGACCAGGTACAATAATTGAATTTTTCACATGATTTCGCAGGACTGGAAACTATAACTCATTTAGAATTCAACAATAATAATGAACTATAACTCGCTAAGAATTCTACAATAATAATAAACTATATCTCGAATTGAACTTGAATTCTACAATAATAATAAACTATAAGTAACTTAGAATTCTACAATAATAAAAAAAACTATGGTCGAAACAAATCTGCGGTTCCCTTTTGACATGCAATTTTATCAACTGTTGATTTTTTTCAATCAGCCCAAAAGTATACTTTAATATTTTTGCTTCACAGAACTTAACACAATTGAAATGACAAATACTGAAAATCTGCTCAAATATCTTTTCTCATCTGCATTTAATGTCTCTTCTCAAATATATTTTCTCATCTGCATTTAATTTGTCGTTTCTCAAGCCTTGTTAAAAACTTTAACTTTATCTCTCAAAAATACTCATCGCATCCCTTGCAACGCGGATTATTCAACATTTAAGAGTAAATCAACAAACAATGAGGCAGCTTGCGTTGCAAACAATAACAAGGCAAGCAAAATGGCTGGTGAGCGAGATGGATGGATGGATTGATGGTTGAATGGATGGATGGATAATCCGAGTTCCTTTTGCATTCCGCTCAAACATTTCAATAACGCGCTTGTTTTGAATTACTTTGGGCCGCTGCTTTTGTTGAACCCTTTGTTTATTTGTTTGCCACGCGAAAAGCGTCCAGGAACACACACACACACACACAGGGGTACACACAGACAGCTACACCTTGCGGCAAGTGTGTGGCAAGTGCATCCATTTCCAATCCCAATTCAGGTCCACGCAGACAGGCCACAACATGTGGCACAACCAATTCAATCGAGAGACGTTTCCGTTTTGCATTTGCGTATTTTCGATTTTAAATAAAACCACGTCGAGAAACGCGTTTGCAAGTCATGGGCGGATCAGACGAAGGGGGTATTTTCGGGTTTTGGGTGGTTTGGACATATCCTCCTCCTTGTTTTGGAGCACCTTTGGGAATGCGCAGGTGTCACTGAAAACGGAAAAGCAGCCAAAGACCGTTAAACGATTTTCGAATGAATTCAAATTCGCGATTCTCTCACAGACTGTGGGCCAATTGGGTTAGGGTTGAGTTACCACAGGATTTGTGACAACACTTTTGGCCAGGCAAGAGGAGGAAGGAGGCGACACAGCGGAAAGGGGAAACGGTGGGCAGAGGCAGCCAAAACGTTGCGCGTGTAAACAATTTGCCGGATTAAATGAGTCCCAAATGAGACGTTTTTTATGCCACGTCATAAACTCATTCTCTAAACCATTATATGGTATAATTCGCAATAACCCACAACATTTTATGCATTTTTAGTTAATATTTCTGGCTAAAATTATACATTCCTTAACCATTAAAAGATAAGCATATAATTTAAACTTTTTTCTTAGAAAATTGCTAGTTTTTAGAAGCAGATTTTTCCCAGCTCGCAAATGAGTAAAAAAATATATATATATTTTCAAGAATTTTTGAAGTTTTGGTCAGGTTACAATTGGAGGAGGATTATAGAAAAAATTTGCAGTATGAAGCTATTGAGCAAATTGATTGAATTCCTGAAAAGATCTCTTACATGACCAAGTCAAATATCAAAATTAAATTATTTCTTTTCAATATTCAATTTATCAACCAGCAACGAGACAAGCCAGTTACGTGTCCGGAATAGAAATGCCTGCTCCTTCCCCGGAGCAGGCTGGGCTGCACCCAACTGACACTGTGCCATTAAAAGTGTCGCCAGTATTTAAATATCCAATTGATGGACTGATATGGATGTTGTGCGTCTGTCTGCATTGGGAAATATATTTAAAAATGCGTCGAATGGCTTTTGCTTTGACATGGCCCAAATTCAGTTATCCCAAGTGCCAACTGCCAACTGCCAGTTGCCAATTGGTTGTTGTTGCCACCGTCAATGACACCCTTAGTGTCTTGAATTTTAAAATACATCTGGAAGGGATGTGGACAAGTCTACTCGTAAGGTGTGCAGAAAGACGTGCTACAATTTTTTTCGAAGTTTAACGCGTATTTTCAGAGATGACTAGAAGGTTTTAGGGTGGATTTACATCATGGACATGGGTGCGATTTTGCCATTATTATTAACATACCTTTTGCGGCATTTGTTTTTCCTTTTCCATTATTTTTTTGTTTAGATATTTATTCAAATTGAGACATTAGTCAAATTAAATTTACACCTATTGCATTTGATTGTTATCGCTTGTACATCTACTTAATTATGCCATTTTTACCCTCACACATGAATCATTTGCATTTTTTTAATGCACATTAACATTTATGGGAATGAAACATTTGAGCTCATAAAAGCAAATGATATGGCAACTATATAAAAACCTTTAAATATAAATTGTAAGAGGATATAGGCAACTACATATGAAGAAGAATGTGAGGTTTTTTTGTATAAACTCAGAATTTTATTATTCAATTGATATGATAAAAATAATAATATTTTAAATGTAAAGTTATTATATAATGTTGTATTTTTTTTCTTATTTGGAAACAAACTTATTGAAATAATACCTAATTAAATCCAATGTGCTCTAAAATTGACTAATATTTAACTGTTTGGGTGTTTCAAGTCAGAAACTTAAATACTTTAAGTAGACTAAAATATCTCAAAGTATATACAAATTTTAGTAAGTCAATAAAATTTCTTCTGTAAGTCAAATTTAAAAGTGTATTTAAAACCATGGCTGATGTGCGACCTTTGCAATACGACATCAAATGGGATGTGTGGGAGGGAATGCCCATAACGGACATCCACTTCAAGCAAGTATACCCCAATGAAATTACGTAATACCTCTATTAACTGACAACTTTATTCCAATAGAAACTATAATATCGTAATTGAATTTATGTGGGAGAACTCATTTATGCAAAACCTAGTTTATGAGGGATTGGGTCTACATAACTTGGCTGAAATGAAGTCCATTTATGCGAATTATTGTAGGCACATTTTAGGCAACGAATGCTCCGTGATGATGCTGGACAAGGATGAGACAAAGATCGTAGCTGTGGCCCTGCTTGAATGGATGACTGGTGAGTGGCACTCCTGGTGAGTAATCCCAGTAATCCCAGTAATTAGATTTACTAAAATATAATTTTGAAGGCCCGCTCTACCGACGACAATATCGAAGGGTCTATTCCAGGAGCTGATCCGACTGAAAAAATCACTAATGGATTCCACAAGGAGAAGTATAGAAGGGAATAACTTTGACTGCCTGATGGTGCACGAAGTGGGATTTCCACACTCTCTGTACGAGGATGAGAGCTTCCTCATGTGCATGTTTGATGTATTCGGCCAGGTTGGCATGCATATGCACATGCCTCGCGTCTGCTACATCGCTCTGACCACCAAGGAGCAATATGCCGCTGAGCTGGCCGACTACGAGGAGTTCGGTCGATCCATTTACTCCATCTACAAGGTAGCGGGCAATCAGCGACCATTTGATTGCCTCCGTGACTTGGATGAAATGTATGCGCTGCTCTACGTGCTGGATCTGGAGCCGATATTGAATTATCAGCTTTGGCCGGGTTTTGAGGCCTTCCACGCAGCTCTCAAAGCCAAGCAGCAAAAGGAGAGAGAGGAAGCGCTAGCAAGAGCCAATGAAATGTGAAAAGTGTTTTTATTATAAAAATGTAAAATATAAATTATAAAATTATAATGATTATATTAGTTAAGAGAATTTTGCATTCGCTTTAACAAAAGAATTGCAATAATTCCGTGCAAATTTCCTTATCAACCAGATTGAAATGGAAACGAGCCGGCGATAAAGAGAATTTGATAATGTTTATATATATATTTATATAGGCAATTAGCCAGCACTTGATTTCAGATGATAACACACTAATTGCACCAACAAATCTACTGCAGCAAAACTACAATTTGGATTTGAGTTGTGCAGTTATCAGGAGACTGAGCACATCGTCGGCACAGCCCCAGGCCAAGGTGACACCACTGCCACCATGTCCATAGTTGTGAATGAGCAGCTTGCTGCCACGCCTCTCCGACTCCAGACGCAGTTGGTCGCGACCCGGACGCAGGCCAACCCAATCGAACAGATGCTGAGTGTGCTCCAAAGCCGGCACCAGACTGCGACAGCCATCGATAATGAAACGTTTATCCGTCTCAGAGACTGTGGTGTTGTAATCCTTCACCTGATGGGTGCCGCCAAGCACCACGGACTCGGTACTGTTGGAATTAAGCGTGATGAGAGTGGGAATCAAGTATAATATATATATATAATACTAACTTGGGAATGATGTAGTTGCCATCATGACTCTCATCCAAGATGGCGGTAAACAACCAATCGGCTTTTATTCTAGTAACTTGACCACGCACAGCATACATGCTGTCATCGTTGACCAATTGCCTGGAGCCCAGTCCAGTGCAATTGACAATCACATCGTAGGCCGAATCCCTCACGAACGACTCCAGATTTGTGACTTTCTGCTGTTCAATGCGTCCACCTCGACGCACAAAGCGCTTGGTCAGATAGGGAAGCAGTTTGATGGGTTCGGATGTGTGGGTAACAAAAGAGAGCCCCGAACTGTGTGGATGAGAAGATTACCTTTAACTCCTATTCAACTTAATCAGTTATCCTCACTTACGTAAATTTGACATCCCGGTTTTTATTGAAAGCAGTCAGCTGTTCCGCTGAGAGATCCGTTGCACCATAAACAATGTCGCGCCAGAAATCGCCAATGTTAGCTGCGGGATCGGTGCTCAATCGGATGCAGGGTATCAGGCAAACACCCGCCTCGCCAGCGTCCTCACTTAGCCAAATCTTCTCGAGAAACAAATGCACATCCTTTGACCATTTACTGGCAGAATAAAGATTATTTAATACACTTGGAGGCACACTTCTCCTGTAGAACTTACTGAACTTTCGACTCATCTGTGCCGCCTAGCAAATAGGGACCCCACAATCCCGCTGATCCATCTCCAGTTGTGTTGGGCGTAAATTCATCAGATATAATTGTCACCTGGACATTTGTCTTCTTTTCGTCTTGGTAGTGTTCCAAGATTTTGATGGCACTCGCCACACCATTAACTCCCGCCCCGATAACCGCTATTCTCAACATGATTGTGTATGCAATGAACACACAAACCACACTAAACAGTTGTTTGTACTAACTTGGCTCTTATCAGCGAAATGTTTGCAGTCACACATTAAATTTGATAAGCGCTATCAATTTTTGTATTTCGCTCATCGAGCGAATATCATTTTCAACACTGGATTCTGATTCTGTGCACTCAAAATAAAATTGTTACAAGTTTAAATGTTGTAATTATTAATTATTAATTTAAAGTATTTTTTTTATATATTTATATATGTACTGCTGATTAGTGGTTCGATGCCTCTGATGACATTTTATCAATTTGTCTTGATCTGAGACTTCCTACTAGGAGCAGTGATCTTTATCCTTTTGATATCATAGTAAAGCGCGTTTTATAAAACTACTATTATATATATACATATATATATATATATATATTTATTAATATGATAATTATCCAAAGTTGAATCCCCGCTCCCATACATGCTTAACTGATACAACTTATCTATATTTACCATCCCTTTTCTTCCCTATTAAATTATGTTTAATTGGGGTATTTTTTATTTAAAGTTTGCCAAAACTACATTGAAAAAGGTGCCTAAAATTTAGTAATACTGAAAATTTTGAATTTGATGCTATTTGCGAAAAATATGTTAGTTTTCTTATTGGCTAGAATGGTTTTTAGTGTAGCCACGTCTCTATCTTCCCAGGTTCAACTTGCTTCCGAATTTGCTTCACCCAACATTTTATAAACACATTTGTCAAGACTGGAATTATTTGAATTTACTCTCCTTGTTTTATATATAACACCAAAATTGGAGACATTTCTTGACGAGCTGCTCCTAAAGAAACCGAGGAATAAGCAGATTAATTTAATTGTAATAATAAAAATAATATTATCTACTTACAGCAGTCAAAACGTGTTTTTAGACTATTTTCCTTAGAAATTGTTCTATGCAAATTGCAACGCTAGCAACAACATTTGGGTGGCGTGTTGTAGCAGTGAGCTTTGCATGGTGCACACCAAACACAGGGTGCGTGTTCTTCCCTTCTTTTCAAGTAGCGTGCGGGACAAAAACAGCAGCCTTAAACGAGAAATTAAAATTATAATCTACAATATTCTTAGAATTGACCCATGCTGTGGCACCCTCAGTTGCCTCTTTATTCTGAGAATGGGACTGTTGAAGAGCCACAACCAGGCCAATGCCTTGGACAACAACCTCCGCATGGATTGCATCCGCCGCCGCATGGGCCACAACCGCCTCCGCACATTTTTTAATACTTTGTTTAAAAAGGTTAATTTCTAAGGAAAATATATTTATTTTAATTTTTTGAAATTTAGAAGCTAGTTGAAGCTGTAGGATCAAAAGACAGAAAACTAATGAATATTTTCGGTCAGTTGTGGAATATCGTTCTCAAAAATTTGGGCTTTTAATTCTTGGCCAACTTTGTGCATTTTCAATACAAACTCAGTAAGCCAAAGATAACCATTAAAATGCTTTAATTAGCAAATGTTAAATAAATAATAATTGCTAGCTTATAAAGTGGTAAAAGATATATTTTTTATTAATTAATGAGAGTCTTTTTCAAATAAAATGTACATTGCAAAAATGTTAATTTCTAATGTAGAAAGTTGGCATAATGAGTTCAAATTGATATTCTCTCGATAAGCGAAAATCACAGTTCTTATAAACCTGGCTAAAAGTAGCGATAAACGGGGCATGTATTATCGTTGTGGCAAGTTGCTATTATTACATTAATTTATTGCCTTAAAAAAATTCATAAAGTAGGCCAGAAATTTGAGGCACAAATTTTTGTGAACGAGGTTGTGGAGCTCACAAATAATATTCATTAGTTTTCTGCCTTTCGATCCTAAAGCTTCGACTAGCTTCTAAATTTAAAAACAAAAACCGAAACAAAAAGAAAATAAATATTATTCTTAGAAAATAACATATCCAAAAAAGAGTTTCAAAAATGTGCGGAAGCGGATGTGGTCCATGCGGAGGCGGATGTGGTCCGTGCGGAGGTTGTTGCCCCAGTCATTGGCCCTGTTGTGGCCCGCACAGTCCGCCATGCGGTGCACCTTCACCAATCCCGTGCTCACCAGCACCTGGCATGTGCTGTCCGCCACTGCCCGAGGGTGGCATACCCGATCCACGGGTTTGGAATTGCTGGAATACCCCTCCAACCTATCCATGTAAGTATCGTTGGACAATTTCTGAGTAAAATAGTCGGAATACAGGCTGTAAACGGATATTATATTGATTTGCTATTTTCTTTCTTTATTTAGGTGGATTTTAATGGACAAAATCGTCAAGAAACATTCCCAAAAAACATGTCAACAATTTTTGGTTTAAGAAAATTCGGAAGCAAGTTGAACTTGGGAAAATAAAAGCGTGGCTTCACCAAAACCATTTAGGCCAATAAGAAGACTAACCTATTTCCAGAAGGCATTGAATATATTTCCATGTTTCCTGGAGCTATAAAATTTATAAATTCTAAATTCAAAAATCATTATTATATATACATTTTTTATGTACTTTCGGTTCTTTTTGGTTTGCATTAAATTAAAGTCACTTCAATTGAATTGTTTTATTAATTTATTATTATTATTAAGTTGAAGGATAAAGATAAAAGGATAAAAATTCTATGAAAAATATCTGTTTTATATAGCTTTTAGCTTTAAGGATTAGGAATTTGAGTAACTTTTATAAGTGGTAATATTTTAGCCAAAGAAAATTGCACGTAGTGCGAATTTCCATGGCCAAAACTTGGTCTCCAGACCTGTGCGCAAAACTAATTTATTTAATTACTTCAAGTCACAAAATCAGCTTGAAAATGTTATAGGGTTCAATAAAAAAATCCTTTCCTTAAGATAACGGATATAGGATATTTGTTGCACAACTTACAAAAATCGGATAACTGCGTTATTTAATATCAATGCGAATTTACAAATGCGCTTAAAATAAAATCATAGAAGGCTTTGAAAATGTGCTCAAATCAGAGCAAGGCATTTTTGGCATGAGGTTAAGGCTTCCAAATAATATTCATTAGTTTCCTGTTTTTCGGTCCGTTCACTTCAACTTGCTTCCAAATTTTAAAAAAGTTTTCTATTTTCTTAAAAATTTAACAAATAAAGTAAGTGTGTAAAATGTTTGAAAATAAATAGTTGAATTATATATTTTTTTCAATATTTGTTTTTAACATGTAGAAAATTCAAGGATGTGTGACCCATGTTGCGGACCCGTTGCGGTAAGTAACCAACACATCTGACCCATATATGATTCTAATGGAGATCCCAATGAATTCCGTTTCTTTCTACCTTGCAGCTGAGGGGCTGTCGCAGCCGCGAACTGCGTTGCGGCATCCTGTACACATCATGCGACTGCATCAAGCGTAACGGCCTGCAGGACAAGTGCCCCAGATCGGCATGCCAGGGCCGACCAGCTTGCATGTGCTTCCCGTTCCCCAACTGCGGACCGGCCTCGTTCCCGCTGCGCTTCGCCAACATGACGATGGGCGTCAACAACAAGCGGATGCGTTGTGCTGCCACAGCTGCCACCTGTGCAGGAGGCGGTGGTTTGGCTCGCTCCTGTGGCGGCTGTTGCGGAGGTTGTTAAAGTGGTCCTTGCTCGCTTTGAATCCTGCGTCCAATGTGCTCTGCTAAAACACCTCAGCAAATGTTGCTGATGAAGTCCGCTGCATGAAAATGTGTCACCAAAACTAGGCTAGTCGCTAAACATGTTAGTTTTTAGGGAAGTGCATCAAAATTTCAATTTCTAAATTTTCGGAATAGTAAGTATTTCCCTTTTTCCCGTCTGATCTATGCCTAATTGAAGCCTTCATACGATTTTTAAGGGGTGTATGTAAAATTGAACAAAAGGTCAAAATTCCTCGACTTATTACAAACCCAATTCACGATTTAGTTCGGAAGCAAGTTGAAGTGAGATAAATAAAAATTACAGCTTTTGCTTACTAATGTAAACAGGAATCGAGTCTCATTTTATTGGATTCTAAAAAATTACATATGGTTTTGGTTATATAAATTTCAAACTAATACAATTTTGATGTTTTTTATTTATTAATTTTACTTATTGAAATTAAGCCAAATAACGCGTATATTACAGAATATTCAGTTTTTGACAGATTTTGATTTTTGTTAGACAAGAAATGTTGAACAAATTCAAGTATAAATGATGTGTATATTTATTCTTCGTTAAATCGGCAGAAATGGGCTACACTATTCATGTTTCGTTCAGTGCTTTAGTGTTGCCAATCTATGCCAAATAAGAAATGGCCACACTGCTAATGCTTTGTTCACTTCGTTAAAAAGTGCTGCCCAAATGTACCCGTTTCGTTTACTTCGTTAAGTGGTAAAGTGATACATGCGTATACCAATAGATGGCGCTAGCAACCGTTAGATTTAAATTTTAAATACTTCTATGCATTTAATGTTACCCATTTATTTTGTTTCTTTTTGCATTTACTTGTTAATCGATTTTATATTTTTATTAAAATAATCACTTAACTATTCATGTTTCGTTCAGTGCTTTAGTGTTATCAATCTATGGCAAATAAGAAATGGCCACACTGCTAATGCTTCGTTCACTTCGTTAAAAAGTGCTGCCCAATTGTACCCGTTTCGTTTATTTCGTTCAGTGGTAATTGGTGCATGCGTATTCCAATAGATGGCGCTAGCAACCTACAGATTTGAATTTGAAATACTTCTATGCATTTAATGTTACCCATTTATTTTGTTTCTTTTTGCATTTACTTGTTAATCGATTTTATATTTTTATTAAAATAATCACTACACTATTCATGTTTCGTTCAGTGCTTTAGTGTTGCCAATCTATGGCAAATAAGAAATGGCCACACTGCTAATGCTTCGTTCACTTCGTTAAAAAGTGCTGCCCAATTGTACCCGTTTCGTTTATTTCGTTCAGTGGTAAGTGGTGCATGCGTATTCCAATAGATGGCGCTAGCAACCGTTAGATTTGAATTTGAAACACTTCTATGCATTTAATGTTTTCAATTTATTTTGTTTCTTTTTGCATATACTTGTTAATCGATTTTATATTTTTATTAAAATAATCATTACACTATTCATGTTTCGTTCAGTGCTTTAGTGTTGCCAATCTATGGCAAATAAGAAATGGCCACACTGCTAATGCTTCGTTCACTTCGTTAAAAAGTGCTGCCCAAATGTACCCGTTTTGTTTACTTCGTTAAGTGGTAAAGTGGTGCATGCGTATTCCAATAGATGGCGCTAGCAACCGTTAGATTTAAATTTGAAACACTTCTACGCATTTAATGTTATCAATTTATTTTGTTTCTTTTTGCATATACTTATTAATTTTCTTATATTTTTATTAAAATAATCAATTATATACAACAATTTATTACAAGTTTTCTCGATTTATGTTTATGAATAATATTTATAACTAATGGATGGAATGCTTTAAGTTGTCTACATAAAACAAAGTGGGGCGTTCGTCTCTCGTTCGTCGGCTTACATAATCTCGTCTCGTTGATTTAAACGTATTTTATGGAAAACTAAAACTGAGTTTTATATATATAGAATGATGGGTTAAATTAAGGAAGGGGAGATGGGTACAGGCAGGGAGAGTGTATCCATTACATGGCCGTCTCTAAGGGTTGGCTGTGACTGCGTCCATTGGTGTGGAGAGGCAGAAGGCCACCATCGCCTCCCTCGCTATCAAAATCCGTCTCGAGCAGGGCCTCCGACTTGGAGCGATGATATGGATTGGCAGTGGGCATAGCCACGGGATCTTCCGGTGTTGCAGTTTGGTAAACAGTCTTTGGACGCGCCGTGTGCACTGTGGGCGCAGCCGGCGGCTGTGCGAGCGGCCTGGGTGTGCGATAATGCGATGCGGGCGCCTTGCTGCTCCGCACGGCCGTATAGTAAGAGTCCGGACGACGCATGTCCGCCGGAGATTGTTGCTGCTGCGGCACAGCTGGAGCCGGTCGATACAGCGACGACTCTGTGGAATAGTTGAACTGATCGAGTTTCTGGTCAAAGGGCAGCGACTCTCCGCTGCTGCGCTGCGGCATAAAGCTGCTGTGCGAGCTGCGCTGCTGATATTCCGGCAGATTCTGCTTCAGTTCGCTGAGGAAGGCAAGACCCGGTTGGCCACGACGTCCAACCACGCTGCTGCTCCCTCCCGTGTCTGTGCGTAAGGGCAATGTGCTGGCATTGCCATAATAATCCGAGCCCAGCTCCTCAGTCTCCGCATCTGTCTGATGTATGATGGGCGTGTCCTCTGCCACGCTGGTGCTGATGGAGTTCGCCCTCGTGCCGCCGCCATAAGTTGAGTTGTCGCGGAATCCCTCATTGCGATAGCTCAGCTCAAAGGCATCCGGCTCCAGTGCTGCCGCCGCAGCTGCTGCTCGAGCGCGATGTGAGGTGCCCTTCGAAATGGTGGCCACTTTTTGAGGCACCTGCTGCTGCTGTTGATCCTGTGCGACGGGACGAAGGGAATTCTGATTGACATACTCGTTGTAGTGAGGCTTCTGATCGTAGCCCTCAAAGCTGGCCGCCTCCGAGCTGAGCACACTCTTGTCCATGGAGTCGATGGAGCCATTGGCCACCATCTGCTTGTAGTCCTGACTCTTGGACAAAGTGCCATTGCTGTTGGATATGTTCTAAAGCAGCCAACATAAAAATGATGAAAAGAAAACGCAAATAAAACAAATAAATCAAATAAGAAAAAGGAAACTGAAATTAAATTGAACTCAAGCGAGAAATCATACATAATTTGGTCGACGGCGCAGCGATCCTTGGGGATCGATGCTGTTGAGGCTGCGCAGGCTCTGGCGAATGCTGTTGCGTCGCTGCAGCCGCTGCACGTGGCGATGCTTGGACTTGGCGAACCAGCAGAAGGCCACCAGGATCAAGAGAATGATGGCCAGCACAAAGGCCGAAATAATACTAATGGCAAATATGTCCGCGCGCCACGAAAGTGGATCGATGATGACCTATTAAATGGGTAACATATATATAAGTATTCCTTAGGAAGCAAAACTTAATTATTCCAAGATTACCCTTGGATCCATTTCACAGATGAAGCCTCGCTCCGTGCCGCAATCCTCCACCTCAATCGAGCCAAAGACGAAGCTCGTGCAGCGCTCAATGTGATTGTAGTCCTGTATCCAAACCTTCTCGGGATACTTCAAGTGCCGCATCTGGCTCTGCAGATACCTCCACAAGGTGGTGCTGTCGGTGCGTATGAAGGGCATCGTTGAGTTCTCCGAGCGACAAAAGTCGCGTGCCTCATGGAAGGTCATCGGCGCACCGACATAGATGAAGCAGGTATCGTGCACTAGCGCCCAGCCGGGCGGACACTTGCCATCCAAAATGGTCTCGTTGTTCATTTGGAATGGCACTGCTAGCACCTCCAGCAGCATGGGATCATCTGGAATCGAAAATGGATTACTTAAAAGTCCTTTTATATTATGACATATGCAACTACTCACCGGATTTATCCCTAATGCGTGACTGCACCGAAATTGTGTTGTTGTAGCTCCAATAATTGTGACGAGCATCTATCTTGGAGCTCCACGTTTCAAAGGTCCTTGAGTGATAGTTGAGAAAGAGATATTAGTAGGACTTTTTCTTGTAGAGAGTATATACCAAAAGCTTACCTGTTCTCATAATCAAAGCTCATTCTAAGTTTGTGGAGGAAGTGGGAGAGAGCGAGATAGTGGAAGAGAGAAAGGAGAGCAGAGAAGATTGTTTAATATGGGATTATAAATACACTGTGCGAAATAAGCTGCTTAACTGAACTGCACTCCCTACTAACGTTAATATTAGAATGACAAATGCATATATTTTGTATACAATTATATTAATTCATAATTATATATAAAAGCGGGATTTGAAATAGAATTTAGATTGCTCAACTTATTATCAATTATGAGAAATATAAATAAATTTATCTGAGTGCGAGGAAACCATTTATAGAATCATTTACAATAAGAAATTTGAAGATATTTTTGGGCTTCATAGATTGGTAGATAAGAAAATTAGTTGACCAAAACTTACATGGAGTTATTGACTGTGAGCAACTCGTAGTCATTCTCATAGTTCTCGAATATGTTATCCACATATTGCTGACCCGCAGTTCCGGCCACAATGGTGGCTCTTGACATCCAGTTGGTGGCGACATTTCTAAATTAAACTTGTGTTAATCACCATTTAGATAGAGTTACAGAAATGGAGTTACCTATAAAAACCATTATGTGCCGTTGTCTGGTAGATTTGCAGACGCACCTTCTCGAAGCCGGACACTTCCATAATGCGACCGCCCACATTGCTGTGGACATAGTTGTTGCTGAAGTTGGAGACCACCTGATAGAGACGAATGACCTCCTCGTAGCCCGCATTGTTCTGGGCAAAGTAGTTGCGATAGAGTTCGACCTCCTGGTACGGCGATGATTGGCGACCTTCCACAAACAGAGCGGGTCGATTTCGATTCCGCATAAACAGATTGTAATGGACGAAACCACGCAATGAGGTCGCCGTTCCCCGGGAATCGGCACGTATGCGTAATCCTCCCTGGTTCTCAAGCAGCAGATTGTTCTATGCAAAGAGAGGAGATGTGTAAGCAATCCGATAGATCAAATAAAATGTAAGACTAACCATAAAGTAAAGCGAATTCATGTTCTGCACGTCCAAATTGAGCGCTGAGGTGCAGGTGGAGAAATTTCCGTAGAGCTGTTTGCAGTTCCTCTCGATGCGGTTGCCGATGAGCGTTAATGTTGGGGTCACCTCACCCGCCGAGGCATAGCTAACGGCACCCTTCATAGCACCCGAGATGTGGCTATCCGTTATGTTGTGCAGTGCATCGCGATCTGAATGGATAACCGGAAAGTAAGCATAAGATTTACAAGGAGTCTCTACAAGACTTACATTGTCCCAAAGTGGAAATGGGCACCGTTACAATCTCCGCTATAAATCCGTGTGTTTCTGGGGCGCCACTAGCGACCAGTTGCAAACTTAGTGTGGGACCCTTGGTCTTGAAGAAGGAGCTCTGATTGTCTGTATCGGATTCAATTTTGCCCAGATACGTGGCTGTAATATTATAGATATCTCCATCATAGAGCCTGA
Organism: Drosophila dives; assembly: GCA_035042365.1. NCBI lineage: Eukaryota > Metazoa > Arthropoda > Insecta > Diptera > Drosophilidae > Drosophila > Drosophila dives. Next base: position 833,225 of record JAWNLJ010000416.1, on the reverse strand, counting down.
TGAAGTCGGTGCGTCCGTAAAGCTTTGAGTGATTGAACAGATTCGATTGCAGCAGTCGGAAGCCAATGGGCTTGGCGCGAAAAGCCGAGGTGAAGATCTTGACGCAGTTGACGGGATTATTGTCGTACTTGTAGTAGACCAGCATACGCTCCTCGATGCTTAGCACCTTCTGGGGATCACAGATGTCCACCAGCGAAAAGAGCTTATAGGGCAAATCCAGTTTCTTGAGCGGCGTAAAACTAGACTCATCGCTGTCGCGACCCTCTCCACTGAGGGACACAATGCTGATGCCCGTGCCAAGAGTCCTGTTGATGTTCAGATGGTTTAGGTTAAGTTTGCCACTGGGCGCTATCAGATTGATGCCATCGTTGGCAGAGTTCGCAATGCTGACGGAGCTGATGGAGGGGTTCTTGTGGATCGCCTGAATGGCGGCTGCCTTGTGATTGTGCAGAATACCCGCCTGCTCGATGCGTACGAACTCCAGTTGGCTCTCGCGCTGCCTCTGCTGTCCGTGGGAGCGTCTGTTGTGCAAGCGATGCTCGTACTGAATCTCCTCGAACTTGGAGTTGGCGAACCGAATGCCGCCCCAGTAGACGTCATCGTCGGCAAGGCCATTACAGCTGACAAAGACGAAGACGTCGTCCCAGCGGCACTCGTGACGATGACCGTAGAGTTGTCCATTTAGACGCTCGGCACAGTCCTCCATGCGCTCCTCATCGCCACGGCACTCCAGGGGCTGCACCCAGGACCAGATGCGTGTCAGCGAATTGGTGTGGAACTCAATGCGCCTGTCGTGGCTATAGTACACATTGAGCGGATCATAGCCCAGCTCCCGGCAAACGACCTGCGCATTGCGTTCCGTGAACCGACCATCGCAAATGGGCACCCACTGGAGTGTCGTGTGATTGAAGTACTCCAGAAAGCCCTCGTTTAAACCAAACAGCCCCTCCGCATCCCCCGTACAGTTGCTGGCACTCGTACACAGCCGTATGGAATCAAAGTCGGTGAGAGCAGCGCTCATGTCCTCCAGGGCACGTTTGCGAGGCGGTGCTTGGACTAGGGACTCCTTGCTGGCATTCCTGTACGGACGCATCACAATCGGTGACTCCTTGTAGCCAATGGCAATTAGGGTGCCCAGCACTAAGATGCCCACATTCGGCTCAAATTCCAGCGTGACGCCATGCTGTATGCTCAGCGTTGTGTCCGGCATAACGGTTATATCCGAGGCTATATAGTAGGGTGTCGACTGTTTGGGCAGCGTCAGATCCCGATAGACGCGTCCACCCCGATAGGTGGCCAGATTGATGTCCTCGTTAAGTGGTGCCACCACAGAGACGCTCGCATCGTAGCTATCCTCGATGAGGAAGGGCTGATAGATGACGTCCGCATGATCGTTCCAGTTGTCAAAGCCAAAGATCTTCGACTCAATGTAGGCCACATCCCGGGAACCCCACCAATTCTCTGTTGCATAGAAGTAGTTGTTCAAACGCGCTGATCTCACACCTGCCACCAAATTGTAATCCATTTCATTATCAGCAATCAGATTCCGATAGAGCTTCACATTCTGCACGCCATCCAATCGAATGACTGAGCTGGGCAGCCGATGCTGTTTCCGGATACGTCGGGCAGCACGCATATAATGCCGATAGTCGGCCATCATGGTAACTATGTTGTTGCCCTTGAAAGTGTTGTACTCGATGCTGGCCGGGACTTGGCCAATGATCTCGCTCAGGCTGTCCGCCTTGAAGAGCAGCACAAATTTGGCGCTGTTCGCCTCGAAGCGATTGTTATCAAAGCGCAGACGCTTCTCCATGCCATCCAAAGCTATCAGGGCACCTGGGCAGTTATTCTCCCGGAACACATTTGAGGTTATATTAAAGACCGTATAATGACCGAAGACGCCAATGTGGAAGTTGCGATTGCGCTGCCAGGTACTGTTCCCAAAATAAATTGAGTGCGTAAAGTTCTCATTGTACTGCCAGACATAGGGCAGAGCCACCTGGAAGCCACCATGTGTGTTCTGCTCCACGGTGCTGTCCTGTATCACATAATGGAAGAGATTATTGGATGAGCGCAAATCCTTGGACATCTGCCGTATTCCAAAGCCATTTTGGCTAATAAGCGAACCATTGATGTGCAGGGTGATCTCCGAGAGATTGCTAGAGATGACATCCCAGAAGGGTGACTTGATGAGGATGGCCTCACGCTCATTGAAGCTCAGCTCCGAGTTAATCAGCTTAATCGACTCGTTGGCCTTGCGCAGATAATACTCTCCATTATCCCCGATATATCGATTATAATAGGAGCCCGTAATGCCGCGCAGATTCTTCTGTATCTTGGTGGAGCGGATGGTTAGGGTGGGCACAGCTCCGCTCACAATCCGGTTGCGTATATTCTGCACGGGTGCCGTAACTGTGCTTAGCATGAGCACAGCACCACCCAAGGCCTGCAGGCCACTCTCGTAGTAGATGATGATGCCGTAGCTGCTGCTGGTGGCAGGGAAAATATTTAGATCGCGTTTCACCTGCCACAGATCGCTGCGTATGTTCTCCGTGCGTGCATTCAATATGCTGATGCTCTCCGTGGATAGATTATGTATGGGATTAAGCAGCTGTATGCCAATGACATAGCCAGCTGGACACTGCACCAGAATCTTGCGACTGATGGACTGGCCGAGCAGCTCCTCGGTGCGTATGTATTTGTGCTCAAAGGTGCCCAGATCAATGTTTGCGATCTCGTGGGGCAGTAGATAGGGATCGTAGTCCGTGTCGTAAGCATTAAAGTCCCTGGCCATATGAAACCAGCCACCAATCTCCTTCTGATCCAAGGAGGAAATCACTGCGTCGTGGGAGATGCCGCTTCCCCGATTGTCCTTGATAATGGAGCCGGAGATGCGAAAGTCGAGCTGCTTGAAGCTGATGCCGCTGCCACGATTTCCTGAGAACTCAGAGTTCCTAATGGTGTTCACTGACTTCCCAGCATAGATGTCCGCATAGATGATGCCCAGGCCATCCTGTAGATTGTTAACCACTCGCACATTTTCCAGATTATGCCGGGCATGATCTATTTGCAGCGCCGGTTTGAAAGAATTGGTGGTGTAGTCAAATAGTCCAGCCTTCTCCACGGTCACGTATTGCAGATTGGTACGCTCCGCCAGCATGCTGAAACGTACTCCTGCCCAGGCGCCCTCGTAGCAGCGCAGTCCGACATCGTTCTCATGACTGCAGCTGTTCTCGAAGTCGTACTCCGCCCGACACTTGGTCACGTCGCGATCGTGTGGTGTGCAGCGCACATTGGCCACAAGCACATCCTCGGAGGTGCCTGCGTTGGGCAGCTGCGAGCGCAGCAGTCGCCAGTCCATCGGATTGAGGGAGTAGCCCAGCTGGTGGCAGACGAGAGCCGCATTCAGCACACTCCATCCATAGTCACAGACGGTGCCCCAGCGACCTTTTAGGTACAGCTGTAGGCGACCCTCATTGGCACCCGAACCACCCACCAGACGCACCGGCACTCTCGGCACTCCATCTGCGGGCATCATCTCCGTCTCCATATCGATGGTCTCCGTTTCGGTGTCTAAGTCAATCGTTTCCGTGTCGTTGTGCTCCACAATGATGGTCTCCCTCTTCAGGGTGAAGAGTATGTCGTCGGGACGGACACCGTGTGCCTCCAGCTTACCTGCTACCATCATGCCCACACTGGGCTCAAAGCGCAGCGTTGTGCCCGGTTGCAGGATGAGCTTGCCACCCGGCCTTATGTTGATGTCCTTAGTCACTGTGTAGGTGCCTGCTGGCAATATGTCCTGGCCATCAACCTCGCCGCCAATTACGTCGCTGCCTTCATGAAAGAAACGAGGCACAACTGTGGAAATGGTATATATTGCAGTGGAGCCAGGATTGGAGTGGTGCAGCAGATAGGGTATATAGTTGATCTTGGCCAGGTTGTAGCGATCGTTGCGATGGAAGAGTCTTGCATAGATGAAGCTCTCTTTGGTGTGGCCCAGCCAGTTGTAGGTGGCATTGATAATCTGGCTCTGATCCGTCAGCTGCGAGCCAATCTCATAGGCCGAATCCAGGTTTTGTAATATATTCCGAAAGATGTCCACATTGCTGGAACCGACCACAACTGGTGCAGCGACACGTGAACGTGGATTCAAACGTCCGGCGCCATCGCTGCCCTCACTCCCAGCGATAAGTGGACCAAATGCCTCCGTGATGTTGTTGCCCTTAACAAAATTCCTTGTGAAGAGGATATACTGTACTTCTGCCCGGCTGGAGGGCGACACAGCGAGGGAGACGACATGGAGTCCACTGTTGCGCGTAAAGTGGTTGCTCTGAATGATCAACTTGACAGGTAGATAGTTGAATTCCTGGTAGATGTATTCGTTGTTCACATAGATACATCCGTAGGCACCGAACTCGAACATGTTGTACTCGATACGTCCGTGCAGATTCAGGGCTGGACTCAGATAGATAGAATTCGCCTGGCTGTACTTGAACATATTGTGTCCCAGCTGGAGCTGCATATTCGGATGACCATTCGCAGTGGCCTGGTAGCAGGACTCGATGAAGACGTCGTTCTGCTGGCTGCCATTGAAACTGTTCCCGGTGATGTTCACCCAAATGGGTTGGCAGTAGTTGCCATGGAAGACGCCCATTTCCAGATTGCCACCAATCTGTGAGTACTCCACCACAGTGGTCTGATTGAAGGGTATATACTCAATGCGGTCCACATCGCTGGTGTGATTCAGCCAGGTGGCCAATCCATAGCCACGATTCGAACTGATGGCCGAGCGGGAGATATTCCGATTGCCGCCATAGTAGGTGATGTTGACGCCGGCTCCGTTGTTGAAGCTAATGTTGCTGCTGGTGATGTTGACGTCGCCGGCACCACTGGTCACATGCACTCCCGCAACGTGACCATTGCCGGAAACGGAACTCGCATGAACGTGCAACTTGGAGCGTATATTATCGATGGCCACGCCACGTCCACCATTATCCTCGACGGTGGACTGCGAGAGTCGCAGATCGTAGGCCACAGAGTCACCCGATGTGACTCTAAAGTAGCCGTTCATCTCGCGACGTGCATCCGCCCGGATCCTCACAAACATCTTGTCCCTTGTGCTGGTCACACTCTGTGGCCGGGTAAAGTTCCTCGCGTGCCACAGGAACAGCAGGCGATCGTTGGTGGAAGCACCATCGAAGATCTCCACGGTGGCCGTCTCGTTCTGCTGCAGCACAAAGTGTTCAAAGTGCAGAGTGAGATAGTAACCGGGTCGGGTGAAGAAGTATTTGCCGCATTCCTTCGCCGAGCCTGCATAGTACTTCTGTGTGTAGGACAGTGAGATGGGATACGTCTGACCCGACGTTGTGGGCAGTGTACAAAAGTCATAGATGCTGGCCCGATCTGTGCGCTCCGTGCCGCGCAAGTCGTGACCGACATACTTGACACCATCTGCTGCATTGTCGATCACCGAGCAGCCGTCGAGCTGCACCAGTCCCTGGCTGGAGTTGACAAAGATGCCGATGCCATTGCTCTTGCGCACCGTCACATTCTGCAGCTGGAATCCCGCCCAGGGCCGCGTGCTATTGAAACCCGTGTACGCCGAATGACTGATCACCACGTGCTCCATTTGTGGCGGCAATCCCTGCACTTCCAGCGCCGACTTTGCACTGAATCCAGCTCCGTTTCCCGCTCGTATTATGTCCACATACTTGAGACGGGATTCGGATTGGGCGGCGTACACTGTGTTGTCCCTGCCCAGAGACTTGGTCGATGGCGCATTGTCAAAATACAGACCACCCCAGTGAGCCAGTGGCTCCGCGTGCACCGGCTGGCACTGAATGCCCAAATCATTGTGATAGTCACACGAACCTGCGCCCATTTGCCGTGAGCTCCATGCACAGTCCAGCAAACTATTCTCGCCCCCTCGGCACTTGGGCTGCTCGTACAGCAATCGGGGATAAATGCCAGCTGTCCGCTCCACCCAGTTCCAGAAACGACCGCCCCTGTAGCCCATCTGCTTACAAGCGACTGCATAGTCTGCCATGGTCCAGCTGGGAAGATGAACAGATAAATATTAATAATTGATATATTATAGCTAAAAGATCTTAGGAAAACTCAACTTTCAATTCTTCTTTACATTTCGATCTTAAAAATATGAATTAAATCAAGTGTTGGAAAACATTGACTTACTTTCTGGAATTGGAGCAAACTGAACGCCAGGCGCCCTTGTGGAACAGCTGCAGTCGTCCCTCGACAGGTGTTGGTCCATCCACCAAACGGATGCCCTTCTCCTGATCATCTGGCAGTTCCATTTTGTAATTGGCAGTATTACTTTGTGATTTCAATACAATACGCGCTGTGGGAGAGCCCTGCAAAAATATAGATAATATAAATTTTAGAACTTATGTATAATTTTTAATTAATTTATTTATGCGTATTTAACAGGAAAAAAAATCTAATCATATGTTATTTGAATAAGTAGTATTCATTTAAAAATAAAACTGTAAATAGAGATTCTCAGACATCTTGAAGAATTCTTCTGCAAGCACGCAGCACATTTTAAATCTCAGCAGAAAGTAGAATTCAAATAAGATGTGAAAGTTCCATGTTGAAGATGGAAAAGCCGAAAGCACTTTTCCACATTTTCCGCATAAGTTGCATTGTGTGTGTAATTTTTTTTATAATTAGCAACTGCGATATCTTTTTTTACTGATTATCTTTCAGTTTCACCTCAGCTTTTGGCCTCTCACACGCAACTGCCGCAAAGTGGGCAGTTTTTTTGTGGCTTTTTTATTTTTCTCTTTATTTTTAATTATGATATTTTCTCGCCTCGCTTGGCCTTCGTTTTCCAATGAGTTTAAGTATTTTATATGGATTGTCTCAATTTCTCAAGTTAATTAACACCTATGCCGTTTGATCATGATCATCATGATGAAGATGATGCTTAAAACTGGCGTCAATAACACGCCCACAGATAAAATATTACTCAGCAAATTGTATTTAATTAAAACCAGACAAGAGCAAAGTCTGCCAGGTCAACAGATAAGTTCGATGATTCACAAGTTGTTTTGCATAGGAAATTAGTAAAAAAAAAAAAAAAAATATGTACAATTTTTTAGCTCTTTTTTGTATTTTGGCAGCTTAGCTTCGAGTTGGAGCAAGACGCGAGCTAATTTGCCCATTTCCAGTGCAGTGCAAACAAACATCAATTATGCGACGACGTTCACTTAAATCTAATTAACCCTTAATGACCCCCTGACCGCTGATTAAGTGACGGAGCGTAACGGAAGAGAACGGGGAGGGGGGATGGAGTGACTGCCAGAGCGGACATGCAAAGTAAATGCAACAATCGGAGTCGCAGTAGCAGCTTAAAGACTTGCCCCTTTGAAGTCGTCGGTGAATGTTGCTCTAATTGGAATCGTGCCACGACTTATTGAGGAAGTGAACTTGCTCTGACCCAGTTATGGGCGAACCCAAATGGATCAATGGATGCCCAGTTGCCCTAACCTACCACTACAACAAACTCCCAAACACTCCATGTTCTTTACACAGCACTACAAGCTTTGAGGGCACCCATATGAAACCTTTATCTGATCCAATATTCGCAATCTTATCAGTTCCAAAGTCAACAGAAAAATAAAGAAAAAATAACCCTTTTAATGCTACGAAATTTTATGCGCTTATCTATCAAAAATGTTACTCACTTGTTGCCAGATTGTAACAGGTGCCCCGCCAACCCATAATCATTTGCAATATATCATGTTGATAAACTCATAAATACCCTCTAATTTTTATACTGTGACCTTAGAACAGCTTCTTGCTATTTATTCCTCTCTAAATAAATATAATTTTTGTCATGCTTCAAAATTTATAAGTACGAAATAAAATATATTCCGTGACGAAAGAAAAATTGATAAAAAAAAAAACAAGCCTAAATATTATAATTAAAATATAAAAATTTAACTACATTAATTTTGGAAATAAGTAACATATAAATAGAGATTTGTTTTCTTTCGAATTATTATTAAGAATATAAATAAATATATCAAACATGAGTAAATTTGATGGCTTCAGATGGAAAATTAAAGAGTTGCTATAATCTCATTTTTAAAAAACCCCAAGTCTTCTCTATGCCTATTCTCAACGCTTGTAAATCCTCAGCATACCCATTATATGTCCACTTCTTACAGGGTATAATGCGATTTACTGATATTTCGATTTGTTAGCACTCACCACAGCTTGTAGCACGCCGCGCACCTTGAGTCCCTTGGTGGGTGCAAACTCAACGGTTACGCCCGGCTCGATGGTCAGGCGGGCGCCCCGCACCACCTCCAGGTCATCGCGTGCCAGATAGGGACTCTCGCTGCGCCGCAATATGCGCTCGCTGAGAATCTCGCCGCCTTGGAGTTCCGTGTAGGATGATGACGATGATGATGTCAGCTGGAGGGCTGGCGTCGATGGTGGCGCCGCTGTGACGTCGACGCTGTGACGCGTTGCTGGCAGCAGCTGTGTGGCGCCATCGAGACTGGCGAATTCGATATCGTTGTCGTTGTCCTGCAGCAGTTCAACTGACTCCAATTCCGAATGGGGTGGCTTTTGTTGTGGTTGTTGTTGCTGCCCCTGTCGCAGCTGTTGTTGTTGTTGTTGTTGTGCGCGCCCCAGTTGGCAGGACGACAACAGCAGACAGAGGAGGAGTATTGCCCATTTGTTGGCTGTGGGCGTGTGGCAGCTTTTCGTTTTGTTGTTGCAACTATGTTTACTTTGTTGTAGCAAGTTCGTTTTATGTCGTTGCAGCGTCATTTGTGCATTGTTTTTTATTATCGACCTTTGACGTGTAGAAATTACACAATTTGACGTTAAATTATTTTGATTGCTCTGTTTACTTCATTTTATTATTTTTATGCACGTTTTTTTTATGCTGTGGCACTTAAATATTATTAATTATCTGGGAATTATAAAGATTATTATTAAAGACACATTTTAAAAGGATATTCAGAAAATTAATTCGTGTTTGTCGATTTTCCTTTAATATTCTTATAAATTTTGTACGTAGTGTATTTGGAAATTCTTTTAAATTTATATTTTAATTGAACTTTTCATCGTTTTTCACTTTTGTTTCATAATTATTGTGTTTTTATATGAAATTTCGTTTTTTTTCGCTTTTTCTCACTTAACACACAAAATTAAAATCTGTTTTTCACATGATATTTCACAGTATTTTCCAAGTTGTTAATACGGAGATTCATATTGTTTGAAAGCCACAAGTCTCTTGCATTGTTACCAATCTCTGATAAGCCGCCACAAACTGGCCCTAAAAGCCAACACACACACATACTGTCGCAACTTGACAACGTTTCAAAACCAAAACACACAAAATACCAATACACACTCCACCACCATAACACAACACACACACAGTGGGTCGTGTCGAGTACCCCTCCCTGCCCAAACACAACAAAAGAATATAAATTTATATGTATATGTGTAGAGTTATAAATTGTACACGAAAACACGTCCGTACGCAAAGAACCGTTAGCAGCGACTGAGCGGTTTACTTGCATTTTGTATTATGACGAGTGTTGTGCGAGCGACGGCGACAACAACAAAAACAACAACGAAAGGCGTGGAGAAAGAGCCAAACAACATGTAAAGCAGTTGGGGCTCTGCTGCTCTTGTTGTTGTTGTTTGTGACTCCACGATGCGTTGTGCTGTAAAGTAACTGTAAATGTGTAGGCATTTCATTCATGCCGTGAGCGCAAGAGAGAGCAAGAGCGAAAGAGAGACTGTGACAGACATAGAGTGGGGGGCTGACTAAGAGAGGGGGGAACTTTTAGCGTCGCACGCACCGCAAAAGGTAGTTATTGTTGTTGATTTTGTTGTTATTTTCTTGTCTTCTTTTTGTGTTTGCTACGTGTGTAATTTGTGTGTGTGTGTAATGATAGAAAGCATTTCCAAGTCCATCTCGACCCGAGACTTTTCTTCACCTCACTTTTGGGTGCCTTCTCCCAAAAACTCAACTTCTTATTTATGGCATATGCAAAGCAGCTTTTTGTGTTGTTCTTGAGCTGCGGGCGCGGCTTACACACTGAGCGAAAAATGTTTTCATATTTAATTTATGAAATAGAATTATTCAATAATTTTAAACTGAGTTTCGAATTAAATTAAATTTTTATTTTTCTGAATTTACACCCAATTTTCATTTGATTGATATATCTTAGGCACTTTCCCTGATTTTTCGCGGTGTATGTGTCAGAGTCTTGGGGTCTTGTGCGTTATTATCGATGCAACAGTGACTCAGCTGCAAACAATTTTAACTTGCAGTTGTTGTTGTTGTTGTTGTAGCTTTAGTCAGAGCGTTGCACTAAAGTGCATTCAAAAGTTTATTGTCTGCCTTTTTATGGGTTTATTAGCTTTGTTTGGCCTTTTTGCGTATGCCAAGGAATGCATATTGCTAAGTTAAGTGGCCAAAAGCGCTGACTGTAGTTCTCCTAAACACTTTTCCGTGATTTCGATAAGCCATTTAACTGGCTTGAAGGTTTTTACTACTACTCTTTAGTATTATTATCAGAGGTATTCTCTTATTGCGTTAACTTTTGATAGTCAACCATCAATTTGCTAAGATAACAATAATTGTTGATAGCATTCGCTAGATGATTAGATAGCCATGGCTAAGAATATATATAAGTAATTGAATGAGTTCTCAAAACAAATCGGTATTTTATTAAATAGTTTCCCATTTAAGCTTGTAAAATAATGAATTTTTAATTTGAATTACTCACAATACATTTAAAAAGTAGATTTATTTTACTTTTTGTATTATCTTTTCCAGTTTGAAAACAAATATTTTCATCAGATAGATAAAACATAAATAAAACGACATTTTTAAAAAGAAACAAAGACCGCAAGTAAAGATAATTTTCCAGTTTAATGTATGCCAAAAATTAACAGGCCAAACAAAAGTTCATTAGCATTTGGCCTTAACGCCAGCGATATGACCTCATTTCAATCAAACAAGTTTGATTTTATATTTGAACATGCTCAAAAATCTCTGAACTATTTCCAATTAGCTGCTATAATTAATTATGCCATAAATAAAAGGAATGCGTTTCTGCCTGATTTTCTTCTTAATGATATGTTGGTCAATGTTGGTCATAATTAGGAGTGTGTATGAAATCTGGTAATATGCATACAATAGGTATCTCAATAGGGCGTATAAATAGATTATTCATTAGCCTCAAATGCTTATTAGTCATTTGTAATTGTTTGTTGTGCCGGCATTTTTAGTTTTTTCTCTCTATCTTTCAAAGATGAGCACGCGATTTGCATTGTTACTGAATGACTAATAACTGCTCAGATATAATATATATTTTAATAAAGAGCTATAACTTTTCTCGATTTCTGTATCTCGCTCTCTCTATCTCTCTATCTCTCTCTCTCTTCGTATCTCTCGCTGAAAAATAGCCAGCATTACGCGATACTTGGCAAATCGCTTATCGCTTTTTTTACTTTTATATCTACAAAATTTAAGCCCAACAAATATCGCTTGTCTTGGGCCAAGAAGCCAAGCATTTTACGCCATTTAACTGATTGATAATGTTCACTTCCTTTTACGTACGAAGGGGCAATAATTAGCCAACAGCAATAACAACAATTCTCTGGCTGGCAACGCGTCATCGGTTCGAGCCCAATGGGAAGTGAGTAACTAGCAAATGTTGTTGGTAATGTAATGCCGGCCAAAACGGAAGTTGGCAGGGAATGTGGTACTAAGCAGAACCAACAACAGCAGCGGGGCAAGTGCAACAGCAGCGCGCAGCATGCAGCGCTGTCAGCGTCGCCGTCGCTGTTGCGGCTGGCTGAGCTGCATGCTGTTGGCAAGTTTGTTGAGTTTATTGGCCACAAAAAATAGCGATACTACGAATGGTTGTTGTTGGGCAATTAGGCATTCATGAAAGCGTGCAACAGTCGCAAAGATTTTTTTTTCTAGATTGTTTTTGGATTTGGAGTCAGTTTTGCAGCTGAATCTTTACGCGCTGTTGCATTATTTTCGCACTAATAAGTTTAGTTCTTTATAATATTTTTTTCTTTTTAACGGTTCATGTTCTAATTAAAACCATACATACAAACGTGTTGTTTAAGCCAACTTCAAATGGCAGCTTAAAGTTGATTGCGTTTGTATTTGTATTTATGCTTTTGCTTTGTGTGGCTTTTCAGGGGTTTTGAAGTTGCTGCCACTCGTATTTGGTGTGTTGGTATTGGCATTGGTATTGGTGTGTTTGGTAATAGTTTGTTGGCCAGCAAGCAAGCAAGCGACGCACTAACACAACCTCACTTTTATTTGCTGCTTTCAACGAGTATTTTTCGGAGCTTGACGAGTTTAATACACATTTGCCAACACTCAACGCACTTGTTGCACTTTCTGATTGACTTTTGTTATATTTTGCATATTTGTTACGCTTCGTGTTTGGTTTATTTAAATGACGCTTTTCGTTGGCTTTAAGGCGCGGTCAACGGCGATCACACTTACACACACAAACACCAACTTTTCAATATGTTAGAGAGAAAAGCACCGTTGAGATCAAAATTCAGTTGCGTTTAGCGCGAACACGTCTGCTTGGCAGCGTCGTCGTACACCTTCTGAGCGCACTGAGTCGCCCAGAGAAGCTTCACAAGTCAGTTTAACTTGCGCGCGCGCGCTCTCTCTCTCTCTTTCTCTCTCTTGCACCTCTTACCACAACGGTTGTGCAGACGAAAACAGCCAAAACAGCCGCTGCAGAAGCTTTGCGAGCGAGCGAAACAAATATTCAAAGTTCGCTCTCAGCGGACAAAGCCAAAATGTCAGTTGTTTTTCTTGTTGTTGCTTTTGATTGTGCTGAGCGCATCTGTGGAAGTTACCTTGGCCGAAATGACAACAGCATGAGCAACAGCAGCAACAGCTTTTACAGCTTTTGAATCATTACCTGTTGCTTGAGTTCTGTTGTCTTAACAGTCACACGAATGATAGCTGTGTTTATTGGTGAGCTGTTAAGCTAACAGTTTGTTTTCTGTAATTTAGTATTGTGCTTCGATTTAACGTTGAGTTAACATTACCAAAGGCGAACTAACTGTAAGTAAAAAAGATATTTATTAATCGTATTGAAATTAGAACAGCATTTAAATATTTGTTGGGCTCTAATTTAGATACCCTAAATATATTTCGGACTTATTTACTTAAACTAAACGGATTTTACCTGTTTACCATGTTAATATTAATTACTATTTTTAATAACAGAATTATTAAATATTTATAAATAATTTAGAAGCAACTTTCAAAAGCAAAGAGGGTATTTATTGAGATAATGATAATTACATAAATCTTAATTTACTCACATTTGTAAATGATTAAAATAAATATATATCAAGGTATGCTAAAATTGTGGTACCATTTTAAGTTATCAATGGAAGCATTCCACTGTGCGCACAACAGATATTTCTATTAAAATTGCATACTTTTAGGCTTCAATGAAGAAATAATAAATCAAGGAGAATTGAAAAAGATTATTTCTGATTGAAGGGGGTGCGTATTGGCTTGAATATACACTTACGATAAATCAAACATTATTATTTAAATAAGTCTCATACTAAACAGAAGTTCCCTTGTGAACTCTTTGTCAATATTTTCACACTCATTGTATTCTACAGAATCAAGTTTTAGTAGATAAACGCCTTTCTGCATTCCATTTATTGCTGCATACTTTTAGGCATGCCATAAATAATATCCATTTGAAATAATTATCTGATTTGCTTGCTTAATTAAATAATTTTGATAAACCAAAGGCGATTGCAAAATATGGTGACTTATTATTCCCACAATGAATTGCCTACTACAATTATGAGTCATTTGATTGCGCTATGGGAAATACTATTTATGAATTCATTTTGGCGACTTCCTTTCGTCAAACTCTGTCAATTTGTGGAGATTCTCACGCATTCGCACAGAGATTTTGAGCAGGCTGCTCACGTGCGGCGGCAACTGGTGATATCACCATTGTCTCATCTGTTTCTGCACAAATAATTATTTCTCTTTTATGTGCACTTAGTTTGCCGATTGACGCATTGCATGGAGAGGGGAGAGTGGCGAGGAGAGGGTTTACTCTGTCACCTAAAAAAAACAGTTTCCTGAAAATGCCCGCAAAAATGTTGGCTGATGACAGCAATTTACGTGCCACATTAATTGAACTTTCTACGTGTTCGAGTGCGGCACTTGGAAACTGCCTTGATTTCAGCACCAAATTGTGCGTGGCCATGTACAGCGCGTAGACCCCCTCCCCTCCCACCCCACGCCCACTAATAAAAAAGAAATAAAAACCGCAAAACTGTCTACGGCAAAACGTGCCTTTAGCCCAAGTTTATAATAACTGGGATCGTTCGAGGCTTGATTGATGGATGGATGGATAACCCGAGTGATTCGCCAGTGAAACCCCACAAATAAAAAATCAACCGATTAATTTCAATGCAAAACTTTATTTAAATATAGATATATATATATATGTTTATATGTATATTTCTATTAATTGTAATTGTTGTTTTTCTGTTTTTGTTTTGAAGTCATTTAAAATTCAAGGAAGACCATGGAATGCTAGAAGGCTGCACTTAAAATCTAAAAAATATACTTAAAATTGCTATAATTAAACTAAAAACTATAAACTATAAAAATTTAACTGGAATGCACTCGTTACTCGTTACTCGTTACTCGCTTCTCGATAGTTTTTCTGTGTTTTTTTCTAAGCTACTTTTACTTTCAACCTTTAATTCCCCCAGCGTGTTTCTTGATCCGTCAAGATTGGCTTAAACATTAGAACATAAATTAGGGTTTTGTTAACACGAATTTAGCATTGATTTTTGTTTAAACAAACAACACTTAGTGTTGGCCTAAACTAAATGGATAGACTCTCGCAATCTATATATCTATATATATATATATATGTGTATGTATAACTATATAACTAGGATGTACTAAATGTAGTTATACTGCCAATGTGCTAAAAGCACAATGCAATGCTTCAGTATAGTACTAAATGTACTAAAAGCAAGATGTCCAACATGCAACAACAGTTTGTGGCACTTCCAAACTAAACGATGTACTAAAACTTAACTTAAACAGTATTTAAAGTATTCTGCTTATTACCATTGTACTAAAATGTACTAAAAGTGCACTTATGGCTAAGTAGCATTCAAGCTGCCACAGATCAGGGGGGGCAGAGGCTCTCTAGGATCTAGAGGAAAGAATCCTTGCTTAGTGTTCTAAAAATGAATAGGTTTCAGCGACGCATTATGTCCTCGATGCTGAAGCCAGTGCGTCGAGGTGGAGCTGGAGCTGGAGCTGGTGCTGGTGCCACAGCCGCTGTTGGTGCTACAGCCACAGCTGGTGTTGATGTTGCAACAACAACTGTTGCATTTGGCACTGCTGCAGTTGCGTCCTTGTCGGGTGGCGGACACGTTCCCGTTGCCGGTGGCTTGCACAAGAGTTGCCTGGGCGGATGACGCGACATATTCAAAGCATAAATGCCCGGATTCTCCAGATACGAACGCTGATGTTGATGTTGATGATGATGCTGGTGATGATGATGATGTTGATCCACCAGCTCCACCAGCGGCGGCGGTGGCGGCAAAATTCGCTTACGCACCGGTATCGATCCCAGGAAACTGGGCATTGCCTCGTGCGGTGAGTGCAGCGGCTGCGATGGTGGTCGGGATGGCTCAGTGGGGGTGGTGCCGCTGCTGCTGTTGCTGTTGGTGGTGGCAATGCTGGGTGGTGTTGCGGTTGCCGTCGCCGTTGTCGCTGTCTTGCTCAGATTGAGCGACTTGTGGTGCAGATCGCGACGTACGTGCAACATGGGCAAATAGGGATCATTATTGGCCGGCGGCAGCAAGTGATGATGTGGCGCACCACCCGGTGGTGCAAAACGCAAACTAGGCATGAAACTGGCACCGATTACGCCGGATCCTGGCGGTGGTAGCTCCTCGAGCGGTCGCTCACCGTGTGGACGCATCGTGTAAGTCTCGCCACCCTCGTGATGGCAATGGGTGACGCCCTGGCGTTCCGGCTTGGACACAACGGGCACAGCGGATGGGGTTGGATGAACCGCTTGACCCGCCTTGAAGCGTGCCGCTACCAGCGCCACTTCGGCCTTCTCCTCCTCGGTCTCCGCTTCCAGTTCCTCATCCTCGGCGAGATCCAAGGCGCCCGCCTCGTGCAGCTCCTCCTCCTCGTCGTAGTCGTCGAACTCCTCCTCGCTGTCCTCATGCTCATAGCTGGCATTGCTGCTGTTGTTGTTGTTGTTGCTGCTGCTGCTGTTGGTGGCCTTTCTCTTGAGGCGCATGCGATCCGCCTCATCCTTCTCGGCGCTCTCGCTCAGATTGTGCACCGGCGACTGCCGTGGCGAGTCCACTTCGAGCAGCGAATCCTCCTCATCGCCACTCAGCTGACGTGCCTCATCCTCCTCGCCGACATCGACATAGTCGGCACTGTTCACCTCACCCACGGCATGCGTCAACGCGTGACGCCGCAGATCGCAGTTGCGTCGGAAGACCTTGCCGCAGGAGGAGCACTCGTAGGGCTTGTGATCGGTGTGGGTGAGCAGATGGGTCTTCAGATTCGAGCGCTGATTAAAGCTGCGACTGCAAACGGGACACTTGTGCGGCGACTCCTCCATGTGCAGTATCTTGTGCACGGCCAGAGTACGCGACTGGCAGAAGCCCTTGCCACATTCCGTGCACTTGAATGGTTTCTCCTTGGAGTGGATGTACCTATAATGAAAGAGAGGGGAGAGGGGATATAATTTAAATATTGCGTGGGCGTTATTATTATTGTTGTTGTTGTTGTTGTTAGCTACTATTATTAGCTGGTAGCTGGTAGCTGCTGCTGCTGCTCAAGTTGACAGTTATCTTCACAGCCAGGCATTATCTACCCCCGCACCCCGCCACGACCCCTCTGCCCCACCCGCTCTGGTTGCCCGGGCGCAGATAAAGTGCGCTGATATATTTTATGTTTATGGCAGCCATCTTTGAAATGGCGTCCACTTGTTGTTGGACCAGCAACAGCAGCAACCACCAGCAGCAGCAGCAACATCAGCAGCAGCAGCTGCTGCTGTGACTGGTAAAAAAAAAAAACATAAAACAGGTTCTTTACTTGAGCTCTCGGCTTGGATCTGCCTTTGATTTTACCTCTTAGCTCGGGGGGCTTCAAGGCGCACCGAGATTCTTCTTGCTGTTTTCTTCTTCCATTGCCTGCTCTTCTCCAGCCCCTACCCCTGCCGCTGCTGCGGCTGCTGTTGCTGCTTTTGCTGTTGCCGAGAAATTAGCCCCGCGGCAAAGCAAACAAACGACAAATGGACCGAAACCGAACGATCAAAAAAAAACATACAATGTATTGGACAGGCCAACACACACACACACACTAACACAGACACAGCCACAGCCACATGAGGCACAAGGCATAAGGCCAATGCCAAGCTGTTGCCTGCTGTCTGCTCTTGCCCCGTTCTCAGTACCCCAAGTACACCAATACATATGCCGCCTGCCCCTCCCCGCAGCACCTACCACCGACACATAAACTGCTGGCTGCTGGCCCCCAAATGTGTAAACCCACAAAGTTAATTAACTTTGTCTTTTACGGCATGCTCTTCGCATAACTTGGCTAACAGTCAAAGCCATTTGCATTTGTCAAGCCGTTTGTTGGTTCCTTTTTTTTTAAAAAATTATTTTAATGGATGTTATCGATATACATATGCAAATATGTAAAAAATATAACATTAATGGAAAATTTTGAATATTTTTGGGGATTTTATATAAATTGAAAATTATTGCGAATGCTTTAATTTATAATATAAAAAAAACTAAAAGCAGATTTTTAAAATAAATCTTTATAAAAAAAATATAAAAACAATGCATGTAAAAACTTCCCAATCAGAATTTAAAGTTTAATGAATTAAATAATTTTCACTAATATTAAAAAATTCCCTTGACTAGAGTAAAATTTTAGAATAGTTTAAAAACTCGTTTAAAAAAGTAAATTTGTAATTTTTCTCTTCAAACCTCAACCATAAATATAAAAAATGACTTTGGGGAATTAAATTCTCATTAATTTATGATCTCTGCACAAATAACCCGCCCATTTTTTGGCCTAGAGTATTTCAGCTGCGTTGCCACAAATCTCAAACAACTTTTCTACAAGTTTTTGTCTTCTTCTGCTGCTTGCTGCATGCCTCTTGCTGCATGCTGCCTTGAGGCATGCCAGCAATTACGAGCGAGCAGACACGCCTTCCTCTGCCGCTGATCGCTTTCGAGCACCACGTTTGCACCAACTTGCCACACGGGGCAGACACTCACCTGTGGTCCCGCAAGTGGTCCTGTCGCCTGAATGCCTTGCCGCAAATATCACAGGAATAGGGCCGCTCATCGGTGTGCGTGCGCTCGTGAATCAGCAGATTGTAGGACTTGGTGAACTGGCGATTGCAGAACTTGCAGATGAACTGCTTCTTGGGCCGGGAGGCGCGTCCAGGTGCACGCAGCAGGCGTCTATCCAGCCCGGCATGCATGCCCGGCGCCAGTCCGGGTGGGAACAGTGCAGCGGCCGTTGCTGCGCCGGGCGGAAATGGAAAACTGCCGGCGCCCGTTGGCGACGGTCCCGGTCCGGTTAGATATGGCGGTGGTGGTGGCGGACCGTATAATACACCCGGCGGCGGCACACCCTGCGGCCCACCCGGCGGACCGCCACGTCCCAGCATAGCAGCCGCTGCAGCGGCCTCTCGCAGCGCCAGCTCCTTGCGCTTGTCGGCCATCATGGCGATGATCTCGTAGTTGGAGTTGCTGCCAGCGCGAGCCTTCGCCTCGAGCGCCTGCCGTGTCGGCAGCACCGGCACAAAGGCGGAAATCTCCCGATGATGCGGCGGACCGCCGTGCAAACCCGATGCGGCCAGATGCTGTTGATAAGCCAATTGGGTTTCGTAGACAGCGGCTGCTGCCGAGATCCTGCTAGCTGATGAATTCCTCGAATCGCCGCCACTCCCCGAACCATCCGCATTTGTGCCGCCGGCTCCAGTACCGGAGCCAGCACCACTTGCCGCGGCTGCCACAGCGGACATGAACTGATCCATGCGTGAGGCGCGCAACATTGGGATGGCGACTCCGCCATCGCTGGCTGTGCTATCCGTGGGCATATTGAGCTCTATTCAGCTACTCACATGCCGTCAGACCTTCAGCTGCAGAGAGAGAGATAGAGGGGGAGAGAGGGATAGAAATAACAATTAGTCAAATGTTGTGTTAATTGTTTGCGACTTATTGGGTTCTATTTGGGCTTATCTTAATTGCTCGTCAAGTTCAATAAAAAATTATTGTTTTTTTTGTTTAATGGTACCCTTTAACACCAAACCCAAGGTGGAAGTATATATACCATGGATCGGGGTTTGTATCAGCTCACAGGTGTTTTTCATAACACACAAAATTAATGGAAAAAATCAAAAAACTTTGCTCATATTTATATATTTCTTTTTGATTTGTTATAATTCAGAGTTTTGTTAATTACACAAATCTTTCCACAAATATAATTCCAGTTTAGCATAAAAAGCAAAAATTTGAATCGGAATACTTTGTTATTACTTCATTTATTTTTTTAACAATCGCCCATAAAAATATAAATTTATTT
The DNA here is from genome assembly GCA_035042365.1 of Drosophila dives. Taxonomy (NCBI): domain Eukaryota; kingdom Metazoa; phylum Arthropoda; class Insecta; order Diptera; family Drosophilidae; genus Drosophila; species Drosophila dives. Next base: position 813,541 of record JAWNLJ010000416.1, on the reverse strand, counting down.
TCATTTTTTTTTTTCATTTAAAATGCTTGCAAACTATTGAAAAATTTGGAAGCCAACGAATTAAATATGACTAAATTCGACTATATTTGAAAAGTATCGTTGAAAATTACGAAACAATGTTTACAGTGATAAAAAAAAACACTATAAACCAAAGCAAATATTTACTGCATAGCACATTCAATCAGTATTTAAATATAAATTATATATATTTTATTTTTTTATGCATTACACTTTTTTACACAGGGTATAAATTATTTCCAATTCATTGCACTTTTTTTTACTGTTTAATTTATTTTTTTTTATGAATTTTGTTATATTTTTGGTTGTTGTTTTTGTTGTTGTAGTTTATTATCAGCAAAGGCGGCGGCGGCGGCAAGTGAAACTAAACTGAACGAGAAACGAGTCGCAGTCGCCGTTGCCGTCGCCGGAGTCGTTGGAGTTGTCGACTCTGCCAGGTTAGATAAGATTGTGCGTCTAAAAAAACCTGACTGACTGAGTCAGGCGCAGCACACAGTAGTGGTAGCGATATAAATACACACACACACTGAGTTATACAAAGAGAGTGAGACACACACACACACACATTTATCTATATATGTGTATATGTAGATAGTAGTAGCATTTGGCAGCCATACAAATGCAACTGGTAGCCTAAGCGAACTAAACGGCAGTCACTCAGTCAGTTAGGCAAGCAAGCCTTGACTCTTCTTTGGTAGCCGAACACGTAAACGAACACGAACACCAACACGAACTCAGAGTCGAAGTCGCAGTCGAAGTCGAACTCGAACTCGAACTCGATCCCGAGACTAAGAACAGAGACCTGATGCGACCCGTTCGAGCGAATGACTGACTGACTGCTTACTGGATTTACGCAACAGGAGCTTCAGCTTCTGGCTCTCGGCTCTTTTGCATTGGAACGTGATCATCACGATAATAATAACAGTCAAATAAAGAAGAAGAAGAAACAACAACAGCATGTAGGAAAAGAGCAGTGCAACAAGTAATGCTGATACTTACAATGATAATGACGTTCATATTGTCGCTGGATCGATCATAAAACTTTACTGCGCTAAAGCCACATTTAAATATAACAAACGTAGAACCAGTTGCACATAAGGCGCAAAAACAAAATTAATAAAAAACAACGACGACAATGATTCTCGCTCTCTCTGTCTCTCTCTTTCCCTTGGCAACCCCCCTCGCAGCTTGTGCAATGACAGCTTTACTTATCATTTGCTGGAAATGTTCTCGACTTGTGGTGACTTCAAATGAGTTTTCACTTCGTGATTTTCAGTTAAGGTTTTAGTTTTTTATTCATTTTTATTTTTTGTTGTGTCTGTCTGTGTATTTGATAAGTAGATAGTTGAAACTGCTGCATCATGATATGCATAGCTTAGGCATTTTTAGCTTGTGGCAACGAGTCTCTGGTGGGTTGAGCTCAGCATAGTCAGTCATTGTTAGGTGGCTGCCACGGCTAAACATTAAACGTTGCACGTGCCCATTTAGATGTTGGAGTTGTGGAGATGTCGAGATGTGAAGATGGTGGCTTTTGTATGGCTGTCAGATTAGATTTGAGCAACTAAGATAGATAGTTTATGGCGATCTCTGATTAGATGTGACACACGAATCTCTCTGATGGAATAATACTGATTCGCTTGAATGGAAAAGTTTTATCTACTCATTGACAACGTGATTTGACATAAGCTAAAACCTAAACTGACAATTTGTTTAAAAATACTTTGGTGTAAATATTATTTTTAAACTGAGACGTACTCAATAAGTATAGCTATATTATTTATTGGCCTGTTAAATTCTGGCGGCTCTTCTATATGTTAATGTAAATCAATTATGAATGTAGCATTTTTAGCACTAACAAAATGTATTAAATTTCTTCAAAATATTAAAAATATAACTCATTCTAAACATAAATGATTTGTACAAATATTTCTTACTATTTATATATTTTTCGGGGCAACAGTTATTTGCAAGACAGTCTTTTACAAGACTTTTTCAAATCTTCTAATTAGATATTAATAAAGAGCCTAGTCTAACCTTAAATGATTTCTAGAAGTATTTCTATTTAATTTATTTTATATATATTTAAATTTTTTTAAATTCAACTGCAACCTTTTAAACATTACTTTGATTTATACCTCTACTACGAGTTTTATTTAAATCGAATTCATGTAAATCGATTCATCTCAGCTCCTTTCTATTTCTATTGTATTCCGCTTGTTGTATAACTTAGCATTTCCTGTACTTTGCTATCTGATCTTAACGCATCCCTCGACTAATTCCGATTAACTGAAAAGTCGTTTGGCGCATACGTAAGTGGGTAGATTTGGGTACATGGAGGGTATTAGACACGTATCTGTGGTAGCCTCGAGAAATGCTAACACGTTTTGGGGATTTTTTTTTGCTGTCGTATTTTATATTATTTATATCTTTTTTTTTTTACTAGGCGTTACGGTCGTATTTTTCTTCTCACTTATGCATTTATGACTGGGGCTCGGCTGACTGTTTAACTGTTTAAGCTGTTTGAATTGCCTGAACTGTCTTACTATCCAACTGTCCGACAGTCGACCGTTTGACCCCCTCTCCCTCTCCCTCTCTCTCTCTCTCTCTCTCTCTCTCTCGCTCTGTCTCTTTGTACACACAATGCGATTCAGCGTTCATTATCTTTTGAAACATCGGCACTTTTGAAACGTCAAGCCAAATAAGAAAAACAAATAAAATGTTTGTAAATAATGGACATCATCAGCAAAATGCGAAGTCGGCAACGTTCAACGTACTACTTGCTCTGTCGCTGTTGTTGCCCATAAAGAAAAACGCCAGAAAGAGTGAGATCAAGAGCAAGAGGTAGACAGAGAGTGAGCGAGTGAGCTGTGTACTTTCAGATACAATATTAAGATACAGATACACACGCACACTCGCACACTCACATGGCCAACGTTTGCGCAAACGGTTGCCCAGAAAATGAAGCCAAAGGCTTAAAAGTGTGTACCAAAAAAAAAAAAGAAGAAACAAATCAACAGTAAAAAATGCTCGACTGAGATACACCCTGAATATAGCTGAATCCATTAAATATATTCTAGTTATATTAAAAAATCTTGCATTGTGAGCACACTTATTGAACTATATAACCTGAATCTTTCTTATTCGATCATAATTAAATTTCTTGATCAATATATATCAAGATATATAATAAAACAATTGGTAAGCGTTTTCTCTAAAACTATGGTTCTAATTGCTATATATTTGGTAATCGATTTGTATCGTTTAAATGAAGTAAAGTTAATCTGAGCTTGGGTTTACGAGAGCTTGAAAATATAATTTAAATTTGCTATATATTATAGTCGGCAAGACATCAATGTTTAATCTGATGAATAATAAATATATATATATATATATATATATATATATATATATATATATATATATATATATTATTTTTTGTGGGCTCAGAGCAGCATCCTTCTGCCAGTTATACACCTTTGTACAAACCGATTATACCCTTTTTTTTAAATAATTTTTAATGGGTTCAGCGTATTAAAATTGTATAAGCCACAGCAACAACAACAACAACAACAACAACAGCAATAACTACTGGCGAAGAAAATAAAAGATATCGAGGAGCAATTTGGCTGCCACTTTTTTCGCTGCCTGCTTTGGGTTTGGATCTGTGTCTGGGTCTGGGTCTGGGCTTTGTGTAAATAAACAACAGCCACAGCAGAGACCAGCAGACGCAGTGAAAAAAGGTTCAAAGCAGTTGATAAAAAAAAACTAAAACAGAAAAAACAAACACGCACACACACACACACACACTCATACACACACACACACACACACCGAGATATGAGAAAAACACATGCGCAGAGGGTTTCAATATTTGTATAGAAACGAGACGCAGTTTTGTCCCAACTCGCCGCTGATGTCCAATGCATTTGCTCATATCTTGGCTTGGACCAAGACGCTTAGCTCACTACTTCAGTTTGCTTACAAAACAAACAACAACAACAACAACAACAAACAACACACGACAAGAAAGGGTCAGCGAGTGTGTATGTGTATGTGTGTGTTTTCAGTTTTAATCCCTTCGGGCCAGGCTCGCTGCCCAGGCGAAGGTAGCTAATAACCAACAAAAAAAAAAAGAAAAAAAAGAAAAAGAAAAGAAAATATAAAAAAAAACTTAAAATAAAACTAAAAGAAACAACTTGTAATTATAGACGCAGCCTGCTGCACACACACACACACACGTACACACACACAAGCACATGTGCGTTAGTCTGGCCACTCTTTGGCTGAGATAATAGTCAAAGCTATTAAAATCTGTAGCCATAATCAACGGAGCTCCTCCCTGCACACTCCCTGATCCTCTCCCGGGGGCAGCCTAGCTGCTTGTCTATAATTTTCTTGATAAATATCTAGGCGATTTACACATACCCCACCTCCCCGCCGACCTGTGTGTGTGTGCGTGTGTGTGTTGCGTGTAAGTGCACTGTCATTAATTTAAAAGCTTTGCTAATTCTGCAGCAAAGCCAAGTATTGAATCCATTCTGGACTACTCCTAATGATGTTTTATGGGTTCGATGTGCAGCTGCCTGCCTGCAGACTGCTCGGATTGCTCAGTTTTCTTAGCTTGTTCACTTGTTATTGAAAAAACATAATTTATAATTGTTGTTATCAAAGTGCTGCGAGATGAGCATAATAAAAAAAAAAACAGGTCTGTAAGCAGCATGTTAATTAATGGGTTCGTGGCGGAATTCATAGAAACAGATTGGCGAAATATAATAAAAGGAATTTAGATATATGTTGCTGCTACATTACAGAAGTTGGGTTAATGACTTGGACATTTCATTTAGACAGTAGGAATTGGAATCATATTCAGAGAATCTTTACAAATTTAATGCCTCTGAGATCCTTTTGTTTTTACGGATTTAAAGATCGAAAGAATTGAGCCTGATCATGAATGGATCTGGAGAGCTCAGCGTGTAAGAAGACACTGCAAACACCTAAATTTTATAAGAAACTAAAAAAAAAATTAGATGTTTTCTTTGCTTAAATAGTATTAGAGTATTCCGACTAAAATGTTCGTATCAATTTATAATTTACGTACAGGAAGCGTACAGGTAAAAATCAAGTTAACATTGCGTCACCGTAATCCGAAAAAGAGTTAAAAAAATACATAAATCATTAGCAAATATTTTTTATTTAACCAGAACTGAAATCGAAAAAAAAATTCATATCAGTTTCGGCTAATATAAACAGTCAACAGTTGATGACAATGGGGAGATTCCAGTACTATTTCTTTATATAATATAATAAAGCTGACAAAATATATTTTGCTTTTTTATTTTACTTGCTTTGCATATTTAAATTTTAAATCTGTGAATTTACGTGACTTCTTAACCCACACAAAAATCTGTTGCTTTTCTAAGTTAAATTAATCGTTGAATTTACGATGAAGTTTTTCCTTCCTTTTTTTTCTCTGGATATTTTCCTTTGCCTTTTCAGCATGTTAATCCCCTTAAGCCGATCGTTTGTCATGCTTCTTATGTCAGACCCACTCTCAAAAAATAAGAGAAAAAAAAACTACTCAGTTCTATTGTTAATAATTCGTAATCTTTTGGCTACTTCAGACTGAGTTTTTGCTGTAGAAGCAACGACTTAAATCCAGTTCTGTTAAATATTTAAATTTAAGCCTCTCCCATTTATATGAGGGAATTAATTGTCATCATCAAAATTGATCAAAATCGTATTGAAAAAATTTATCGACTCTATCAAGTGGCACTTAAAACAAAAGCACATGTGCCAAAATGGGCGTGGCAGATTATTGACGAACTATAACTTTTATGGCCAAATGTCTTGGCCATTGTTTGCTTTGTGGTTTTATGGGCCATCATTAAGTGGACGTGTTTCTTTTGTTTAAGTTAAGTATTTGGATGCTATTAATTTGATTTTGATAATTTATTTAAATTCATTTTTATTGAGCGCCATTTTCTGCCCACTTAAAGGCATTTAAATTAATTTCCATACTGCTGCTTGCAGTTGGTTGCACCAATATCAGCTTTTTCTATCAAGAATTATCAAAAAACCCACCCAGAAAATAAACCGTATGCCATAAATTTGAATGTGGCTATTCTTATGTTAAAAAGTAGGAAGACCAAATTGCCTATAAACAAACAATGACGCTGAAAATTCAAAGAGTTTCGAAGCTGGAGCAGCTTCAGTCAAGCGAGACAAAAGCCAATGGCTTCATAGAACCGCAGCGAATGTTGCCCGAATACCAAAATACTACCAAATACTACAACAATTTCCCCCACCAAATCCCCCAAAGCCACGGCACAAAATGAAAACCAAGACTGTGGGAGCGCGGGAGGCGTTTTTTTTTTGTATTATTATTTTTTTCTTTCTTTAGAAGCGAAAAAAAAAACAAGTAAAGCATTTAAAAGAAATCAGAGGAAAATAAGCACAAAGATGCTGGAGCGATGTAGATGGCAGAGCACAGATGATGGCATCGTATCCAAATCCGAATCCGAACCCCAAGCATCAAGCACCAACAGAAGCTTGCGGCAATTGCGTTTCCTCTTTGGACACACGTTCTGAACAATTAAAGCGCGCGGCAAGCCAAGCTGGCAACGACGGCCAAGACGGACAAGACGGCCAAAACGGCCAAGACGACGACGACCAAGTCCAAAAAAACCGGATTCAAATTGAGCACGACGAGAGCTGCTGAAACTGAGGCTGCGGAGAGCCACTGGCCACTGGCACTGGCTACAAGTGAACTGGTTTACGGCCAACAACAACAACAACTACAACCAAAAGATAAAAACAAAAACACAAAATAAAATAAAGAAAAAATTCCAAGCGAAGGTTTTCTAGCTGCAAACCAAGCCAAGTCAGAGTCAGCCTCAGCCTCAGTCGAGCGCCAGGCTGCTGCCTGTCAATGGAGCGCTGGCACCACAGGCACCACACTGAGTTCGGTGGCAATGACAGTGGCACATGCAGTTGTAGTGGAAGCCGCTGCGGCAGCCGCCGCCAGTCGCCCAAATAAAAAAAAACTAAAAAAAAACCGCCAACTGTTTCGGAGAGCCGCCAACGTTGGGCTCCAATATGTGAGAAGGTATGTGTGTGTGTGTGCTTGTGTGTGTGCGTTTGGAGCAGGTTTTTGGCAGTCAACTTATTTTTTATTTACTTTGCTACTCGCTGAGAGAGCAGAGCGACTCTCTCTCTCTCTCGCTCTCTAAGTCTCTCGCCCACTCGTTGTGGCTGCTACTCGCTGTGATTTGGTTTTGGCCATAGCAAAAATCATAAAAAGAAAATAATTAGCTAGACCCTAAAACAAAAAATTTCAGCAGCGGAATTTCGTGGAGTGGAATCTTTCCAGTTTGTTTTTTTTTGTTTTCTTATTGCACCCCCCGCCCACTTTTGTAGGGGGTGTTGCCTGTTGGCTTGTTGGCTTGGGGCGTTTAGCATTGGCTTACCTGTAAACAATTTTGATGGCTGTGGCGAAGAGCGCTTTAGGCTCTTTCAAGCTTCGCTTGGCCAGTGTTCCAAGTATTTTGAACAAGTTTTTTTGTGTTTTTTCTTTAGTTTATTTTTTATATTTGTTTTTTTTTCCTCGCTTTTGATTTTGTGGCACTTTTGTTGGGTTACTTTTATAGGGGTTTCTAGAATGCAAACGGTGTTTAAAATTAGTCTTAGTTGTCAATAAAAATATTAAGTATAAACGAAATCAAGCTTTCTTTTTATTAATTTTTATATAGCACTTTTGTGTGGCTTGCAAAATACACACATTTAGATAGGGGAAAATATACGCAGTCGCACACACACGCAGATACAGATACAAATGTATCTCTACAGACACAATCACGGCACGATCAGTCGCGTGGGGTCGCGGGTGTTACTGGAGCAACGGCAACAGCAGCAGCAGCAGCAGCTACCACAAACCACGTAGAAGCCAAGCGAAAAAAACAACAAAAAACACAACAACAAAACAATATCAAACCACGTACGAAACCAGCCAAAGAGCCGAACGAACAAGCGAACAAACGAACAAACGAACAAACGAACGAGCCGAACTAACAAACACGAAGCAGCCCAGCGAACGGGCAAAGCAACAAACGAGATACGGCAGCTGAAATGTGTTTTTCTACATTTTGTTTGAAATAGGAGCTGAAGCCAGTGCAGCTACCAATTCGCTCCTCAAGTAGTCCCAAACTCTTCCCACACACACTCACACACAACACGACTACGACGACGACGGCGACACGCTTGGAAACGCCGACTGAAAAGCGCTTTTCAGCGATCTGTGATCGGTGATCGGTAAGCGGGTTGGTTGCTTGCGACGTTGCAACAAGTTCACTGTGCCTGCATTTTCCCCACCAATATGTATCTCACATATACACTAACTAAACACCAACACACACACACACATACGTCTGTAATATTCCAGTTGGGTACACGATCCGCGCACAGGTGCGTCAGCTACGATCAACTCTCAAAGACTAATCCAACATTGTCGAGCCGCTGTCATCGTCGTCGTCGTCGTGGCTCATTCAAGGAGAGAGACTAAGTGAGAGAGCACAAGTTACAGCGAGTAGCGAAAGAGAGAGGAGAGCGAACAAGAGAGAGACAGAGGGAGATCGCGCTCGAAACCAGCCCCAGCAACAAACTGGGCAAACCAACTAACCGACCGCCAGTCGCACGCTGCGGACAAGCAGACTGAGCGGACAGACACACGGAACGTGCATACGAACGACGAGTTATTGTCAGTTAGAGAGCTACCTGTTTACCGACAGCTTACCGTTTTCGAGGGTAGCAGCAGCGCAGTAGAAGCAAAGCAGCAAAACTCACGGGCTGCCAGACTGCATTTAGCAAACTACTTAGTAAGAGGGAGTAACTAGTAGGATGTGATTTATAATATGTAATTTTTAAAAAACTTTATAAAATACGTTAAGAGATAATACAATTCATAATATCTGCAAAAAAAAAAATAATAACAAAAATATTACTCTTGTAAGTCATACATAAAATAGGTTCTATGAAAATCCAACAGGTTGCTGGCTGAACAGTCTGGCAACCCTTCGCTCCCGCACATGTACAGCATACAACAAAGGTATGCGGCTAAGTATTAAGAGAAACAAAACTAAAGAAAAAAAAAAGAAAAGACAGTCGGGGGGTCTTAGCGGGCTGCCACTGCACAGAGTCTGTGGTCCAAAACAGAGGGAGTTACGTTTGATGAAAACGCCTGGATGACGCTGCTGCTGCTGCTGATGATGATGATGATGGCAAAGATGATGAGCATCAACGATGTACCTGGTGATGATGATGAACCACCAACTGTTTGAAAAGTAGCAAAGGAATGCAAAGAAAAAGAAAAAAAATAAAATAAATCAGAGAGCTGAAAAACAGAAGAGATAATTAAGGCAGTGGCAGGGGCCGCACAGTGGAACTAAATTGTTATTGTTGTTGCTGTTGCTGTTGTCGTCGCCGTGACTCGAATACGAAACGACTCGAACTAGCCAGAATGCAGCCTCGAATAGAATACACTTGGCCGACAGATGAAGGTAGTGGAAAAAGGCAGACAAAACGTAGAAAATGAAGAAAAAGAAAAAAACGGTAGCAGTCTCATAGGGCGAGCGAATTGTTATGCTAGTCGTTGACTTCTCAGTGCCGGCTGCCGTGTGCATATTTTGCAGCTCTTTACGATCTCAAATAAATTACTCAAAATTTTGTGGAAAACGTAAAAGATGTGGCCAGCATAGCCATATAGCCATATAGCCAGTTTCTGAGCTGACAGGTTCATTGATCGCATTTGAAATGCTTCGTTTACGCCTGACTGACTGGGCCAGGGGCCAAGAGACTGATAGAGAGAGGGAAAGGGGAAGAGGAGTGGCAGAGGGACAGGGAGTGGAGTTTGTTTGCAGGTAGGAATAGAGTTCGTTGCATTATTGAGCCTAATTAATGATGTTTAGGCACATTTGAATGCCCTCGAGCTGTCGACAATAACATTTTCAACATTTGTCATTACTAATTTGAAAATTCCTTAAAATCTTAAGAAAATCCCATTTTATATAATTTTTAAATTAACAACAAATTGCGTTTTTGTTCTTGGTATATATTTTTTATTTAATAATTAAAGCTCTTATTAAGTGTGTGTCTGTTTTTTATTTTTTTTTTCTTTTTTTTAATTTATCTGTACTTTCTTTTTTGCTCACTATTGGTTTTGCTCACAGTTTCCACATAACTTAAAAATTGGCTGTCCCATTAATTTTGTATACATTCATATATAAGTAATAAGTACTCGAATTATCTAAATAAATCAGCACACTCATTAATTGGAAAACTCTTTTTAACATATATCAAATATATATATATACGTGTGTGTGTGTGTATAAAAAACGTATATATGAATTTTATGTGTGTGTGTAACAATAAAAAACTAGTATTCAATATGCACACACTGATCCACAAAAAAAAGGGAAATCAGCATTCATTTAAAGATCATATATTGCATATATGACAAAGTAATTACTGGATTGTGAAGTATTCAATGTACACTCATAAAGCATTTTCCATATTATCTCTTGAGTCTCCAGTCCGAAGACGAAAACTTGATGGCAATCCCAAAAAACCTCAACCTATCAAAAACCTAAGCTTAGCTACAAATCTTTATAAAAAAAAGCTATACATATCATAATAAGTGTGTCTAACTAATAAACCATTAACGTTGTTTTTGTTGTTTTTATTCTGTTTGTGTTGTTTCCAATAAGGACGAAAACCGTTTTGACTTATAAATATATGCGCAATAATTGTTTTGTATCTAGTGTGGAACTAAGCATTCAAATATTATTAACCATTATTGGTACGCCCCCAAATATTCTAATCTAGTACTAATTTGATGATTTATAGCATTCGTTAGTCATAAGTCTAATTTTGGATTAGCTGCATATGAAATTGGTCATGAATAATAATTTTCTCAACAGTTTTTAGTTTCAATCTTCTGCTAGCAATGCTTTTCTAAATTATTTCTCACTGATGAGAAGATACCCGTCTAATAAGGTTCTCCATGAGGCGTTGAATACCAACTAACCTAATGAATTTTTTTTTTGAACTCGAACACACATTTTAGACAATAATTTTGGTCTGCTGCATGCATTTATACATATACCTAAATATATATATATATATATATATATATATATAGATAAGTTACTATATCGTAAGCTATACACATATAGATATATATATATATATGTATATATATATGCAAGTTATGTGTTTGTGTGTATAACAAGACAACCTCACTAAACATTAGTATGTATAAGCTATATATAATAAGTATATAACAAGAATACACACCTATCTATGTATGTGTGTATGTTGTGTGTGTATTCACATTTCAAAATAGTTTCAAACCCGATTCTGACTGACTGACTGATCTAAATTCCTTGTCTTAATGGCTATAAAACTCTGGACTATTTACTATATGCATTTTTTTTTTTGGTTTGTTTGTTTGTTGTTCCTTTGTTTGGTTGTTGTTTTGTTTGTTTGTTTGTTGTTGCTTATGTGGTAGTTAGTAGTACCTAGTACCCGTACTAATGTCCCCATTATGAATTCCATGAGCTCAGTTGACGTTGACGAAAACTAATCCATGTAGTAGCTAAAACTTCGACGCTTCCGTCGGCTGCTTAGCGCCGATCTCGAGCGTGTTTTTAACCTTAGTTACCCGGACTTGATCCACCTATCTATGGAGTACTCCAGTGCGGATATCCAACTGAAAATGGAACACATTATACATATTATTATTATTTATTTGTAAATATAGCATTTGACTTACCGCTTCTTGTCCATTTCGCTTTCGGTACAAAAATAATAATGACGCAATTTCGCTTCTGGTGGTATTATCTCAAATGAGTTCTTCTTGCCGGACGCATTTGCGGACATTGAGGCCACTTTATAGCCGTGCAAACAGGCCATGCCTAGACAAAAAAATAAAAAACAAATGCAGAAAAAAAAGATAGCAAATTGATTCACCAAACATTAATTAATTAGCAGCATGCGTCTGCTGTCTGTCTTAGTGTGCGACTTATAATACCCTATAAGTAAAATTATATGAAAAACAGCTATGATTTCTGATCTTATAGAACTTGATATTTTGTATGTATAATACATTTTTAAAGTCAATTACTAATTTACTTAAATAAAGACATTAATCCAAAAATAGAATTTAGTTAGTTATTTATTTTACAGGGTATTAGCCCGTTAATTAAATTCAACTAGAACTTTCTAGAGCAGACTTCTACTTTATAGTTGGTCTGCGAGTGACTCACCGAATGCATTTTTGCTATTTGCATCTTGATAAAAATAGAGGCAGGCATCCTTAAGTACACAATAGCGTTTCGACCAACCGCACCACCTTGAGCCCAATTTGAGCAGATACCCAAAGCAATCGGGCCGCACAATGCTGCCGGGGTTCTGGTACAAACAGCGGGCACTAAATCGAAGTTAATTACGAGAAACAGAAATGGAGAGAGAGATAGAGAGAGTATTAGAGAGTTTTTGCTGATCAATGTGTTCTCCTACCTTTTGTCCAGCCACTGATTATCCTGCGTGGCCGCTTGGCGCAGCAAGTTCAACCATCTGTTGGCCAGTTCCTCGGTGTCAGCAGCCACATACATGGGTATTCCCTCGCCGGAGTCCACTTTGAAGCCGAAGGGCTTACCTATATCGAGTGGGCACATTTCCACCGTATGCTTGGCCATTATCATAGCACCCACGGGCTGTGAATCCTAATAAAAATAATTTATAAATGGCTATTAAAAATATTCAGATCTCTCATTAACTTAAATTAAATAAAATTAAATATTAATTCACAGCTTGAGCATATTTCAAATATTTTTTATCTTACATCTTCCGTTTTGTAGTAGTACAGGCAATTGTCTGGTCTTAGGGAGAACCAGCGTCGCACCCATTTCTTGGTATTTGGAGCACCCTTGGCCTGGCCGCTCTGACGCCACAGATAACCGCTGAAGATGGGCTGGCTGGGTGGCTCCAGTTGCTCGTGCATGAGCACGCCAATGGTGCGGGCCACCTGCAGTTCCAGTTTCTCACAACCATCGTGCGCTATCTTGACCACCTCCGTGTGATGTTTGTCCAGCACCTGGACGCCATTCACCGATATGATGATGTCACCCACTTCCAGGCCCGAGCTCTCCGCTGGCGTTTCCGGTTCAATGGCAGCCACCACCACCGGCTTGGAGCCATGTATGCGAAAACCAAATTCTCCCGAATCGCTCTTCACCACAACAGTTTTGTCTACGCCTGCGCGAGAGATTTAATACAAAAGATACATAAATTATATGCTCATCTCATGTATGTGTGTGTATGTATGTGTGATATGATTTGTGTGATTTTATTTCCGGACACATTACCGTGCGCACCATTGCTGAGCGTGGTTATGACGAAACTCTCACGTGCCCACACCAGGAGCATTAGCTTTAAGACCTCCTCAAGTTTGCGCCGCACCGAATCCGGCGACGAATTCGACGATATTAATTCTGTGGCATTTCAAAATATACGTCTACACATTAATTGTTCCTAAATGATATTTATTTTGTTTACCCACCAATCATTTGGATTAATTATTGTGTAAATATTTAATTATTTGAATCGACTTTCGCCTTGAACACCACAAACTGACACTCGGAGTACTGGGAGCACAATCGTATTCCGCACTATTCACATTTGATAATGGCGAGATCCGTGGCAACGGCACACAACAAAACACGCACCTCAACTATTTTCGATAACAGACTCAAACACCAAAAAACTATTTTTTATTTGGCATTCTTTTATTTTTTGTTGGTTTTTTTGGTTCATTTTTATGCCAAGTGCCGGTCATGAAAAGCGTCAGAGCGCCACCGGCCCACTATCATGTGGAAAACCAGAGAGAGAGAATTGCAACTCTTGGCTAACCGACAATGGAATACCCTTACTGGATGTTAATTTAATTAAATTTAATTTAATATCTTTCTATGTATTTTTAATATTTTATTGGCCGTAATATTATTTAATGCTGTTATTCTTAACTAATTCAATTCTCTTTGAAAAAGATCATGACTATATGTTCCTTAATCTTTTTTAATAAATCAAATTTTGTCGAAATATAAATAGATATTTATTATTCTAGTCACACCATTCCCCACAAAACTAAAGTACCCCCCGTAAGGTCAAAAAAGCTCTCCCAACGCTCTCGCAACAATTCAGCGCGCACGTTGCGCCAGATATAGAAAAGAATACAGGGTGTTTTTTTTTTAGTTGTAGTTCGTTCACTTACGGAAGTTGTTGTGCTTCTGGCGATGATACATTTCAAGTGTGCAACGACGCTGAACCAGACGATGTAGAATCACCTGGTACTTGGCATGAAAGCCCTTCTCCGACTCCGTGGAGGCGCGTCGCTCGCGAGATCGATCTGAAATTAGGGCAGCGTTGTTAAATTAATGTTTTTTTTTTTTTTTGAAAATTATTAAATTAACAACGAAAACCTACCAAAGCATTGATGATCCAATTGTGTCCACAAATCATCATCGGTCAAGCGCGTATAGCGACCCACATTATAGTGACCTTTATAGATGATATGCTGACTCTGTTCCGTATTAATATCTGGCAGTACACAGGGACTGGAGCCGGCGGGTCGTAGTATGGGTGTATTGGGTAGACTAGGAACACGGCCACGTTCCTCGCTCTGGGAGGAAAGGAGAAGAATACATATATATCATATCATTAAACTCCGATTTCCAATTGGAATAAGATTCCCATTTAGCAGCAGCTTCCCCCCGGCACTTACCTTGGCGCGTATGTTCTCCTGCCTGGTCTTGTAGTGTCTGCCTCGTTCGCCATGGTAGCGCTCCTCGGATCGAAAACGCTTGTCCATTTTCTTGTAGAGTCTCTGTGTGGTTTTCGTTGTCACCGGGGAGTCGGCGAAATCGGAGGGTGGCTTCACAATGTCCACCTCCTGTTCGATAAAGGGTATGGACTCCACAGAATCACCAGCGAGCTCACTGACCGTGTTGTTCGTGTGTTGTTTGCCCTCCACCTCCTTGCCGCAGTGCAGGCAGTGCCCCTGATCCGCACTTGCCGCATTACCATCCGCCTCACTGTAAAACACCGAGTCCGAGCCGGGCGAGACTGAACGCAGTGATTCAATCGATTTCGCTTTCAGATGACTTGCCTCCGAGGCACTTTTGATGGCGGGCAAAGCAGCTGTCTGCAATTTAGGAGATAGTAGCGCTGTGGGCGTGGCACAGCTATGCTGCTTCCTTGTTGCAGGTGCAGCTGGCTCCTGCTTTGTAATGGTACCCGTTGATGAGGCCGACGTGGTTGTCGTTGTAGCTATCGGATCAACTATTGCTGCTGCTGGTACAACTCTCGGACCCATGGTGCTGGTCATGCTGGCATCCAGCAGCAGCTCGGTATCGCCACTGACGCTACTTAACCCATATAGAGTGGGCGTGCCACGGGATCTGCGGGCAGCTGCTGCTGCGAGCACATCTTCTCTGGAGCTCTTTCGCAACTGACGTCGTATCTTGGGACGGAAACGTTTTATCTTGCTTGGACTACCGCCATCGGGAGCTGTGCCAACGCTGTGCTGCTCCGGCGATTGCAGCTTCACAGAGCCGCCGCCAGGCTTCTTAATGGGACTGGTCAAAGCGCGCATGTTCTCCTTCTCGATATCCAGTTTCATGCTGGTCTTGCGACGCTTTCGCTCATCGTCCTGTCGCTGACGACGTCCCTTGCAACTGGGCGTCACCTGGTCCTCGTCGTCCTCTTCGTGCGGACTCTCGTAGTAGCCGGAGGAGGAATATCGAATCTCGCTGCGCTCATCCTCCGATATGGATTCTGGTTTGGGCTTCTGCGGCACCATCTCCGCTGCGCTAACTTTCATTTGTCCACTGGTCCCGCTGCTAACTGTTTGCGGTTCGCATTCCTTGCCAGGTGATTTGATGGCCTGACCCGAGATCTGACAGCTACCCGATGAGGTAGTGCTGCTTATCGAATGCGACGGCGACTTTCTGGTCAGCTCTGCAGCTGACCCAAGTGGGGATTTGAGCTGCTGTGTGGGTTTCACTGGTGGCGGCTTCTCGTCATGCTGTAAAAGCTCCTCGCGCATGGAGTACAGGGAGCTGGCACTCTCGAAAGAGCTGCCAGCATTTGTCTTCTCCAGCTGTGAACTCTGGGTGGAAACTAGACCAAAAAAAAAGAGACTTTAATAAAAATTTCCAGGGATTTTTTTCTATAAGACAGCTAAAGCAATTGCGGGCAAGGCGTTCATCAAGCAACAACAACAAATTTTAGACATAGAGAGAGAGAGAGAGCGAGAAATACAGAGAGAGAGAGAGAGAGACAGAGACAGAGTTGTATGTGGATGAGAGCTAAGAGGCATTAGAGGCAACAGGCTACAGGCTATTGGCTATTGGCTATTGGCTATTGGCTAAAGAGGTACTATTTAAGGCGGCAAGCGTGAGAGAGGCATTTGGTGTACGGATTGGATGATCACTGACTGCAACCTGCTGAGGGGTGACACGGCACAACATGTTTTAATTACTTAATTTTAGACGACAAATACGAACACACACACGTACTAAACAAGCACACACACACTAGCACACACATATAGACAAACACACACACAATATTTGTCGGGAGGCACCCAAACCTGGCACTTGTGTAGTCGACGAAGAGCTAGTCGTGGTCGGCGGTGTCTTAATACCTGGTGTGCGCTTCGATGTGTCCGTGCACGTCGCATACTCATCTGTGTTTGTGCTGCACTCTGAAATATCAGCGCTGCGCAAGTAATCCGCACCGGATGGCAAAAACGAGGCGTCCGAGTGCCTAACCGGGTTTGGATAGAAAATGGGTTTCATTAAAGTTCCTTGTGGATTAGGACATAAACTTACCGCTGTTTGGGCACACCCGCCACATACATCAATTGGCGAGCATCTGGCACAGATCCGCGGGACACCATACTGCGCTTGGGCAGTGGTGAGCTAATGTTATCCGGCAGCTGATTGCTGGAGGGTGTCACAGCAATGGCAGGCATTATGATCGGTACTGTCGGTACTGTTGGTGCCGTCGCAGGTTTGGTTGTCGTCGGCGTTGGCGTTCTGATAATCTTTGGCAGTGTTTGGAGGCCATAGGTGGGACTCTGTGGGAATAGAGAGGAATATGAATAAACGGTTTATCTCCCACATAAAATTAACTCTGGTGTTTCCCAAAAACATCTACTTTAAAAGGGAAAAGGTAGCTGATTAAAGATATTTAAAATAGGTTGGGAATCTTCCTCGACTCTAATAAAAGTGACCAATGATTTGGCACTGCTTAACTATGACAACTATTAATTAAATTCCAGTACACCCACCAGTTCCTCAAAGTCCAAGACATCCGTGTCCACGGAGCTGCGCTGCTGGTGCTGCAGGAGTAGATTCTTGCGCTTGGATGAGGGTGTAAGCAAGAGATTGGAGCTAAATGAAGTATCTGAGATGTCTCGTTGTTCGGCTGTCAGCACCGTCACCTGGGATTCATTCCAAATGCCATCGGAGTGGTCACGTGTGTTATCATTGGCCAGCGAGTCTGAGGATGGATAAGTGGAGACATTGGCCAGCAGCAGTTCATCGCGAAAAGGGCTCGCTGGTGTGGAGGGCAGACGTATGCCAGGTGTTGGGGCGGATATTGTTGTCATGGCCGCATAATCATCATCCAGGCTAACGGAACGCTTGCGGAACTGCATCCGCTTGTCCTGGACTGCACCGGTGCCAGTTGGCTCTATTTTACAGCCACATGGAGTAATGTTTTCGTAGAGCGGTTCATCATCATCCCCTTGTGGCTGTTCCGAGTCGGGCTCTTGCTCCTGATGGGTCTGATCATCCACCTGTTGCTCATCCTCCTCCTCTTCCTCCTGTTCATCGTCGTCCTCCTCATCCTCGTCGCTGTGCACAAGCTCCACTTTTCTAGCCTCAATCTCGACTGGCGCTGGCTGCTGTTGCTTCAGCTTGGGCAGCGTCAAGGCAGCCGCCTGAGCCATCCGCTGTTGTTGCATCTTGCGCATTGCAATCTCAGCCTTGTGTTGCTTCCTATGCTTAACCTGGTGCTTGGGACTGGGCTTGGGTGAGACGTGCGGCTTGAAGTCTATGAAGATCTCCTGCTCATCCCGCGGTGACGGCAAATCCGGAAAGCAACTGACCTTATCCCGACTCCGAAACGAACTGCGCGGCCCAAAGCCATCAATGAGCTTCTCCGTCTGGCCATAGACGGGCATGGACTGCCGACGTACATCATCCCTTCGAAATGGCGAGTAGTCGTCCATCGGCAACATGGACATGCGACGACTTTTACCAGCCGCCACCTGCTCCAGACACACCTCGGAACTGTAGCTCTCCGTTTCGTGGGCCCTCACTTCCTCCTCTTCCTCCTCCTCCTCGTCCTCGTAATCTTCCTCCACAGGATCCTCGTCATTCTTGCAGTATTGGCTGGGCGGCGGCAACAAATGTGGCCGTGTGAAATCCAATGGAACGCTGTCGGTCATCAGCTCGGCACACTCCGTGATGTGCTTGCAGACATCGTGGTTGTGCAGTGCATCCGGTCGTCGGGGCAAGCTGTTCGAGTAGTAATCGGTTTCGGTGCGCACGTGTGAGGTGCATGCCCGACGTGGCAAGCTGTTGCTCTCGTAGTCAAAGCTCTCGTTCAGCGCCAACGCAGCTGCATTCACATTGACGTACTCCACATTCTGCTCCACGCGACCACGACTTAAGTGCTCCATGCCGTGCCCATAGCTGTGCGGATCCAGCAGTGGAGGCGGCGGCTTGTAGTACATAATATTATTTTGGGCATCTGAGAGGGTTTGCAGTGGCGCCACATCTTGCGACTGAGTGCGATAAATCAGTTCGTGGGGATACGCAGAACTGCAAGATGAAAGATTATAATAATTACTACTGATATAAACTGAGGACTTAGAGTACTCTGAATCCTCAAGAGGATGTTCTTCAAGGGTTTAGACTGAGTTAATATCAGCTAATAAGGAACATTCTGAGTATCTAAAAAGATTTATTTTAGTCCTGATCCTGATAGAATTTTAGTATTATGGAAGGATCACTCTTACATTAAATACTCCTCAGAGGATTACTATATAAGATAGTATGAATTTTTTACATATATATATATCTTATCTAAATCTCTTATCTTCCCTTACCCCGATGGATAATGCTGATGCATCGTATCCTTGCCATTGGGTATCTCAGAGAGGCTCTTTGTCAGCTTTTTGCCATTCTGCAAGCCATTTGTCTGAGCACCTTGGGACATGACCTTGATGCGATGTGGAGCACGTGGACTTAACTCCAGCATCTGTGCATTGGAGAGACCCTCGCGTCGAGCTGCCACATCGGTTTGGGTGGCCTGCGTCTTCATTGCATTGCGAAACTTCTTCTCCAGAATGAGAACTTCTGGACTGGGTGGCGGCAGTGCCATTGGCAGCGCTTGTGGTATTATCAATCCCAGCATGTTATCTAAGAGTTCAATATGAGTTTAGTTCGAGGTAGGATTAGGGTATGTGTAATTAGTTTTAACTTACCTGGCAGCTGTTGGTGTAGGTGTATAGGAGCATGATGATGCTGACAGGGCTGCAGTTGCACCTGAGCGGGCAGCCATGTTTTGGGCAACGTGGAACTCTGCTGTTGCTGCTGCTGTTGTGGCTGCTGCTGCTGGTGCTGATGTGGCAGCATAGGTTGCAGTGTTTCGTACATGGAACCCGTGGCAATGATGGGCTTCTTGCCACCAATCAAACGCTCCTGACTGCGTGCGCTTTTCAAGCGACCCGACGACCGAAAACCCGCATTTACAGTGTCAAAACTGGTCAGCGTATGCGATCTGGCAAAGCTGACATGTTTGGTTCTATAAGAATCAAATAATAATAAAAAAATATTAGAATGAAAATACTTGTAATAACCTATCTTTAAGTAAATATCTCTCTTCCAAATATTTCACTAGTAGATAAAACTATTTAATTTGAATGTTTGCGAGCAAAAATGGATACTTTCATTATCCGCATGCTAAGACAGATATTCCTAGATGTTTCTATATCTCTTCAGTATGTTAGTTTTTGAGAAGTTAAATATTTTAAGGGATATATTAATCTATTTGTTCCCTACAAGTGCAATGAAACTTCGCTTGTTAAATTTCATGCAAATTTCATTTCAACTTCAAGACAAACTTTTTTAATACATTTCTCAATTTGAATTACTCACCTGGGAAGACCTCCAGATTGTTGCTGTTGCTGCTGCTGATGTTGGTGTGGCGTCGGCATTGTGGCATATGTGGGATAGTGATACGTGCTGTGGAACAGAGAACAGACCAAAACTATTAGCATCCATTTGAATAATTTTCTGGGCATGGTCAAAACAAACATTGCTCGCTCTCTGGTTCTTTAGTCACGTGCAGACACATAGCATTTTATATATATATTAAAAAAAAAAATACAAAAATACATATTTAATTAGAGCACTTTTTAAATTTTGATTCTTAGTTTAAGTTTAAAATTTAGTTTAATTGATAATTATTTTAAGTTTAGATTTTAAGGTTATGGTTGTTGTTTTTTTTTTTTATTATCACTTTACATACCAAACATTTACATTAGCGATTTGATTGGTGTGTGATGTTGGTGGTGTAGGATGTGGTGGAGCGCAAAGCTCGACATAATAATTCCGTAGCAAAACATCCTGGTAAAAGGATTCAAGTGGTGCTGTACAACAAGTTGCCCTTTTTTACACATTTTGTTCATTTAGTAATTGGATTGGTTTCAATTGTTTAATTGGTTCGTTTTTTTTTTGGTTTTTTAGTCGTTTTAAAGAGAAGGGGGAAGGTGAATGAATAACGAAAAGTATAGGAAATATATTTTACAGCTATTTTTTAGATATTTCATATTGCAGTGTTTAGTTTACAGAAAGCGAAAGACCTTGAAAGCAATAAGCGATTGGCATTATGCAAGATGATTTACAAGCTGATATTTTATTTATTGTTTTTAATTGTAATTAGTTAATATAATTATTATTGTTGTTGTTGCTGTTGTTGTTGCATGGGAAGAGTTAGGAGCAGGCATTGCAAGCGTTTTGGATGTGTGCTTATAGTAGAGACAGAGACAGTGACAGAGACAGAGACAGTTTCTACAGAGAGTGCGACAGTTAGGTTCAAGCATGATCTCTAGCGAAAGTTTGGCATAACATTTTACAATTTTGTTTTTGATTTTTGGGTTTGGATTTTTGGGACACAATTACAGAATTAACAGACTCGTACCTCGTTTCCGATTGGTAATCGCTGTTGTTATTCGACTGCCCAGCTGGACCTATCCAAGAGTAGCCGCCACTTAAATCCGGTTCATTGGATTTGCCAGTGCTTAAGATCGATGCCGGTTGACGGCGAAAATAGGAACTATCCAATTCGTGTGTGTCTGTGTAGTTATTTTGATAGCTAAATTAAACAAAATGTTAACTTAGCTGTACAAATTTGTAAGAACATTATGCATACGCACCGTGGATACTTCTCGAAGGGCGCATAGGCAGCCAAGTTCTCATCGGAGGGCACACGTCGACCCACACAGCCGCCCAGAAGGCTGCCACCCTGAGCCTGGCCCCTGCGTGACA
This sequence comes from Drosophila dives, assembly GCA_035042365.1. Lineage (NCBI taxonomy): Eukaryota > Metazoa > Arthropoda > Insecta > Diptera > Drosophilidae > Drosophila > Drosophila dives. The sequence continues at coordinate 791,849 of JAWNLJ010000416.1, read as the reverse complement.
GGCAGCCAAAGAAACGCTCCCTACGTGGACGCTGCTCAATGCTATGCAACTGACGATCCGTCAGACAGTACTATATAAAAGAGAGAGAGCATATAGTATTAATTAGACTAGTAAACAGAGATGGGAGAGATCCCCTCACCTGTTCTCTTATGTCTCCGCGCGAGTAGACTGAAGTGCGAGGCTGCGATTCGGTGGAGAGAGTTTGACGTAATCGTCGGCGACCAGTGTGCTCATCCTCAGAGTCGTAGCTGCGATCCATATGGCTGGAATAGGTGGCCTAATAAGGATTAAAGCTTGTTTTTATTGTCAATTGAAATGCCTAAAAGCTGTATTAAACTAAAACAAAACTGAAGGGTGAATAAAACAAAATAAAAAAATAATTATTTTAAATGGAATTAAAAAATTGCTTTATGAAGCACAATGTATATGACTTTATAATTAGTTTTATATATAAATTGTGCTTTTACTTTAAGATTTCTACATATTCATAAAGTGAATAAATTATATAAAAATAAATATGCTTTTTTTTCACAGGTTGAATATCTTTTACTTGAGTTTAACTATTCACACTGAGCAAAGCTATTTGATTTGTTATTCATTTAATATGCAAGTTAATTTGCAGAAAGTAAGTGCAGCTCAGAACCAAAAACAGTTATTTATTTATGTGGATACCAACCTTGGTGGTGACTTCAATGTTGCCCAATGAGACAGCATGGTGTAAACCTGTAAAATAAATTGTTGTTGCTTTTGGTAAGTATCTGCGTTTGTTTCCATTAGTGAATAGACAAGTGAATCACAATAAACACACACACACACACACACATACACATATGCATGATTACATGTGTTTTACAGTAAGTGTTTTCTTTTTTTTTCTTGTGTTTTATATTTTGCTTTGAACTGTCATGTTTTGCGTTGTGTGCAAGTCAGTTCAGTGACTCTCAAGGACTTACCAGTGCCAGTGCCAGTGCCAGCGCCAGTGTGCGGACCAGTTCCAGTCGTTGACGCTGTGCCACGCAAGGCGATATCCATTTTGGCCCAAAAATAAATGTTAGCTAGCACACACACACACACACACACAACCAGCCCAGGTAAATCTGCTAAGGCTATATATAAATGGATTCGTTGTTGTTGTTTTGTTGTTGTTGTTGCTACTGTCAATTGTTTGAAATTCACGTTTGGATCTGCCTTTGCTGTTGCTGCATCATCATCATCATTATCGTCCTGCTGTTGTACATCATTATTCACATGCTGAGTTCAATATGTATAATTAAAACTTAATTTCTACAAGTTGCCTTCGTTGTTCTTGTGCATTCGCTGGGCGTTGCAGAGCGTCTTGTTCTTCTCCGCCCCCTCCCCTTCTAAATTGTTTTTCTTTATACTTTTGTTTTTTTTTTAATGTTTTTCTTTTTCTTTTCCTTTTATGTTTATTACTTTCTGATGTTACCTTTCAGTTTGATTTTTACTGCTGCGCTTGTATTCCAATCTCTGGAGGACTTATGCAAGGCAGTCGTCCACAGCACAGCAATCGATATTCGCATTGCCCAAATAAGAAAAGAAGAAAAAAAAAATGTTCTGATGAAGAAACACAAAACGCACTGTGGAAATTAAATTTAGACTTTGCGTAACTTTGTCAAGTGTAGCAAGTTAACAGGCTCCCCGTATAAACTGTGGGAGTTGGCTCAGCTAATGCTTTTTTAATTGTCTTGTGGATAAAGTCAAAAATGGCTTGACTGAAAATTACATTTGGGATTAGTTTTTTTTTTTTTTACATTGAGTCTGCCACTGCCTCAGCTCTATGTGTGTGTGTGCGTTGCTGCTGCGTGTTCCGTTTTTTTGCGAGTTGCGTGTCTTTGCGAGCACGCTCCGTGCACCGTGGCGCTGATGCTGAAACTGACGAGAGACGCACATTGCTCGTGTATCCTTGTTGTAAGGATGCTGCGAGCAGAGCAGAGAATGGAGCAGAGCACGGAGCACGGAGCACTGAGAGCAGAGTGCGCAACACGCGCGCGCCGACTGGAATATGAAAGGCAAACACAAAACAGATGTTTACGATACTGACGGAATTAGCTGTGTGTGCCAGAGTGTGTGTGCGTGTGTGTGCGTGCGTGCGTGTGTGGCAGCAAAAAGCGCAACAATGAACAAACGACAACTTCAAACACGCCTGGAAGTAGGCAACAGAGCGTGCGTGTGCGCATGACACTCAGCGGAGGCGCCTCTGCCGGTGGCTGCTGCGGCTCCTGCTGCTGCTTCAACAGCAGCTATGTCAACAAAAACTCAGCACAGACAGTTGGCTAAAACATCGCACTGAACGCGCTTCAGGCTGTCAGCTCAAACACCCCTCCCCACCCCACTCCGAGCTTTCCCCTGACAGCCCAAAAACTTTGACGTGAATTTGGCGTAAAGTTGACTTTGCCCTGCGACTGTTTTCACGCGGCCTCTGATTCTGCTGGGCGACCAACCCCCGAAATAAGCTAACGGATATTAAACCGGCAACAGCGAGTTGGCTATGCCCTTTCATTGTGTATCTTTAAATAACGCACAACTTTTCATAATTTAATATTTTTTTTATATCCCTTGAAATTTGTCGCATGATTTACTTAATTTCACTCTTCATGCCACCTTCACTCAGTTAGCTTGCAACGTTTGTTCGTCACTTGGCATCATTATTTGATTTGGAGTTTATTTTGCTGTTTATCTTCTGCTTTCCTGCCGGAAAAATTTATATGCTGAAAAGTTTGTCTTCGCTTCTTCGTTGTCTTAATTTGAATAAATAATAAACTTTTATTACGTTAAGGAAAATGTACTTAAATAATTCTACTTACACTTAACTCCCTGCGAATATTTAATCGCAATCTGTTGTTTTTGGCATATTACACAAAATTTTGGTGTTTTTTTATCCATATTATTTTTTGCATTTTGATTTTCTGCATGTTTGACAACAATTTGTGCGCTGTCGAATTTGTAAATGTTTTGTTTCTCTTATTTGTTATCACAATTGGCTGAGGCTACAAGCTGAATAATTGAATTTGAATACCCTGAATTTGGTTAGAGCCACATGCGAAATTTATAGACAACAGTTAACGTTAGATATGTTTGTATAGTTTGGCATCTATGTTCTGACATATTTGCACATTCTCATTGGTTTGCCGCACACAGTCACGCATGCATGCATACACAAACACACACATAAATACACACACACACACACACACACACACACACACAGTTATAAAGTCGCAAGGCATTTATATAGACTTTGGCACAAATTGTCTTATGCATTTTAGGCTGGCTTTACGGCTTCAATGTGTGGAATCCTTGGGGCATCCGAGGCTTACAGCACAAATATTGCTGAGCTTAACTGTGCTTTGTGCCAAAGTCAATATCTGGCAAATATTAAGCATACGCACTGTGCGCCAGCATAATGCATGAAAAATTGAGCATGTCATTGACGCCTCCCCATTGTTGTTGTTGTTGTTGTTGTTGTTGTTATCCTTGTTGTTCAACATTTTGTTGCTGTTGTTTTTGTTAACTTATTTGCCTGCTGCTTGAGCTGTTTGCAGTCTGGGCACGTTCCAGAAAATGGCGCTCTGGGTTATGTGCACATATTATAAAACGGAAACGGAACCTCACTTTGACTCCCATTTCTTGGCAGTGGGGGGCGGGGGGTCTAAGTTTATAATCGCCTCGGCATTAGAGTTTCGCTAGATGTGTGTGTTTGGTATGACACAAATTGACGCTTTATGTTAATGCGATTAATTAATAAATAAAATATGACATTTTTGTGGCTAATGTTGAACCTTTTGCCAGCATTTTATTAATTTTTAGCACGTATCAAATGAGACTTTATTTCGAATATCCGGCTTCCTGTGGTTAACCCCAATCTGTGAATTTAATTTAAGCTTGTCCGTAATTTATTTTGTTGTTAGTTGAATGAGAGTATTTCAATTTGCGTTGACACTTGAATTAGTTTTTTTTTTTATTTGCATTTGCATTTCGGTTTTTTTTATTAACATTTATCACTAAACTACTAATGATGATGAGTTACAAATTTCATTTATTAAAGTAGAAGTATTTATGAGTTCGACGAGTCCTTGAAACGTCTAGTTGAAAATTTTCATATCTAAATTACATCTTGTCTGGCAATTGATTTAGCTACCATTGTATCTTAACTTTATAAAAGATTTTAACAAATTGAAATAGTTTGTGTTTTTTATAGATATAAGAGTGGGGCATTGAGATATGCATGATAGTGTCAGTGAGTGTGCGTGTGTGTCTGAGTGTGTGTGTGTGTGAGTCATAAGTATTTTATGTTAAATTTACGAAAACTTTTCACTGAACACAAATGGCGCAACTTGCAAAAGAAATACAACACAGAAACAAAAAGTAAAGTTATTAAAATTGTTTACAGTTTGTAAGAGAATTTATGGATAATTTACTTTTATGTCCTCGAGAAATGCAGTTATCGTTTGTCATTTAATACAAATATTAATGAGCCTTACATAGTTAATCTGTATCTTTATTGCATATTATGGCAGTTTGTTGCTCAAGGCAATCTCTTTACATTAATTTTACTTTTTCAGTTATTAATTATACCCTTGCAGCATGTTTTTTTTTTCATTAAATTAACTGTCTGCATTTAATGCTCTCACTGATGACCATTAAACGAACACTTTTAACAATATATAAAGTATTTTTTTAATGGCTTTTAACTCTCGATAAAAGTATTAAAATTGACAAGCCTTATCAAAATTTAATATAATTTTAAACATATTTCACTGCAAGAGTATTAAATATTCGGCATGCCGAGTACAATTAGTCTTTGTTAAAAATGTATTAATTTATTCATTAATTTAATGAATCAAATACTAAATAGATTATTTAAATATAATTGAATTTACGTCTCGCTTACTTGCTGAATTTGTAATACAAATTTTTACGTTTTTTTCAATTTAAGAATTTAAATCGTTTAAATATTTGCACATATGTCCTTTTTTACGGCTATTTAATTATGGCTTAATTGTTATAAGTTGGCATTTAAATTTTCCCCAAGTTTTATTTTTTTTTTTACTTACTTTTATTATGAAATATTATTTATATGAGCCAGAAGTTGTAATTGTAATTGTTCAACCTCGATGATTATTGCAGTTAAAATGTGATTTCCTTTGAGATAATCACTACAAGAATGATATATATACACATTTTGCTTGGTTTTTATTAAAAAATAAGGCTTATTCCCACAACGAATACATATGTTGCACATAGATAAAAACCGAGAAAGAGAAACTGTGCCGTTGGCCGTATAATTGCCACACGACTGAATGAGTCCGAGAATTGAGAATATATATATTTCGTATTAATATCGGTGGATAATTTGTCTGTGTACGTTTTAAAAATGGACCATTTAATATGCTTTTATTTATGCTGACTCATTTGTTATTATATTCATCTTCCGTTTATTGTTGAGTTTTTCTTTTGTTTTTTTTTCCTGGTAGCAAAGTTTATTTAAATACTTTTTGTGTCGAGACAATAAAGATAAAGCTTTTCGTCTGTGTGTGTGTTAATCTGTGTGTGTGTTTTTGATTTATTTATTATTAATATTTGTATGGTTAGAAATCGATGATTTCAATGCGCTGAAACCGCATAGAATTTTAGTAGTATTTTAGTATATTAATAGGTTTATAGATTTAGAAAATTCATCAAGTTGCATTGGTTTTTGTTTCTTTTTGTTTTCTTTCTTTTCTCTAGAGAAAAACTCTCATTTTTCTTTCGTTTTTTTTTTTGCATGTGGGATTTCAGTTACAGTTGCGACTTGGACTTGGACGTGGACTAAACGTGTGCTACTAACTAACGACAAAAAGACTAGAGAGATGTGACAATTTGGAATTCGATTCACGTAACTGGAGTACAACTACAAAATATGCTAGGCGATTAAACTACCCTCCGCCCTCTGCCCACCTCCTACACAGAGGTGGTGATTTGCTCCACAAAGTGCACGGGTCGACAGAGCGATTGGGAACGCTTTAGCCGGCACTGCGGATGGCTGCTTCTTGATGCCAGACAGCTGCTAGTAGCACCTCCGACACCCGCTCCCACTCCCACTCCTGCTCCTGCTCCCACTCCAGCTGCCCGTTGTTGTCGATGTGGCGTCCTCTGCAGCGAGGCGTAGGCGTGCGGCACGTAGATAAACTCACGGGAGGGGGCTGCCACGGCTGGCACGCCTGCCCCATGACGGCAGTTACACTGCTGCGACATTGTGGACAGACCCTCGGGCACGCTGCGACTGCGTGCCGAACTGCCGCCTCCTCCGCCTCCTCCGCTAACTCCTCCGCCATATGTTGTCGAATTGGGACTGCAAGTGCATATGAGTGGCTGCCGGTCTTGAGATCTGCAAATAAACACGTAGCACGTGCCACGTAACCGAGAAGGTGGGGGGAGTAAAATTTAAGAGGTCCTTTCCACACACAAGTGCAAGTGCAGCGATGTTGCTTCAGTTGTCGCCAAGGAGAAGCCAAACAACTCAGCAATTTGTACTACTATGGCTTGACTTGGCTTAAAACAAAAGGCCAAGATTCATTATTTGAATGTACGTTTTGCCCCATAAAATATCATATATCCTGGAAGTATAATCGTTGCTGCAGACATGCAAACAATCCTCAATTCCATTTGCATACAAATTAATGATGCCCCCAAGAATTATTCCAATCGGAAATAATTACACATTTTCAGTTATTGTTTGCAAACACACAGAAACCAAATAATGTGGCAAGAAAACTCTTTAGAATCAGAATTATATAGTTCAGTAACTGAGAATTGCATATTTGGGAATTGCTTAAATACTTCTTTAAGTAATCAGTTAGTAGTACCTAATTGGCCTAATAACAATTTAAGTTGTGGCAGTTGTTTGCAGGCAGGCAAAAGATTATCAACTAAAACATTTAAGCCAAGTTTTACTCATGCCAATAAGCTGATTATTTCAAGGCCAAAAAATGCTGATGTCAGCTAATAATAATAATAATAATAATATTACTCACTTGGGTGATTTGCGACAGCCAAGTTCGTAGGTGCTGTGCCAGCTGCAGTACATTTGGCCATCGCAGCAATTGTGCTGCTGGATGAAGGAGAGGCTCCGCTGCAGACGCTTGCCCATTTTGGCGCCAATGCTGCCCTGGCCCAGCTGATAGGGGGAGCGTCCCTGCTGCATGTCCAGATTGTGACAGGTCAGCTGTTGTTGGTGATGGGGGATGGCATGGCCGTGATTATGCGGAGCAGTCAAGTGATGATGCTGTTGTGGCAGATGCAGAGGCTGCTGATGCATTTGACGTTGGCAATAATGGGAATTGTTGGCGTGATGCAGATAGGGCTCCATTTGATTGAGACTAATGCAGCTGCGACTGAGCAAATCGGGTGCGGGATACTCCCCATAGCCACCATAGTCCATATGCAGATTAGAGCGATTATGGCGCACCGAGGAGTGCCGCATCAGCATTGGTGTGGGCAGGTGACCATTGAGATGTCCGCGCTGCTGCTGCGGATGTTGTTGCTGGTGTTGCTGGTGTTGGTGTTGCTCCTGCGGTTCGCTGATGAAGAATATGATTATGCCAGAGATGGCTGCTGCAGCTGAGCAAATATAATAGCCAGCACGCCCATATTTCAGAGAGTAATCATTGAGAAAGGAGGTGAGGGGCACACTAATTAGCACTGGCACCGACTCCACGCCGCGTATAAAGCCTACAAAAAGCGATAAATATTAAATCCTATCAGATTAAGGACAATCACACAATCACACACATACCCCAAGCTTTGGAGAAATGCTTCAGCTTAATGCGTTCCAGTGCCAAAATCTTCAGTGAATACTGAAAGCCACCCAGGCCAATCCCATACAGCCAGCTGAGTATGCAGAGTCCCTTGTAGCCCATCACAAAGGATAGAAATAAAATGGCCAGCGACACAATCGATATAAAGAGCTGTAAAAAAAAAAACCAGAATAAAGTATTATTAGCCGATAAAAAAGAGCTGTAAATAAAAAACAAAATCAGAATAAAGCATTATTAATCGATAAAAAAGAGATGCACATAAAAAAAAACCCGCATTATGTGTAATCTGAGGATTAAAGAGGGATTAATGAGCAGCTATTTAGATCTACATAGCTCAACCTTATTTCCTAATCTATACATTTTTATTTTCTACACATTCTAACAAGTATTTTTGCTTTAATTTATTACACTTAAAAAATTTAGCTATTTTTATTACTAATTTTATTTTATTTGCAGTTAGTTAGGACTTGCCTGAGCAACAATTTTCGTATTGATCACAAATTGGCGAATCACAAAGCAGCGACGCAGCAGAGCTCCGGCAAGGACCACGCCCAAGGCCATGGAGATGCCGAGGAACGTCTGGAGTAGCACCAGCTCCTGCACATCGGAACCCTCCTTGGCAGCATTGAGGGCCTATAACGAATCACATATTATGGCTAAGAGTGATGAGCTCATCAAAAATCAGTTAAAACACACCATCAGGAACATGGGCGTATAAATGCCAAATGCCGCCACGCTGGAGGTCATCAATAGTATCTTTACTGTTACCGATTTCAGCGATGATATGTCCAAAAATAAATATCTAGTTGGTGATTCCACTTCTGGCACCAACTTTGGCTTCTTTTCGCGCAGCTAAAAAAACAGCGAAAAAATATTAAAAAATTCCATTTGCAATTTCAAATCGGATTCAAATTTCACTCACTTTTTTGCGCTGATTTTTCAAGTGCTGTATGGCCCGACGTTGGGGATGATATAGGGATGCTGGGCGATACATGAGACCCATGAAAAAACTGAGGGCAGTTAGTGCGGCAACGATTTGTAGACCCAGGCGCCAGCCGGCCTTGCCGACGCCCTCTTTGAGGATGACGGAGAACAAAGCGATGCCAACGCCCTCGCCGGACATGGCCACCATTTCAACGAATTGCCGTCGACGCTTAAAGTAATTGCCCAGCATCACCGTGGAGGCTTCACGCACCATGGCAACCCCAATGCCAAACACAATGCCTGCAGAGAAGAAAGTTGCCAAGACAGGACATGGCAAATGAAAATGGTAAGCAACTTCCGCCGCTCCGCTCGAGCTTATAAGTCTTCAGATATATATATATATATATAAACATATATATATAAATATATACATACGCACCATAACTGAAAACAACCTGTCCGAATTCCGTGGCAAATGAAGTGAACAGAATGCCCAACGGCATCACCAAGCCACCCACAATCGAGAGCAGCCGTATGGAGCGCTTTCGACACAAGGAAACCACAAACGGTATGGCCAGCATCGAGATGGACCAACTTAGTGCGCCCAAAAGCTCTGCAAAGGAATTTATTTTTATTTTACATTTAATAAAGAATTTTAAATGTAAGAAAATTAAGAATAACTGTAAGAAATGCCATAATTTTAAGTCTTATTTCAGTTAGGAAAAAAAACTATTTAAAATTATAAAGTAACTGCTGCATTTTAAGCCAGATTTCTGTTAACATATTTTGGTAACTTAAATATACTTAAAAGTTAAATAGTAACTCAAAAACTTTAAAAACTCAGCTTTAAGTCTTTATCCTTATAACTTAAGCTAAGCCAACTAATTTTAGCATTTTTCATTAATTAATATGTGTAATTTGAATAAAGTTAAATTATTAAAACTTTATATATATATATTTTTGGCATCAGCTTAAAACGCTTAAAATACAGTTGAAAATCTTCCAAATTTTATAGCTTTGTTAAAATTAATTTTGCTCATTGCTCCAATAATTTGAGAAATTCTTTTTCAGCAAAAAGTTCATTTTCTACGTGAGCAAAGAATTTAAAAAAAAAAACTGTGAAACACGTACACAAATTTCATTCTAAACTTATTTAATCAGCTTAATTAAATTGTGGACCACGTTTTTCACAAGCATATTATTTATCAAAAACTTGATTTTCTCCACAAAGAAAAACCATTGCTTAATGGATATTAGATACTTTTCCAACTACTTTTCTGTGGCACATTTTCAGCTTTTATCTTTAACAGTTTTTGGACACATAAATTCACTCACCAATGCCACTTGTGTTATGCAAATGTTGCACGGCATAGAACAACAACAAGCCGTAGCTCAGTTGGAGGCCAGTGGTCAGAATGTGTACCAGAAAGGAGACGCCACAAATGATCCAGCCCCAGCCGCCATCCGGGTAAAAGTACTGACAAAACGATACAGTTTGAATAGGCAGTTACAGTTTTAAATGCACTGCACAGCTCACCTGTCGAATACGCGTTGTGTCGACACCAGTGCGACGCAGTGCGGGAATATTGCGATGGAGCAAATGAAACTCTCGATCGGCTAGTGCGGGAAAGGCGGAGTCCTCCTCGTCAGTGATGTGGGAGGGATGATGAGCATCGAAGCCTGGCGGCGCCAAACAATTGAAAGTTGATTAAATGGAAAACAGGATGCATGCCATGCCGAAAAGGGGCTCATTACTCACCCAAATAGCAGCCGCCATTTGGCATAAGTGGCTTTGGAGGTGCCGGGATGCTCCTTAATTGCTGCTGGTGATGGTGCTGCTGCTGCTGCTGATGGTGTTGGTGTGGATGGTGATTGTGCTGCTGCTGCTGATACCAACTATCGCAAGCGCAAAGCTGTGTGGCATATTGGGGGGGCATGGGATTGCACATGTAACAACAGGCATTTAAATTGGGATTGGCATTGCTTGGGCCATACCAACGCGATGCTGCAGCTGCCGGTGGCAGTGGCAGCGATGGTTCAGGATGTGCGGTGGCTGCCCCACAATGACGACTGCAGCCAGCGCCAATGCTCTGCGAATGATGGAGCTGCTGCTGCTGCTCGATGCTGGGCAATGTGGTGTAGCTGCCAAAATTGTCACAATGCCGCTTCGCATTGAGTTGGAGTGGAAAACGCGATGGATTTGTGGCATGACAGTGACGCGCTGTTGGTGGCTGCTGCATTGCTGCTGCTGCTGCTGCTGCTGCTGTTGCTGCTGTTGTCATTTGTGGCTGTTCACAGTGCAGATTGGAGAGACGGGGACATGAGACCCACCAGGCCAGCGGCTGATTGTTAAAACGGCAATCGGGACACAAATAACGTGGCGTATTGAATGTGGCAGCCACAGCTTTTGCCTCCTGCTCCTGCTCCTGCTGTCTTGCTTTGGGACTGGCTGCTGATGTAGCTGCCACAGCGGCTGCTGCTGTTGTTGTTGATGTTGCTGCTAGTGTTGTTGCTGCTGCTGCTGTTGTTGTTGCTGCTGCTGTTGGTTTGTTTTGGGATAGTTGCTGTGGCTCTGGATGCTCACAGGTTAGGTTGTATCTTCGTCACAGTGCGCATTTGTTGCACAGCACGGAGCTTCTGTGCTTGGTTCGCACAAGACTTGAATATGGCCTCAGCTCCTGCTGCTGCTGCTGCTGCTGCTCCTCTGGCTGCTCCTGTTGCTGCTCCTTTTGTGGCACAGCCTGTGTTTGGATGTGTTTGTGGCTGGGCTGCTCGACTGGCAGCAGTTGTGGACAGCTGCCGTAGAGCACTGATGAGGTATTCGATAGCCGGCGATGATAGTAGCTGGTGTGTTGTAAGCGTTGCTCCATATCATTGCCCGCAGCAAGGGGCGTGGCACGTTGCTGCAGCACCAGGCGTGGCAAACAGGAGCTGCGGGTGTCTCTATCACTGCAATCGCAATCGCATGTGCACTGGATGACCATTGTACAACAGAAAGGATCTGTGTTTGTTTGTGTGTGTGTGTTTGTGTGTGTGTGTGTATGTGTGTGTGTTTGTGTGTGTATTTATGTGTCCAGTTCAATGCATACAGCACATGATTTAGCAGCCCTCTTGGGGGTTTCTAGGCCAGCGCCAACCAACTAAAACCAGTTGCGACCATCTCCGACATTTTGGTCCACATCGACGGAGTCAACAATATGTCGATTTTTGTGCCTGTTTTTTTGTTTATTTTTTATTTGTTTCTGCTCGATTGTGTTTTTGGCACTGCAAAAATTGAAAGCGTGCACAATAAATGAATAAATCAAAAGCAAAATCAATTTGTTTACTACACACACGCACGCACACACACACACACACGCACTGAGAACTCAGGCGACACAAGTAAACAACTAAACAAGCAAACACACACTCTTTAACACACAACATACTCCACACACACACACACACACTCCATCAACATATGCACATATGAAATGCATAATTTATTTTGCTGTTTAATTGCGTGAATTTGCTTGAAAAGAGACATTTTTGGCTATAACGTGGTCAGAATTTGAAAGCCTGCTGCATTAGATGGCTTAAAAGCATTTCGGTTAGTGGTATTTCGGTTTTAAGTTCACTTAAATGCTTTTCATCTATATAACAAAATATTAATGCGCATTTTCAATGACAATTCCATTTTTGGTTTTCCAAATTGAATTTTATAAATTCAATTGTTATAATTAAATTGAAATATTGGTCGATTTTATATAAATATTTGATTTCTAGTTTATTTTATGCTGCTGGCCCTAAATGGAATATAAGCCTGATTAGTTGCTTTTTATGGCTTTATGTCTTTATCTATTTCTGATTTGAGTTAGCAGTGCTAATAATAATCTGGTGTTAAATTATACAAATAATGAGATATTTACTCACTCGCCAAGGAATACACATTCATCATTGAAGAAGGTATCAATCATCACTTATCAGTAATCCCAAACACACACAGAGAGCTGCTTTAAGTCGCTCTGCTAACTTGGCTAAAATAAGATAACTGTCAAGTGCAGGACATAATTCAATTTGAACAATAACTGTTTGAGAATTAGATGTGAATAGTGAATAGCTTATGGCCTGTGGCTACCTTTGTGACAACCCAGACAGCTCCACTGATAAATGAAGTAAGCCGTCAAGCAAATACCCCAAAATAACTTCAATTAGAATATTTGCAATTAGTTAACCGAATTAAGACTGCGGGGCCAACAATCAAGTCTGCCAAATGCCAAATGGCCAACCGAAGAGCCACAATGTGCTGGACCGAGGATTAAACCATTATTCGACCGAGCTCTGACTTTGAGAAATTGACCAACTGATTGTTGTAGACAGTTTGGCACTTTTGTTGCCAAAAGTTTTTGTGCGCATTTTATAGAAATTTAACTGAACAAAAAATATTCGATTTGAACAATGACTGAATGTGGGTCACAAGTCAATGTCACAAAAAAAAATATTTCCATAAAGGAAACTTTTAACACATTTTAAAAAATATTATTAATTTTTATAATGCTTATATTTTTATTAAAAAAAAAGTATCTCCAAGAAGAAAATACATATTTTTAACACATTTTGAAAATATTATTAATTTTTATAATGCTTTAATTTTTATAAAAAAAATATCTCTATGAAGAAAATACATATTTTTCACACATTTTGAAAATATTATTAATTTTTATAATGCTTTAATTTTTATCAAATAATTTATTTTGTTTTATTTAGTGTAAAGCAATTAATTTTCACAACTGTTTATATACATATATTTTTTGAAGTGTAGTTTGCATACAGGATACATATAACAATGAAAATTTAAATTGAAATTTGAGGCAGTTTCATTTATGTCTTTTCGTTTCGTTTATATTTTTTTTGTTGTCTTAACATGATCGATTAGTTTTATTGTTGTTATTTATGGAATGACAAAGTCTTGCATAGTACAGTGATGTACCGATAAAGTGAGTCTGCCTTTAAAGATGATAAATGATTCGGTTTGTATGGCTATAAAAAAATACGTGTGCATTATTTTGCAACAGACATGGCAGGTTGCAACCAAAATACCAAAATATATCCTCTGCTCCCACAATTTCCCATTTGATGGTTTCACATAACGATTTAGCCGTAACAAGAAACTTTTTTACAATGCACAACGGCACATTTAAATTGATTGTAAGCAAGCGAGAAGGAAAACCGGAAGCACACAGAAAACAGGCAACATCAATCAAAACGCATTGTACCCGGGCGCCCACGTTAAGCATCCTGATGGGAGGCAAGCGTGTCCTCAACACCAGTCAGTCAGCCAGGCAGCCAACCAGCCAGGCAGCTTAAAAACGAAGCAACAACCAGGAAACCAAACCACCTGCCACATGCCTCTCCTACTACCTGTGGCAGCATAAAATTTAAGATGGCAGCAGCAGCAGCTGCCTTTTCTGTTGCTCTTACGGCCACTGTTGCACAACCAACCCAACAACCCAATACATAAAGACATCCTCTTCTATGCGAAACACTTCCTTGCCACCAAATGTGCGAACACATAAAAAAAATAATGCTCTGGATACGTGACTATGAAATATCCGCTCTACTTAAATATATATATAAAACTAGCACAGCTCAGACATGAAACACACTAAAATTAGTTATGTCCCAGCAATCTGTACTGTAAATAATGTAACGTAACTGTAAAGAATACTTTATTCAACACCAACTAACGGCATTAACAGCTCTTACAATGAATAAGCTTGTTTTGAATGATTGCAAAAGAATCGTTTAATTTATTTATTTATTAAATTTATTTAATTAAAATTAAATCAATGTTTGAATGTGTCACACAAAAGAAAAAAACAATTGATAAAGTAATTTTGTTATTAAATTATTTATGTATTAAAAAATAAATAAGTTACTTTAACAATTGTTTTTTGTTTCCATTCTGTGACAAATTCAAACATTGATTTCATTTTAATTCCGACAATTTAAGACAATGCCTTAAAGTATGCTTTCAAAATGTTCAAATCTACGTTATTTATCCCGAATTAAAATCACATTTATTCCAATAATGTAAAAAGTTTTCTCAAAAAACAAGTAAATCCCAACCAGCAGAATTCTCATTCAGTTTGGATTTTTTTTTTACGCATTTTGCCATTTTGCTAAATGTGGGCTGTAAAAATGTTTCACGGCTCAATCGCTGCTTGATGGATACATTTCAATAATATACAAATAATGCTGATGCCAAAGTCATAAAAATATATATGGAAATGTTATAATAATATTTTTTTTTTACTTGCTTTCATTTTGGTTGAGCAGTTCAGGACTTTATGCACCTTTTGAAAAAAAATATGTTATATGAAACTGTAAGCGATGTGCAAATTCAAATAACTCGAAACGTAGATAATCCCAGTCCACTCGAATGTCCACTCGGTGGGCCAGTCGGCCAGGTTCATGTGTTGACTCAACTGGTCATTGACTTTACGAACTTTATGATGCACTAAAATTAAATACACAACCATATATATACCAAAATGCCATCGTACATTGTGTCTGTGTGTGTATAAAAAATGGATAACTTTTATTTGCCGCAGCGCAAGAGGAGCAGGCAGATGCAGGACCTACGTGGAACAGAAAAGGCGCAAAGTGTTTGTGTCCATTTTTTTTTTCATTTTTTTTTTTTGGATGGGTGGCGTTGGTAAGCCTGGTCAGCTTTTTGGGTTTACTCTGCTGATTAAACATATTGCGGCAACGACAATTTTTACCCACAAAATAAAGACAGCAAAGAGGTGAAATCCAATGAAGGCAACGGAAAGACATCCTGTAATCAGGATTCAGATTTCATTTTGAATCAGGAATTGCAAAAATGTATATTTCTGGAAAAATAGAAAAATACTTGATTCAAAATTCCATTAACGAGAGAACTTAGAATAATAATATATGTAGAACCTTATCTATCTTATAACTATTTTGTCTGCCACTACTTGTTGCACGAACCCACATTTTCAAACCCATTTTACAAATTTCTTTTCCTAGGGTATCAAAAAAAGAAATTCCAACGAGTATAAGCCACAAAATTAAATTCATACCGAGAAGTTTTTTGAGTTGTTTTTGTTTTAGTGCTGATGTTGATTTTTTTCACGCGCTTTCGGGCAAAATTGTTGCAGCAGCGTCTGGTCTCTAGTCCCCGGTCCCCGGTCCCTGGTCCTTGTTCCCTGTTCCCTAGTTCTCGGTCCCTTTGCTGAGTGAGATAATGGATATCATGTTGCCGCTGGGTTTACATTTTAGTTTTACACTTTGCTTTGCAATAAACACATGACATTATGCACAGCTCCTAGCGTTGCATGCACCCTTTAAGAATAATGGCAAGAAAAAAAAGATTCTGTGGGCTGTGTTCCAGAAATCAATTTCGCTTACTTTACAGATATTCAATAAATAAATAAGTATACTAAAAATTTAAATATGTGGTTTTTCTCAAATAAAAAATATATTTTTTATCAATGCATATTTAATTATGTTATATTTATTTTATAAAATAGGAAAAACTCTTTAAATAAAATGTATTTAAGGATGCAAGTTATAAATCTCTTCTCTATGAACCAAAGATAGTTTTATGCTATCAAAAAATCACTTCGACATATTGCGACGAATGCGTTTTCTGGAACACAATGCCAATTCAAAAAGTTCACATTTTATATAGCTGCCTGCCAAAAGGGTACAAATTTCTGATGTCCTTTTGTTCGTTGACTTGTGTCTGTGTTCGGGATAGCATGTGAATGGAAAATTGTCGTATTCCCTGAGGAAAAATAATTCGAATTTTGCTGCCGGCTGGCAACAGAAAATATTAATACTTTTTCATTTACTTTGTGTGCCCGGAAACTCGAAACCAATCCAAGAAATTTGCAGTAAACTTTACAAGTTGTCCAAAAAATGTTGTTTGTCCCAAAAAACTTTGCGCATATTTTATGTGCAGCACTTGGGAAAGACGCCTTGCCAGCTCTGTTCGACTCTGACTAATGGATTTTTGCCTACCGTACTTACATACTGAATCCGCCTCAAATAAAATAATAAAATATATCCTACTAATAAGCCAAATCCATACTCTACATAATCAAATTAAATGCCTTAAGTGGCGCCATAAGCGCCCCAAAATTATGCAGCATTATTTGTGTTACATAAATATCCCTTGGATATTTACTTTACTTGTATTTTTTCTTTTCTTATTTTTTTTGTGTATCAGAATCCGTGTAGCAACATCGCAAGTGCCATTAACCTAACTCAAAATTCCTATCAGAGCATAATTAGGTCGCCCACTGAGCGTGCAACGAGGCAAGCAGTCAAAATCAGCGCGGATCAGGAGCTGGTGCAGGGTCGGAGGACCAGAGCCTCCGTATAAATATTATAAAAAAAAAACAAATTTAAAATGTAAACTTGCTAAAACCTCAAATTTTCCACACAAACACACACATTATATGGCAACACTAATCTCTCAAAAAAGCAGACAGATAAATTGTGCGGGCGACGGAGGTGATTGGATGACGGAACCGGCAGCTGGAAGCTTGGGTGATTTGCGGCAAGCGTGAACCACATCATAAAACGAAAGCAAAACCCTTTCTTGGCTGGGAAATGACACTTCCGCCAACAAAAAAGAAGGCGGCAAAGGCGAAAAAGGCCTAAAACAACGAACATTACAAGAAACGCTGCTGGACGCAACTGGCTTGCCGGAGAGAAGGGGTGGTACGGGTAGGTTGCAGGTTGGGCCAAGGGTTGGGCCTGGGCTTCGTCTTGGGTTTGGGTCTGGGCTTGCCGGATTTCTGGTTTTGATTTCGTGACTTGCTGCCAGCCGGCTGCAAGCGGTTGACTGCTTTATCAACATCGGAGGCAAGTCTGGAAATCGACACAAGCCATTTTATTATTGGCATGCGATACAAAAATGTTTAAGCTGTAGATTTATTACTTTTCCCTCTCTCTCTCTAACTATCATTCTCTCTCTCTCTCTATCTGACTCCAGCTTTTTGTTTATTTCCCTTATGCCTGGTCTGCTGCTTTGTGCTACTTTTGATAGAATCGAATTAGCATGCGAAATCTTTTGTTTGACTAACAATGTGTCAAAGTGTGTGAGGAGAACGCGTCCGTCTTAGTCAAGGCAATCCCCCCCCCCCCCCCCACACACCCCGGACACAGACCCACAGACCCCGGTGCCTGCAGGCTATTAGGCTGATGGCAACACAGCTGTGGCAACAACGCTACCCAAATTCAGAGTTATAGCCACACACTGCTGGCCATTCAAATGGAAACCGCTAATGGTCCTCCTCTCGTTAGCTCATAAAATAGCCCATAAACTGAATTATGGCTCGAGTGACCATCCATTAGAGTTGGGTAACTAACCGTAAACCCCTGGAATGTCGCTTGAAAACTAATACTTTTAATTGCTCACCTGGCAGCAAAGGTCCATTTAAAACAATAGAATTTACCTGGGGCTTAAAATTCTTATTTTTTTGGCTTTAAAAATCAATTTTTAAATGAGGAAAACTTTTGGGCATATTATGCAAAATACTTTAATATTTAAGCCAACAAAAATAATATGTTAAACAGCAAATGAATGTACGTTTGTTGACAAAAATTAAATATTTAAAAATATATCGATTTATTTGACTATTTGAACTTTCTCTTTGAGATTGTTTAATTTAGACTTGTCTCTGGCTAAAAGTTTTGGTTAACGAGTAATCCAATATAAATTGCAATTGCATTTTAATTGCTTAAGCTCGAGTGAACAAATAGTACAAATTTTTTTTATTTAGTTGGCAATACCACTTCAACAAGTTGGCCATGTTCAACGAGAAGTTTTCCAATTATTATCGGAGCTGTCAAACAATGTTTGGCTGCTTTCCCCATGTGCGATGCAGAACAACAATGAAATTTCTGTCTGGTTGTAAAATATTTAGCAACCAGTTGATGAACAATCCGTTAACAAGAGCATATTAAATTGGAAATTGAATTTTGGCAACATGTCAAAGTCGCTGATAATTTAAGCGAAACTATGAGGAATGAATAGCAGTTTCTAAAATTATGATTACAGTAGATAAATATTTTATTTTAGATATCTAATCTTGATATCTCTTCTCTTAAATTGTACTCAGTTCAGCTTCTGATATAATAATAATATTGTTCAAATGATAAATGTATTTCCAAGCCAATATAAATCTCTGCAATCGTTGAAATACAATTGTGATAAATGGTATCAATAAATTTCGAAATGTTTTCGTAAATATAAAAATGTAAAAACATATTTATCATAATGATTTACGAATTTTTATGCGCACAAAAAATGTTGATTACATTTCGAAAATGTTGACTTATTTTTCGCTTATTATTAGTTAATTTATCAATTTTGATCAATTTAATATTTGGGGCACTCTAAACGAGTGGTTGGCATTGTTTGGGCCCAAAGAGTGATTATCAATTTACTTAGCCATGCTGCTGTCCATCTTAGAAAATTGTTTGTCATCTTAGCCAGGCTAACAGTGGCTGGTTAATTAATGTTAGTTTGCTTTGATGATGTTTTTGCTGCTGTGGCTTTTCCATTTATTGTGTTGACCTTTCTGGCAAATGCAACTTGAACCAATACGAGGAGAGGGGGGGGGCATCGAGTTGAGTAAGTAGACCAACAGCTTGTGCTAAATTAGCAAATGACATAGTCAACATGGCCAACATAGCGGCGCCTTGTGCTCCACAACTCATGCCTCCTGGCTTTGTCCCTGCCGCAGCCCCCATGCCGCATACCTCGCGAAGGCCTGCTAACCCACAAAACAACGTGCAATGCCGACACCATTTACAGCTTACTTTCCACCATCCATCCTCCCGCCCAACCTCACTCCATCTCTCTGTCAGCCAACCCACTCTCTTGCCCATTACCCCCTTTGCTGACGCCTTTGCGCTGACACAGAACATTATGCCGACGGGCAATGCTCTTTTAAGCATGCCGCTCTGAATGTAGCGAGGCAAATGAGCTTAAGGGGGTTGGGAAGAGGGGGAGGAAGGGGAAGAGGGGAGAGGGGTTTCGGTTTGGGTGCTCCTGGTGCTGTGCTTGTCTGTAGCGAAAGTGCCTGAAATACGCGTAACAATGATGATTATATACAGGCATATATATTTATATATATATATATATATATAAACATACATATTTATATATATATATATATATATGTACTATATAACGGACTGCTGCTGTGGCTCCTCTCATCAAAATGTGACAAAAAAAAAAGAAGAAGCAAACAAACAAAGAGCTAAACAAAGCAACGGTGACAGAGACTTTGGCTTCCACGCGGCTTTCATTAGTCGCAGTCAACCTACGAATAACTTATCTCCTAACTCCCCTCACCCACCCCCCCCCCCCCCTCGCAGCATAAGCACCCCACCTAGAAGATCCCATAAACGTCCCGCTGATAGCTTCTTTACGTCTTGGGTCCAACTTCAGACGCTGCGCCAGCTGACAGTGACACACACATAGCTCTTTCTTCCCCCCCCCCCCCCCCCTGCTGTCATTGGTCCTCGCCGTAAGTCACAAAAAAGTAAGAAAAATATGCAAAGGCAGCAGGAAAAATATTTTAAATTGAAATTCTGTTTATCGCGCTGACGAAATCGTCCAAAAAACGGACTAAATTTGCAATTCCCAAAACCGGAGACCCTTAACCGGAGACCAGAGACCCTCTCTACACACACACACACACACACACTCTGTGGTCTGGCCTGTTTGGCTTTGCATTGGCTTTTTTGGGGGTAATTCAATAAAGTGGAAATGATGCTCATCGTCAACGTAATTTGCTTTCGTGGTTTGCACAAATCTGCCAAGGAGCAACTAAACTGACTACTGATATGCGGGCACAGACTGTGCCCCCGTAAACGTGCCACTTCAATGCCGTTAATCGGTTCTTCATATCACATCAAACGGAGAGCGAATTGCTGAAAGTTGGCATCATCATCATCGCCAGCGACAACATAATCTGCCAAACTTGGCAATCAGTTGGGTTAGGGATGTGCCATTTGCCCATCAATTCGATGTTTGCTTGGCATCAAATATTCACATTCACATAAAATAAGCATTATTTTAGTTTATTGTGTTTCAAATTTAAAGCACCAATTTGAACAAATTTATTACGAGAATTTCTAATGTTTCACGTTCTTCAATTTTAGAGAATTTAATTGGTTTTTCCAATAAAGATATTTTTACTATTCCTTTTTGTTAAATATTTTAATAAAAGCATTCAAATAATCTTCATAAGAAAAATCAAACAAAGCTAATATTTTAGGACTGTAAAATACTAAAAAGAAAAAAAAAAGAAACTAACAATAAATAATAAATTTCAAATTTAGAAGTTATGCTGCTGGCAATTTGTAAAATGAATTTGAAGCCTTCAAATATATAAAAAAAAAAATGGCAAACATAAAAGTTAATTAAAGCAAAGGATTGTAAAATGTAAAATGTACACCAAATAAGTGTTTGCTCAGCAGGATAAATTGTGGCTGTTGCAAAATAGATGTGGCAACAAAAATGACTTGGACCCATGTCCATCTCTAATAGGGATCATTTGCTGGCGCATTAGCAGCTTGTGAGCCCGTCGCCATCAAGTGGCAACGGAATAAGCGGTCCGCGACAGACGCCGGTTGACTATGGGACTGCCAGAGAATATAGCAACGCTGCCAAAGAAACCGCGCAACCAAACCAAATAGCATCAAGCCAAAAACTCAAGCAAATCACACACACACACACACAAACACAGAAAAGGCAAATGCTGAATGAGTGGCCGGGATGCTGTTGCTGTCTCTCTCTCTGTCTCTCACTCTCTCGCTCTAACTGTATTTTGTAAGTGAGTATATGGGCCGACCCCATTACGTGCCAAAGCACTAAAAACATGAACAGGCAGCAACCCAAGCGCCGCCACAGGGTGTTCCAAGTGTGTGCACAAGTGTTTGTGTGTGTGAAATGTTTTTGTATTTGTATTTGTGCATTTGGGCCTACAAATATGAGTGAGCTGCGCTCGTAAATTTTGTCATATTTTCCCGTCTTTCATATTCAACTTTTCCCGTGATTTGGTTTTTGTTTTTATTGCTGTTGCTGTTGTTGTTGTTGTTGCTCTTGCTGCAGCAACAGCGTTGCTGATGCCTTTTTTTTAGGTGCCTCATTTTCTTGTTAATGTGCCTGACTTTTTGTTCTGTTTTCTTTTTTATTATATTTTTGTTTTTTTTTTATTTTCATTTTGTATTTTAGCAGTCCATTAAAAAATGCGGCCGCACGCACAGTTTGACATGCACTTTTAATCGATTACAAAGGAGAATGAACCGCAAGAGTAGCAGCAGCAGCAGCAGCAACAGCAGCGACAGCAGCAACCACAACAACAAAAATTCGATGCAAATTTCTTGGCACACGATTTTCCATATTTATAAACATTTTTGTTTCTCCATATTTTTTTTGGCACACACACGCAAAATGTGTGTCTACTCATGCAAGTGAGTCGCTTTGTTTGTGTTGGTGTGTTGTCTTTGGGGGACTTTTTGTTATTGTTGTTGTCTTGCTGACGCTGCTGCTGCGGCTGCTGCTGCTGATGTCTGTGGTGCGATTAAAGTTTATTTTTGCTGCTTTAATTGAATAATAAATTAAGCGAATGGCCCCAAACACTCAAAGACTTCGGCCTGAAAATATTCAGTAATCGAGAAAGTAACGGTAACTACGCAGCAACAAAGCTGACAATAAGTACACGGAGGCCATAACGACAACAACAACTAGTCAAATTCCCAGATGGTCGCTGTCACCCTCTCTCTCTCTCTCACTCTCTTTCTCTTTATGTGCATGTGTAAATCTCAGTTATTAAATGCCTTAAATGTCTGCGCTTGAATCTAATTAAATTCTCTTTCATTTACAGTTATGCTTCGTTAAATGCCTCGCTTTCCCGTTATTATTGCTAACTTAAGGACAATCTGCCGTTTTCTATACTCCAAGCTGAAAAAAACAGTAATATTGCCTGAGCAAATGTTATCGCTTGACTAAATAGAAATAATTTTTATTATTAAATTCGAAAAATCAACCACATTTGGCGCATATATTTGCTAATTGTTGTATAATTTTTGTAAGAAATTTAATTAAAAATTCATTAGGCATTTGTTAAGCAGTTTTGAACATGAAATGCATAAAAAAAACAAAGCTTTATATAAACACACTCAACTCAATTTGAATTGCTGGAGAACAAACAATAATGCTGAACATGTCCACTGGGAATACAAGCATTTACCTGTGTCTAAAATGGGATTCTATCATATTTGTGTACACAAATCCGAAACATACAACGGGCTCCAAACAGGATGAATAATTTTTGGGGGGGAGAGCGCTCGACTAGGAGTTTCCCTGCTGAGACACAACAAATCTTTTTGAACTTATTTGGTACTTATGCAAATACTCTATCCCCAAAATAAACATAAATTTTAATAGCAATAAATATTTAAATATTTGCATATAAATATGCAGCTAATTGGCATTTTATGTCTATGTTTTTTATTTTTAGCACATTGTTAATTTATATAGTTTGAGTGTGTGACGAAGTAGGATTTGTTGAGTGCTGTGGCATGCATCGTTGCATATTGTAACACGCTTTGTTACCCCTAAAACAGCAGCTGAAGAGCGGCTGGACTAAAAATAACAAAACATTCTCTACTAACAAAAAAAGAGAGTAGAAAAAGAAAACAAAATTCAGGTAAGCTCGAAAAGGCAATGAATATAATAAACAAATGCGTTAATATGGCTCGAGGCAACGCTTTAAGCCAACATGATTAAAGAGCAAGTAAAAATAATTGTTAAACATTTAAGGATGTGGGTTTCCCAGCAGATAACGAGGAGAAGCTGAACAACAAGTGAAGTGCATTACAAAATATGTAATTTAATTTTGGGCCACAGAAAAACACTTCCATCATTAATGGAAACGTTTTTAAGAGTGATGTGTTAAAGAAGTGAGTAAGGAGTTGGGGGAAGTGTGTGTGTGTGTGTGGATGTGTGTAAGGACAAAGACTGCATTGTGCTGCAAATAGATAGCCGTCTAGGAACAGCTAAATTCTAGTACAAAATGCAGAAGCTGCTTCAAATTTAATCGGTTTATGTGACAGTTGAGATGCGGCATTTGTGGTTGGGCCGGATTGGGTCTTTTTTAGGGGGGGAAGGCAACACTTGACTGGCACAATATAACGCACTAAATCATAAAGGATCAGCTGCTATAAACTGCATGGCGAATGGAAATAGCTTTTTGTTGCCCTTCTAATGTTTCACGGCAAACTTGAAGTGAAACCCGAAACTAAAATTGGCCGAGGTTGCGGCTAAAACTGAAACTGAAGTCGAGTGGATGTGAATGCATTTTGGCCAGTGCTTAAGACAGATACCAAGTCCTGGGGGCTTTACAGTAGCTATAAAGGGAGCACACACACACACACACACACACACATACACATAAACATTTAGCTCGATAACTGTCAAACTTTCTTTGGGGTAAGCAAAAGCGTAAAGGAGAATTGCAATCCAGTACAATTTGGAAACAGTGTGCGATGGCTCTTTTGGCCAGCTATAAGTGAATAAGTTATGACCCCGAAACGGTAGTTAAGCCAATTAAGATTTGCTTTTGCCCAAATATCAAGAATTGCCTAAATGGCTCTATTTGTTAGAGCTGTCATAAGCAAGATTTTCTAAGGCAATCCAATTTTTTTTTGATATCATAAAAATGTGTTCCCCTTGGTTTTACAAGGCACTCAATCAAATAATCGGCATACAATAATAATATTTATTGTTTGGCAACCTTTTATTATAATTTAAGTACGTCTTTAGATTTATTCAGAATATAATCCCATTTTATGTGTAATCAAATATATCAATCCTTTAACTGTTTAACTAGCTGAATCGAACGCAATTTATTCTCATTTACATTTATACGATTTTAAATTTGAATTTTCACTTGGTTAACTCACATTTCGAATGAATTCCCATCTAAACTGCTCTCAATCAATAATTTTCACTTTTCATTCATTTGAATTTTGAATACGCAACGGAATTCGTCAAAACTCATTTGTAAACATCGAAAAAGGTTTTGTTCACCGGATAAGCAATGTTGCATTAAAGTCCTCAACTGGCGAAGAACACGTTGCTAAGCCATTTTCCATTTCGACAAAACAAAATTCATCTTTTCACCAAAAATTCTTCAATTTCAGTTGTAAACCCCCCGAGCCAAAAGTGTTTTATTTTTTTTCTCATTCACCCCTCAAAATGAACTGCTTGGAAATTTGCGCAATTTCACTTAGAATTGAATACAGGTAAAGGAATGTGCAAAATATCAAGTATACGACTGTAATAAGCCCTGTAAAAATTTGAGTTAGAAAAAGGGCAAGTGTGAAAAAATTCTAAAAATGCTCCAAATGTGAACAGAGTATTTTTAAAATGTAAATAGGAGATTAAATTTGTTTTTCAAGTTTTTTTATAGGATAATAATTTTATTAACTCTTATTTTCTAAACCAGATTAACCTTTATATTCAAAACAGAATGTTGCGTTTTATGGGTAATAAAAAAAGGTCTTATTATTTTTTTTTTAACCAGTTGAGTTCACAGCTGAGGGTTCCCCTATGCTCGTATAACATATGGGTTACAACTCGAGAAAATGCGAAAACAAATGCAATATGACAGATGGAAATTGAGGGTGAAAACAAGTGACAGAGTCGATGGCACTTGATGCTTTCGATTGATTTTTGACACATTCACGAATTCGCATTCGCATTCGCATTCGCATTCAACATTTGCACCGTTTGCACAGCTGTCGACTGTCAACAGAGCAAATCCAAACAAAATCAAGCAGCTCCATGCAAATTTCACACCCTCCTCTTGACCCCAAACACCAAACCCCAAAGACAAACAAGCTGAAATCAACGAGCGAAATGTTAATTCCAAAGTGAGTAAATCAATATTTTTAATTTGCTCGACTGTCAATGGGCAAGCAATAAATGTAAATATCACAAGTGAAGCACGTGTATGGAATGATGGTTGACAGCTTATGCCAATCAAGCATAAATGCCATCAATAATACAAAACGCATTTACAATAGCAAATGGAAAATGTGCATAAAAAAAAAATCTGCAAAATTATATAAAAAAAAAGATATATATAAGAAGCTTAGCAGAGCGCATTAAATTGCAGTCAGCAATTCAATGTAAAACTCGCAGTCTGCCAACGTAACCAAACAAATAGATACATCACAAAAGATACAGATGCAGATAAAAGTAACAAATGCAGCTGAAGTTGTACTAATTGGAGATGGATTACAAACGGCAGCTTCTTGCTGGCTTTTGAATTAATCGTTGAATGACTTCCCCCTTTCCGCAGACTTAAATAATAGAAAAAATACACACAATTGCTTCGCTGGATATTGTTGTCGCAGGACTTAGGGATTTGCTACTGCTTCGCATTGTCTTCCCAACTCTGCCTCGAGCAGCACTTGTTTTGGCCCATTTGTTACATAAACATGGCTGGGCTAAAAAAAGGTTTTTCGACAAATCAACCTGATTGAAATGGATGGTAGGATATTTAATCACTGAGTCACAAAAATAGAACGACCGTCTTTCAATTTATTTTACGATTTTATCCAAAAGTAAAATTAAATTTACTGAATTTTAAAGTCCATTTAAAATCTGCTGAGAATGACCCAACCTGTGCAGAGATTTAATAAACTCTCTCATCGAGGGAATTGCGTGTGCCGTGTGAGAAGTGCTGAGCAATCTCAATCTCAGTAGAGCATTTGCATATTTATCCGTCTGTCCAACACATCTGCCATGAGGAACTTTGTTGAGGCGTCTGCATCCTTTCAGACAGGCGAACGGGGACGATGGCGCATTTTCCCGTTGTGACTGTCATCAGCTTCCGAATCAGATGCTTTCTAAAGTGTTGAATATCGGATGTCCGCTCCGGATGCCAGCTGGTCTAGATTGTCCCGACCACTACTCAGTCAGTGACTTATGCTCAATCTCATTTGTATGTCATACTTTCAGTTCACAAACTTAACAAATTGGCTTGGGGCAATTTTTAACATATTATCGAAATTATCCTCGCTAAATCACTTTCACTCTGCATAACAAGTAATCGCACAAAACATCTCCCAAACTGAAGATGTGGAGAATTAAGAAAATATAACTTAATACAAACATTCCAGGAATACTCCGGCAATGTCATCATTTAAGCGGAAGCCCAACTCAATTACGCTCTGTGTGCAATTAAAGCCAACAATAAGTAAGCCAAGATAATTAATACATTGCTCTGCCTTCCACAAAGGGGTCCCGAATTCCTTGATTCGAGTGCGGCCAGCATAACGAGAGACATAAACACATACATATATACATACAATGTGACATGCAACAAATATACATATATAACTGAGCAGTAAGTAAGTTGCAAGAAGTATTTATCGTAATGTTGGTTGGATTTAACACAGCTTCAATTCCTCAACGACATCTTACAAATTGTAAATTTATAATTATCGTGTTTCTGCTTTGAAATTTCATATTGTCATTATTTATACAAGCTTAAATTAAATCTCAATTTCTCTATTTTGTTTTATTTTAATATCAACTTAAGTTTGTAACAAAATAATTTATTAGGTGACATTTGACACGGGTCATTTGACATTTTTGTTCCCAGCATTAACAAAATGATAATGTCAAAATGTTTTCAAGATGTTGCCTCAAGTAAATTGGCTTTAATATCATTTAAGATACTCGTATCTAAATGTCATTAACAAAACTCAAGCCATTTTCCTCAAGGTAATCCAATCTTGCAACACACACATATGTTAGTTGCAGCTCTCGGAAATTTCATATTTCTTGTGTGTATTTTATATTCAAATAGAGATCGTAATTTGTTCATTTGTTAATTTCATTTTATTGCTGTGATAGCTCCAATTACGTTTTGCAGCTGCAGCTATATTTGTCATGAAATGTTATTAATTTATGATTTGACTTCAAGCGCTCTCCACGGGCGCAAAATGTGCTAATAATAAAGATTCAAAAGTGAGAAAAAAAAAAAAAAAATAAAATAAAAAACCAACAGCAGCAGCAGCAGCAGTGCAAACACTATAAAATAAAAGCTTCAGCGCACTTTTAATCTAGTTGAGACTTTTCAGCTCCACACCTCCCCCCCACAACTCCGCATGCCACCTCCTTCAATAGTCGTGCAGTGGCGCTTATGTTTAATGCATGCCACAGTCAGTTCGTGGCAGTTGTAAACGTAACCAGGCAACAACTGCGGACAGCAACTATGACTGGTCTTAATCGCAATTGCAGAGCCAGTCAAGCAAACGCCAAGACCTGAGACCTGAGAACACAGGACTGACTACTGAGCACTGAGCACTGAGCTCCGAGCACTGAGTACTGCATAAGGAGACCTGGCGACCCACTGTATAGAATACAGTGATTGCTACAAGTGTAACAGCAGGTGGTGAGCGGTTGACAGGGGGGGAGGGGAGGTAGGGAAACTCGTGAAAACTCTACGGGGGGCTAAAACTCACACTGAATGCTTGGGTGGACAATTGCTGTGTAGGGCATTTTGTGGCTGGTCGTGCTGATGTGGTAGGGGAGTTGGAGGTTATACACATACACACACACATACATACATACACACGCACACCACAAATGTCGTCCTCGCACTTGGCTTTTATATTCAAATTTTAACAAACCTCACGCAATTGTAGAAAACGCAACGCGTCGCAGCAAATGTCAAAAAAAAAACAAATGTAAATAAAAAGCCAAAAAAAAAAACAAAAATTAAGGAAAACTTGTAGATGCGACCTCGAAGAGCAACAGTCAACGACGACGACTACGACGATGGCTGTGGTGCGGTGGCAGCAGTAAGACGTTGCGACGGACTGACGACGACGCCGCTGACAGCTGGAGCACGACGCGACGTAGCAAAAAGATACGACACCAGATATAGGCGCACACACGCAGGCACAAGCACAACACACACAACACACAAGCCACAAGACAGAGGCACACTGGGCACTGAGATGGCAATTTGTTGTCCCGGGTTATCCCACTGCGACGTGGAGACTAACACGCCGCGCAGCCAAAATTACACTGAAACCGTTTGTGAATTTGAACTCCAGCAGCAGCAGCAGCAGCAACAGCAGCAGCAGCAGCAGCAACAGCAGCAGCAGCAGCAACAGCAACGACAGCAGCAGCGGCAGCAACGTCAGCAGAGCCGGGACCGGCAGACAAAAAACCGACCAAATTTACAACGGGATCACAATAAACGAGCGGAGCCAGAGCAGAGCAGAGCACAGAAAATACTCCATAGTGTGTCTATGGTAACCGAAGGCAGCGCACGAAAGCCTCAGTGCCCTGGCCCCAACCTCAGTCACAATCCCAGTCACAGTCCCCGTCGCAGTCGCTGTCGCCGTTACAGCACCCACGGGGGGAAAGGAGATGCTAGGCCAGGCATCCATGCAAAATAGCCAAAATAGCTAAAGTTGCGAAAGAGAAATGACAGACAAGCAAACACAGAGAGAGACGGACAAAGAGAGAGAGAGAGTGGCCCGCGCAAGAGCTTCATTGACAAATGCAAACGCAGAGAGCGTAAGTGCAAGGGAGAGTCAGGGGAAGAGAGAGTCAGAGAGAGCGAGCTTTTTCCAGGCAACTCTCACCGCGCATAGACCAAAAAACCGAAAACTGAAAACTGGAAAACTGTTAATATCAAAATGCCTTTCAACTCTCACGCAATGTAGGCAAGTCTTTAGCGTGTTTTAATACCCTTACTCAGGATAATATAAAAATGTCACAATTTATGTGACACTCTGTTAATATTTTTACTATTTACTATTACTTATAGAAAAGTTGTTAAAATAATTAATTGTGATTGCTTACATAAGAGAAAAGCTATGGGAATAATTCTAAATGCTAATCACATTTTTTTAATTTCCAAATTGACTTTATTTAACTTAATCAGAAAAATACTTATTATAAATAAATATGTTTTCAAGAGTATTCCATATTCGATGCAACTTGCATTGTTACTTTTTCTTTTTCTTTTTCTTTACCTGCTCCCACAACATTCCAGCAAATGAGAGCCAAAAGCAACAGTAAGCAACAACAACAACAGCAACAACAACAACAACAACTTTGATGTTCAAAGATTTGCTAGATTTGCTTCAATGCGTATTACTACGTGCATAAATACCCATAGATAGATACCCATACTCTGCTGACTGGCAGATACTGGTAGTGGTTACTGGTAGTGCCTTATGATTTTTGACTCGTAATTGAAATTTTATACTTTGTTAGTTTTGCGAGGGCGGAATTCAGGGGTTCAAAGTACGATGAAAGTGTTGTTGTTGTTGCTGCCGCCGAGCAGCTGACAAACTGACTGAGCGCCAACTGTTGATTGGTATGTAAACTGGCCGTGGGGTAAAACCTCCCCCTTGGCCACCACCCCCTTGTGTACTTTGCGTTTTAGTTGTGGTTGTGGTAGTGGTAGTTGTTTTAGGCTTCGTTATCCTGACGGTTTCATGACCCATTCTGCTGTCTAATGAAGCGCTTCAGTAAGCGTAGGCAGTCAACAGCCGCTGGGCAAGTGAACCGAATGTTTTACACCTGCCCAAAAGCTTTCTATTTAACCGCATGGGTCAAGTCCGATGGGGCAATTGTTTTGGGGTTGGCCTTATAAGATATTTATTCGAGTAATGTAATTGCTTTCACAATTGAGCAATGAAAACGAACCACTTAAATTCCCACAATTTTGCTTTGGTTTTTTTTTTTTGAGGCCAACGTAAACCAATAAGACCCAAACTATTCAACTTGGGGTCTTGCATATCGAAGCATGATTTGATATTATGCAATACTTTGATGACTCGACTGAAAAATGACTGTAATCATGGCAAACATGGCAAAAAAAAAAAACATTTAAAAACCAAAATGCTAATAAAATAAAAAGAAATGAAAAAAAACAGCCTAATCGATTTGAGAAACTTACCAATTCCACTTTTCAACTTTGAATAGTTATTAAAAAAAATACTTTGGCAAAAATGTTTGGTGTTCAATAGATTTGTTTATTGCATTTCAGTTTTGAGTT
Organism: Drosophila dives; assembly: GCA_035042365.1. NCBI lineage: Eukaryota > Metazoa > Arthropoda > Insecta > Diptera > Drosophilidae > Drosophila > Drosophila dives. Next base: position 760,975 of record JAWNLJ010000416.1, on the reverse strand, counting down.
TCGTATATTTATAATATATATATTTAAATTTATTCTTGTTTAAGAATTATTGAGAAAACAGTTTTGCTTTTTATTTAAATAGTATACAATTCGCTTAACTATACAATTATAAAATCAGTTTTAAATATTGTAAAAGAAAAACAAACAAAATTCAACTAAAACGATGTAAACAATGTTTTTGCGCATTCGCATTTTAAATATATATAGTATGTATGTATGTATATGTATGTATGTATATATGTACTCGTATGTACTAAATGTTTAATGTAACTTTCCTATTAATGCTTTTTCATTGTAAAAACTTAACAAATGTTTTGCAAACTTTATCATTTATTTATTTTCGTTTTTTTTTATTTTCTTTATTTTTTTTCTTCAATGAATCTTTTTACTTTTTTTTGTAATTATTGCAAAGCGTTAGAATCGTTTGTTGTATTTTGGTTTTATCTTAGAAATAACCGTAAGTATTATGTATAGATACAATAAGTATGCATGTATTATGTAAGTATGTATAATGCTTGCTGAGAGACATTCAAAATTTACAAGAGGGATTACCTAATAATGATATTCAAATAAAACACTTTCCTATATATGGTTTCTACTCTGCTCTGAACTCTGACCCGTTTTCACTACACTTCCCCCGTTCCCTTCATTAAAGAAATGGTAAGAATATATATGAAGCAGAAAAAAAGTTAAGAGCTGCAACTTTGAAGAACAGCATCTGAATATATATGGAATTTAAACGCTGACTAAAGCAAAATCCGTTTAGAGATTCCCCCATTTTTTGTGCTTATTTAAGTATTCTCAACTCCGTCCACCCCTTCTCGAACTCCTGGCCAAGCTTGTTGTTGATTCCACGTTTAAAATATGTAATTAAAGTTGAAGCTGTTTTATTCATCCATTTTTTTTTTTGCTCACTCTGCTAATTTGTGTTTTGTGTGTTGATGAGAAAAACAGCCAAATGGGAATTTTTCATTTGTTTTTCTAAAGTTTTTTACAAGTATGCGCAATGTTTTTCAGTTCGCAGCTTTTAACGCTAATGTCAAATAAAATGGTCCTTGGGATGTAAGTACTTATTAACTGTAAAGTTAACGCGTGCCTTTAAGAAGCGATTGCCAAATGTTGAACGCTCCACTGAATTTAAAGCACATATTTTTTGCTTCGTTTTTTTTTCTTTTGTTTTTTTCTTATTTGATTTTATAGATCTGATGTCTGGCGCTTTTTCTAGAGTTTTCCTAATTAGAATTATACAAAGTTGAAAAGCATCATAACATTTGCACAGCACGAGCCTAAATCGAGTTAGCTGAGATTGTTTTCGTGTGGGGTTAGCAACCAAAATACTAAAAGCTCAGCAAAAACTTTTCAGTTACTTTAGCTTGAAAAAACAGTAAAATTCTTTGATGTTTTCACTAAGTTCTAAATGAAATTAAAGCTTGCGAAACACAATTGTTATCCAACAATACTTAAGGAACTGGCGAACCGATAAAAATCAATTTGTTATTTTATTCTGGTAACTGCGACTGTTAAAATTGTTAGCTGTACATTTCTGGCTATATATGTGGATGTGTATCAAAAAATGTATTGATTAGGTTTTTAAATAAAAAACCTTCATTATTAAAAAACGTTGTTTGGTATCTCCTCAAAATGCCAAGCAGTGTGCCGTGTTGCATTATTAATTGTAATAATACTTATATAGCTATAGTAATATGTATGTCATGATATGGCCAAATATGGGAGTCTAGTTAGCGTGATAATAGTTTCATAATTAATCATTAATAGTTGTCATACGTATGCGAAGGTTAATATTTGATAGGTTATAGGCTAAATATTGCTTGATGGGTTTGAGAACGCTTTCCCCATGTTGTTCCGCTCTTGGTTTTAGAGGAACGCCTTCTTAGTGGCTTCCACAGTGGTGCTCGTGGTGGTGGTGGTGCCGGTGCCAGTGCTATCCTTACCCAAACTGGCGGTTGTAGAAACCGCTATGCTGGGCACCGCTGGCAGTGTGCCCGATGCAGCTGCTGCTGCGGCACCAACAACTGTTGCTGTTACCGTGCCCGCTAATGTTGCTGGTATTGTGGACACCAAAAAGGGCGGAGGCGTGGGCGTGGTCGTGGTCGTCGCTGCTAGCTGTGTTGGCAAACGAGGCTGAAATGTGGGCTTACCCATGGCCAGTGCCGGATTCAAGTCCAACATGGTGCGCGGACTCATCGCCACGATGCTGGCTCCCAAGGGACCTGTGAAGAGTTGAGCAACTGTTTGATTTTAGCGTAGTTTAACCATATCGCAGAAGAATGTAGAAGAAGAAGGAGGTAGAAAGACAGCAAGAGAGCAACATATACATATAAAGAGAAAGAGAAAGAAAGAGTGGAAAGAAAGAGAGAGAAAGAGAGAGAGAAAAGGCATATTTATTAAAATTGGTTAATATATTTGTGTTGAGTGTGGAAATCCAAATTCGATTTACTTATTTCAATTTCAAGGGTAGACGGTTAATACAGGGTGCACTTGATACTACTCATTACAGGGTGTGTGGGGGTAAAACACAATACATTTACAAGACACAAGACATACACATATACATACAATATACACATTATCCACACACACACACACACACACACTCACACACACAAACGACACAGAATGTTGCACATTGTCATTTCATATTAGAGTAATTAATTACTAATCTAGGGTTAATGTCACACTCAAGTGATACGCACCGCCTCCAGGAGAGGGGCAGACATGCAGCATGCAACAATGGAAACAATCAACTACTTTTTGGATTGTTGAGGGGGTTGCTTCAAGTGTTTGCAAACTTTTCGAATCAACACTTGGAATGTTTTAGGGGTGTGAAAGTTACGGTTTAAGTTTGGTTATAAATTTTTGATTTCTTGGCGGGATTGCTTGCTACAAACTAGATAGTTGCATCTGGTGGGAGTTGTTTTTGTATGGCCAGCGCCTAGACTACATGGAGTAAATAGGGGTTTTTTGGTTTACGGTTAGGGAGTAGAGTACAAGTATTTAGTGTTATATATAAGAAATATATGGTAAACCAACACACCCGCCCTGTACAATCCGTTAGATTTTTGCATAGCCTGAGAGCATGAGAGATGAGCATTTAACGATAACGATTACGATTTCGATTTCGATTGTATTATGTATGTTTTTCATTGATTGTTTTGTTAATTTATTTGATTTTCAGGTTTTGATATTTTTCTTGTCTTTTTTTGATGCTTGCTTTTGAACTGTAATTTCAGTTTTTGGTACTTTTGGAATACAAATTACAAAATATGAAGTGGTCTTTTTTTAGTCGAAAGTGAACGCCATATCTGAAAAAAGTTCGAGATAATACAAATATGTTGGTCATACTAAGACTATAACAAATTCAATACATATACGTAACTATAAATTGTATATTGAACTCTTGCTGAGCACTTCAAATAACAATGAAATATTCAGTAATATTTATATATAAAATACGCACACGCAGACACACATAAAGATATACATCAAAAGAGAGAGATATAGAGAGAGAGAGAAAGATATAGGGATACTTGTAGAGTAGATAGATGTATATATATATAGAATTATATATGTTTGTATGTATAAAGAATAGATAATTTTGAAACGAACGAACGAACGAGCCAGAACTGAAGAACAACACGAATACGATGCGCAATATCAATATATCAATATATTCTTATACATAAATATATATAGTAGAGAGTAGAAGAAAACACGTAGAAAATTACATATTGTTGTTTTATATACGTTTCACATATATGGTGTATATATATATACGATTATATAGCAAGTTTGGAGTAGTTATAGTAGTAGCAGTAGAAAGTGTTGGTAGTAGTAGCAGATGCCGCCGATTTAGGCACGTGTTTTTATTTTTGTGTCATATCATAATCCATGGAGACCAACGTACCACGATAAGGATCTCAATCCAGTGTCTCCTTTAAGCATATATTTCTATATAGATTTGTGCGATTTGTGATTTTTGTTTTTAACAGTAGATCTTTGTAGTTTTGGTTGAATTCATTTCAAAATAATAGTGCTTCCAGTTCGAAAGTTGTTTTGTCTCCATTCTAAATTTGTTTCCTTGGATATGTCGATTAAATTGCTCTTTGCATTTGGCATATTTCTGGGTTCAGAGTTCTTGTTGTGTTCTTGGTTCTTTCTTTATTTTTGTGGCTTAGAGCAGCCTGCTCTTTTTGCCATCTCTTGGTTTGCCAATCATTGTTGTATATTCATCTAAGTATTTACATAAGATTTGCGGTTTTTGATTTGGGGTTTATCAAACAAAATTATAAATGTTTAAAAGAAGAGTTTGAAATGGATTTAAGGTATTTAAATTGATATATGCTTAAAATTAAATAATCCCTTTTGGGCGCAAGGACTTAAATATATTTTACAAAATTATTTTGAAAATACTTTCAAGTAATTTCAAATTAAAGCGTTTGGTAAGAAGCTATGAATGGAAATTAATGATGGAATTATTATTGATTAAAGATCTAGAACTGTGTGGTCCAAAGAATTGGAATTGATCAACTATATTCAGCTTTATTCAAGAATCTTCAATCAACAATGAAAAGCTCGCCGAGCTTATGAGCAGCATTAAACAAAAGCTAAGCTTTGATATGAATCCAAAAATGAGCTTTCGATGATAGGATTTTAAAAAAATCATGTTTTGGATATATGCATTCACATTGTAATTACATAGAGTACATATATACACGTTCAGTTTCGATATGCATACACATATGTATTTAAAAAAAAAATAATTATAATATTCAATATTTTTTTTCAAGGATTATTAGTCAATATTTGAATCGAAAATTAGCTTTGTGCGCAAGCTGCTTACAGAATTTTGAAACATTATTTCGAATAGATAACGCCTAGTACGCTTGGAGAGAGAGAGAGAGAACGAGAGTGAGGGGAGGCGACAGCACAACAACTGCTAATGTGAAACCCCAAGAACTTGGGTACTTTGGGTACTTTGGAACTGGAGTGCAGCTGTGCAAGCTGTGAGCTTTGCCGTGTTGGTTAGGAACTCTTTGCCGCTCGGCTTACCAAAAATGGGTTACTTAAGAACTGTATTTTTTTTTTAATATTACGGTTCTACATAGAAAGGCGTACGTTAGGTGTACCGGTTATGGCCGGGTGTTGAAGCGCAGCTCAGTTGAAAGCTGGTGTAAATTGGTGCAGCTGATATTCTTTTTTTTATTTTTTTGTAAGGTTAACGACGCAACCAAAAACTCACCTGACTTGGGACTAACCAGATCCTTGGTTTTATTGTTCATGCGGCGCGGTCCGGTACCACCCGATCCCATTGGACCCGAATGCGGACCAGAGCCTGGAGTACCACAGCCACTGACGCCGCCGGGAGCGCCTGCAAAAAGAATAAGAAATTTTAGATTAGCTCAACATAATTATCAATCTCTTTTGAGTTAAGATCATTTTATGTTAAAGATTAAAAGAATACGTCTTCGGACTCATGGTGTATATAGCACTACTACGCCGAGTACTATTTGGACGGGTTATAGAGATGGGAGCATCGCTGGGAGAAGTGTGTAGAATTACAAAGAGACTATGTGGAAAAATAAAAAATAAAAAATCAGAAAAATGACTTGTATCTTTATTAGATCGGAAACTTTTCAGACCACCCTCGTAATACCTTAAAAGCCGAATCGATATAGTCAAGTAAATCTGTCTATCTGTTTCTGTGAAAACTAGTCTCATTCTGAAGGCAAACCTGATTAAACTTGGCATATATTCGAATTTTGTTGCATGCATTGATGACGTATGATTAATCTCACCTGATCACATATCAGATACTATATTAATCGGACAAAGGATCTGTTTTTTTTTTTAATAAAAATCTTGCTTGATTTAAAAGTTATGCTAACAAAACTCACTTGTTATTTAATTATTATTATTATTTTTATCAATTGGAAACGATCCTATTGGGATATATAATCTTTGACGTGACTATAATACCTGTTATATCTAGCTTTATGTTTATCCAAATTTATACTTATATCAACATAAAATATAAGTAAAAATAATAATTATTTTTAACTCAGATCTAGAAGATTTTACACTTTTACAAATGTAAATAGATTGTAAACAAAATTTAAACAATTCTTTGACAATTGCACTTTAAAACTTTAAAGTACTGTTTTTCCCTGAGTGTAGTATATTTATTATTCAATGTGATACTTACGCTCACCTGGCAGACGCGCCTGTCGCGGCTGTTCCACGGGAAGCACTCGTCGACGCTTCTTTGGCAGTTTGGCTCGCGCCTGTGTATGCGAATAGTACATGGCAAAGTTACTGACTATGACGGGCACTGGCAGTGCAATGGTTAGGACACCGGCAAGGGCACACAAGGCGCCCACGAACATGCCAATGTAGGTCTTGGGCGCCATATCGCCGTAGCCGACCGTGGTCATGGTGACCAGAGCCCACCACAGGCCCAACGGTATGCTGTTGAAGTCATTGTGTGGATTGGGCTGGATGCGCTCGGCATAGTAGACGAGGCTGGCAAAGATCACAATGCCAAGCACAAGGAAGAATACCAGCAGCGTCAGCTCCTTCGCCGATGCCCGGAACGTTTGGATGAGTATCTTCAAGCCGGACGAGTGGCGCGTCAGCTTGAAGAGTCGCATAATGCGTATGATCGAGAAGAACTCGAGTATATCCGCATTCTCCAGATGCGATGCAAATCGCTGAAGCACTAGATCAATATAAAAACTAAGCGTCGCTATATAATCTATGATGTTAACCGATGACTTTAAGAATTCACACTTATTCGGCGATGAGATAAAGCGCACCTGCAACCAGAATTGAGGAAGAGAGATTCAGTTTTGTCTTTAAAGAATTTCTTGGTCATGATCTTGGTAACTCACCAATATCTCAAATGTAAACCAGGCATTGCAAACGCATTCTATGTAGAAGAAGGCAATGTGGGCATTGGTCATTGATTTGTCCAAGAACCAGGCGGCGCTGCCGTTGGCCGTTTTCACGGTCACATTGTGCACGATGGGCACACGCATGTCCGGATGGGTTTTCAGGCAGAAGGACAATATCGAAATGCATATGAAGAATACAGAAACGACGCCAATGGTCTGAAAAGAAAATAAAAGACTTTAGCACAAATCCGACTAAGGATCAAGGAGGAGCAGGACTCACCTTGGCGGCATTAGAACTGTAGGGTTCATCGAATAATGACCAGATGCGTGGCTTCATTTCCTGCCACCAGGATATGGTGCCCTTATAATAATCCTCTTCAAATCCAAATTTGCGCGCCAATTCCTCTTCGGACGGTTTTTCCGTATCCAGATCCAAGCGATCTAGTACGGCAAGGGTTTCCTGTGTGTCTCGATGCTGCAAGGCAAAATAAAAATCAGTCAGATAAATGGGAAAATATATTAATCTTAAGCTCTTACTTGTGTATAGGTCATCCAGCAGCAGGGCTCCACCTGATTGGAGTCAAGACCCCAAAATTCCAATTCCTCCTCAAACAGCGGACCGCACACATCTGTGGGATAGTGCAGCTTGCCAGTTCTATAAAGAATATATATTTACGGATAAGTTGTGATATATTTTCTATAATTATAATATTTATATTACCTGTAATAATTGAGCACTTGTGCGAATACGCCCGGATGCCGATCGAAGAAGTACTCGTTCAGTATGGGATCATAGTTGGCAAGCGCTTCGGTTAGACGCGAGAGACGTGTGGCTGGTATTTTTTTCAGTGTAGCCTTATATGTCTCATGCCTAATGCCGCCCACGTTGAGCACGACACGGTTCTCCGAGTCCATGTTGATCAGATTCATGGCTGCATGCGCATAATGATGCATATTCTTAGGTATATATGTCATGATCACAGTAAAAATGAAGTGTGCAAGTTGATTATTTCATTAGCTCTATCTACGATTTGTGGATTTGTGTATATATATTTTTTTGTTTGCATATAGAAATATATATCTTCATTTGTTTTTGTTCTGTTTGTGGGGCTAAGTTTTTTACGTGTGATTTGTGTTAGCCGCAAACCTGAATATTTTCTTCAGTGTATTCCTTGCCCACGAGTTAAGTTTTGTCACTGTTGCGTGTCCCGCTCACACACAAGCACTCTTCGGAGCCGGGGCGGGCAGACAACTGCTGGTCACGCCTACTGATGTCACCACCCTCACTGCCAATCACTGTGTCTGTTGGACGTGCCAGGCGCGTATCCACTTTAAAATTTAATCTAGATGATAAGCATTTTGGTTGCTTTCGTCCGGCATTGAGGTACTCACTAGGTTGGGTTCAGATTGGACAACATTGCGCTGAAACAATTTAAAAAAATTCTTAACATATTGATGGGAAATCATTTATTTAATTGATTATTATTGTGAACTATTTATGCATTTGTTTATGCATATTCCATCATCAGTTTACCCTCAAGAAACATAAACATATTAGTTCCAATGCATAGCCTTGGATTTATAAAAAGTATGGAAAAGTGTGTCTTGAACCAAAAATAGAGTAAACAATTCATTAGCATATTCATATTTTATATCACCACACATGAATCTCACACTTTCACACATCCGCAATTAATTAAAGAACAACAAATGGTTTATTGAACGATTTGTTATGAGTACACCTATCTGATTTGATCCAGGGTACACATGAGAGCGATAAATGTGTATATATATATATCAATGCAAAAGTCACGTAGTGATTCAACTCGATGCGAATTCAAAGGAAATCCAAAACTTATTGATGCTTCCTATAGCCCGACAATTCGATTTAGAATCTTACTAATCCGGTTGAATTTTTCCACGATATACAGACAACCAGTGGAAGCCAAACAAATAGTAAAAACCACTCACTCGTACCAAGTACTACTTGGAATAATATTTGTTTCAATTGAAATTGACCCATTAGCAGCTCGTGAACAGCATACCACGAAATATTTTGGTTTTTTTTATGACTAAATTTAATTGTTGGTAATCGTAGGGAGTCTTGAGTTATAAATAGAGCAAGCATATCATCGATAGCGTCATTATTTTGCCTTCGGAACTGCGAAGCAGCCGCGAAAATAAAATCGCCGTTTCGTGATTTGCACAAAGTTAAATATTTGTTCTTAAACAATATTTAGTTTTAGCGCTGCATTGTTAACACGCACACACACACACACACACAAAGAGGCGCACACGCACCCATTTGAGTACAATGGAATACACTCACCCGAAAAAAAAAAATTTTATATTACACCCACATGCGGTCGGTCAGAACAGAACAGAACAGAACTGTCTGCCAGTCTGTTGGAGCTGCCTGGCTCTTTGTGTCTGTCGATAGTCGACGGTCGGCTTTCGACTGTCGACTGTCGATTTTCAATGTTCATTGTTTATTTGCAGACAGACAGACGGACGGACGAACTGACGGACGGACAGGCCTCATGAAAATCTTGAGCTTTATAAACAAAACAAACAATCAAAACACCGTACGCCGTAGGCAGCAAAAAAAAAAATAAAATAAATAGACAAATAGCCCAAATACGCTAAACATGGCATTTTTAGGTTCTGGGGTTTTCTGGGGTCGAGGACTGTGGTTGCAGGACTTTACAATTAGTGCTAATCGTAATCATGTTGACACTCATTCCCGTATCAAAGCCGTTAGGCAGCTCATCAGATTATATTATTTATAAGTATCTCAGTTGACTACTCCTCCAGCCATTAAAAAGCGGATTAATGTAAGCAACGTTTGCTGCGAGAGCCCCAGGACCCATAATTTATTTACTTTTAATGAGCATTGGAGAACTTCAAAAAAGCTTCAACACGTACACACACACACACACACACACACACACACACGTACACACACATATATTTAAAATGAGTTTTCTGTTTTTCTGTGGCGCTTGTTTGCCTTTTTCAACCGAAATTTCCTAGCGCACTAACACACCCACTACAAATATACATATAGACACATCCTGTCGCACACACACACAATGGCATGCGGGCGGGGGGGCAATCGGGGTCACTCGTGTTGCAAATAGTAGTAAGTAGCGTGTTGTAAGTGCCGCACTGCCTCTAAATGCTGCTTGTGTTATTTTCTTTCTTTCTTTTTTTTTCATTATTTTGTGTTCTACTCTCTTTTTTGTTGTGGTATGAAGTCGTTGCTGCCTTCTGTTAACTTAGAGTGTACATGACACACATACGCACACACACACATACAAGGAGTTAAGCTGTGTGTGTGTGTGTGTGTATGTGTGAAAACAGGCGCACGCATCGATTTTTCCGTTTGGTGTAGCATGAAAAACTTCCTTATTGTTTTGTTGGTCGTTGACTTTAAAATTAACTGACTTATAATGCCCGCCGTGTCATAGATCAAACTTAGCACATTTTCCACTTGCTGCAAGTGTGTACATACATAAGAGACACGCACGAAGACACTCACACATACACACACACACACACACACGCTCGCATTTTCCATTTTCAGTGGCCGCTTCTCACCTATTTGCTGGGTTTTCGGATTTTGTGCGCGATGCAAATAAACAAAATCGCTGAATAATTTTCGCCGTTTGCTGTTGGGTTATTTATTTTTTGTTGCTTTTGTGTCTGTTTGGTGTCTGTCTGTGTGTTGTGACCAACCAAAAGGATTGCAACGAAAAAACAAAAACAAAAAAAGGGGGAAAAATAACTTAAAGCCTAGAACTACACTACACTTTTGTGCCGTTTAACGTGCCCCGTCTCGACGCTGCTTCACGTTTCGTGCTCGTCTCAAGACTTTTTTTTTTGGGGTACTGCGCGTTCCGAGCGGTCCGATGCGATTCAACAAACTGAATCCGAACATACAAATCTGATGGAATTTTCATGTTCCCTTTCTCCCTGGTTGCTCTTTGTTCTGCTCTGCTGTGGTGCATGCGCCCTGCGCTGCTTGCTCATTTCTCTTTTGCGCTGACATTCGACCTGGTGTTTGGCATTTGGCGGCAAATGCAACGCTGCGTATACGTTTTTTGGAAAATTAAGTTTACAGCCAAAATTTTTTTATTTGATTGAGGAAAAATACAGGCTACAGTTTTTTGCAATTTAAAATGGAATTTTATTTTGAAGATCAAGCCATAAATAAAAACTTTTTGATCGGCCTCCATTAGTAAAAAAAATATGAGGTGTAAAACTCTTGGCAAGCTTACCAGCCGAAATGCTGAACATCCTTTTCTTATTTATAAAAGATTCAAATAAATTTTTATATTACATTTTTATTTGACAATATTTATTTAACAACTATACATTTTTAATTTGAATCTTAATGGTTTATGGTGTAAGAATTGGGATTCCTGGTACGATCTGTGAAAAGCACTTTTATCTTAAGAATATTCAGAGTTAATTAATTTGTTTTGAAAAATATAATATATTTACTTTAATTTATTATAGATGTTTTGATTTGATTTTATTGTATTTGGAAATATTTTTTAATCAGTTGCGTAAATAGTAGAAAATGAAATAATGAAATTACAAATCGCAGTTTAGCATTAATAATTATGCCCAATATAAAAACTGACGAAATATGAAAGAAATAAAAAGCTATTAACAATTATATATTTTAAGCTGGTAAACTATAAAATACAAATCAATTTTACTAAGTGAGAAAATGCATGAATGTGTATTGTTAGAGAGCTTTGAACATCTCTCAAATGAATAAATGTGATTCAGCTTGTTTGTGTACATTCGCATGACACTGAACTTATGCAGAGTTCAGGCCTGCTGCTCCTCGTTGCCCGCAGCTGTTGTATGCCAAACGTGGCCCGTTTCGAGAGCCTGCAGAGTTAGCATTTCCTTTTGACTGTCCTTGGCCTGGAGGAGGAAAACGCTTTGCTGAAAGAGATAACAGAAATTAGCATACAGAAATAAATCAATACGTGTTGTGGATACTCACTTTAACCTCCTTGCTGGTCAGCATATCCATTTTGTCATAGATGATGGCGTGCAGCCCCAATTCCTTAAGCAGCTTGATGGTATCTTTTGAGTTATTGTCATCGCCCCAGCAGAAAAGCACGAGACCACGCTCCTTGGCCAGATTAACCTAGAACGTCCGTTTTAGGTGAAAGTCCCAACAATGCCGAATGCGGCTTCAGTTTACCTGGCTGGGATCACGCAACAAGTCCTCCGTGTGCGCCACAATTCCAAGTAGCTGCATGGCCACCGCATGCCACACGGCCGTCTCCATTGAGTTGCCCCGCGGATCCATATACTGAGTGTATTTTGTACTCCGACCGATTGTCAAGAACATGACAGGATAACGATTCTGCTTGTAGCGCAGCATGGTGCATATGTCTGGATCGAAGCAGCTGAACACAATGCGACGATTGCCCGCTTTGCGCAGCACCACATCCAAAATACAATCGATGTAGAGATTGCGATCGACCACATGCTCACACTCCTCCTCCATGCGTCCATCCTGCAGTCTCTGCGACCATTTGATCTCGATGTTGAAGCCAATATGCACATCGAGGGCATCCAGCACATCGGCCAGTTGAGGAAATGGCTGATGCTCGAGCATATCATCGTTATGGAAGGAGCGCGTTTCACGCGACAGTCCCTCGGCTGTATGATAGACCTTGAGTTTCTTTAGCTGCTCCAGCGTCAGTTCACGCATGGGCAGCGACAGAAAGTCGTGCTCCTGCATGCTGCACTTGCTCTTCAGCGACACATAGATCATAAAATCATGATAGACAACCGGCACAAGATCCTTGCTCAGTTGCACATCAAATTCTACCATGTCGGCGCCATGCTCGGCAGCATTCTTTAGCGAGGTGATTGTGTTCTCCCTGATGACTGTATCCTTGGCCTTGAAGTAGTTTAATTTTTATAATAACTTCAAGCACATTATTGCTGTAGATAAAATTTAAATTTAGTTTTAGAGTCTTTTCCGAAAATAAACACACACAAACCAATTACCATTTGCAAGCTATTGATTTTGATTACGAATTTTGATTGTTGAATGGGATGATACCAATTCCGACCAGATTATGGATTCAAATCCATTGATATAGGTGCAGATGGCAAAAACATTAAAATTTTTAATTTAATCTATATATGGCTTAATTAACACTAAAATAATATACAATTAGAATCTATAACTCTCTCTTACTCTATATATATATATATAAATATGAAAAACAGTCAAGTGAACAACAACTACTTATAGATTTTTTATAAAACTAATTAACATTATGTTGACTTAATATATATATGTAAAAAAAAAAAACCAATTCCACAAAAATATGAATATTGTAAATTTTGAATTAAAAACTCAATTGTGTTCCAAAAATATAATTCAGAAAATATATATGACTTATTGACCATAGATTAAGACATTTATATCAGTTGTTTCTTGAATTCTGCCTAAGCATGCCAATTCTTCTGAACTTTACTCTCAAAACTGCGAAACCTCAATGGAATAATCTGTTCAAAAATACCTTAGGTTCATCAAATTGTACATATATGTATGTATATTATGTATTTCATCAGAAGAGTGACACAAACGGACTATAAAAAAGTATTCTTCATATGAATATCTATAATATTGATATTTTTGGAAGAGTCGATAAAAATATGATCGATGTTAAAGATTTACAAACAAAATACATATTTACAATAGTATTATCTATATCAAACTTACCTTAAAGCTGGTGCCTGAACCGCGATGTCCCACATCGAGACCGGTCCACTTGTTATTCCAATAGCGCGCATAGCTCACACGCATATCCATGTGGGCGCTGTGGGATGAGGGTCTAACTATTAGATAACCCATTCGCATCATGCCCAAAGGTCGATGACCCTTGGCGCAGGTAATTGGTAGCTCGAGATTGCCCTCGGAGCGCTTAAACAGGTTGGGCAGCACATAATGATAGCCCAAATGCAATGGTGGACCATCTTCCACGGCAACCCGCGAGCTATAGCTGTACAGATCCACTAGATAAGCCGTATTATCTAGATCGCCAACGGTCAAATGAAAGATGACCAAATCGCTGGAGCCGCAAGCGGAGCCAAACTGTTCCTGGGCGCGCACCTCACACTCCTCAGCGCTTAGGGTGACCACCTCATTAAAACCAAAGGCAGCATCTGCACCATTCTCACGAGTGTCATGAGTATCGTTCGAAAGGGAATCCTCAAGCGTTGAAACGGGCGCAAGATCGGCACAGCTGGCGCTGGGTATACGTAGATTCATCGGCGTCACCTTGACGTGCACCAAGCGTCGCTTCATGCGCTGCTTCCAGGTGAATGGGGCATAAAAGAACTTTAGCTGCACCAGCGCTTCTTTGGTCAGCCACCCACGATCGACTTTTCGCTTGCCCTGCACACAACCGAATGTGTCTTGGCAGTGCACGGGCTGCTCATCTAGCTCGGCAATGCTTCTGGGTTGCAGTTGCACCTCCCAGCGACGCACTAGCAGCTGCTCCGTGACGGTATCCACAGCACAAACCATATAGCGATACTCAGTCGCACAGTGCATTGGTATATACACCTGAGCCGTCCAAATGTGAGCACCCTCACCATCCGCATCATCTTCTTCTTGCTCTTCCTCACGAGTCATTAGCGCTGCTCCGCTGTGCTGCCAGCTGCCCAGCGCCTCGCAGCTGCCGACAATTGCCAGCTGTTCGCCACTAGTCAGATCTTCGTTCATCAGCACCCGAAATGTCCACAAGCGATTGGCGCTAATGTCGCCGTAAATCCTTTTCGTCGTGTTCGCAGCAGCAACTGGACTGACTACGGGCGCAGCCATGGCATCCTCCTCGCCGTCAAATTGTGGAAGCCAACGTTCCATTTTCAATTGAGATCTGAAGTCGACGAAAACACGAAAAACAAACTTTCACCGCACAGCAAATTTGCTATTTGGGTGGGGCAAGGACAGGGCAAAGTTCTTGCTGCCTGTTTATAACTTCGTCAGAGTTCCAAGCACATTTTCACTCGAAAGAAGTGCAAAGAAAACCAGACCAAACACAAACTCAAACGATTAGTGGCGATGAGATGAAAAAGAAGATGTTGTCTCAGCAGTTTATGCGATGCCGAACTGTAGTTTTCTTGTTGATATTGTGGTTTTGGTTTGGTTTGCTGGGCTGCTGTCAATGAGCAGCTGTTAGTTTATATGTGTATAATATGTGCCGATGTCGTTTTACTTTGGGATGTGTTTTATACTTATTTGCACGTAATTAGTTCTGTATTTAACAAGTTTATTGCGAATTAGAGTTGTTAGCGCTGGAGAGAGACTGAGAGTATGCATGCAAAAAAAAATCAACTCGCCATGCATAGCTAATAATATGAAGGTTATATTGCCACTACGATGCTTACATTCTCATCTCATAGTGAGCTAAGCTTACGTTCTTAAGCCTTTCTATTATTTTAATGATGATAATAGTAATAATTTTATTAGCCTTTTAGTTGTTTTATCATGTCTGAAGCAATTATTTTTTAGCAACAAACAGTTCAGGTTAGCTGTAATGAATACTTTTTCTACGTCACACATTACCAATAACCAAAATATTTACAACCTTTTCGCTTCTGGACTCTGTGTCTGCCATTTTGAGCAGCGTTGCCACTCCGCAGCGAGTGTTGTGCAAAGCAGCCAGCTTTCGACAGCCTTGATTTTATTTTGGCGGGAAACTTGGGCAATTGTTTATTGTTTATAAATTGCAATTGTGTTGCAATTTGTTGCTCTCTCAAAATGGATCAATATCCTGATGAGAATGAAGAGTTTGAACTCCAGTATCAGGATGAACTGGAGCTGCTCGAGGATATGCCGCAGGAGTACGACAATGTGGTCGTCGATGGACCTAGCACATCGCGGCAAGCAGCAGTAGCACGCGAACAACAACAAAAAGGAACTGCAACGGCGACTGTTGCCACGGATGCCATCCAAGATGTGTCTCGCCTTAGCAACTCTACGCTGAGCTCGCCGCAACTGTCACAGATCACATTTGGCGCCAGTCAAAAAGATGTTGGTGGAGGAGGACCAGTCAATCGACGACTTTTTGGCACACCCCGTGGAAATGCAGTGGGTCGTGGATGCTCTACTCCCCTGCAGCGCATGCCGTCCATACAGGAGACAGCAATGGACACGGCTCCACCTCTTCCAAATTCCGCTGCCGAGCAGCTGCAAGAAATGGGATTGCGTGGCAACAACAAGAGGCGATTGGAACGCGATCTCTTTGGTGACATTGACGATCTCTATCATGAGAGCTACGAAGATCCCCTGCTGAAAAAAGCACGCACTGAAGAGCAGCGCGATAACGAAGCCATCGAACGTATTCTCGAACTGAGACGCAAATTGCGCGAAACCAGCAAAACAGTGCGTCATGACGAAGTCTCCCGGCTGCGTGCCCTACACGACTTCAAGATGAAGAATCTATCGTATCAAATACCGACGTGGCCATTTCTGGCGCTGCAGCGCAGCGATCTCGAGCGCCTCTATGTTCGCTACCACTCGGAAGATTACGAGCGTCGTCAGCTGGAGTTGCTCAGTGTGCGAGGCAATCAGGGCAACAGCCTGCTAGGCGAAGCCAAACAGCAGGTGTGGCAGGATGCCAATGAGCTGGTGAGTTCAGAGTAAATATAATCGTAGCAAAGATTACATCAAGCTATATATTCCATTCGCTTCTAGGTGCTACGTCGCCTGACGTCAGCCACTCAGCCTGCTATCGCTGCACCTGCCCTACCCAGTCCAGAAATGGGCCGCCTTTGGGTCGACAAGTACAAGCCGCGCAAATATATTGATTTACTCTCGGATGAGATGACGAATCGGAGTCTGCTGTTCTGGCTCAAGATGTGGGACAAGGTGGTCTTTGGCAAGGCATTCCACAGCAAGCAGGACCAACAGGCAACGAATACGGGAGTAGCAGTTGGACAGCAGCTTAACAGCTTCAATAAGCGCACTGGAAAATTTGAATCAAACGGCGGCTGGCGACAGAGGAAGGCGCGGCAGGCACTCAACACCAATGTGGATGAACTGGGCAGACCTATGCAAAAAGTGGCGCTGCTCTGCGGACCACCTGGCCTGGGCAAGACGACGCTAGCGCACACAATTGCCCAGCATGCTGGATACAATGTGAGGGAGATCAATGCCTCCGATGATCGCAGTCCAGAGGCTTTTAAACTGGCCCTGGAGAACGGCACACAAATGTCATCCGTGTTGAATCAGGATAAGCGACCAAATTGCATCGTGCTGGGTAAGCAAATAGATTTGTTATAAATATTCTTCAGATTTGTAATTCGTCCCATTCCTTTGCAGATGAAATTGATGGCGCACCGCGTCAATCGATCGAGTATCTGGTGAAATTTGTTAGCGATGGCATCTATAGCAAGGTCAAGTCCAAGGGCGCCAAGCCGGAGCATAATGTGCTGCGGCGCCCAATTATCTGCATCTGCAATGATATTTATGATCCCGCCCTGCGAGCCCTGCGCCAAATTGCCTTTGTTGTCAGCTTTCCGCCTATCGATGCAGCGCGTCTGGCCGAGCGGTAATCTTTTAATGTTCATTTTGGTTTGGAGTTAATTGGAATTAATTTTATATTTAGGCTTTTACAAATTTCCCACAAGGAGCAATTGAAAACTGACTTTGGCTCACTTATTGCTTTGGCCGAGAAGTCGGGCAACGATGTCCGCAGCTGTATCTCTTCCATGCAGTTTTTCAGGTAACTCAAATAATAGATTTTATTTATTATTTTACTCTAATTAACTTTTCTTTCATTTTTCTTACAGCGTTCAGAAATCGAGTTTAACGCTGCGGGATGTGCTAAACAATAATCTGGGTCAGAAGGATCGTCATCAAGGTCTGTTTGATGTTTGGGGCGCTGTTTTCAAAGTGAGTTTCTAAAGAAGATTAAATTAAAATATTGCAAACCTAAATCTTAAAAACAAAAATTTCACTTTCCTAAAACAGATAAAACGTCCAAAAAGACAGCTGCAGCAAAGCAACTCAAGCAATAGCGAGGAGCTCGGCCAGGTGACCATGACAAACATGTCTGTGGGTACCCGAGTGCACAATGTGCTCGATGTGGTGCATTCCAGCGGTGATTACGAGCGGTATGTCTAAGAGCACTTTAAACAGGAAACATTCAAACAAACATTTATTGATTATTTTTATATTTTAGACTCACGCAAGGCGTCTACGAGAATTATTTGCAGCAAAAGATGCCAGATCCAAACTTTACGGGAATTTGTGAGGCGATGCAATGGTTCTGTTTCTCGGACATGTTGCAGCAACAAATCGGGCGACAGCAGAACTATAGCATATATCCATATTTGCAGTACGGCTTTGTTGTGTGGCATTTGCTCTTTGCCACATTGGCCTGGCCGAAAATTGCATTTCCCACGCGTGGCTTTGAGGTAAGCAAACGACGAGGACGACAACGATGGCCCCGGGTCGCATCATTTCTTTTCATTTAGCATGTGAAAGCAGTGGATTCTTTTGAGCATAACTCATGTATTATGCAATCCTCATTAGCCAGCGCAAACAGGCCCAGCAGGCCCCCAGCAAGGGGCAAAAGAAAAGTGCATAATCAACACAATCAAGCCATGTAATTTCTTGTGCATTATGTGCCTCAAATGCAATCACAAGATTAATAAGAGTTCTGCATAGATTTCTCACTGTTTACACTATACACCAACTCCTTTACTCATACTCTCTTTTATATTTATCCAGTTCAATCAGAAGTGCACGAACCAGATGAACATCTTTCAGTCACTGCGCAAGGGTGTCACCACATCGGCACAGAGTGTCGGTCAAGGCACCATTCTGCTGCTGGACACAGTGCCGCTGCTCAAGCGTATTCTCTCCCCACAATTACGCTCGGTGGCTATTCAACTTCTATCACAAAAGTGAGTGAACCATATCCGTCAATTGGTACTCAAACTAATTACAAATATCTCCTCATTTAGAGAGCAATATGATCTGCGTCATACTATTCAAGTGATGGTTGATCTGGGCTTGACGTTTGTGCAGGTCAAATCGGCTGAGGGTCATTATGTTTTCCAAACCGAACCAGACTTGGATACGCTCTGTGGATTTCCAGGTGACGTCAATGCTCGTCTCTAAAGCTTAACAGTTAATAATTTCTATGTATACTTAACAGGTTTTGCTGGTCTCACCCTGCCCTATTTCAGTCGCCAGCTGATAGCACGTGAGGTGGATCTGGAGCGCATACGCCGCGCCGCACCCAAAGGGGATGCTACAAAGAGCACAACCGCTTCAAAGACTATCCCAGCGAAGAAACCAGAGGCAGCTCGTCTGCCGAATCATTTGCAAACATTAAAGCCAAAACAAATAACGGACTTCTGTGCGCGCAGTGGACCCAAACAGCAAGTGAGATGCGTGCCTTTTTTGCCATATTTCTATCAATTTGCATGTCTTGCATTTACTTAGCAGCAATTTTGTTGCAAATTTGTGGTGCAGCTTATTTGAGCTTATTGCGCTTTGTCTGAATTGCCCAAACCAACCAAGCGACCAGGTTTTGAAATTTAGTTGCTCTTTTTTTTCTGCGTTTTTCTTGCTTCAGTGGCGCAAATCCTGAAAGAGCTAATAACCCATAAGGGGATTCGGTGCCCATTGTCTTTAGAGTCGTAATGTGGGATCATGGCAAACGAACATTTATTGCCAATCCTAAACGAAAGCGACTGGCGACGGAAATGTGTTTTTTCCTTGTGGTTGAACATTTATTTAGGGGTTGTTTGCCCTTTGTTCGCAATTCCCACACTTTAGTTAAAGCTTTTTTATTATTATGTGCAAATGTTTAGAAATGTATTTAGTTATTATATATTATGTTTTTTTTTTTGTTTGTTTTTTATTTACTGTCTCTCAATCAATTATTAAATTAAATTTTGTTTGTTTGTTTTATAGCTTACCAAGGATTTCTTTGGTCGCGTTACTCATAAGACAACAGCAGCAACTGCTACGGAAGAGGGTAAGACGAGAGTTTTTTATGCTACATTAATATTTTAATACAACGCTAATTGTTAATTTTTAGTGAAAACCGATGCCATTGTCAAGAGCCCAATCTGGTATCGCTATAAGGAAGGCTTCAACAATGCAGTCCGCAAAGACGTACACCTAAATGAACTACTCTAAAATATATACTATACTATTTGTTGCTATTATTAAATATATATTTATTGTAAATTAAGAAAATAAAAAAATTGCACAACATGTGTCAAAACAAAGAATGTTTCATTGAAACTGAGAATGTCCTTTGAGAGCAGGAGGTATAATTAATTAAATCATAATGTTTAACAGAGAGCTTATTATTATCCACAATTTAACAGCAATATTTAGGATTAATCTGTTAATTTGGCTGGTTTAACATTTGACTTCTTTTCTCATTGCTTTAAGGATTTATAAACTAAAACACAAATAGTTTTACAAGCAGGGCGAATAGAAATGAATCCAGAAAATACTATTATTATCTTGGGCATCTGTGATCCTTATGTGCCATAAATTAACGCATCCTTTAATGCTTTCAATTTGAATATATTAAAATCGGGTTTTTCTTAGGATCAGAAATGTAACTAAAATAGGAACTCTTTACGTATGAAATCCCCAATACATTTCTTATCTCATAATGAATATATTTTTGGTAATTAACCTTGAATTTCTTGGGCGGAATCAAGTGTTTTATTAACTAATCACACTAAACTGTTAAAGATTCCCATAAATTATGTCGCATTGGGAGAACTTTGTTCAGATTCAGTTGCTATCGCTTTCGTTCCGCTCGGGAGCTGTGAGATCTGTGGCACTCATTGTAGGCCAAACCGAGCTCAAAGGCGGCCTCTTTTCTCGCTAAGCTGACGTATGGAGCTGCTTATCGCATCCGTTTGGGCTATCAGCAAGCATGTTGGGTATCTGTGTGTGTGTTGCTGTGCGGGTGTGTGGATTCTTGCGGGTCCGGGTGTGTGTGTGTGTTTCTGTATGAGTTGTTGTCGCTGGCGACATTGACGTTGCTCTGGTCTCACTCACTCTCACTCAGTTGCCTGCGGGTGGTGTTGGACGCAAGTATAGTACTATCAAAAACTACGAGGCCAGATGTCACCATTCAAGCCAATGTTTTGGTTGTTGTTGCTGCTGCTCGGCTGCATCAACATTGAGACACGCTATGTGCCCGGCATACCACGTGAGTCGAGTGGAGGAATTGCCGGTGTCATCACATAATTATTGTATGCTATTTCAATAGATATCTGCCTGAAACCCAGGCCTGTGTCTGTTGGCATCTGCACCATCGAAATCGAGGGCTTCTACTACGATCCGGCTGCTCTTGATTGCGTTAGGTACTCCATAAGCGCCTGCAAACTGACGCCCGGCCAGAGCTTTGGCAGCCAGCAGGACTGTGTGGACACCTGTGTGCGGGGTCTGCGACGCAATCATGATTATTATAGGCATAAATAAGACAATCTGTGGCTACTTTAAAAAAAAAAATAAATAAAAAAAAAATCGAGTTAATCATCGCTTTAAATTGTGACGTAATTGTTTTTTTCCAAATGGACATCTGTGGCGAAGCATGTTTGACTGCGTGTCTGTGTGTGGCATGTTTCACAGTTACAGCCTAATTTATAAAAAAATATATATATATAATATATATACATAGTTGAACATTGAGAAACGCTAACGACAGCTCAAAACATGTTTATTACAGACTGATTGATAAGGCTGAAATGAATAGCTCAGCTGATTGTAATTGATTGACATAAAAATATATAGTAATTTGTAAATCTATTTTTTTTATAATAGATTTTGTAATTATATTATACATAAACGTAAACTTAAAAATATTTACTGTATGATCACTTATTGAACGACACTCTACAAATGCAGTTGTTCGCTTTATACATAATTGAGCTTGTTTAGGGTATTCAAATATCGTTGTTTCACTAAAGTTCTTTAAAGATCGACCTTCTGCAACAGGCGCACGCCAGTTTATGCTGGAATACCAATCCCAAAGCAGCATTCCCCATAGCATCTCATCTCATCATGTTGTCAATAAACTCTGGCAAAAAGCAGATTTAGTGTTGATGCTGCTGTCGACGTTGACGTCGACGTCGCCGTCGTCGTTGTCGTTGTTATGGTTCTTATCAGTCAGCGAGAGCGTCAGCAGCGGGGCAATTGGCAGAATAGATTACAAATTTGTGTGAGTGTTTTGCCTTTTGTTCGAGGTTTCGAGTCGAGCTTGCGACAGCTCAAACAGCAGAGTAAAACAACTTAAACAGTGACCAAAAGTGTCGCAACAACTCAACGAATCAACACATATTTCAGTTGTGTATTTATTGTCCGATACCTACATCTATATGACCGGAATCGTATATAAATATATATATTTATTAATCTGCAAGTGAGCAACAAAAGATTTTGGAAAATATTTTGGACTGTTCTAGTCTGGTTTACTGAACTTTTGTCGTGTATTAAAAAACTCATAAATTGTACAAGAAGACAACAGATTGGTGTACCATATATAGTATAGCATTGGCAATTATAATTACACACACGCACACACACACACACACACACACATATATACATATAAATGGCGAGAAGCAGCTGGCAGTGCTGCGCATTTGTCTTCAACTTCGTCGCAGAAACAGTCGACAGCAATTCTATGAAAATACTGATGATATCTGTGCCACTCACAGTACAAAGCTGAATTTTGACACGAACTGCTGAAAACACACACACACATATATATATATATATATATATATATATATATATCCAAGTTCTGTATCAATTAAAACAAAACCTTTAAACAAAATGAATGCACAACGTAGGAGAATACAAATCTGGATATGTCTGCTCGTAGTTATGTGCCTGGAGTGGCATATGGTTGTGGCACGAAAACGTGAGTCTAAACAGGTTTATCATCTTTTTTCCAAGTGGCCTTATTCAAATTGCTTGTGTTGCAGGTGATCGGTGCCAGGTGCAACCCAGCACAAGCAGCCTGTGTGTGCCAACTACAGTGGGCATTTACTATAATGTTGAGACGCAGCAGTGCCACTATATGGGTTGCAGCAATAAGCGATTGTTTGTCTCTCTCGAGGAGTGCGAGAAGATCTGCAATAATAATCGACACGTCAAGCTGCGCACTAACTTGTCTAACAAAATCAATCAAACCACTAATTGAATATAAGCACATAGATTAGCTAATCTAGTTGCAGTTGTAGTTCTTATTGCCACATCACACATGCCACATCATGCCTTAAATATCACGACAGTTGTATTCGCATTCGGCCCGGCTATCAAATCGATTCTCATTGCCGCCGCAGCCGCCATAGATGAAGGATTCGCAGCGCCTCTGGAGCGGATTATAGGCATAGCTCTCCACATGGCCAAAACAGCGACCGCTGACCATTGGCTGCAGACACAGCTTAACTGCAATAATAACAAAAACACATTAATCAACCGATTAAAGCGCATGCTCGGAATGTATCTATATACCACGTTTGGAGGCACCATCGACCAGTAGCAGCATGAGCATCATCAGTTGCAGCATCAGCCATTGCCAACACATTTTGGATGGTGTTAGCCGTACTCAACCGTCTCGTTCTTTGGCCAGCAAATCACTAAACACTCTGTCAGTCAATTATTGGTTGTTGAACAAATGTTTCTTTTTCCTCTACCCAAGATTCAACATTGACCAAGTTAGCTAGTTGCTATATCGAAATCTCTGGGCCATTACGACAGCTGCATCATCTACCTTATGGCCAAATACTTTTAAACTGTACTATACCAAAAATTGTATATATTATTTGATTTTTTTTGCTCGCTTAGATTATCTATTTATTTTATGCTATAATGAATAGAATTAGAATTAAAATTAGTTTTATTAATTGGCGTGCGTATAATACATATACATAAATATAGTCTAAAGGTTCAAATAAGTACATATATATACATTTTTTTAAAAATTAAGTGTTTGAAATTTGTTATTTTTATTATAAGTGCAAAAACAATATTTAATTTTTAATGGGTTCAGCTTTATGGATTAAAAACATTTATTTTATAAATTTCAAAATGTGTATTTACTTTTACTTTTGCATGTTCCATTTACAACATTTGAATACTTCATTAATTTCCAATTTTTTTTTAAAATATTGTTTCTGCTTATTGGCATTTATATATATTTCTGCCGTTATAGTTTTCAATCAAATTGACATTTGACACTGAGTCCACGAGTTCGTTAATTATCATCTACATATACTGATTAAAAATAATTTATGTATATTAAAATAATTCCAAATATATATATTTTCATTAGCAATATTAATGGAATATGTGAAATAACAACATGAATTAAAAATTTGACAATGAAAGTAGTGATTTTTTTTTTTAAGTAAAAGCAAAGAACTTTAATCAAAAATTGTAGATGTGGGTTTGCTGACTTCTGATAGGCCTCACTGCACCCATTGATACCCTACACACTCACAACACTTATTTATAATAAACGGCGTCGGCGTCGGCGTTGGCGTCGGCGTTCACATGAAATGACGTAAAACTTTGCACAGCCAACAAACAAAAACATGTTCCGCATATCAATGACAACAGCAACAACAACAACAACAACAACAGGCAAATTGAAGTTGTTTTTGGCTTGGGTATTTCCAATACAAAAAGTGCAAACCAAAATAAAAATAGATACTGAAGCGGCGAGCGAAGCTTTCAGTTTCAACTGAAGTTGTTTACGCATACAAAATACATACATACAAATATGTTAATCGTAAAATACACACATACAGATACGCACTTGAGACGCTGGACTAAGTTATTCATTTGGAGTCCACTGGGGAAGTCTGTTTCAGTCTGTTCAAGTCTTTTGGAGTCTGTTTGTATCGGTTCGGTTGCATCTCTCAATTGCGAACTAATTTAGTAATTAAACGCAGTTTTGGATGACGAGTGGCACAATTAATGGATCTCGCCTCGGCAGCATTTCAATTATTTCAAGCAAATTAAACAGTTAACTGAATTGTCACCACATAACACACACACTCACACACACACACACACACTCAGGCACACTCAGTTGTCATTTCGGGCACTCAATCAGCCAAATTTGCGTGCCACCCACACTCAAAATGGTTATAGAGACGTGTGTGCGTGTGTGTGTGTGTGCATGTGTGTGTGTGTGTGTGTGGAGCTAATGAATAAATAGCACTTCTGCTAGATGCACAAGTAACCATATCATCATCATCATCGTCATTATAATGATTAACAGCTAACGTTAAGTGATAATTCAATTTGCTCTGTGCATTAACACCTAACTAACGTTTTTGCCCAGCCTTAGCCCCGTTAGCCACGTTTACATCTTTGGCCCTCATAACATTAGGTCTAATTATCACTTAAGCCATGTGCCTTAGTCACTCAATTTTTCCCCGTTTCTAATTGCTAATGCAATTTTAATGGTCCTCAAAGTGGAATATATATATTGAAGTATTTTCCTTACTTGTATATAGCAATTATCGTATCTGATATGCAAATTGCAGCACTTCCAAGAAAATCTGGTAACTTTTATATTTGTATTGTTATTTATCTGAAAATTAGTTTTATTATGTGAAAACTTACTTTGTATCAAATGTTTATTGCGTCATAAAATATTAATTTTTGTTGACCAACTCAATTAGTGACTTGACAAATAGTTGCAGCAGAATGCAGTATTAATAAACTAACAAATATATATAAATAACATTTACTTAAATATATAATTATTTTTAAAGAAGTGCTTCACATTTTTCTCTGTAGATTTTTGATGAATATAGGGTATTCAAATACTCTTCAACTAAAACTTGACACATTGAGAGCATACAAATATGGCTGATTAAGTAATATATATATATATTTATATACACACATATATGTATATCTGATAATTAAGCTCGCTCTTATTCAGCGCTTTTTGTGCGCAATTTGACATAAACGCCTCGCTTAACACACACACACACACACACACTTACACACACAAACATAGCACACACACATTTACACACAAACATAGCACACAGATCATCTATTTAAATATAGTTTTTATTTATTTTACAAATTCAGTTGTTATTTGCAGTTAACAACGTGCAGTAATCAGTGATCACATTCAAAATGAAGCGAATGAAGAGAATGCCCCAATTTTGTTGCATTGTTGCCATTGTTTTTATCAGTCTCACACAGTTTACGGAGGCAGTGACAACGCCCAAACCCAAGGCTGTGGCACAGGCACAGGCAACTCAGGTGACCACAACTACAACCACAGTGAAGCCGAATCTGAACCAACAGCAAGCTCAACCCCAACAACAGCAAAAGCAGCAAGGTAACAAAAATAATTCATTTAAGTTTCATGAGACAATTTTTAATATTCCAATATTACCAATATTTCAATATTTTTATATTCCAATATTATAGATCCGAAATGCCTGCAGCCATTGGAAACGGGTCCATGCCGCATGAAACTGGAGCGTTATTACTACAACAAGGATAAAAATGCCTGTGAAACATTCAATTTTGGCGGCTGTCGTGGCAATGACAATCGCTGGGGTTTCCGTCAGACTTGTGAGGAGGCATGTCTTCTCGTAAGGAAATGAATTCATGACGATCCCAACTCAATGGCCATTCCCTATGCAAGAAACTTGTGCAAATAAAATCAATATTTGAAAGTGTGAACTCTGCGTTAATTCTCAAGCTGTGCCAGTTATTAGATTAACTCATGACTCAAATTGTGTTTGTTTATATAACAATCTGAGAGTAGGTAACTTAATTCTGGAACATCATCTCGTTGTAAATTGGTGTACAATTTTAATTAATTAATATTTTATTAAATTTCGTGATATATTTTAAGAGAACTTCCCATCAATTAATGTGACAAACATTTGTTTCACATTCTTTCGCCATAAGCTCACTTCTTAGCTCCCTTTACAATGAATAGTCCTTTTTTGAATAAAATTCAATTTTTCCGTAAAAGAAATAATCAGATTTTATTCATTGAAATATATATAAATGTGTATACAAATCTAAAGTCTAACCGATTAATAAAGTAAGCAAGGAGTCACATGCGAAACAACTTTCTCTATCACAGCTTACATTCTTCAATTCTGATATCAATACCATTATTTTGATTAGATAGAAAAAAGTAAAATTATTAAAAATGTCAAGTAATTCATATTTAATAGCATGAGATTTAATTTAAATATGTTTTCGCAAAGTTTAATGTGATTTATTTGGTATGTGATTGAAACATTTGAGAAGGTCGTCACGCCTATAATTCCGTGTTAATATTTGATAATATCAAAAAGTTTGCCAAATCCCAAAATATGTGCGGAAATACGAAAATTTATGATTTAGCCGAGTTAAACTATAATAATGCGTAGCATTATTTATAGGTGCGTTGAACTGAAATTGAGGCATTGGACGTCAACCAAACGACGTAGAGCGACAAATTTCCGTGATTTACATACGTCGGCGAATGACTCAAGCAAATACGACAAAACATACAAAAGAAAAAAAAAACATTTTGGATTGTTTGACTATTTAAGCTTGGCCAAGTGACATAGTTGAAGTCATTCGCATTAAAGAAACCGAAACGAAATGAGCTACAAGCTGTGCCTGATTGCGCTAAGTGTACTGATTTGCGCTCTGTGCGTGCATAGTGCCGCATTGGATCAGTCCCAACTGGTTGTGGAGAAGCAGCAAGAAGATGATGGCCAGACAACTGGGCCACCAGTGGATGCCACCAATGTGCCGGAGGAGTGCCATCAGCCAAGGGAGACGGGTCGCTGCTTTGCGCTCTTCTATCGCTACGCCTTTAATCTGGACACGCACTCCTGCGAGGAATTCGTCTACGGCGGCTGCGCCGGCAACAGCAACAATTTTGAGACCAAAGAGCACTGCGAACAGGTTTGTCTAGGCAAATCAGCATCCGTCACACAGCAAAGCCCAGAGCTGACTACGGAGCAAGAGCAACAAACAGCGGAGACGACAACCGTCGGAAGCAGTAGTTAATCTTGTGGGAAGAACCCGGAATGGGTACACATTGTGTATATCAGCAATTGAAATTATTGTTATCACTCTTAAATTATACTCACATTTTGTGATCATACATTTAAATGCAAGTATTTTGCTAAGTGCACAGCTCCAGGGGCCGTCGGGCCGGATGGGCAGTATTAAAATCTCATGAACGGTGCCAATATCCTTTCTAATAAATAGTCTATGTAATAAATAAAAATTTACCTATTTTTTATCATAACAAAAAAGATTTAGAACTCATCTCTGGCCTCATAAAAATATTTTCAGAAATGACTTAAAGTAGCAGAACTATTTATAACGCTCGATTACTGCAGCGCATTTTATTAATATTTCTCAAGCTTTTGTTAATGAACTTTATTGTGAGCTATACATAATATAATATACACAAACACAGACTCAAACTTGCAATTGTTTTAAAGAGAGCAAAAAGTATAAATCATCGTGCTTATTTTAGTTTTTCAGTTAGTCTGTTAACACAAGCCCTAAATAGAAGTTTAAAGCTGGTTCAAAATGAAATTTACTGCAATAATTTGTCTACTCTTTGCACTGTTTGGCCTATCGATGGGTCTCAGGGATCGTAAGCACTTGGATAATAATCAAGAAATGTTTCTTTCTTAACTTCTGACTTGTCCACAGCTGTTTGTGGTTTACCATTTGCAGCCGATGGCATCGGCCTAAGAAAGTGTCTCGCCTATATGCCCAGATGGAGCTATAATCCTGCCGAGAACGCTTGCAAGAATTTCGTCTATGGTGGTTGCGGAGGCAATGCAAATCAATTTGACAGTAAGGAGGAATGCGAGGCCAAGTGCAAAGAGTAAATCTGTATATAAAATATCGACCGATGATTTAAATAAATAATGTATGTGTTGAATTAAACTGTCCGAGCAGTCGATTTTTTTTCTAACCTTGAAGTGTTTTAGATTAGATTATTGCTAGACACATATATATTATATGATCTGGTGTGTAGTGATAATGCTGTGCATAGCGTCTTAGCATTTTAAATTATGAAATAATCGCATTATTTTTTTGTTGGAACTTAAGGAAAACCTCATCACATTTAATGATTTATTTTACTTTTTCTATTTTAGCATTCGATTATACATGTTAACATAAAGTGAAAAATATGATTATGTGATTATGATATTATGCAAATGTCAAAACTTTATCAAAAATATTATAACGAACTTTTGAACAGATGATTTTTATATTTTCACTTCTAAGAATAATTGATTTAAATGATGCAATTATTTTGTTAAGCCATATATCAACTTTATTCAGCTGTAAAGAATACATATATATATATATATATATACATATACATATATACATATACTATATATTTTTATATATTTATATTTATATATTTATATTTATATATATGTATGTTATGCTACAGGTGTTTTTGATTGATTTATGTCAGAGACGTGGAATAAATAAACAAATATGAATCTAAATTACAAAACCCTATAAATTTGCTCATTATTTTTTTTCTGAGAAATGAATTTATTTACACACAGCTTGGGATTTTTTCGTAGGCTACATTAACTATATTTACCTATATAAAAATGATTGGCTGTTGTTCTTTAAAAAAAAAGTAAACAATAAACAAATCAATGGAAATTTCCCAGATTAATCTAAAATCTTGAAAAAGGAGCAGTTGGCAACTGGCTTAAGCGAGGATAAAGTGAATCCAATTGATTTTTGCTAATAATTGCAACAAATACTATATTAAATGTTACCTTGAAATTTGCATTTAATATTAGTGTTTTTGTTTGCTGAATAAATAATTTACGCCTTAGTTGCAATTTCTCACTGACTGTACAAACTTGACGTGCAAATAAAAATCAAACAATATTCAAGACAAAAATAATTTTGTTCTATGGTTTGCTTTGAGCCTCAAAATGGTGTATAGTAAAGTGCATAATACCCTTTCCAGTTGTTAATGATATTTTTGTAAGATGCCTGTGGTCTGCTTAATTTGTTATTTTCAATTTGTATTGATTTCATCTATGGAGACAGTGGAGGAAACTAAAGAAGCCTGTGAAAAGAAGTGCTTCAAATAAGTTGATGGGTATTAAAATAAAGATATGCCAATTTACTGAAGCACTAAGAGGAGGGCCTGATTAGAGATTAAAGAAATATAAAATCGTAATATCATATGTAATTTTTTTGAATATAATTTCTCTTAAAGACATTTACATAGAAGGGTATCTCAAACCAAACTCTTGTTATAAACACACCTTTGAATGTTACGATTTAAATCTATTTTTAAAGATAGAAATTTATTTATCTAATTTATCGCGCAATGACATCACGTTGAGAACAAGTTCCATTTTCTTCAAGGTTCAAGACTCAAGGTTCAAGACTCCTCTGTCTTACAACACTTACGACTAATGTTAAATTAAGCGAAAATTTTCTAAATTTTTTCGAAGGATAAAGATAAAGATAAAGATAATAAAAATCAATTTAGCAGCCAAGGTGATTGCGAGAAGGCCTGCAAGGATTAAGTGGTTGCAATGATCGATGTAGCTTACGAAACACCGAACAAAACCAAATAATCAACGCGTAAAACTGGTCTTTATACCCTAAACGCATTTAAAATGGGTAAGAGGGTATAATGCGCTTTTGCAAAATTTAATAAATCATCTACCAAATATTGTATTAAGATTCTTGATGAGCCTTGTTGATATGGCGGATTTCAGGGGCTATAAGAGCAAAGGACGCGCAGATCAAGTTTGCTACTGGAAAAACGATTTTTGCTTTTGATGTCACTCACAGAAATGCTCACATTTGGGTGTAAGACTATAAAGTTGTAAGCATCCAGAGTATATTGCAGTCGAGCTCACTCTACACTACAACATTGTTACTTGTTTACTATAAATATGTTAAAATTTCACTGTAATTTTCAGGTTTGCTTTTATTGTTAACAAAGCTCATCTTGACCCACAGATAAGCCAGTTGATTTTTTCCTATAAAACGAGCGTCCAAAGGCAGCCTTAAATTCAGTTGCAATCGAAGCAGAGTTCCAATTAGTTGACTTTTGTATATTTTGTTCATTTTTTATTCAAACTTAAGATGAAGTATTTAGCCTGTTTCTTGTTGCTCTGCTCGCTGTTGGGCGCTACGCTTGCCACGCTGAAGAACCGTATGTCTTTTAAACACAGTTAGCTGCAGTGTTTGTGTGTTGTGTGTGTTGTGTGTGTGTGTGTAAGCCGTTTATTTTATCCCATTTAGCTGCCTGCGGCGAGGAGTTTGGTAAAGTCGGCAACTGCCGTGCACTGCAAAAAATGTGGTCCTATCAAAAGGACAACAATGAATGCTCTGAATTCAACTACAGTGGCTGCCACGGCAACAGCAATCTCTTCGATTCGAAAAACCTGTGCGAATCGACATGCAAAGTTTAAGTGTTGATAACTGCAAACCGGTTTGGTAAATTTCTTAATTAAAATCATGAAACGTGCAATTTAAATTTTGTAATATGATAAAATTATACTTTTAAATAAGTTGTTAACATTACTTAACGGATGTATTTTTTGTGTTTAAATGTTGATAATTGTTGGCTTAAATTATAATTTTTTGTTATTATACGTATTGGCTATTAGAGTCTTATTTCTTATACACAAATGTTAAGATATATACAAATATATGTTACACGTTCAGCGATTGACTTATCTCCGAGACAAAATCTATCAATTTGCTTTATTTTTTATTCCCCACAATCAATTTGAATGTTGTGTTATAGAAAAGTAAACAATAAATAAACAAATGGAGGGTCCAATTCCCAATTTTTACATTCATTACCCAGGATGGATCTAAAACCTTTAAAGGGGGCAGTGAAGCGAGCAAGGAGTGCAAAACAAAACTGAATTAAAAAATTTCTCGTTTTGTTAACTTTTTTTTATAGATATTGTCAATATATTATTACGTAGCATGTGAATAAAACGATGTAATTCTAGTTATCGATTTATAATATTTTATGGTTTTTCCAGCGAAAGTGAGTCCAATTGCTTTTTGCCTTGAATTGGAGTAAATTAAATACTTAATTTTACCTTGAAGTTTCCGTTCAATTGTATTTGTTTTTATTTGCTTATTAAATTAGATGAAATTTTTTTTCCTACTAAATGCGAGTACAACTTATTTACGCTTTAGTCGCAATTTCTGACTGACTATACAACTTGACGGCCCTGGAAAAAATAAACAAAATTCAATACAAAAATGTAAATTTTCCATTTGTTTGTTTGTAGTAAAATGAAAAGTACATTTTGCAGCTGATGATATTTTTGTAAGATGTATGTGGCCTGCCCCATTCGATAATTGGACCGTGCAGTTCCAGTTTAAATAAATATACCCACAATGCGAGGTTTAATCAATGCATAATATTTGCCTATGGAGGCTGCGAAGGCAATAACAACCAATTCGGCAGTGAGAAAGTATTTATGGATGTGTGCGTGATATGATCTATGGAGAATATTGTTCAAAATATAATAACAGCTAATATTACATTTTGAACAATATTTCTGAAATGTATGCATTAAAATTATGTTTATATGGGCTAGCTTATTACATATTCATAGTTAGTAAATATTTAATATGTTGAACAATATTAATGAAAACTAATTGAATGAATAAATAATGAATAAATTCTATATTTTTACCATGTTCTTTCATCTATTTCAAGCAAGCTGTCAAATGAAGTGTATAAAATTCTACATCTCATTCTGAAGAATCCTCTGTCTAATGACCTTATAAAGCATAGCTATCATGGCTAGTGTTTACTTTAGTTTTTAAAGTATAATAAAGTCTGCTTCCTTCTCAGATATAGCAATGGATCAGACCCAACTGGTGGTGGAGACGAAGCAAGTAGATGGCCAAAAAACAGGGCAAATGGATGCCAGCAATGTGCCGGCGGAGTGCCATCCGCCAAGGGACCGTCGGGTGCCGAATATCCCAATCGTCAGTATTAAATACTCATGATCGGTGTCAATATCCTTTCTTATAAATAGTCTTTGTAATAAATAAATAATTACATTTTTTTTTTTTTTTAAAAAGTTTAAAACTCATTCTTTCTCTCAAAAAAATATTTTCAAAAATGACTTAAAGTAGCAGAACTATTTATAAAGCTCGATTACTGCAGTGCATTTATAAAATATTTCTGAAGCTTTTGTTAATTAACCTTATTGTGAGCTATACATTATATAATACACACAAACACAGACTTAAACTTGCAACTGTTTCAAGAGAGTATAAACATCGAGTTTATTTCTGTTTTTCAGTTAGTCTGTTAACACAAGCCCTAAATAGAAGTTTAAAGCTTGTTCAAAATGAAATTCAGTGCAATAATTTGTCTACTTTTTGCACTTTTTGGTTTCTCAATGGGTTTCAAGGATCGTAAGCACTTTGATAATAATCAAGAAAAGTTCCTCTCTTAACTTCTGACTTGTCCACAGCTGTTTGTGGGTTACCATTTGGAGTGTCTGGAAGGTGTCGTGCCCATGTGCCTAGCTGGAGCTATCATTTACACGATAACGCTTGCAAGTTTTTCGTCTTTGGTGGTTGCGGAGGCAGTAAGAATCGATTTGCAAGAAAGGATATATGCGAGGCCGCGTGCAAAGAGTAAATCTGTATATAAAATATCGATCTATGAAGAAAATAAATATATTTGTTTAATTAAATTATATGTGTGTATTTACATAAGAAGAGAAAAAAAAATATTTTTAAATATTTATTGATTTATCTCAGAGACATCGGATAAATAAATCATTTGAAGGTGTGAATTCTGCGTCAATTCTCAAGCTGTGGCAATTGTTAGATTATATAGTCAACTCATGACTCAAATTGTATTTGTTTAAATAACTATCTGAGAGAAGGTAACTTACTTCTAGAACATCAAATCGTTGTAAATTGGTGTACAATTTATTTAATTAATATTTCATTAAATTCCGTGATATATTTTATGTGCATTCACCGAGATCTTCCCATCAATTAATTTGACAAACATTTGTTTCATTCAATTTTTCCGTAAAAAAAATTAATCAGATCTTATTTATTGAAATATATATATATATATATGTGTATACAAATCTAAAGTCTAACCGATTAATAAAGTAAGCAAGGAGTCACATGCGAAACACCTTTCTCCATCACAGCTTACATTCTTAAATTCTGATATCAATACCGTTATTTTGATTAGATAGATTTGAGTAGAATTATTAAAAATGATAAGTAATTCGTATTTGTGGTGGAAGTACCAACATGTTTTTGTTGTCCCACTCCAAATAACATTTTATGATCATGCATTTGAATGCGAGTATATTGGTAAGTGTATAGCTCCAGGAGCAGACTGTCCCAATGGGCAGTATTAAAAACTTATGATCGGTGCCAATATCCTGTCTAATAAATAGTCTACGTAATAAATAAATATTCACCTATTTTTATCACATTATAAAAGATTAAGAACTCATTTTTGGCCTCATAAATATATTTTGAAGTAAAGTAGAAGAACTATTAATAACGCTCGATTACTGCAGCGCATTTATTAAATATTTCTCAAGCTTTTGTTAATATACTTTATTATGAACTATACACACACAAACACAGACTCAAACTGGCAACTATTTCGAAGAGAATATAAAGCTTCGTGTTCATTTCTGTTTTTCAGTTAGTCTGTTAACACAAGCCCTAAAAGGAACTTTAAAGCTTGTTCAAAATGAAATTCAGTGCAATAATTTGTCTGCTTTTTGCACTGTTTGGTCTCTCAATGGGCTTCAAGGAAGGTAAGCACTTGGAAATTAATCAAGTAAGGCTCCTCTCTTAACTTCTGACTTGTCCACAGCTGTTTGTGGTTTACCATCATTAATCATTGGCGACAACAACATACCGTGTATCTCGTATACATTCAGATGGACCTATAACTCTACCGGAAACGCTTGCGAGTCTTACCTCTATGGGGGTTGCGGAGGCAACGCAAATCGGTTTAGCAGTAAGGCCAAATGCGAATACATGTGCAAAGAATAAATCTGCATATCAAATATCGATATATATTGTAAATAAATTTATTTGTTGAATAAAATGATATATGCTTATTATATCGATTTATAAAAATAAAATATTTTTAAATATTCATTAATTTATCTCAGAGACATGGAATAAATAAATATGAATGTACAAATCTTCTCAATTTGTACATTATTTTTATTTTATTTTTATTATTTTTCATTAAAAAGTAAACAATAAACAATCAAATGGAAACTGCATTTCATAATTTTATTATATATATATCACACATTGATATAAATTATAGATATAGATATTGTTAATCTATTATTACTTAATACTTTCCTAAATAAAACATATATTAATCCTTAGCTTATCAATTTAAATTATTTTATGGTATTTCCAGCTAAAGTGTATCCAATTTCTTTTTGCCATGAATTGGCCCATATGAAATATTAAATTTAACCTTAAAATTTCCGTTTAAGTGTATTTGCTTATTTTTTCCTACTAATTGCGAGTACACCCTATTTCTGATTGACTATACAACTTGACGAACCTGGAAAAAACAAACAAAATTCAATACAGAAATGAAAATGCCATCAGCCAAGGGACCGACGGGTGCCGAATATCCCAATCGGCAGTATTAAATACTCATGATCGGTGTCAATATCCTTTCTTATAAATAGTCTATGTAGTAAATAAATAATT
Organism: Drosophila dives; assembly: GCA_035042365.1. Classification (NCBI taxonomy): domain Eukaryota; kingdom Metazoa; phylum Arthropoda; class Insecta; order Diptera; family Drosophilidae; genus Drosophila; species Drosophila dives. Next base: position 725,236 of record JAWNLJ010000416.1, on the reverse strand, counting down.
ACATTTTTTTAAAAAAAAAAGTTTAAAACTCATTCTTTTTCTCAAAAAAATATTTTCAAAAATGACTTAAAGTAGCAGAACTATTTATAACGCTCGATTACTGCAGCGCATTTATAAAATATTTCTCAAGCTTTTGTTAATGAACTTTATTGTGAGCTATACATTATATAATACACACAAACACAGACTTAAACTTGCAACTGTTTCAAGAGAGTATAAACATCGAGTTTATTTCTGTTTTTCAGTTAGTCTGTTAACACAAGCCCCAAATAGAAGTTTAAAGCTTGTTCAAAATGAAATTCAGTGCAATAATTTGTCTGCTCTTTGCACTTTTTGGTTTCTCAATGGGTTTCAAGCATTGTAAGCGTTTGGATAATAATAAAGAAATGTTCCTCTCTTAACTTCCGACTTGTCCACAGCTGTTTGTGGTTTAAAATTTGCACACCCTGGACCGTGTCGTGCCTATGCGATACGCTGGAGCTATAATCAGGTCGAGAACGCTTGCAAGTTTTTCGTCTTTGGTGGTTGCGGAGGCAACGCAAATCAATTTGGACGTAAGAAACAATGCGAGGACAAGTGCAAAGAGTAAATCTGTATTTAAAATATCGATCTATGGAAAAAATAAATATATTTGTTGAATTAAATTATATATGTTTATTTACATAAGAAGAAAAAATAAATATTTTTTTTTAAATATTGATTGATTTATCTCAGAGACATGAAATAATTAAATAAATATTAATCTAAGTACTAAAACTATCAATTTCCTCATTATTTTTTCGGAGAAAATAATTTACTTACACAAAGCTTGGGCATTTTTTTGGAGGCTAAATTAACTATATTTAACTATTTATTACAAATAGTTCTTTAAAAAATTAAACAATCAACAAACCAATGGAAACTTCACAATTTTAATTTATATTTCCCAGATTGATCTAAAATTTTGAAAAAAAAGGAGCAGTTGGCAACTGGTTTAAGAGATGATAAAGTGAATCCAATTAATTTTTGCTGGAAAATGCCGATTAATAGTCAATTAAATTATTTACTTGTAAAAACTTGCCATGCAACTAAAAGATATAAATAATATTTTTGTAAGATGCCTGTGGTCTGCCCCATTTCTGAATGGACCTACAATCGAGAGACTAATAAATGTGTAGATTTCATGGAGGCAATGGAGGAAACTAAAGAAGCCTGTGAAGAGAATTGCCTCAATTGAGTTGATTGGTATTAATATAAAGATATGTCAAATTACACGGGTTACACTGAAGCACTAAGAGTCTGCTTAGAGATTGAAGAAATATAAAATCTTATTATCATATGTGATAATCCTCCTCTTAAGGAAATTTGCATAGCAGGGTATCTCAAACAAAATAATAAATTTGTTATAAGCTCACCTTTTATACGTTCCGGTTTAAATCTACGATTTATATGTTAAATTTTATTTATCTGATTCATCAGCAATAACGTAAAGAAATTAACAATTTTATTTGCATTCACAGGAGATCTGTTGTTATTCCCAAGACTGGTCACTCCGAGCAGAGTGATAACACGAGTGATGACGAATCATCTGTCTTATCACCTTTTAAAGAATCAGTTCTTAAAGTTTATTAATATTTTTGCTTTGCTCGTGTTAAATCTCCATCTATAACTTAAATAAATTGTTCCTAGTGTTAGTCTGAAGCTATCAGTAATATTTAGGTACAAACGTACAGATTAAACAAATTTTGTAGCGACTATATATACGAGTCGGTTTATATACAGATTATCTCTCATAGCTCGATGTAGCAGATGCTGTTCGATTATCAGTGTGGTCTTTCTAAATTGACCCATGGTGTTCTGCTCTAAGCAGACGTCTAACCTAATAGATAAGCTCCACATTTGTTCTCTTGTCATTGGCTATAGTCGGCCCTATATAAATCAGATGTTGCTGGTCTCAGCTCCACTTTATTTCGAAGTATGAAGTACGCGTTTATTCAGCTTATAGCAATCGGATTGCTGTTGTGCCTCTCAATGGTGCACGCCAAGCCAGGTGAGTTAATGGATTGGAGCAACTAGAAGATGCGATTCTACAGATCTGTCTGCATCCTTTGCAGATATGTGCAATGAGCAGCACTCGAAGAATGGTATGCCTCAGGATGGAGCTGCCTGCATGGCATTCATGCCTAGATGGTCCTATGATGCCGCAAATAATGCCTGTGTGGAGTTCGTTTTTGGTGGCTGTGGCGGCAATACAAATCAATTTAGCAGCCAAGGCGAATGTGAAAAGTCCTGCAAGGACTAACTGCTTGGAGTGATCGCTGAATCACCAAACAAAAATAAATAACCAACGCTCAAAACTTGTTTTGTATTATAAATATATGTACAATTTCACTATAATTCAAAGGTTCAAATTGTTGTTTTGTTATTGCAAGCAGAGCTCATCTTGACCCACAGATAAGCCAGTTGATTGTTGCCTATAAAATGGGCGTCAGAAATCAGTCTTAAATTCAGTTGCAATCGAAGCAGAGTTCCAATTAGTTGACTTTTGTATATTTTGTGCATCAACTTTTAAGCCAAAACTTAAGATGAAGTATTTAGCCTGTTTCTTGTTGCTCTGCTCGCTGTTGGGCGCTACGCTTGCCACGCTGAAGAACCGTATGTTTTTTGAGCACAGTTAGCTGCAGTATGTTTGTGTGTGTGTGTGTGTGTAAGCCGTTTATTTTATCCCATTTAGCTGCCTGCGGCGAGGAGTTTGGTAAAATCGGCAACTGCCGTGCCCTCCAAAAAATGTGGACCTATCGCAAGGACACCAATGAATGCATCAATTTCAACTACAGTGGCTGCCAAGGGAATAGCAATCTCTTCGATTCGAAAAACCTGTGCGAATCGACATGCAAAGTTTAATTGTTAATAACTGCAAATTTGTTTTGGTGCATTTGTTAATTAAAATCATGAAACGTGAAATTTAAATTTTGTAATATGATCATTTATTGTTTTAATTAACTTGTTTAGGTTTAATCAACTGTTGCATTCTCTTGTGTTTTTTGTTTTTTATGTGTAGATATTGTTGGCTTAAATAATGTTTTGTTGTTATTGGTTCTATATTTTTCTTATTGCTGTACGTTTTTAGAGAGATAATCTACTTATTTGCTATAGCTAATGTCTGATTTGTTAGCTATCTGCTCTCCATGCTCATATGTATACAAGTATATGTATATATAAATGATATATATATATATATATCATTTCAAAAGGCTATGTCAGCTGAAATCTCAACTCTGTTCATGGATTATGTGTGTACAGTTCAGTTTAACATATATTTTTTATATATTCTTTTAATGGATTTTTATTGGCAGGTCATTTAATTCAAAAGCTTGCGTAATTAATATGAAAAAATTATGTTTTAATTGATATATACATATACATATTTTAAATAGAAGTCACAACGTATTTATTCAAATACCAATGAAATAAATTGAATGATTTTATAAAAATGATTATTTTTTGGAGATATTTGTCCATCCTACATCTCCGTCTCTTCAGCTGAAATTTCAGCTGATTTCCACCAACAACTGCCTAAATATCTAACTAAGTTTTCTAGAAATTTTTTGGAAATGACTTTTATTGTGTTTTTGCCCTCTAAAACATAAAATATAAATGGTAGATCCGCCACTTAGCATATTTATATATATATATATATATATATATATATGTATGTACTTTAATAGACTTAAATTAATAATTTTATATTATTTTTATACGATTTGCTCGTCTCGGCATTTTTTACTCGGCTTTTGCGAGTAGAGTGCTGCCATTAACAGGAGCAGCTGTTGCTGGCGGCGAATCTTGACGCGCAGCAACCGATGGCAACTGTTGCGACTGCTGCTGAGTGGGCGTGGTCGGAGGCGACAAGGTGGCATGATGTTGCTGCTGTTGCTGTTGCTGATGCTGTAGTTGCTGCTGTTGCAGTTGTTGTTGTTGCTGCTGCTGCTGTTGTTGCTGTTGCTGATGATGATGATGATATGCCGCTGCTGATTCCGCCAGATCAAGCAGAGCTGCCGATGTGGAGCTGGAGGGTATGCTCGGGCCCAGGCCGTTCATTGTGCTCGCTGTCATATCCTGTGCCTCGTGCTTCATGCGTAGCACATTGTTGTTGTTGTTGTTGCTGCTGCTGCTATTGTTGTTGTTATTGTGATTAACGACATGGCCCAGGGCCGGATGATGGGCAAAGGAGAGCGGCGGCAAATGCAGTCCCGGAAATGCCAATCCGGCTGCAGCTGCAGCATGCAGCGATTGCAGCAAAGCGGCCGAATGCTCCTGCGCCTTGCGCCGCAGCTCAGCCACCGAATTGGAGCGTGGATCGTGCGAGCCACAGCCACCGCTTGACTTGGGCGACTCCGGCGAACTGGCCGCCGAGCTGCTGCTCACGGGCACACTTAGCGGCGCCATTACCGACGAAGATGCCGATGACATTGGCGGCATTGGTGGCGGCTTTAGCGAGCAGCACGAGCAAAGGCTTTGAAACGGCGAAACACCTGTAAAAAAAAATCGAATATTTATCAATTTTGAAATTTGTTTTTTGATGTTGATGCATCGTCGTCATTTGGGCTGGTAGCAGCTGATAATTTGATTATCAGTTTCTTTTGATTTTTTTTCGACCTTGATTGACAGGCAGAGCCCATTGATAGAGATTATGCCATTAGTCCACCCACCTTTGAGGCCCGGAAAGAGCGGCTGATGCGAGAACTGAGCGGCCAGATGAGGCGGCAGGAAAAGCGGTGGATGATTGGCGCTGCGCTGAGCTGCCGCCGCCGCTGCTGCTGCTGCCACAGCGCTCTGCTCACTCAGCACGGGACGAAAGCCGCAATTGCTGCAATGGGATGAAGATGGAACAAAATCTGGTTAATATGTAGATGTAGTCTTGAAAAAAAAAGCAATAATACTATTTTAAATAGCAATGGTAAAAAAGTAAAAGGTAAAAAGATTGTAAATAAATACTAAGTGTAGCCAGAATAAAAACATTAAAAAAAACTACAAAAAGTTTTCCTTAGTCGAAAAATCTAGTAAAAATTTTTAAATAAATTTTCTGTTATTTCATATATTAAATTTAAAATTAATTCTCCCCTTAATCAAGCAATGGGAATATTTTTGCTTTAGCCTTTCGTTTTTCTATATGAATTTCACAATTCCATTGCATATATGTTGTGTGTGTTGTGTGTGTGTTGCCACCCAGTGGCAAATGCTTGGCTTTCATAACACCAAACAAACCGAGCAACAAACACAGTTTTTAATTAACGCTTAATTGAAATAAATTAAAACATTTTTATGCGTAATTGCATTATTATTAATAAACCTAAATATTTTGTATATAAAGTGGAAACTGTTGTAGCTCGTTGATGTTGTTGTTGTGTTGTTGTTGTTGTTGTTGTTGTTGGTGTCTAGGCCTATACACATTTTAATTGAATGAACAACAACAACAACATGCGCCCCTAGCTCCAATTCAATTTCAACAATTTTAATTGATAAGTGAGCCAACAATTAAGTAAATAAAAAAAAATATGATATAGATAAATGATGTGACTGGCATAATCCATTAATAAAATTAACATATTTTTATTAGTCATAAGTGTTGTGCATATGCGTTTTTTTGTAGCATATTCTATAATCAAATTCGAATTCAAATTGAGGCGGAAAAAAATTTTAAAGCAATTTTAATCTCAATTTATTCAAATTTTTGCGTTAAGCTTTTTAGCTTTTGGTCCATTTAGGCTTAGTCCATTGGGACGATTGCAACTGGAGGCAAGTGTGGACAAAATTTTAAAAATTCTTAGTGCCGCCTAACTCGACACAAGGCCAGGTGGGCGGGCAGGCAGGCGGGCAGGCAGGACGACAGCATGCTAATCGAGTTGCGGGTAGAGAGGAGAAAGGCTGGCCAGGACACGCCGACTGAATGTCGCGACCACAGCGACTGGGCCACAATCGTCGCGGCTGCCGCTATTAATTCTTTTTACTTCATTTTTTTTCCACCCCACCGACAACGCGGCTTTTTCCGTCAAAACTTGACGGTTTTTGGCATTTGCTTTTGTCACTCTCCAACACCAATTTGTGTCTGCTCTGATTCTGATCCTGAGTCGAGATTTTTTGAGGTTTGTCTGCTTTTTGCTCTTTGCATTACCTGGCCGAGGGAGGGCACACACTATTTGGCTTAAAACAGAATTTTGTATGTGACCAAAGCACAATTGAGTTTCCCCAGAGTTTTTTTTTTTCAAAGAATTTTAAATAAAAAACGGATAGCCAAAAATAACGTTAGAATTTGAAATACATTATAAGTACTTTTAAATAATAAATGTTTCCTTACACACATTTTGCATTCATAAGATCAAAATGCATTAATAATAAATTAAATATGTTTTAGAAAATTATTTATATTTTTATATCTTGCAATGCTTGACGGATTTAGACTGATTTTATCGCAGAATTACTCAAAATCTTTGCTTGTGGAAAGTATTCATTTCACATCAATCCAGATGACAAAAATAGGAATAATTCACAATTTAAAAAATACCATATGGGAATTTTCATTAGTACGTATATTTAAATTATTAAAGAAAATGTTAAACATTAACTTTATATGCACAGATACACACACAGATACACATCAAGCCAATTAGGCCCAAAGGTAAAATCAAAAGTCCGAGCTCAACGAGCAGTGCAGACAAACAGTGACTGCTGCAAGTATTCGCACCAGCATTACTATGTATTTGTAGTGCTAGTTGCAGTCAGTGTTACAGTCTCTCCCCCCCTCGTCCAAGTCGTGGCGAAAAAAGCAGTAAACTTAAATGTTTGCGTATAATTAAGCACTCATCCTTTGGTCGTAATTAAATTTTGCATGTGCACATCCAACAGCTGCCGCTGCGGCACCGTCTACAGTCGGCTCTGGTTGAGGGGCAGGTAGCAGAGGGAGGAGGTTTTTTATATTTTTTCTTTATTTGGGGTATGCGTCTTGTCTGAGACTGGCAAAAATGTTGCAAGTACATCGTGTCGTCATGGCCTGCAGGCAAGTACGAGCACTGTTTGACAGTGTGCCCCGCCCACAGCTGCTGCTGCTGCCGCCCTAATTGCAACACTCAGCAGCCGGCCCAGTCGGAGACGGGCTACACTCGCACTCCTAATTAAGACATTCAGACGCTTGAGTGTTGTCGTTGAGCTCGTTAGTTAGTACATAACTTTTGCTGTGGGCCAACTGGCCGAAGAAAGGAGTGGCTTAAAACAGAGACACAGAGAAAGAGAGAGATAGAGAGAGAGAGAGAGAGAGAGAGAGAGAGAGATAGACGAGCGTCTGTCAATGTCAGCCAAGCAATATGCCTGCTCACCTAGCGTTGAGAAAAAGTTTTCTTTTAAATTTTCTCACTTTTCACAGATTGCCGTTTGGCAAAGGAGAAAGTTTTTCCTTACTTGACTTAATGAATTTTTACACATGTTGCCAGTGGTTGCCTCCACAATGCTGCTGCCGCAACCCCTCCCTTCCCGTTCCTCATAATTTTTCCGGCAAACATTTTAATGCTTTACGCAATTCTAACAAATTAAACTCGAGCAATCAACACCTCAACGGCATATATGTTTCCAACCTCCCTCCGCCCTCTTAAGAGTGAGAGAGGGGCAAACTCAATTTCCGCAAAATGTTTGCGCTACTAAAAGTTTTTTTTTTATATATACCCTATGCGCATTACAATTGTGTAGACAGGGTATAATGACTGTCATGTGTTTCGTTATTAATGAAAAATTAATGAATCAGCTAACCAAAAGTTGGAAATGAAACTGATTTGGAGACTCTTTGGAGACCAAAGAAATGCAGAGGTTTAATGATAGATTTTTGACTCACTAATGATTATATTATTAGTCGAAATAATATAGAATATAACTAAACAAGGAATATACAAAATTCATTAAACACCTAAATAATTTGCATTGCTATAAACAAAAATTGTATATTGAGTGTGATGTGTTTTATAATAAAAAATTAATGAATCAGCTAACCAAAAGTTAGAAATTAAACACATTTGGAGACCAAAGAGGTTAAGAGACATATTGCTGAGTTCGTTATGGTTAAATTTCTAATCGAAATAGTATAGAATATAACTATTCAAGATATATATAAAATTTCATTAAAGGCCTAAATAATTTGCCATAGCAATAATAAGAAATGGTATTATGAATGTGATGTATTTCGTTATTAATGAAAAATTAATGAATCTGCTAACCAAAAGTTAGAAATTACACTCATTTGGAGATCAAAGAAATGTAGCGGAATAGTGACATATTGCTGAGTTAGTTATGGTTGTATTACTAGTCGAAATAGAATAAAATATATCTTTACAAAAAATATATATAAAATTTCATTAAAAACCTAAATAATTTTCTATAGGAATAAATATAAATGGTATAATGAGGGTGATGTTTCTAATTTTAAGAATTGACAGCAAATAACGATGTAGATTTATTTAAACTATAAAACTAAAGTAAATCGCAGTAAGAATTTGTGTTGGGATATTTGCTAAACTAATCAAGGAGTAACTTTCCGTTAGGTACGCCTAACTGCAGCAAATTTGTTACCTTATTTTTTTGGCATTAACTTTGGCTAAAATTATGTGCTACCTTTTGCCCGGGAGCTCTGAACATTATATGCTTATTATATTAGGCAACCCAAAGTAGTATTTGTTGTTGTTGTTGTTTGAGTTGTTGGGCGGGAAGGAATTCTGATGGTTTATTATTGTTGTTGTTGTTGTTGTAACTGTGCGCGAGTCAGTGGCTTATTTTAATTGCATGATGAATATTAAAATATTTGCCCAATTTATTATTCAGGCATTCGTGTGAGCGCAAACATCAACGAGTCAGCTGCAAATACGCGTACTAATAGCTAAATACACATAGTACAATATGTACAATCATAATGCATACACAGCTAATAGATAATATATATATATATATATATATATACATATATATATATATACATCATTTGGGCATGAGTCTGTTTACATGTTAAAGTAGCTCAGATTTTGCATGACTCGTCTCCTAATTACGTATTTAGTTATTTGTGCATAAAATATGTGGCAATTCGGCTTCAAAATTTAACTTTTTCTTCTTTATATATTTTTGGATAGTTTTTGGCATTTAATTAACATAATCTTCTGTATCCAATCAAAGAGATTTTAGATTAGACTGCGCACAAATTTAAACTAGTTTGCAGCATTTAAGCATGAAGTATGAAGTATGAAATAAACTTTATATAAGTTTTTAGAAATAAAGTTCTCATTGGAATTTCTTCAAAGGTAACCACAAGTGGCAAGCGGTTAACTGAATGCTCCAAATTAATTAATCAGCTAACCGAAAGTAAGAAATGACAAGCACTAAGCCAACTTTCATTTGGAGACTAAAGAAAATCAGAGGTTTAATGATATATTTTTGACTGAATTATAGTTGTTTCATTAGTAGAAATAGTATAGAAAATGAATATACAAGAAATATATAAAATTTCATTAAAAACCTCAATAATTTGGCTAAGCAAACTAACTCAATTTTAAGTCAGTTAAACATGCAAATTGTTAACAAATTCAAGATCTTTTTGGAGATCATCGCCATCCATTAAATATTCATTGTCTGCCGCATTGAATTTGAGTATTTCCTCAAGTTTTAATTGCTTATGCAAATTATAAATAAATAAATAAATTCGACAAAAATTTAATAAAGTAATCGACACAGCGAAGACTTTATAAAACATTATTTTGAACAATTCCAGTTAAGTTTAAATTCCAAACAAAGCACGATGACAATTCGATTTTTAGATTATGAAATAAAAAAGATATATATTATTCCAATTCTTACATTTATAAGAAAGTCTAATTGTCTTACATTGACTTGGCGAATAATTTAAGTGACATCAGCATTAAATTTTGCTGATTGGTATTCATCTGTTTATCAGTATCTCGATTTGCATAAAATATGCGAGAATTCTGAGAAAAAATAACTAAATAAAATGATAGCTGAGTGCATGTCTAATGCGATGATAAATGCTTGCGATGAAACGCTCGACTTGAGATGAGCAAATGGCAAATGGCAAATGGCAGCTGGAAGATGGAAGCACACACAGGATATCCGGTCGAAGGCATTTGAATAACAATAAAGATATCAAAAACGATATCAAAGCGCTGAGTGCATGCAATTTGGCATGAGCATATACATAAATAGTTGAATAGCAAAAAAGTCGGAATTGATTTGGTCAACCGTTACAACAACAAACAGCGGGGCAAATGTGGCAACCAGCAGCTCGAGCAGGGGCAGGGGCTGGAACAGGAGCAATGCCTGTCAATCTTGACCTTCTTGCCCCGTGGGTTGTCCCCTTCTTTGGCAACCATTCACCCACTTGGCTTGCCGCGCCACTGCCGCTGTGCCATTATAGTCCGATCCGCATCCTGATGACATGCATATATTTTTTTTCTTTCTTCTTTTCTTTTTTCTTTTTATTGTGGTGTGATTCTTGATTGTTGTTGTTGTTGTTGTTTGGTGTTGTTTGGTGTTGTCTGGGCGCGTTGACATGTTAGCTGAAGGAGAGCTGCGGCCGCCCGTCGCCTTTTAGCCGGCTGATGAGACCGCCCACTGCTAACCAACGCACCCACCCCTCAATCCACCAAAATAAAAAAAAAAAACCAGCAGCCGCCTATTGTCGGGTGTGGCATATGGATACATTGCAGCATAACAAAACACGAAACACCCTCATTTACGCCCAATTAAATTTTCAAGTTGCTTTTTATGAGCGCAATCAGCATTTTCTGTTATGTTGAGATTTATCAGATTGATGTAGGAAAAATTGTATGTTATTGTAAAGTGAGCAATTAAAATGTGGTTTGGGCAAAACAAAAAATTGAAACTAGAGCCAAAATTGTAAAACTTTTAATGTAGATAGAAACTTGACAAGAAATAGAGAAATTTTTTAATGCTTAATGTTAAATGGGAATAATTTCATAGCATACACATAATAATATATAGCTAGAATATTTTTGAGTAAAGTTTAGATTTTTCAAAAATTTATTTTAACTATGTTTTGTTATGGATAACAACGGAAGCTAAAATTTAAATCACACAACTCAATCAAATTGCAAGATAATCGAAGATATGCAAAGAGTGGTTTTAAAAACAGTTTACAACTTTTGCTTTAAAAAAAAATATATTAAATAAAAATAACTATTTTATTCAGATAATTCTAACCTCTATTATTACGATAAGAAATGATATTTTGGAATATAACTGAATGATAGTTTGGCTCATTGCTCATTCCGAGCAGTCTGTCTAATTTATTTATTAGCTGAATTAGAAACTGACTGTTAGAAACAAAGCTTGGATCATTCAGGCGCTGTTCCGTTGGTGATTAGGAGCTGGCCGTCGTTAGCACGTGTCGGTCATATCGATGCAGCATCATTAGATCTATCGAGAACTCTTAAGACTATGTGAGAATGGGAGAGGACTTTGAGGGGGGCACTCTTAATGTTTCCGCTGGCGCACACGACATCCGCTGACCGGAAGTGCGCCAATGGAATTTAAACGTTTTTCATCCAAAACATTAACTGAATCGTCTTCCGCTGCGCACGCCTGTTCAATAGCCCGTGCTGCACGCCCGGGCCCACCGCAGGAGTCACAGGACGCGCAGGACTCGCAGGAGTCTCGCAGAAGTCTAGCAAGTCGCGCCATCAACCAAATCCGAATCCGCAACCATCCACATGCCACCCATCTAATATCATTACTGCTCTCATTGTGGTCGTTTTGTCTGGCTACCCAAATCCCTCAACCCGACAATCTTTTCACTCTTCCTTCTCCTGCTCGTAATCAATTGCTAATTTAGTCATCGTCGCCCCAAAAAAAAAATTCTTTAGGGGTGACATTTGACATTTGCACTGCTACTGGTACTGCTCAGAGCAAACCCAGCCACCTCCTCCTCCATCCATATCCTGCACAGATTTGTAAATATTTGCTTGGAAAATTGTTTTTTTCGGGGGGGTTGAATTTGCCTCTGTTTGCCTCTGTTTATTCTCGTCTGTAATTTTTTTTTTGTTCTTTCCTTTTTTGCTGCCAGTTGTTTTGGCATTGTTATTGTCAAATTGACGACAAAATGCGACACTTGCCATAAATGTATTGTTTGTTGTTGCCCCTTTCCTAATGCCCCCTGTAAGTGGAGGCTTAATGACACGCAGGCAATTAGCAGATCGTTGAGTTTTAATCGCCCTGGTTTTTAGAGGGGTGTGCGGCACACATCAGGGGTTTGCCACAAGTAGCAATGGAAGTAGTTATGTTTGCTCTGCTGTTATGGATATAGCCCTTAAACTAGTTGTACACATAATGCGATTATGTAGAACTTGGCGCTGGTAATCAGCATTTCTCATAAACTCAATGGAGCGAACTTAAGTGAAAAGTTGTAAAAATTGACTGAATTTCTTATTAGTTGGCAGACAAAAAATCTATTTTTACTAGTTGAAGTACTTTATTAAAATGTTGTGATTTGAGTCCCAAATTATTTATTTTGTATAGAATTTTAATTTGCATTACTCTAAAATAATATATATAAATATTTATATATATTTTTTTTTATATATATTGAGTAATATTTTTATTTCATATGAAAAATTTAATTATGATTTGCAACTCCAGAACAAGGCATAAATTGCGTTCTTCAACTGCTCTGGGTAATTTATAGATTGCCAAATTAAAATATTTATATTTTAATCAGGGGCTTGCCACAAGTAGCTATGGAAGTATTTATATGTGTGTGTTTATGCTGTTATGGATATAGCCCTTAAACTAGTTGTATACATAATGCGATTATGTAGAACTTGGCGCTAATAATCAGCATTTCCCATAAACTCAAGCGAAAAGACCTTAAGGGAAACCTCGTGAAAATTTACGGAATTACTTGTTAGTTGGGATTCAAAAAAATTTATATTTTCTAGTTGAAGTACTTAAAAATGAAGTACTTAAAATGTTGTGATTTGAGTCCCAAATTATTATATATATATTATATATATATATATATATATATATTATATTTTGAATGAAATATTAATATGCATTACTCTTAAATAATATATATATAAATATTTATGTATTTCAGAGTATTTTCATACTCTGTATATATATCAGAATATTTTCAATTTATTAAATAATAATTTAATTTAAATGCCTTGTTATTGAGTTGTAAATCATACTTAAAAACAAGGCCCAAATTGTGTACTTTAACTGATCTGTGTAATTTATAGATTGCTAAATAAAAATATAATTATTCTTAATTTTGCCTCCATTGTTTCTTAATTAATTTTTTTTTTTTAATAGAGATATTACAACTTACGTATCGTTGGCAACGCTGCCGGCACCGAAACTGCCAAAAATGTGACTGCCAAAGGCTGCGGCAGCAGCGGAATGTTGCAACTGTGCTGCTTGCGGCGTTGTTGGCGTTGGTGTCGACGATGCCGAGTTGTTGGACGAGGCGGCCATACGAGTGCCGGTGGTCAGCGACATGGGGCCACCCACCTCGATGGGTGAGTCCGTGTTGCGTGAGTTCGAGGGGCTGCTGGCGCCCAATCCGCCCGCCAGGGGCGTATGATCGCGCATGCCCGGCGAGGGGGAACCGGCGCTGATGGAGCCCAGCGATTGGGAGGCAGAGTGCGGTGTGGCGGTCAATTGTGTGGAGGACAGCGGTCGTTCATTATCGCTGGAGTCCAGATGATGCCCACCAGTGGGACTGCGTGAATGCTGCTGTTCCAGGGGCCCATTTGTTAGAGGACTATGGGAACGCTGACGTGGCGGCAGCTCATCCATATCATCGTCAATCTCGCCGGTGATGTCTGGCGAGGATTCGCGTGAGTCGTGTAGCTACAAGGGAGAAGTAATTATTTAAATTGTTATTAGTGAAATTTAAACCACAAAAGAGATTGAATATGGAAAGACTCATTTATCATTTATGTAGGTAAATTTTATATATATATCTAAGATAATTTTAAATTGATAAAACAAAATTTACCAAGATTTTTGTAAGTACTTGCAATTTTCTCAAATATGTTTCTTCATTTTAATCTAAGTTTCGAAGGTACGATTTTATTCAGTTGATATTCAAATATTATAATTTCATCATTCTTAATAAAAAAAAAAAAAAAACAAATTTCAAGTTGATATTATTCAGTTGGTATTCCTATATATTGTTTCATCATACTTAATGATAAAAATAATTACAATTACAAGACTAAATCAAATGTCTAACAATTGTGTATTTCTTTTCAAAATCAAGATCATATATAAAACTAATTATTGAAATGCAGATTAAACTGAAAACCAGATTAAAGAAATAAAATATTACGAGCTGTTACCTTAGAGACGTAAAATATAATAATTTCTTGATTATTATATATACCTATGCATAAATTTGTAGTCGTTCTAATTGTTTAAGTCAATTAAATATATATATTTATAATTTACTTTTGAATTTTAATTGGGGAAAATTATAGATAAAAAAAAACTACCAAATTAATATTATATCTTTGCCCAACATAAGCCAGATTCCCCAAAACCAACTAATTTCATCCGGATATTTTCCGTGTAGTTGTTAAAGTGTTTTTGTGTCCAACTCAAACATACCTTATCCAATGAGCTGCTGCTTTCGCCATTTTCCCGCTTGCGTTGCTCATCCTTGAGTCGCTCCGCTTTGCGCCATTTGGCGCGTCGATTCTGGAACCAGACCTGTGAATGACAAAGGAAAAAACGGGGAGAGGGGAGAGGATGTAGAAGTTAGAAAATTGCTTTTGTGTGCATGACTGCTGTTTAATATATATATATATATATATATATATATATATATTTATATATATATATATGCTTTGGGCTAAAGTTGCGCCCTCCACTTGGCTGCCAGCCAATTGAAAATTGAAAAACTTTCGTCACACACTCAGCTACACTCAAACCACACACACACAAACACATACAGACACACACTTGTATAAAACAATAAACGAAATTTTCCACCTCAGAAACTTTAACAATTTGTTGTTTGCCTAAGCAGCCAACCCACCCAGGCGACATCCCATTGATATCCATTGTGTCTTGGAAGACATAAACAAACAAAATCTGATTTTCAATTTTGTGCAGGCACACAAAACAAATTTGGCCTGTAATCAGCGCCTAAATTGGTAAGAGGCTGCCAAGGGGGCACACCCACACACACACACAATCATACACACACACCACCCGCACACACACACATGCCGGAGCAGCATCTTCACTAATGAGCTTCAATCAAGACAATGCTCAGGCATCCTTCGTAGCTGTTGTAGCCTCCACACCAGCCACCCCCTCCCTCACCCCTGTGGCATCTTTAGCATCCTTTTTGCCTGCTTGCTTATGCGCGCGTGTTTCCTTTTTTGGTAGCTTTTGTGTTGTTGCCACTGCCACTGCTGCTGCTGCTGCTGTTGCTGTGTTTGCTTTTAGTTCCGGTTACGCTGATTCCATGCTTAGAGCGCCCCCTAATGGGATTTCTAGCATCAGGGGGCGCCATCTTCAATATACAGCTATCTCCCTCTCTTGCACTGGCTGTGTGTGTGTGTGTGCGTGTGTATAAGTAAATTTCCTAATCAAAATTCAAATTAGACATTGTGCAAAAGTTCGCATTGTTGTAATCATAACGCAACATAAAACAATTTCAACATTTTGCGCCTCGAGGCAACTTTCTCTGCAACACACACATTTTCTCTCTCTCTCTCTTTCGCACATTCTGCACCCGTTGGCACTGCTGCTCCACTGGCTTAGCCGCCATGTTGGCAATATACCAGACACAATACACACACACACACACACACACACATACCCCATCCACACTCACTTAAACAAACACTACCCCAAAAAAACCCATGCTCAAGTGCCTCTGCCAGGCTCCAGCTAACAATAAATTGCGCACAATCCAACCCCCAAATGGCAACCACCCAACCCAACCACCCCCTGCTAACACAGACTTCCCATTTTTTTTTCTTTATTTTTGTTGGTGGTGACGCCCACCAGTTACTTAATACAATATTTATGCCATAAGCACATTACCAATAAAATATGGCTGGGTAAACTTTTTCGAAGTGCAGCGTCTCCCTTCGGGGGGCGCTCGGTGCGAGTGGGACAGGTATAGACGGGCGTGAGCGAGACAGACAGTGTATTATCATCAGTACAAAAATTGAATAATGAAAAACAATTGTGTGCGTCTGCCTTGACTTTACCAACCATCCCCAACTTACACACACATATATATATATATATATATATATATTTGTATTTGTAGTTGTGTGTTTTTTTTTGTCTTTCAATAATAATTTCATGCACAATTTTGCTTTTGTTTTTATTGCAAATACCTAAACGAAAAATCATTTCTCAGGGTACGGCCGGAAAACGTGTTTCTTATTTATTCAATTCGCTTGGCTTAGTTTCTTGATTGCTTCTCCGGAAGATTACAGCTGAGGAGTATGCAAAGATTTTTGGTTGGCAACTTTTATTGAACTTTTCACTTGCTGTTTTTGGCATATTCATTTACAGCGCTGCTAATTGATTTTTATTTGTTTTTCTTGTGTTGTAAATAAAATATTTTAAATGTGCCTCAATTTACGTAAATTAAATTTTTTTTTATATTTTAATTGCAGCTTTTTAAATTAATGCATACTTTTAGGTGTAGTTTAAGCGATTTCAACTAGTGTTAAAACTGCTGATTAACTACAATAAAAATTAAGAAATTATTTTGTAACCATTTAAAATTTAGGTGTGCTTGTCGAAAATAATAATTAAAATGAGTAAATGAAAATTGTTTGTGTAAAATAAATTATTAAAGATAATTTGAGAATTCTATGTACACCAAGTGAAAATTGGACTGGATTCTAAATTTAACTTTTAAGCAGAGAAAATTCCAGATGTTAAACAGACAAAAGTCTCTGTTTTAGATATATGCATTTTGCAAAAATAATTAGCTTATTTATGGGTTTATAATAACATATTTAGATTACTTTTTAAGATTGTATTGTGTGCCTGCCATTCTCACATGATACGCATTCGAGAGCAACACTCCCTATTGAGAAAATTGGATCTGAGAAGTACTACTTCATGTAATTTATTTACAACATCAAAAATGTAAACAAAAAATGTAAAGAGAAACGCCCAAAGGCGGCAAAATGCTCATAATTTCAACTCAACAATGCGAATGGGATACACTGTAAACAATGGGAATGGGAATTGCAAACTGGGCAATAAAAAAAAATTGCGGTTACAAGTTACAAAAAGCGATTTGCGATGTAAAAGCGAAAGCAAACAAATCAGCAAACAAAGTTGTTCAACAAAATAATAACAAAAAAAATGGAAACAATGAGCAAAGGTAAACAACACCAAACAACACCCCAAAAGGAAGAGGCAGCGGGTATGGGTGCGGTCGGGGGTAATTATGGCAAGTGCGCACCATTAGCTTCCGCAAACAGTTTTGTCAGCACTCCACAGGACGAGGACGACGACGGCGACGAGGACGACGACGGCGACGATAATGACGCAGCTCAAGTGGAATGAATGAACAGATGTGTTAATATCAAACGCATTTTGTGAACCCTTTGCAGCAGCAGCAGCAACAGAAAAAAAGTATAAGAACTACAACAACAACAGTTGCTGCCGGGCAGCAGCAACAATAATTGGGCTACCGCAACAGCAACACCCCTCGGTATCGCCCATATTGCCGGCGGCGAACATATGCAGTTGAGACGGAGTGAGAGAGAGAGGGGGATGGAGAGAGGGGTGAAGAGAGTCCTTGCCATCAACTTAGATCAGCTTTAAAGGATTATTGAAGCAAATGCAATTATTTGACAGCACACCACAGCCAACCCCTTTGGGCGATTTCTTGAGATGTGGTCGGATGGGAGATTTGGTTGGGTTTGGGTTGCTTGGCTTGGGTTGAGTACTAGTTTCTCCCCAATTCCCACAGACTGTGATTATAATAAATTATCAATTATTGGCATTATATGCGGTCGCCTTTTCCACTTCCACTTTGTGTGTGGGGCATAGTGGGCGGACTATGGGTGGGTGTGGCACTTGGCATTGTCATGCTGCAAACATAATTCCAAACGAATTATGTATGTGAAATGCGTTTGTAATGCGAAACGGGGTAATAGCCAAAGTGCTGCCGCATCTATAACCAGCTTAGAAATATATTTATTTTCTTCAATGAATATTAATGTTTTTATTTCGAGTAGTAATTTAGATTGACTGTTACAAGCAAGGGAATTGTTTTCTAATATATATAGTTAATCCTTGATTCTTGATTAATTTTCATTGGCAAGTTTTGTGTTCTTTGGTTCCTAGAATATAAAATCGATTGGAAGTGGAAACAACATTTTATATTTTATTATCTATATTTTATATTTTAACAATAATTACATTATAATTCTCCCATTTTATCATTGTTATATTTTCCTGAGAATTTTATTAATATATTTTAATTAAATATATGCCATAATTAACAATTTCGTTTTGCAGTCTCAAACATAATCCAGCACTTGGCATTGTGCATTTTTTGGTTGCACATTAAAATTTAAAAAATTTATGCGAATAATTGTGGTTGATTAAGCTGCAAAACCTGAGCACACAAATTAAGTCAGAGAAATTTGCAAATTGGAACTGTTTGCGAATTGTAATCATTAGCCGTGGCAATTTGTGACACTGTGCCGGGAATATATATATTGTTGGATTAGTGCTGGGGCAGCTGACAATTAGCGAATCTACTTCCACACACACACTTCGGAGGCACTTGCTCGCTCAAGATGTGGGTGGCTGGCACTCAGGCACGTTGCCCACGCAAAAAGATTTGCGAACTGAGCAAATTATGCGGCACAAAACTTAATGAGGATGCAACGTTAACGAGACACGTAGCCCAACTCTGAGATCTCTCTGAGATCTGAGATTGCTACCCACACACACACACACACAGGTGACTGCATTAGAAGCACTTTGGTGGCGTTAGGCGATGACAATGACGCACTTGTCTATTTCCGGCACAATTAGCACTCGCTGCATAAAAAATACATTCTGCCCGCCCCCCGCAACACCACGATTTGATGGCACAAAGTTCCCAGGCGTAACCAGATACTTTGAATTAAATTTGGTAAAAATTTATATGTCAAACGTCCAACAATGGGACACTTGTCGCAAACACGTGTACACTTGTCAGCCCACCAACACACAGGCCAATGGAACCCACCCAAACCACCCAAAAACCACCCCCAACCACCCAAATTACCCGCCTGTCAGTTCGCTGACTTCTGTCCAAGTTTTTCAACTGAAACAGGTCTTTAAATGTCAGACACATAAAAATCATGTATAAGCCACAAAAAAATACGGCAAAAAGCTACGAAAAAACAATTGTTAAAAGAGGAAAAAAGAGGGGGTGGGGGGAAAGAGAGTCGCTTTTGGGCCGGTCTTAGTCTGGGATTTCGATAATGGAATGAATGCCAAATATTTTGATGAGGGTGTTTTTTTTTTTTTGCTGCGCGTTTTCAGCGACCGCATTTTGACACATTTTGCGAAAATGCCAAAATAAATTTTATAATAAAATTTATTATGTACTTCGTTTGATTCCTCTCCACTCCAACCCCTCTCCCGCTCGTTTGCCGCTCACTTGGACTCGTAAAGCTGGCTACTTGTAACCTGATATATTTCTCTACTTTTTTTGTATATCCACTGTCAATTTTTGTGATGTTCGGCGTCTGTCGCAACGCATTTCAATCCAGGCACACAACATCATTCACTTAATGCGTATCCCTGAGACTGGCGAGTAAGCCAACTTGAGTATTGATAAGTTACTCTCTCTCTCTCTCTCTCTCTCTCTCTCTTTCACTCTAACTCTGTGTCTAGACGGCAACTGGTTAGCTGCAAAGACAAAGTGCTTTGAAGTTGAGCTAATGCATCAGAGTTTTGTTTATAAATGATATTGATTGATAAGATTCATAAATCAGCGGGGAATGAAATTTAATTTATGCTAACTGAAAGTATGATGAATGATCAGATTACCTTACAGAGAGTCCCAAGATTTATTTAATGTGTTGGAGTAAATTATTTTTAAGAAAAGTTAAGGGTTTTCCTTTGACTGGATTTCAATATGTGCTGGAGGGACATATTTTAATGCTCTATTAATTTAGATATATTTTATTTACATATTCCAATACCAGATACTATAAAGATCGGCTTAAATCAAATTTTTATTACTTCCGACTAATATTGCTATTTTTTATACAGTGTTTTCCAATCCAATAATATACTTCTTGAGTAGCAACAATATATTTAACACTTTCACAAATTTCTATAGCAGAACCTGCCACATAAGTATCATCAATGCAACAATAAAGAATGCAACAGTATTGCAATTTTTCTTTAACTAAAACAACTCGCTCTTCTATGCAATTCTCATGCAGTGCAGCTTTTGTAAAGTCATCCATTTTTATAGGAAAATGTCGAAATGCCGTTACAAAGTGACTTTTATAACTGTCTATCAACCTACATAAAACTCGCATCTAAGTGTATATTGAAAAATAAATTTGATTTATTAGAAGTATTGCTTGTGGCCCCGCCCCGTTTCTCTCTTTTGTGAGGCTGGTGGCATGCAACGAGGCAAGCAACAATTTGTGCCCTCAAGCTGGCCAAGTTGGCAGTGAGTTTTTGGCTTTTATAAGAACTTTGCATATTTGCTTCATTCAAAATGTATATAGAATATTTTTAATGGCACTTATTGCATTAGGTTTTGTACATGACCCCAACTCGCTACCTCTTTATCCCTCCCTCTCTCTCAATCTATCGCTCTCTCTTTCTCTTCTTATGTACGCTGTGCATATGCATTATTAATACGGTGAGTGGGTGGGTAGGGCGGGGAGTGGCATTGCTGCTGGGCGTAGCTTTGATCAGGCTGCGTGACCGGGCTAGGGTTGCCCTGCTCGCTATTCTTGTGAAATTTGATACAATTTATGAACAAAAATTTGCTTATTTTTTGCTTCTTTCATTTATAATTTGGTTTTTACTTAACCTTTTTTTCAGCTTTTGGCATTTTTACATAATTTCGAAAGGGTTGACCAACGCAAGAGAGATGACAAAATCACAGTTACAGTCACTGCTGTCAGTTGTGGCACTCACCTGGACTCGCGCCTCCGTTAAGTTGATTTTCATCGCCAGATCCTCGCGTGTAAAGACATCCGGATAATGGGTCTGGGCAAATGCCGTTTCCAGCTCCTCCAGCTGTTGCCAACGAAACATTAAAAATTTACAATATTTTCTCTTAGTTTTTTCCTTTTTAGTTACATTTTCTTTCTTGTTTTTTTTTTTTTTAGTAGTTTGCTTACCTGTTGCAAGGTGAAAGTTGTGCGATTCCGTCGCTGCTTGCGCCGCACAAAAGTCTCATCGTGTATGGCAGGATGATACGAGTAACTGGTATCTGCAACAACAAACGGTAAATGGCAAACAGCCAGGCTAAAGTCAGTAAAGTCTGTAAAGGCATTAGGCATTAGCTATCCCAAGGTGTTTGCATTAGCTGGCATAATTGAGCCAGTTGCATCGCCCAATTCCCCATTTCTCTCTGCTTCCCTCTGCTCTCTCTCCCTCTCTCTCTGCTCTACTCGTCGCCGGTGTCGGTGCTTAAGCCCAGTCAGCATAAGCGTCACTAAGCTGGTTACAGTAGTGTTCGAGTATAGAGTCTAACGATTATCCGTTGCCATTAAGGCAATGAATTTGAAATATGAGTAGTTTTTTTATTACTCTGTGGATTTTATTAATAATAGTGTTAAGTTTGTAATACATTGCAAATGGCATTGAAACGATTTTTTTTATAAATAATTTGTGATGTCTTCAACTTGATTAGATACATATATTTATATATATTCTAAATCATCTTTGTTAGCCACATGGATATAGAGATGTTCTACCGTCTGTTGGCAACTCTGATTTAAATAAATCTTGTTAAAAATTGGCATAAAACTGACCTTTTATTTCGAGCAGTACTTAATTCGGAGCCTGCCGGATCGTATACCACTTTATCATAAATATAATACACTTGAAAAATTTAATTTATTTAAATTTAATAATCGAAAGATGTGTTATCGATTATTCAAAATGACAGCATATAATGGCGGTTTTCTTTAATGTAATGTTAAGTAAAAAACTTAATTTTTAAAAGGTAGATTTTAGTGCCTGGCTGACATCGGATTGATGGAATTGTTTTAATGTTATTCTAAAAAAAAATGTCTCCCTTTTTGGTGCAATATAAAACAAACGGTGAAATTTTCACTTCATTTCTGTAAAACAGAAAACAAACAAATAAACTTAGCTTTGTAAACCTTAGAACTACAAACGTAAACTTAGATGTTAGTAAAATAACTTCAGTATTAATCGGCTGCCAAAGAAGAAAACTTGTACTCTATGCATATAAGAAAGTAAATTAAAAAAAAACGAGTACGTAAGATTCTTATACTAACTTCCACATGACATATTATACAGCAGTCAAAAGAAATATCTTATTATTATTATTCTTTATTGGAGGGTTTCGTGCACTGCGACCATAATAGATCTATTGTACCTCCTTCTAAGCTTATAGCTTCTCCATTAACCCCAGTTCCTGCAAGAACGCCAGGCTCTTTGATGGGTCGAGGCTACTATGTCTTTGACATTCATAAATATCTTTAATTATTTCATATACGTATTCAATCCTCAACAAACTCAAAACACTCAGAACAATTTCCATCACTCTCATTGCCAATATTTCTAAATTAAAGAAAAAAAATATGCAACATTCCTTATGAAGCGTATTTTAAATATGATGCTCAAAATATTTGCATTAATTTGGCCAACTCTTTGCTTGGTCCGCCCACAAGCAGGCAGTGTGAAAAGTGTGAGATTGAAAGATGGAGCTGTTCGGGGGAGGGGCAGGACGAGGCAATTGCTGAAAGGCAGCTGTTGCCAAAATTGCAGGCTAATTGAATTTTCTAGCAACAGCGCCATTTTGTATGCTATAAAATATTTTATAACTGCCAAGTGAAAGAGCAAGATAGAAACACACACACACACAGACAGAGACAGAGAGCTGGAGTGGGGCATGCGACGTGTTGACAGCCGCACTTGACCCCGGAAAGGTGGCAAAGGAAAAGGCAAAATAACGTAAAACGTAAGCCAAAAAGTGAGGCCAAAATTTGTTGGGCTTTTCATTGTTGTTGTTTGTTGTTGTTGTTGTTGTTGTTGACTTTTTTGGGCCTTTTGAGCCATGTTGTAAAATTAATTTTCAATTTGATTTTAAATAAATAATTAGCTAGCAAATTGCAAAATTTAATTTTAATTTCTCCTTTGCTGACGACGCTCTTAAGCTCCAACCAAGCCGGCTCCTTTGCTGCCGCTGTGTCAAGTACATATTTTTTTTTTTTTTCCTCTTTTTTTTGTGGAAGGTTGCATAATCCGATTAGCTGGGAAAATGTTGTTAGGAGGCAGCCAGCAGCAGCAGCCCTCGGCGCTCATTTGCGCCATTTGCTTGAAGGTCTCACTGCTGCTTGTTGGCAGCAGTTGGTTGCTGGTTGTCCCCCCCCTCGGGGGAATACATCTAATGCGCACTAATATTGTTTGGCTGACAAACTCTTGCAACTGCTGCCGATATCAAAGTGTCGCTATGCAAGCAGCTCA
This sequence comes from Drosophila dives, assembly GCA_035042365.1. Classification (NCBI taxonomy): domain Eukaryota; kingdom Metazoa; phylum Arthropoda; class Insecta; order Diptera; family Drosophilidae; genus Drosophila; species Drosophila dives. The sequence goes on along the minus strand of JAWNLJ010000416.1, from coordinate 701,509 downwards.
CTTAATATTTAATTGTGAATATAATTAGAAAATGTTGTGTATGGGTAAAGCACAAGATGCACTTGCCACATCATCGCTCCACATCGATTTTTTTTTTGTGCAAAGTATTTGGCCAGAATGAGTGCCTGGCTAATCAAATGAGGCAATGAGGCAACTGACTGTGTGCACTTTTGGCAACGTTTCGTTACCGTTTTCGTTTTTGGGGGCTAATCAAATTTTTTGTTTCCAATAATTGCTTGAAATGCAAATGGACGCCTTGAACATGTAGCATGTGGCATGTGGCATGTTGCATCTGGCATAAACGGCCTACGGGTTTGAGGCCCAAAAAGCAAACGGCAACGGCAATTAGCACAATTAGGTTGCCAGTGCCAAATCCCCAAAGCGTTCAACAGCCTCAATTCTCCTGCTGCTGCACCCTCCTCCTCCTCCTCCCTCCATCTCTCACTCACTCAAAACCCACTGTCCGCTCTCGTCCAATAAGAATTTCATGCTGAAAGCATCGACCTGCGTACTAAAACCAAACGGCAAATGTCAGTCAGTCAGTCAGGCAACAACAACAACAACAACAACTACAACAACAACAACAACAACAACTCAACTAACCGCACTTGTCAGGAAGACAGGATTAACAAATCCTTGTTGGCAAATTGATTCAAAAAGTATGCAGCAGACGGCACACAGAAGCCAACAATCAGACAAGGGGTGCTTTTGAATGCTGCATTTAAAAAGTGATGACTCTTAAAATACCCTGTAAGTTGCTAAGAATCAGAAGTCTTTAAACAATCTTCTAGAACTAATGATTTTCATAAATATTCAAATATTTTTTAACTGGTCCAATGAATGATTTTTGAATACCTTTTTTATTATAAAATATTAATTATTTTGCATTTCACGGATTTCGTTTCAGTTATATTTTTGTTTCCTTGTAACTTAACAAATAACTTGCATTAATATTTATACATTTCCATCTGGTTCAACAAATATTGGAATAGATTTTGAAATACCTGTTTTTTTTATAAAATATTTATTCGTTCGCATTTCACGGATTTCAAGTCAGTTACAAGTTTTTTCCTTGTTACTTAAATAATAATTTTGATAAATATTCATATATTTCCATCTGGATCAATGAATGAAAATGAAATACCTGTTTTATTTTAAAATATGGATTCTTATGCAATTTACTGATTTCGATTCAGTTATATATTTTCCCCTTAATAATTTGCATTAATATTCAAATATTTTCATCTGGTTCAATGAATGATTTGAGAATATATTTTTTATTATAAAATATAAATTCTTTTGCATTTCACGAATTTCAATTCCGTTATATGTTTTTTTCTAGTTACTTAAGTAAGTCATTCAACACTTGCTTTACTTATTGCATTATTAATTATTTAACTTATTAATAATAATTCCTTATAACATAAAAGATCTACAAAAGTTTTTAAGTTAATCAATTTATTAATATTATTATTAAATTTTCTATGATAAGCATCAGCTACAACTTAATACAAACTCCTTCCACAATTACGGTCTACAGGGCATACCAAGACCTCTTCATTTCTACTCAACTCTCTGTCTTTCCATCTCTCTCTCTCTCTCCTTCCTTCTCTCTCTCTCTCTCTCTCTGTCGCTCTTTTAGCTGGCGTATGTCTGCCGCCCCGCTCGTTAGCAGCGCTGGTAATGGGAGATAATTCAATTTTTAAACATTTGGCATAACAAGCGAAACCGTCATTATGGGATTTTTGGTCCTGGCTGTCGAAAGTCCTTGCAATCAGCTACCCTTGGCGCTGGCTCACTCTGTTGCTCGACAGATGTAACTGTATTTGTGTAGCTGTGTATCTGTGTATCTGTAAGATACATGTCTTTGCTGTCTGTGTCTGCCAGTTGATTGGCATTTTGCTTGACTCTGAGTTCATCTCTTGTATCTGTGAGATACACACACACACACACACACTGAGCCTAAAAATCAATTTTCATTCGATTCGTTGTGTGTGTGCGTGTCTGTGTGTGTACTCTTGCGTAATCTCAGACAAATTAGCATTTATTATAGTTTTGCCTGCAAATGAGTTTTGGCCCAGTTTCTCATGCAACGATTGCCAACTTACCAAATTTTCATGCGACACTTTTTGCGACTTTTGCCGTCTTCTTTCTTGATTTCCCCAATTCCCAATGCATAGGGCAAAACTCCTGCCCCATCTCCTTTCCCCTAACCCTCCCCTACCCCTCTGCAACCTGTGTCATGGTCTCAGTTTCAAGTTGAGCTCTCAGCTCTCGACGTTGTCGCACGCGCTCGAAATTTTAAATTAGTTTAGCAATTGAGAAGCGTTCCGGGTGTCGAGTGCCACAGAATCACGAGGCACGAATCACGAAACGAAACTAAATTGAATTAGCCATGCAAATGTTGAGCTTTTTTTTTGTATTTTGATTTGTCCAAAGTGTCGCAGTTGATACCTTTAGGTATTTGATATCCATTGCATATACATTTTTGAGGCATAATACAATTTTAGAGCAACTTGATTTTTGGAAGTATTGTGACATTGCTTAAGAAATTACAATTTTAGAAAAACTTGAAATATAGATATTGGTATAATGATTGGTTCTTCAATATTGATAAAAGAAAATTTGAAAAATTGGAGTGTAGCTTTAATCCTTTTTTTGATTGTATTTCAGATATTCAATTAATATAATTACTACAAATCTTTTCTTTATTTTTTTTTTGTTGTACTATAAAAATAATATTTAAAGATATTGTTTTTGTGAAATTACTACAAAATACAATTTTTTTTATCATTACAATTAATTTATACAAAACTCAAGTAGTAAGTTAATAAACAACATTTTGAAAATTTGTGAATATTTTAAATAAATTGCAATTATCTCAAGTCACTTCAAGTAGAGTAAAATCGCAAAGTTATTTTCCTTATTTAAGTGATCAAAATACAATAATAAATAAACCATAATCTGTATAATTTGACATTCATTTCAAATTTTACCAGAATTAATTTTTCTAAAATAAATGTTAAAAATTTACTATCCAACTTTTTATCAAAGCAGAATCCGATGAGCAAAATTATTCGTGTTGCATGTAAAATTTAAACAAACGTTTGTCATGCATAATTCAGATCACATTTCTGTCTGTTAGCTCATTAGAAGTGTTAGAATGGACTTTAAGTGTATTATGGCCAAGTATTCGGATGCGATAAGTAGGCGCAATTTATAAATTGCATTAGTAACACCTGTGCCACACACTTGACGCAAATCAAAAGCGACAGTTGAATTTGTTACGTAATAAGCCGCAAATATGCGTAGTCTGCCACATTATGAGACATAAGTTGCAAGTCGTAAGACGACACACACACACAAACATACTGTCTGTCATATTAAATAAGTCAACAAGGAGCCAAAATGGAATTTGCACCTTTTGGGCAGCAGCAGTAGTAGAAGCTGTGGCAGCAACAGAAGCTGTGGCAGCAACAGAAGTAGCTGATTAAGGCAGGACGTGAGCAGTTTCTACGTGCAGAATGCTCATGCATTATATATACCAATAGTAGCTGCTCATTTTCCCCTGCCACCTCTCCCACTCCATCTCTCTCTATATATATATATACTACTCTCTCTCTCTCTCTCTCTCGCTGTCTCTATCTGTGTATGAAATTTATGTAATGCGTTCGTAAGTCTTCGGCTAATCCCATTAAATACTCGTACATTCCGCTCCGGCATCCCAATAACTAAAATGCTCTGCAATTTATCCTCAAAAATTTGTCAGACGTATTTGACGAAATTTGTCGGCGCCTTTTATGTGTGTGTGTATTTTGGCAGCCGAAAAAAAAAATCGAAGAAAAAAAATCAATAAAACCGTTTTCGGCGGCAGTTGGCACTTTGATTTTGATAAATGCAGCTGACGAAATTGTTTGTAGTTTTTTTTTGTGTTGTTGTTGGCCATATCTGCGCGACACTTTGCCACATTCCACAGCACAGTGCGAAATTTGAATACCAAAGCACGCGCTTTGCCGCCTAATTGCATGATACCAAATCCAAAAGCAAACCAAAACCAAACCCAAGGAATTCCCAGACCCAAAACTAACCTCACTTCTTGGATGCCTTTGCGGCAGAGTTGCCACTCCTTTTAACTCTCGCTTTGAATATCGATCGCTTCGTTTACTTTTTTCTTCTGTTTTTCATTCAATTACAGTTATGTACGAGAGGGGGAGAGCAACGTAGATAGCTGACTCTCAGCGCACTGGCAAAGTTTATTATTGGTTGGTTGTCGGGTGGGGGGTGCGGGGTAAAGGAACAGCAAATCGAATTGCTCTGTGGTTTTCTTTCGGCATTCGTCGAATGGCGTTTAATGGAATTTTTATGCGGCGCCATTTGGCGAACTGTCAATTTCTGACTTACTCAGTGGAGAGTGAAGAGAGTGTTGAGCTTCGTTAATCGGACAAGAATAATAAACAAAAAAAGAACAAAAAAAAAACGACATATTTTGCAGCACTTTCAGGGATTGCAATCAGCGCCAAGTGCATATGTAAATTATATTCACAGCTCAAAGAGAAGCATCTAAAGTTGGTAAATATGAAATAATATTTACAAAAAATATCTTTGATTTCAGTTGAGTCATTTTTCATACTATTTATTTGAGTGCTACTTAATTTGTTGAGCAGCGTTTAGCGGCATAAAATTATTTATAAAAACACAAAATAAATACAAGCAATAATTGTAAAAATTATTTATAATAAAATTAATAAAAAAACAAAATAATAATAATGATTAGGCTCAAAGAAAAAAATTCTAAAGTTGGTAGAAAACCTTAGCTACAAATTACAATAAAAATGCTTAATTAAATGATGAAATAAAATTAATTAATAATAATGATTTAACGCAACAAAAAATCTAAAATTGGTAGAAAACTTAAGCTACTAAATTACAATAAAAATGCTTAATTAAATGTTGGAAAAAATATATATAAAATACTTTTTAGTCCATATCAAATAAGGAGTTTTTATACTATTTCATTAAATTCTCAGTAATACATATTATTTTCAAGAATATTGTTAAAGCTGTGCTTAACTTTTGACTACGACTTAATGGCAAGTTTCTGAATTAAACCAAATTTCGAGTTCATTTAATGAACTGACGAATATTTAATTAGATGCGAAATCGACTCCCATCAGCACTCCCTTCACTTAGTGCTTATCTCTCTCTTATCTGTCTCGCACTCTCTCTCTCTCTCTCTATCAGTCTCTATTTGTCTCTCATTGGCACTTACCCTCTGACCGATACAACACTAAGTTCTGCGCATAATTCATGCAACAACAACAAGGAGCAAAAGTAAAGTAAACCCTCGACATGTGCGTCGTTGTAATCCGATATGCGACATAGTCCCAGTTGGACAGGAGCGCCACCCCAAAAGAGTTTCTTTCATACAACGTGCCACTAATAGAATAATTCGTTAATGTAACTACAAGATACAAAAGTAGATTATAATCCGTTTGGACGAGCGATTATCATTGGCTTTTTATCTCAAATGCAATTCGCCAAAAACAGCACAAAAATGAGCATCTGTTCTGCTGCTGCTATCTTTAGGCGAGTATCTTGTAGATACATCTATTTTTTTGTTTTGTCATACTCACATGGATGCGTGGCAGCAAATGGATAGTCGAGTGTGGGGAGGCGCGGCGGATGAGGACCGCACGGGTGCAGGGCGGGCGGGCATTGATAGCAAAACATTCCTCTGCCCGCAGCTGCAGGACCGAGCTGGAAATAAAAAACAAGAAAAAAATAAAAGAAATAAGTTACAGATTCAGATACAGATACACAAATTGGTTAAAGATTGTCAGTAATTTTGATTAATTTACTTGCCAATCACGTACAGAACACAGCAAACAGTTACGAGACTTGAGGCAAACTTGTAATTTAAATGCAATTCAATTGATGACGACGACGTCGACGTCGACGCCGACTGCGACTGCGGCAGCGACTGCAACGCATGCGGGCCGACTTTGCGTCGCCTTTAATGTTGTCAGATGCACCTCAAACTCAATTCGATTCAATTAAAGACAATTACAGCCTTATGACAAATCATCTACAATCGATTTGAGTAATTTTTTTTTTTTGCTTTTGCATCTTGCAACTGCCGCAGCAGCGCTGCTTGCATACAATTAAATTGTCCTCAAACGAATCAATTGATTTAAATTAATTGCATTTGCCGCAAACTCGCTCATTGCTCGTCACTCAACAAATGGATCTTCGGACTCAACTACTATATATATGTATATATATATATATATATATATATATACTGCAGATCTGCATTTATTGCCCAGCCCAGTTGATGAACTGACATCAGTTATGAAGCGCAATTGCCGCCCAGTTGGCGCCTGCTGCATCTCCACAGCTCTTAATTAGACCAAGAATTTCTCATGCAACTATGAAAGTTGCTGTTGCTCTCCTCATATATATATATATCTCAGGTCAAATGTCAAGGGGAGAGAGAGTGAGTATGTTGAAAGAAAGCAGTCATGCATTATAATCAGATAAGATATGGGAATGAAATAAATTACATATGGCAAAATGGAATCATTCTTGCAACATTTTGTAAGCGATACTTGTGAGAAATTATAATCTGCAGATCGCTCACTCAATGAATATTGATAAACTATTAAAAAATTGTAAGGTTTAATTTGTATTCTCAATGTGAAATCAATGTGATGCATTTAGGATTATCAGTTTTAATATAATTTTGTATATTGAAAATTAATGATGTGATTTGAGAAAACTTTCTCAGAGTCCCAAAACTCAGTGTTTTATTGTTATTGACTATTGTTTAGAATTTTTTAGATGCTTCTTAACTAAAATAATTTTTCCTAACTCTGTTAAGTGTTTTCAATTTATTTATTTTTGCATATAAAAATAATGTTGCAACTGTTTTACTTATTTGAGTTGTAATATTAAAATTAAAAATCATTTTAGTCCGATTTTTACTGACAATGCAATTATCATGCTGAAAATCAATGAAAAAAAATGTATGGTTATGGTTTACAAACTATAACTATTTCAACATATATGGGAATAATTTTATTTACATAGAAGTTGAGTGAGTGACTTAACACTTTGTTATAAATATATATTTATATATATATATATTTATCAACAATATAGTTTTGTTATTCTCATTTAGTCAAACATAATTCATAACTGAGGGTGCCTCCAACACATCGATTTATATTATCTATAGTCCCATTCGGCATTTATATGTCTTCAGAATTGATCACATGTTGCCCTTGGATTCTACGACTTTTCTCAGACTAAAGCGAGTCATTTTTCTCTGATGTGGTTTGAGAATTCTTTCTCAGTGCCCTAAAATTCTCTAGCTTTTGCTCTTAACTATTGTTAAGTTAGCAAATTTTTTAATCGACAATTTTCTCTAAAAGTCTAACTTTACCATGGCTACTTGACACTTAACTAAAATAATGTTTCTTATCCTTCAATCTGTTTAAGTTTTTTCAACTATTTATATTCTTGTCTTTTTACTTCTAATTATGATATTTCTAGCTTGTATCCAAATACTATCAAAATTCATTACTTTATCCAACTATAAAGTTGCCCTCATCCCAAAATTTACTTGCCACACTGTACAAATATTCGCCATGGAGCGACCCATTAAAATTTCAAAAATCAATTTCACGAATAGCATTTTGATTTGATTTACATTTAACACGACGGGGGTCAGACATATATATATAAATATATATAAATATGTGTGTGTGTGTGTGTGTGTGTAGGCAAGCAAGTAATATGCATGACTATGCTTTGGGCCACACCATTAAGCTCTGCTCTGGCGCAGGATCTGCGGGGCACTGCCCCCCAAACAGTGGCCGCAAAATGTGTACGGCCCGTTGTACGGCTATTTAATACGCCCAAATAATTCAGCATAAATTATTCAGTGAAAATTAATTCACTAACAACACCAGTCGCACGGCTAGTCGTAGTCGTAGTATCTCTACTAACGGCATTTACAACGTTCTAACTAACGGTACATGGCACCTACTTTGGTTGGCAGCGCCACTAAAACTTTGCCACTGTTTGCGGGTTGGTGTTGGTTGGGGTGATGGGGGTTTTGGGATTTTGTGTGCCGCATGTGCAACATTAGACACGAAATGGCAATTTTCCATTTGGCAAATGAGTTTTGCGGCCGACGGACTCCAAATATAACAATTATGCAAAATTACAAATTCTCACAATTCAAATGGAATGCTTTGGTCAGAACAGTGGATCCAGCTCCTGCTGCTGCTCCTGCTCCTGCTACAGCTGATGTTGATGGCTGTTGGCTGTTGGCTGATGCTGACTAAATGGAAATTTATTGGCGCCGCGCGCAGGTCGCCGATGCTTTGGGGACCCAGCTGAGGACGCGTCCTGCTCCTCGTCCTGCTGATGCCGTTAAATTATTTTGCGTGTGTAAATTTGGCGGAAATAGTCTGTAACATGATATGCTAACACTTGTGGTACACAACGGGCATGGAAAGAGACGAAGGCAGAGGGGAGGGATTGTGTCGTGTGCAGGCCATAAATAAAATTTCATAAAGTTTTTTCTTTTAACAAAATTTATACTCAAATAAATTAAAATGGCGCAAGGAAGCGGCAAACAAATTGGTTGTATTCATTTTGCATGGATTCGTTGGATGGTTATATATATATATAAATGTATATATATATATACATATTTGTGTGTGTGTATTATGTATGTGCAGAAGTATGCACACAATTAATTTTAATTGCAATTGAAATTGAAATGTAACTAGAAATGCGAGCACAGGAAATTGCAGAGCAACGCGAGGAATGGTCAAATATGAAAAGCAAACATTTCTGTAATTCTATTCCCAAATGTTTACACAACTATCATAAATTGATGAGAATTATATACGATATATATATACATGGTTATGTCAAATATGCATATATATATATATATATATATATATATGTATGTATATGAACATATATGTTAAACAAATAACAGTTATTTCTACTAAGTATAATACACATTTGCAATTAATTTCATTTCATTTGAAATTATTGAAAATATCTACTTTTAACATAAGTAAGTTTAGTGTCTGAAGAATTTGATTAATCGAAACTTGGACAAACCAATCAATTTTTACATTATTAAAAAATAGACGTGTTTTCGAAATATTATCTAATTTTTTAATAAAATCTTCCAACTAGTTTAAAAATTGCATTGCAATGAATAAAAAAATAACAATTTTAAGCCTTGTTGCACTATATTAAATGATTAATTGGAATGTTGTAGTCAAGAGTGCTTGTCTATGAGATATCCTGAACACAACTGTTCAGAAAAAGAAGAAGACTTGCTTATTTCAGTAGAATATGAAGATCTAAAAAATTTTCGATTTTTATTCAATGTTAATGAATTTTGTTACAGTTGACTAATTTTACTGATTTTTTAGGAGGGGTCGTAAATGTTTCCGTTAATAATAATAATATCAATAACAATAACAATAATAATAATAATAATAGTAATAATAATAATAATAATAATAATAATAATAATAATAATAATAATAATAATAATAATAATAATAATATTAATAATAAAATACAAATAAATTGACAAAAATTTCATTATTAAACATCATCATTCAGAGTCTAAATTTAAATAAATTACAAAATTAAATGTATATTTTTGGGATTGCTTAAATTTTGCCATAGTAAAGATAATTCTTGAAATTATAATTATTTTCTTTATTTTTCAAATATAACATTTAGTTTTTATCATTGCTTCTACTTAGATCTCTCCCGAGTTGCATTCAACAATACTATAGCAATACTATTGCCAACTTTTGGGCTGTGCCACTAATTAGGACACATTGGCAACAGTTCTTGCAGCTTATGTTGTTGCAACACACACGCGACACAAGCAGGCAACAGCAGCAACTCGTGCAACTCGTGCAACTGCATCAAATGCAATTATCCAATTGGATGCAATGCACTTGATGCTGCTTTTTCGGCCTAGGGCCTAGGCCCAGACAATGCAACGCAATGTTGCAAGCTGTGCTGAGCTGCTGTTGCAGCAGCACACGCGAAATTCAATTAGGTGCGCACTAAACAGCGCAACGATTTCGATTTGATTGCCGGGGGAGGTGTGGGAAATGTAAGGGGACGAGGGGTGGGGAGGAGAGTTGCAAGCATAGGCGCTGCCAGAACTGGACAAATCTGTGTGCTAAGCTCCGACTCGGAATTGCCTTTTGTTGTCACTGTGTGTTGTGTGTAGAAGTGTGTATCAGTGTGTGTTGTGTGTGTGTGTGTGGGTGGGTGTTGTGCCACATTGTGTCGTTTGCCGCTAGTTTCTGCCACGAGCCGTCGCCAAAACGGGAAATTCAATCAGAGCTGTAGGATTAGACAGCGGCAGCAACTGTCTACCCCAATTGCATTAGGGAGCTGCATTCGAGTGGTTCCGTGTTCCGTGATCCCCTCCCTCACTCCCACCCTCCCTCCGACCCCTTCTGTGTGCCTTGTCTGTTAGGGTTGTCAACATCCGCGTGGAGCGATTGCGTTAATGGAATTAAAAATTTAACCATTTTTACTCTCCATTTTTTTAAGGCTTCTTTTTTTTATGCTTGTTTATTTTTTTTTTAATGCTTTTTTTTGCTTGTTATTGTGCGCTTTTTATGCCAATTCGCTGCAACTCCCCTTTTTTTATGACAATTTTTATTCACTCACTCGGTCATCCCGTCTCGCTCTCCCATTCATTCTGACTCTCTCTCCCACTCATTCTGTCTCGCTCTCTCACGCGTTGTGTCTCCCCTTTTGGCGCTTTGGTGTTGCTGCCGCTGATTGACTTGTGTTTCATTTTAATTTGGTTAATTCAAATTAATCAAGCGAAGTCGACAATTTTTTTTATTTTTAATTTTTATCGCCCTGTGCGTTTCTGCGAGTGCATTTGTTTGTTATACCCTTTAAAAGGCTGCTAAATAGGGTATGCAATATCAAGCGAAATTCTTGAGGATACATAAATTATATATAGATGATTTCTTATGTTTATTATGAGCAGAAAAAAAATGATTTGTCAGTTGTTATTAAAATAAAAATTAGCTATTTCTGACAATTAACAATAATACATAAATCCAATAATGGACTATTGTTAATAGTTGTGGATGTTTTCAATAAATGAATTTAATCAATAAATACCCAAAGAAATCATATAAATATAGGTTTAATATTTATTTAAATTTAATTAAACTTTTTCGTGAACATTAGTCGATATTTGGTACTAAATTTAAATACATAAATATAAGTGGACAATATATAATTAAAGATTCTCAGAGATATTATTATGAGCTGTGTATGCTATTTAATTATTTTATTTTCTGATTGGGATAATTGCACTGCGATCTAATATATCCATTGAGCCCTATTCCAAGCCTATACCTCCTCCTCCTCCAGCTCTTGTAGGATTGGTGGGTTCTATATCTTTGAATTTCATAACATGCATCCCTAGAATGCTAAATCTTTTCCTGGTGAAGGCTTTACACTCTGCTAAGATGTGCATTGAAGATTGTAGATTTTTCCTCTTTTCCCTAAAAACTGCTTAGTTCGCTACTAAAAATACCTAGTTTATCTGATGAACTATTTTAAAAAAAATTTGCAATTTTTGATAACATTTGCACAGCTTAAAAATTACAATTCCAGTTTAGTAAGAGGTATCTCAAAATCGAGTCTTTATATTGCTCTCTACAAAGTACATTGGCATATTGGTTGGTTCATATATGAATATGTATGCAACATCAGACCCCATATGCCCTACCCCGACTCCCTGACAAGGGGGGTACAGTGGGGGTACAGGGAGGCAACTGGACGTCAGCTGTTGCAGACGCATTTCCACTTTGCTGTTTGCTCAATTAATGCAATTGCTTTTGTTGCTTTTGTTGTTTTTGTTTTTGTTATTGTTTTTGTGACATTATTAATTTATATTTATATTACTTTTTCGCTGCTGCTGCTGTTGTTGCTGCAGAGTCTGTTGCATAATGTGCATCAGACGTGGCTGCTACAAATTACATTACATTTTGATGCGTTTTAATTAATTTTGAGTTAATTTTTTGTTGTTTATGCTTCGTGTTTTTTATTGCTGCTACACTTCATTTGAGGAACAGTCAGTCAGAAAATCAGCTGATTTAAATATTGCTGAGAAAAAAAATTTATTATCTCGAAAAGCGAGTTTAAACTGATTTAAACATATTTTTGTTTATTTAGTGTAGACTAAATAAAGTCAACAGATAATAAAGTTAAGTAAATTTATTTACTAGAAACACTTTCATGGTTTTATCGGATATCGAAATTTATCGATAATAGATAAATAATACTAATACGTAGGCAATCATCGATAAAATAAAGCAAAGTTGGACAATTCCATCATTCCACAGGAAGATCTAATAATTACTACAACAGGTGCTTAAATTGTTGTGGTTAATTTATAATAATTATTATTATTTCATACTTGTGACTTGACTAAAAATGTAATTAAATTTTTTTTTTCAGGATTTAACTAATATTAATAATAATAAAAAGTTAAGCAATAATAGTTTTATTTATATATATATATATCTTTAATGGGAAAAATCTGTCGAAAGATGATTTTTTGTTTAAGAAAATATTTTTATTAATTTGATTTCTTGTGTAAGAAAATATTTTTATTTATTTGATTTTTTGTGTAAGATAATATTTTCATTTTTTTGATTTCTTGTGTAAGAAAATATTTTTATTTATATGATTTCTTTTGTAAGAAAATTCAATGTTTATTTAATTTCTAGTTTAAGTAAATATTTGCTTTACTAAAATATTAGAAAAATCAACCAAATCAGACTACTTTTTTATGCATTTTAAAAATTATAGTTAAATTCAGTTATCAGCAGATCTACTTTTATATAAATTTAGTTGATTTACGAGTGGCATTTTGATGAACAACTGCGAATCACCTGACAAAAAAAAGTGCACTAAAATAAATCTTAGACTAGAATCTTGGATTCTATCAGCTACACTTTCCACTCTTAATAGAAGATGCACTTGTATACTGCCCACAACTAACCCAGATTTGTAGGCAGCCAACGCCCCCACTCCCCGTTCACCCCCGCATCTGTGCAGCTATGCAAGGTCATAGTCACAGCCATATAACGTCATTTTGCTCACTTCTCTCATTCCCTAATGGACTTATCGGCTTGCAAAAATCTCAGCTAAACAAGCGAAAATAACAACAGCTACAGAGAGAGAGAGAGAACTAGAGTGGGGGGAGAGAGAGGGAGAGGGAGTGAGAGAGAGAGAGAGATAGAGAAACAGACAGCGAGCAGAGAAATAGAATTCGCAGCTGGCATAATTTGCACTGCAGACAGCATCATTATCATCATCATCATCAGTAGGAGCATCATCATGATGATAATGATGATGATGATTGGCCATAGCCGTATCCACGTGCGAGTCAGCCCCAATCCCTGGCCAGCCGCCTCATCCCGCCTGCATTAGAGCCACTTAAACGCATTTGCAAAATTGTCTGCCACCCACACAACAACAACAACAACAACAACAACTGCAACAGCAACAAATGTGGCACTGTTTTTGTTGTTTTTGCCTAAAAGCGCGATAATTTTAAGCCACGAGGTGGTGTGCAAAAGGCGTGTTTGATAGGCAGCGGGAGGGGGAGGGGGGAGTGTCCAGCGGCTCACAGTTGTTGTTGATGAGGTTATCACTTTGCGAAAAGTAAAGTGCATCCGTTTTTGGAATTGTCCGTCCGCGTAATCAAACTAAACTGCCGCAGAATCCATGTACCTACACACCTCCCCGCTCCCTTTCCCTTCTTTTGTCTCTGGCGTTGATTGCAGTTTTTGGCCGTTGTTTTTGTTGTTTGTTTTTTTTTTTTTGCTGCACTAAGCGCATTTGATTGTGTCAATTGGCTCGCGCCTAGGCTCAAACCACAAAATAAAAACAACAAAAAAAAACACACATGTTATAAAAATATGGCATAAAATAGACTTGATCTAGTCGGGAGTGTTGGACTTAGAAGTATTTATTAAAAATGTTTAATTATTTGAGTAGTTGAATGTTTATGGCCAGTAATGAGTAACGTGCCAAATTAACCAACTTCCCAGCAGTTGGCCAATTCCCCCAGTTGTTTCCTTATATTTCATTTATATCAATTTTTGCTTCTTTTAAAAATATAGTAAATATATTAAAATATTATATATTTATATTTTAATCTACATGCTAAAATAGAAATATTCTAAAATGCCTATTTTTATAATTTTGTCAGCAAAACTTTAAAACAAAATTTGAATCAAAAATGTATTCAGCTTTTAATAGCAGATCTCAATAAGTAATTTAAGATAACACATAAAAGACAAATAATACTTTGGTGAATTAAATTGTTATAAATCTATAAAAATTATATCAAAAATTTATTCAACTTTTAATAGCAGATCTCAAATAGTAAGTTAAAAAAAAAGATATAAGAAACAAAAATTACTTTGGTGGATTTTAACACACAAATTTTTGGGTTTAAATTATTAAAAAGCTATAATAACTTGAATAAAAAATCTACTTAATTTTATATTCAAATAAAGCCATTTTTTGCTTTCAAAATATATATTTAAAAACAATATAAAAGTAACTTAATCAATGAGGAACTCAAGATAACATCTGCGTAGAAGTTGAAAATTCCTTTCTGATATTGAGAAATGTGCAAATAAAAAATTTTTCTGTTCCTGCCGAAACTTACTGAATTTTAACATTCCAAAAAATATATAAAAATATTGAATGAATATATAAAACTTTGAGATGCCCCTTTATTGAACAGAATTTATTTTAGGGTATACAAATCAGTTGTAGCTGTGGAATCTGTGGCCACTAAATTGAATTATGCGCCCGACTCAGCGGCTGCCACCCGCCGATCGTTGATGTTGCCTGCTGCAGTTGCTCCGACTGTGATCCGTGTCCAAGTGTCGCCAATTGTGCAACACGAGCATGGCAGGGAACGGTGGGAGGGAAGGAGGTGGTGACGGCTGACGAAAGCCAACCCTTCAATTTGAATTCGTCTTCGGGGCGCCCGCATGTAGGAGGTCTGCACATATAGTCGAATATATATATATGTATATATATATATATATATATATATTCTCGTATATTGCACTCTTGACAATTGCGTGGTTGGTGTTTTGTTTTATTATAAATATTTTGATTGAATTTTCTGTTTAATTAAAGCAAATTGCTTTTTGTGTGCATTTTTTTTGCCTGCATGTGGATTCCAATTTTTCTTGTATTTCGATGTCAATTGTTGGCTGAGGAAAGCGCTTTGCATGCCGGGGGGTCTCCAAGTTGATTATGAGCAACTGAGACAAAGAGAGAGAGAGAAAGAGAGAGAGAGAGAGAGAGAGATAGAGAGAGAGACAAAGGGAGAGTCGAACATTCTTGGGAAAACTCATTTAGATGCAAACAAGTGAAAAGGGAATTCCAATAGTTTGAATTATAAATAAAAATACTTATATAAAATCAAGTTAGATGGCTGAAGACGAGAAAGCTCTACTCGGAGAATTATTAAGATCTTGATGAAATTTTTAATTTCAATATAATAATACTTTTTAGTTTACAAAATCGTTATTTTTTAATTGTTGTAAATAAAATAATAACAGTTGATCTATTATGGATTATTATTATTATTATTATTATTATTATTATTATTATTATTATTATTATTATTATTATTATTATTATTATTATTATTATTATTATTATTATTATTATCATTATTATTATTATTATAATTATTATTTTTTATTGTGAGAACATATATATTTTTATTTTTACAATTATGTTTTTTAATACTATCATAAATCGAAAAGTTGCCATATTTGCCAAATAGTTTTCGATAAAACTTGATAAATTGATGATAAACCAAAACTTATATTCCTAATTTAAAGTCTTAAACTTATTTAATCTCTGAAATCGGCTAGTTCACATAAAAGTTAGCTAAATCGACTCGTCTATCGATGCTGATTAAGAATATGTATATGCCTTATATACATGCTTCCTTCTACCCATTTTAAAGGGCTTATTTCGACTACTCGTCAAACAGAAATCAAATAAAAAAAGCTTCCATTGAATTGATAATAATAATAAAATATTAATGATAATATTTTAATAACAGCAGTCTGTATTTTTTTTCATGTTCATAAATCAATCAATTTAAATTTTTTCCCAAAAAAAAAAATGAATTGAAATTTATTTATGCAGCATAATTCAATCAATATATATTTTTAGATTCTAATACCACTTAACCCAACAAATATTTTCACAAAATTTCAGTTAGATTTTATTTTATTGGTTTGCATATTTATTTTTTGCTGAACACTCGCGTTGACAAAACTGAGTGTGCCACACTTTTCCCCGCAGTTGATGGGGCAGCAACAAAAATGTTGTCCAATTCCGATGGCCAATTCGATCAGCCAATCAATAAACATGCCAAAACTAACATTCAACTATGCCCAATGGGCATTTTTGTACGATAATTCTATTTGGCTAATTTAAATATGCCAAATTGTATTTTTATATGTGTAGCTATGATATACATATATATATTTATTTTTATATATATTTATTGCCCCTCTGCGCCAGACAGAGCCACCCAGCAGCTCCAACCCTAATTGAGTTGAACGAATTGAAAAACGAATCGAAACTTGACGATGACAACAAAAACTGAACTGAACTCGCCACCAGTGCAGTCCACACACATACATATATATATATGTATATATATGTATGTGCAACCCCACGAGTCGGCACCCACTCAATTGAGGCAACTCCAGCGGAGTTTTTGGGGTACGAGTGGCGTTTGCATGGCTGCCAATTAATTTGCGGTTGATCAATTCAATTTGAAGCTGTGCCTGTTTTTTTTCTTGCTTTCTCCCACTTTCCCCCACTCCCTCTATCTTTTCTTTTTTCCCGGAGTACTCCACAGAGGTACCGTTAGCCGGTGGAGCTGTAGGGCTTTAATTTGTTGGCGCATTTCGGATTCGTTTGCCAAATTATTGGCCATTGATTTTGTGCTCGTTCTCTCCCTTTCCAGCCACTGTCTGGGGCTCAACTGCTCCACTCTCCCCCTCTCTCTCCATCTCTCTGTCTGGTGAACCGCAGAACTCGGCACTCTTTTTAATTATCATCAATTATTCAAACTGCATTTGGAGTGATCAACTTTGGGTCTGTCCTCAATTAAGCAGCGTGTTGAGCTGCAGTTGGCATCGTCTCAGTTGGAGTTGGAGAACTTTCTTACAGTTCCCCTCTTTCCCTCAATACCCATTCCACATTTTGAATCCTTTCCTTTTTTTTGTCTTGCCCAAATCCTTTTTGGCTGAAGTGCTTAAAAATGTTTGTGCGATTTCTCACAGGAAAGGCATCAACACAAACACTTTTGGTGTGCCTTCTCAAATGAGTGGGAGCACTCAAGCAATTCACACACACACACACACATATATATATATATGTGTGCTTATATGGGGTTGTACTTGAAAACACTTGAACAAGATTTTTATCACATCTGAACTCATTAAGAAATTTTTAATGCAAATTAAAAGCGTCTAAATAAATTATGCGAAAAATGCTTGTGCCTTGAATTGAAAACATTTCGAAAAAGCTTTGCTTGTGTTCAGCTTAGGAATATATATGTATATATATATACAAATATATATATAAATATATATATATCTATATTTATCTCTAATCTTTGATTACACAACAATAGTTTAGTTTTCTTGAGTTAGTTCACTGGCAAATAATTTAATTTTTGTACTATTTCTTATTAAAGAAAAATTTCAAATATTTTCGTAAAAATACTTCATATTGATGAAAGGGTTTTCTGAAATGTTAATAAATCATACATTTTACTACACAGCATAGAAAATTGATAAGATCATTCTTACAATTCAATGCTAAAATAAGTTCCTGTAAACTAAAAAAAAAAATAAATGATATAATTTTGAAAAATATTACGCTTTACTTCACAACAAATGCAATGAATATAATTCATTCTGCAACTAAAAATGGGATGATTGGAATATTTTTCTAAACAATTTATTACAGCAAAAAATTTCTACAAAAATACTTTGATTAAAATAATTACAATGATTGAAACTTTGTTATGATAGGTTTATCATATTAAAAATTAAAAAAAGAAAATTATTTTGAATTAAATAGCCAACTCTCCAAATTCCAGATTTAAATAACATTGGGTAAAGGATGTAATACTGTAATGTAATAATATAAACTATAAAATAAATACTAAGCATAAGGGAATTAGGGTTGAAGGCCCTTTTTCTAAATTGTAGATATTCAGATAGACGTAAATAAGAATCACCTGTTAAAATTCAATTTCATCTGCTTAATTGTTCGTTGAACTGGATTTTCTCGAGCTAGCAAAGATTATATTATTGCATTATATCCCATCCTTAAACTCTCAATCTCTCCCTCTCTCTCTTTATTTCTTTCTCTCAACTCCTGCATTTTTATAAATTAACTTTTATTAAAAAATATTCCCTTTACTTTCTACTCCAATTCTTCCAGTTTCCCAAGATTCTAATCTGACATTAGATCACATTTCAGGTCCTTAAACTCTGCCCCTTTCATTCTCTATCTCCCTCTCTTTCTTGCTCACGCTGTCTGTCTTTTTCCTACTTATGCAATACGATGGGCAATTTTCCAGTTTCTTAACAGTTTACAGTGCTTATTTTATCCGACTTACCTTGTTACCGTCCGTGAAAATTTTGGCAGTAATTCTTCAAGCGTGTCACAGAAAAAAATCCTTTCGTGTGTCTGTTGCCTGACGTGGGTTGAAGGCTTCCGAACAAAGAGCAACTTTCGACGGCGTCTAAAAGGCGTCTAAAGTCTCAAAACACTTGAAAAAGTGAAACTTTTCGGCGAAGAGAGATGAGGGAAAGAGTTCTGGTCTGTGAGTTGTGGTCGTGTGAACTTTAACGGTGCAACTAGTCAAAGTTTTTGAGTCACACTCAATCAAGGCTCAAATTTGGCACATAAGATTTTTGGTTTCGCAGCACACGCACACGCACACGCACACAATTACACACACGCACACATACGCTGACACGCAGCTCGATTGCTTTGCGCTAATGGGGTTATAGTTTTTGTGTCTCTTCACACACACACACAGACACACTGACACAGACACAAGCAGCGACGCGAGAGAAATTGCAATTGTTTCGTCTTTGTAATCCACTCGTAGATTTGACAACTGTTATACTGTTGGAATTGTTGTGTACCGAACGCGTGCAACGGTTGTTTGCGAATGATCTAACAGCCGACGCATAGGCTGCGACGTTGTTTCTGTTTCTGTTGCTGCTGGCGTCGCCGCTGCTGCTGCTGCTTGTGTCGTCGTCGTCTAAAGATGGCCGCAACGGGGGTTGGGTTGGCTTCGGTGGTTCGGTGGGCTTTCGTGCCTGTGGCCGAGGCTGGCATTCATCTCGTTTTATAGTGGGCCCCCGAAGCGCCGCCCTTGCTGCCTTTTGTGCACACACCAATTTCCCTTTATTTTTGTGCGCACGCGCTGTGCTGCCAGCCAGCCAAAGCAGCGCCGCTATTGCCGGCCTGTTCGCACGCACTGCTCGCTTTGTCGCTCACACGTAAGACAATTTTCTCCGTTACGTTTTCATCTTGTGCGGCGCATTTTCATTGTGAAATTGAATTTTCGGCATGGGAACGTCCAGGACGTCAACAGCGACAACTGCGACGTCAGCGTAGACGTAGACGTAGACGTTGCTTGCCTTCTAATTTCTCCACACGGCAAGGCTACTTTATTTTATTACACACGACAGAGAGAGTGAGAGAGAGAGAGAGAAGGAGACTGTGTGTGTCTGTCAGAGGGAGAGCCCGAACAAAAGCATCTCACTCGCTGAAGCAGCCTTAAATTGGATTTTCATCGTTATGCTTGCCGTTAAGTGAGCGCGGGAAGCGCTTGCTTTGTGGTAAGAAAAGAAGAGACAACGAGAACGAGCGAGCGAGCGAAAGAGAGAGATGAAGATGGAGGGTGGGAGTGAAGCTTTCATCCATTGTGCTTTGGGTGGTCCACTTTCGTTGTTGTTGTTGTGCCCTGACTAAAAGCGATTACTCACCGTTGGAATTTATTTGGCATATCATTTTTGACAACTCAATTTATTTTTATTAATTTGCAGCTGAGCAGCAACGCTGACGCCGACGGCGACGTTGACGTCGACGGAACAGCAGCAGTCTCCCATTCTCTCTCTCTCTCGCTCACTCACTCACCATCAATACAAATCCCGTGCAGAATATATATAAGTGAATTTCAGTTAATTTATTATCATGCATTATTGCCTTTATTGTTATTTGCTGACTTTGCTGCCACACACACACTCTATCTCCATCTCGCTCACTCTGTATCTCTAGGGTGGCCATGTTGGCACTGCCTGATCCATTTATTATTGTTTGCGATTGGGTCGTTGGCCACAATTACGAAATGAATTTGTTGCCTCAGCCATTTCCCTTGGTTACCCCACAAACACACGTCCAACCCCCCCTCGCAACCCACTTGACTTTTGGGCGCTTTGCTTAGCAGGAAACTATTTTCGTTTGCTTCCCCACCCCCTACACACATCACTGCC
Source organism: Drosophila dives (assembly GCA_035042365.1). Classification (NCBI taxonomy): domain Eukaryota; kingdom Metazoa; phylum Arthropoda; class Insecta; order Diptera; family Drosophilidae; genus Drosophila; species Drosophila dives. The sequence goes on along the minus strand of JAWNLJ010000416.1, from coordinate 680,825 downwards.
CACCTTGTCTCCTTCGGCTTATTCTTCTTCTTCGTCTTTGGGGGCCTGCTTTCAGCTTCGCAAATTGGCGCGCTGATTTATGAGTTTGTCTGTTGTAAGTTTTCTGCCCGCTTCTTGTTCTTCTTCTTCTGATTTTTTTTTATTTTCTTTTGGTTTTAGTTCTATTAGTTTTTCATTTCATTTCGCTTTGTTTCACTTTATTTCATTTCATATTATTTTGTTTGCCTGCTTCATTTTTCTCATCGTTTTAGTGGAATTACCTGCTTAATAATGGATGCCTTAGGTTCCTTTGCTTTCTTGCGGAAAATTGCAACTGCACTTTTCCATGTGGATGAGGGGCTTTTGGGGGAATGGCTTGCAAAACGCATTTCTTTCATATTTGCAGCTGAGAGATTTTCTTGTCGCTTTCAAAAAATTGCTGATATGTGTTGCGTTTTATAACAAATAAGAAGCACTTTTGAAATATCTGTTCTACTTTATTTTAGATCATGCAAAATATTAGAATTTTATGGCATTCATTTTTTTTATGTATTTAACAATGTATTTTTAGAGACTTTTTAATACAATAAGTGTTTAATATACTTGGGTTAAAAATAAAAGTGTCTGTTTAGTATGTAACATTTTATTATTCAAAATATCTTGACATCTTGTTTTTCTTTACTTTATATGATTTCTGCAATTTACAATTATTTTTAGTTATTTATGTTCAGTTATCTCAATTAATATTTAATTTTATTCCATTGCAACATTTTATTGCATTGCTTCATAAAACTCTAACTAATCCTGCAAAAAGTGAAAAATTAGAATACAAAGTTGCTGCAGTTCCCATTCCGTTGATCCCCTTAAGCTACGCTCATAATTTGTCTACGAAGCTGGAACACAATGGGAATGGAATTGCCGCTTAGCGCAGAATGAATAATGTTCGTCTACAAATAGAAGTGGGAGGGGGAGAGAATAGACTGAGAGAGAGTAGAAAGAAAGAGAGAGAGCAGTAGACATTAGGCAAAATTAGAATAGAAAGTTGCTGCAGTTCCCATTCCACTGATCTCCTGCCATAACCTGAGCTAGGCTCATAATTTGCCTACGAAGCTGGAACACAGTGGGAATGGAACTGTACACATTTGCCGCTTAGCGTTTATTAAACGCAGAATGTGAATAATGTTTGTCTACAAATGGAAGTGGGAGGAAAGAGACGAAAGCGAGAGAGAGTAGGATGAGAGAGCACAGTGCACAAAAGGACGCCCAGCACTCAGTGCTGTTCCACTTCCACTTCCATTTCCACTTGCACTTTGTGCGGAACTCTGGGTGAAATTTATGTAATTTATATGGGCACTTGACTGTCTAAATTGCCTGCGGAGAAAAGCAGTTACACGCCCCCACACCCCACACCCCCACCAGCTGAGTTGGTAAACTTGCTCGTTGCTTTGCTGCCACTTTTTATGTCATCTACTTAGCCCTAATGGCAAATAATTAATTTCATGCTTCCGCGTTTCGTGTCGCCGAGCAACGTTTGCTGCACATAAACTGCACACGCCCATCCACCGCCCAACGCCCACCGCCCACTGGCCAGTCGGCTGGTTGGCTGGTCTAACGGTAAACGTAACAGTGGAGCATACGCCTCGCCCCCCCCCCCTACCCATCCTCCCACAACGACCATTTTCAATTTACAAATTGCTTATTTTTTGGAAAAACCCAAATTGCGAGTGCCTTGGACTTGACTTGGCCCGAAGCAGTCGCGAGCGAGCCAAGCCGACAAACTGGCAACCAACTGGCAGTTAATGCATTTTACGTGCGGCCCTTGAAGCCAACTGCTCAACACCCCAGCCACCACTACCACCCCCACACCCACCACCCCTTCCAGCACCACCCACCCAGTGACTGCCTGCTTCTCAATTACGGTTATAAATTTTGCTCAGCCAAAATGGCGCAACACGAAATGAATAGCCTGCCTGCCTCTCTGCTTGCAACCAAAGCCACGCCAACTCCTCCCCCCCTCGTACACATGCTGCGCAAAATGTTATTAACTTCTTTTAGCCAAGTTGAGCCAAATTACATTGCGGTTGCCACTCGGCAGTCACTTTTATTGAGCTCCTCAGTTATCCTTTGCTAAATTCGTCTGTCATTAGATGCTGCCCCATTCCCCAGCTCTCCACCCCCTTCCCTCCCTCCTTCACTCTTTTGGGGGCATCTTTATTTATGGTGCGACATTTCAGCAGCATTGCGAGGCATGAAAACAAAATTTATTGGCGCCATCAAATTGTTTTTGGGGCTACGCCTTTATTGAGTCCGATTACCCCCATGTTGCCACACAACTACCCCTCGACCCCCTTCCATCACTTGTAACCTACACCCCCTTCGCCCTGTCATCGTAACGTGGTCCATTTGCCTTACCGTGTGGCTGCCCACTTGGCCTTTTTTTTATGGCCAACGCATAATTTTGTTGAGAGCACTCTTTACCCTCTCCGAATCTCTCTTTCTCTCTCCCTTTCCCTCTCTCTGTTTCTGCGTAAAATGCATAATAAAATAAACGACTAAACAGAATTACGATAAATACCCGAAAAAAACGTAAAAGACGTAAAGCCTTACGTCAAATTGCACTAGAAGACAAGCAGAATAAATTTAAATGCACGTTTTTTATTTATTTTCGTAACATTAAATTCGAAATTGCCAGGCTTAAAATATCAATGAAATGCTAACGGGAAATGCTAAATGGGAGTAGTAAAAGTTATTTGGGGGATTATATTATGTAATTGCTTGCAGAAGTTGTATAAACAGATACAACTTATATAACAAACATTGGAATATATATACATACATCTAACATAATTGTTTGCTTAGAAATAGTTTATTTTTTTGCGAGTTTATTTCTTAAATAATTTGGATTTATACATTAAATTACTTTCAGTTGCAGTTTTGTTTCTGAATTTCAAATGTTTAAGTTTTTTTTTTGGTATCAAATGATCCAATGTTTGTGGCATGAATTGGAGATAACCTAGGATAATAATAAATAATTAGTTAGATTTAGTTAAGCTTTTACACATTGGATTAGGTATTTTCAGAATTATAAAGTTAATTTTCGAATTTTATTTCAATAAGTATTTTATTTGTTTCATACGATTAACATGTTTCCGAATAAAAATTATTCAATATATTTATAAAAGAACAGAAAGTTGAGTTTATTTTTAGAGCATTCATTAAGACACTAAAAAAATAATTTAATTATTATTTCTACCATTTAAGTCCTTACAAATATACTTTATTTATTGCTGACATTATAAGTAAATAATCAGATGTTGTTATTATATATTATTATTATTATTATTATTGTTATTATTATTTATAATAAACCGCAAACTAAAAACTATTAAAACTAAATATAAATCATAATAAAAGAAAATAACATCAAAAATGTTGTGTATTTAAATTCAGTTCAATTAAATCTTTAATTAAGCCATTTTCATATCCGTTATCTTCGATCTACAAGCGAGTAAATAAATAATAATATAGCATAATGCTTGCCATCTCGCTCTAGCATGCAGATCAAGCTGAGAAGCTTAATTTCATTTCGTTCATTTGGCCCACAAAATCAATTAAAAGCGCAATTAATTTGTTTGACAGCTAAAGAAAACAGACGCCAGACTTTTGAGTAAAAGCTCGACCGGAGAGTATGGGTGGGAGGTGGTGGAGGGGAGGGAGCTGAATTAAATGGCGCATAGATAGACAAATGAAACGCACGAGCGATGAGCAAATAAAGAATAAAAAAATAACAACAAAAGCACAAAAAATGAAACAGAAACGAAAGCTCAGCCGGCAGCAGCAGTCGTAATAATAAAAGTAATTTAATTTTAATGAAATTGTTAATACGAAAACAATTTCATTTTGTAAAAAGTTTCACAGCAGCAGCAGCAATGGGTGGGCCCAAAGGGTGGGCGGGGGCAGGCAGCGTAAATTGCTTGTGACAATGAGTGAGTGCAAAGGAATATAAAAAGCACACACACACACACAAGCAGAAAAACAATAAACAAAAGCATGCGAAAAAGAGAAAACCAAAAACAACAAAAGCAGCGACGGCAGCAGCAAAAAAGGAACGAAAACAAAAGCAAAGCACACCGAAATTGCCGTCGGAAGAGCAGCAAACAGCAGTAACAACAACAACAACAACAGCTGCAAAGCCAAACGGAAGAAGAAGAAGGAGCAAATACGAAAAATGAAATGCTGATGCGAAGATTTAATAAATGAAATTGGTGTGTGATTAAAAACACAAAAACCAAACGAAATCCATCTAATCAACTTTTGCTGCCGCCATCGTCGTACTCTGCCCCACGCCCCCAACACCCCCCCAGCCAGCAGCTCACTCATCCTGCTGTCTCACCACAAGAGTGACGGCGACAGCAGCAGCAGCAGAGACAGCAGCAGCGGCATCAGCAGCGACGCAGTTTGTGGGTGGGGAACGCCTCTTAGCAGGTGGTTGAGAATATGGGGAAATATTGTGAAATACAGGGAATGCTTGCCTGGCAAGATCTTGTCAAAGGATATAGAAATGATGAGGGAAATATTCTAAAGAAAGAGAGAAAATTAAAACAATAAATAATATAAGCAATTCCTTGATTTCTATGCAACTAATTTTAAAAATATGTTGAAACTAATTATAATTTTTTGATTCAAATGTTGATGGTTTCTTAAATTTCATTTTGAATATTTCATAGTTGTGCCAAGATATTGAATCTTTTACTTAAAACACGACCAATATTTGTATTTGGGAACTTGTAGTAAATAATATCCCGTTTAAATTGCCTTTTCCCACTATTAAATTTCCTTTCTTGACTCCGCCCCGATTTATGTGCAGAAAATGGCTGTGTTGTTGCATCTCGTTTGCGCTTTAGCAAAAATCCAATGCACCTCAAGTTTTGCGCTTAGGAGCAAAAGAGAGGTAATCGGCGAGAAAACAAGGAAATTGCGTAGCTAATCAGCTGCTGTCAGTGAGCAATTAATTTCCCATTTAAGGTTGTTTTGTATATATTCAAGTTACAAACCAACCAGCATTGGCTTTTGCTTGGTTCGTGTGCTTGCTAAAATGATATTTTTTCGTTAAAGCTCGATTCGCTCTTGTGGCTCATGATTAAATGATTCTTCAATATTAGTAAACATTTAAATATGAAATTTAACAAAATGAAACCATTTAAGCAATATCAAAGTAAAAATATCTTCAGTTTATATGTAACTATTGAAAAATAACTTTATTTATGTATTGAATTAATTAATTTGGTTTTAGTTGTCAGTTTTTATATTGTTGGTGCTTGATTGTCTATAATTAAAATCGTTATATTTATGTACATAAGATACTCAATATAAACTGACCCAATATTGGGTAATGTTAGTTTAAATTATTTGGATTTTACATTCCGTTAGATTCTTTACTAATTCACATTAAATGCTGTAATTACTCCGTTCCACGTTCAATCACAAGACTCCTACTCCATTCTCAATGCGTTCCAAACTGCACTTAAAGATCAACACAACAACTACCTGTCTGGCTGCACAATCTCGATCTACCTCGCTCTCTCCAACTCTCATTGATTGTAGTCAAACGCAACGCAGAGAGAGCCAAAGCGAGAGCGAGAGCAGTTTTTACTCGTTCTTATGGCGCTGGTGCTCAAGCGACTGTTGGCGCTGCGCTTGGCGCTCAGTTTGTGTCTCGCTTCCGCAGCGTTCGTTTCGCAGTCTCCTCTTCGTTATTTTCATATTGCTGCTGTCGTTTTTGTTTTTAGTCTCGAACGATCTAAATTCTCAATTCCCTCAGTCAACGTTCTATTTTCCATATGCACAACTATCTGGCATAAAACGTAAATGTTTAATACGATAAGCATAACATAAATGCTCTAATTCATTGTGATTAAGTGCAACTAAAACTATCAATTGAGATAAATACTAAAAAAAAATATAAAAATTGGCAGCTGAAAAATGCACTTGTAGACCTCGCGTTGCATGCGAAGAAGAGCGAGAAAGAGAGAAAGAGTGTGAACGAGAGCGCACGCTCGTTTGACATTTTAGTTAGTCGCTTGCAGCAAGCAAAAATAACAAAGCACGTTTTTTTTTTAATTTATAGTGGAAAATTAGTAAATGAGACTTTTTGTTAGCTTTATTGTTGCGTGTACAAAATGACTAGCAATTTGTTTACCTCTCCCCCTCTCTCCTTCGCTGTTTCTATCTCTGTCAGTGACACATTTAATGCGTTGATTTGTTGTATGTAATTTTTTGCAAATGAAAATCAAAAGCTTTGTTTTTAAAACAGCTTAGGAACTGTATTTTTCTCTACATTGCTCTCTCTCTCTCTCTCTCTGCATATAACCCCTGCCCGCTCGTTTGTATCAAAGCAGCTGCCCACGCAACTACTAGCTGTAAAAATTTTGCGTCGCATTTTCTTTGCAAATCATTTTCCATTTGTGCTTCACAGCTGCTTCGCCCATTCTTCTTCTTCGTGTTCTTGTTGGGCTTTTGTAGTTTTCTGTGTGCTGTTTGGCCCAACACACATTTTTATCCGTTTCATTTCTCGTCTCATTTTGTGCTGTTATTGTTGCGCTGCTCGCGCGCTTCTATTTTTAGCAACAAATTTTTTTTATTTATTTTTTGTTGTTGCCTTTGGCTGTCAAGTTAACTACGCTACGCTGGCAACAGCAGCAGAGAGACGAACTATGCGAGAGAAAAAGAGAGAGGGAGAGTGTAAGCATGGTGCTCAGGTGATAACAAAAAGCAGAGAGCAACAGGCAGAGCGCAAGGCTATACTACTTGTTGCTCTCTTCTTGTTGTTGTTTTTGTTTGTTTCATTGCCTACATCAATTTGCTAAGCCTGAATTCAACTTACGCACAAAGCATAAGAAGTAAAGCAAACCAAAACAACAACAACAACAGTGACAAAAATTTCAAAAGTGCAGCGACGCTGACGTTAACGTCGTCGCCTGCATGTGTGTGCCTTAATTTTATGCTTCCTGTTGAGAGCAGACAACAACAAGAAGTAGTGACAATAAAAAATATATATACATATAAAAATACATAAAAATAAAAGCAACAAGTGGATATAATAACAACAGCTTTCTTTAAAAGCCGGCTGCGCAGCGTCATCAAAACCAAGAAGAAGCAGAAGTAGCAGCAAAGAAGAGCGTGTACTCAAGAGAGGAAACGAGAGAGGCGCCTAAGGACGTACGCCAACAAATTCAACAACAAGAAACAGTTGTTCTCTCTTTGGAATTTTCAACAAGTTGTCAAAATGTGAGTATTAATATGCAATTAATGTTTACAGTTGTAATGTATGTGTGTGTTTTTGTGTAGACAATACGCCTACGATTCGCTATTCCATAATCGAGTGGAGAGTCAACGAAGGCAAGGCTATCGCCATTTTCAGCGCCCTTAAGCCAGAAACCCATAACTGTGTGTGTGTGTGTGTGTTTGTTTGTGTATCTATGTGTGTGTGTGTGCCCTTGTGCCTGCATTGAATAATCAATGAAGAAGCTCAGCGGGTCTAAAGCCCTTGTTGCTCTGCTTCTTCTTGTTGCTGTTGCTGTTATTGCATTGCTTGCATATTCATTTCTTTCGTACTCCAACACAAAGCAAGCCTTTGTTGTTGTTTTTATTGCTGTTGCCTGCCATCTATTTTTAGACCTTTGTCATAAAGTTTAGCAAACAAACGACGGGCGCAAAATATAAAATACTTAACGAAAACAAAAGCAAACCCAATACAAAATAGCTGACAATTTGGTTTGAGCACTTTGTAGCGCGTCGTCGTCGTCGTTTTACAACTGCGCAGCTATTCAAACAACCAAAATACAAATAAGCACAACAAATACAACTGTAACTGTAACTGTAAGTTATCTTTTGATTACAGACATTTGTGGATACTACCAATTGAATAACGGTTAATGCTACAAACAAGCAAATAAAAAAAAAAAAACAAATGCTATTTTTAGCAGTTGAACCAATTAAAAACCAGACTGCGATCAGTTTTTATTGCAGTTTTTGGTTTTATCTAGCATTGATTAGCTGGTTTTTGATAACATTAAAATCCAAATAGGGTTTGTTTCTTTAATAATAAATGGCAACTCTGGTATGAGAAAAATACTGTTTCTTATCACTAAGCTAAGGTATAATACTTCCAATCACAATTTTCATTCGCTAAACAATCCACAGATTAAAATACCTAAAAAAAAAACAGCAACAAAAGCCTCAAAAAAAAATAACCATCGTTTGCAGATTATAATTTATTCTGTTAAATATGTAATCAGCTCAGCTTTTGGACTGACTTAAATTTGAATTTGCAATCTAATCGTCTCTAAATATAGTACATATATGCACTAAATACCCTTCAAAATATCCGCATGTCTAAATAAGTACATTTGAATATATAAATAAATAAATATATAAATGTATATATATTTGTATTTTAGATAAGCATGGGCAAAAGGGAGTACGAAAATAAACTTTCGTGGCGAGCAGGCCAATCTTATCAAAATAAACAATCGCATGATTTTGTACAGCAAAAAAGTTTGTGAACAATTTTGCGCGATATCAATAAATGTATATTTATTTGCTTTTCCCTTAATCATTCATTTGCATAAGAGAAACGTCGAAGGAAATTGTAAGCAAAAGCAAACACAAAAATTAAAAAAAAAACTCAAAAAGAAGGTAAACAATTTAAGAATTTTAATAACAAGGTTGAACAGTTTTTAATGTATATATTATTTTTATATGTACTATATTTATTATTAATTCGAAAGTACTTAAATGAACTTATTTAGTACTTATAGGATACAATATCCAACAGCATAATTATAAACTTTGTTGCTGTTATTTTTAAGTTGTTGTTGCTAGGCAAAATAGAAAAGCAGCAGCAATTTTTACGGTTGGTTTGGATTCCTTATTTTCAATTTGGGTCTTCTAGCAAGGCAGCCGCGCCCCTCTTTGTTAACCTACTGTAAGCACATTTTCCCCGTGTCATAAGATATCCCCCTTCTCCCACTCTCTCTCTCTCTCTCTCTCTCTCAATCGTTGCGCTTGTATAAGCGGCATATCAAATTAATGCCGAAATGACAAGTTTTTTTTACGAGCTCGCTGCTTGCGTCGCTGCTCGAATCCACTGCTTGTTTACGTTTGCAACTGGTAGGTTGCTTCTTTTCCATCCAAGAGCGGCCCGGGAAGAGAGAGAGAGAGAGTGAGAGCAAAGTCGATGCTGTAAACAAAATGTCAAAACTTTCGTTGTGGAATGTGGCCAGATCTGTGCTGCGTATGGGGTGAAAGAGAGAGAGAGCTGAACATTTAAGAGAGTGCGCTTAAGAGAGTGCCTTACGTAAAGCGTAAAGCGTAACGCAATGTGCTCGTTGCAACTCTTGTTACGTTATGTGAAACAGCTGTTGTTTTTTTATGGTATACATTTATATTTCTTAACGAACCACATGGCGCTTCGAACAAATATAACTCTCATTTGTTAAATATGGTTGTTTTTTTTGTTGTTGTTTGCGTTAACAAAAGAGTTTTGCTTGATAAATTGCATATCGATCAGCGCTTTGCGCAGAAGCTTTTGCGGAATAAGCTCAAAGCTTAACGCTTAATATTGAAAGCTCTCTGCTGCAATTCAGCATTGCTAACGGAAATGTGAATCGAATTGAGAGTTTAGGCAGCAACAAATTGGAATATATATTTGCTATAATTTACTATTTATTTATTTATTGATTTGCTTATTGTTTATTTATCTGCTCGGTCTTATTAAAATAATTATCTATTTTTATGACTGCAACGTTTCCATGGCGTGTTGCTGATTTACTTGTTGTTGATATCGTTGCCGCCTAAATAACCTTTCGATTACGTCAATTAAATATACTATTTACACACAGACCTATAATTACATAAGCTTGCTGGCTGACATAAAACTCACGTCAGCTTATCAATGCCGCCAATGCCAACAAAATAACAACAACAAGCAACAAACAGAAACAACAACAACAAAGAACAAACAACAACAAAAAACAAACATCAACATTTGTGGAAATCGTGTCGTTCCCAGCAGCGATCGTCTGCCCAACCCCTAAAACGCAACCTAACCTCAAATTTATATGTCGCTTGTCCCGTCAGATTTACAAAGTAAGCTTTGAAAATGTAAACAGAGGCTTAAATGAATAATACCTTTTAATATGCTTAAATAAACCAGTATTTAAATAGTTGATAAGATCTCAATTTGAGGGTCGATCCGTTGCTAGAATTTTATATTCTTTTCTACCTATTATATTATTATATTTATGTATTCCCTATTTATATATCCCTTTCTTATTTTCTTAAAGGAAAACAAAAGTTTTCTTTTGCAAGAAAAACGCATTAAATACAAATACAAATCTCAATTGAATACTTCTTGAGTAACCCTCGCTGAGATTACTGTTCCGTTGGCCAGTTACACGAGTTTGGAGCAAGTCGTTTTGTTTACATGCGCTCTAATATTGTTTATAATAAATAAATCACTTTGTGTAAATGACATGCACTGAAAACAAGCCTCTGTAATTACAAAACTAAAGAATCGACAATTGTAGAGAATTGGCTCTGGCGAAATCCGCACAAGATAAATATTTATATATATATATAAATATCTATATGCATTGCATATATATAGCACAGCGATTGGTATGATTTATGTGATGTCAAATGCATTCGGAAAACGTTTGTGGCCAGTTTGAGGAGCGGTTTTTGGTTAGTTGACAGCATTTAAGACTTAATTTGAGACAAGCGAAATGCAACTAAAAATGACCAATAATAAATAAATAGGTAATACGATTAACTTGGCAATAATAATCCGTCAAAGATTTCAAAATGAGTTTTTTGCAGCACATTTGATTTATAGAAAAATTAAGACTATTTAAGCTTAAAGCGAATAATTATTGTATAATTATAGTTATTATTTTAGTTTATTTCTGTCTTAAGGAAAGTTTAACAAAAAAGTTTTAGCTTTCATAGTTAATTCCAATTAATTTATTTTTGTGTTTTTGTTATAGTTTTTTGTTATTTTCTACTTAGACAATTCAAGCTGAAAGTCAAAAAAAATTAAGCTATTTGCCTCACATCCTCTAAATAACGAGCATGTCAAGTGGATTTCTCTGATCCCCAAGCGACTCATAAATATGCATGCAACGCCAAATCCAACCCAAGTCCAAAGCTGGTCAACCAGCTTGCGATGCGTGCCTGGAAGTGGACGTGGATCTGGTGTCGACTCATACTCGTGCCACAAACGAGGCATGATAGACTTATGAGTTTCGTTTGCAACAGCGAATTTTGGGCAACTCTAATCAACAAAAATATTTTGAAAGCTATGTCAAAACTAGTAAGAAGAGCTAGTAAAAATTGTGAATATATCAGTTAGGTTTTGATTTTCCTCTCATATATATATATATCTACTTATAAGAAAAGTTGAGGGAGATTGCCTAATAACGGGAACACCCTCAATAATTTAAACGCCCTTTTTAACCACATCACAGCCCAAAAGTATGCTTTAAGAAAAACTGCCTATCCAAAGGGACTTTTACAACCTCTTTAAAATAATAATAAACAGAGTATATTTTCAAAATGATATCTTAGTGAGTGCCATAAATTGTGTTTATTAATAGCAGTGTCAAAGCAAACATTGTTTTTTCCCGTTTTCGCTATAATCAAATGTGTCGTTAATTGGTTTAAGGCTTCAGGGCAGGGGTATTAAAAAGTCAGTGAATCATATCACAAGACACGTCCATACTTGTTTTAGTCTTGTTGTTGTTGTTGTTGTTGTTGTTGTAGCATGCAAGCGAGCAATTAGATCGCATGCGTGTCTATATGTGTGTGTGTGTGTATTGTTGTAACAAGTATTCTATTAAAACGAATCGAACTAATGCACGAATCACAGCAAAGACGCAAAGGCGTCAACAACTCTGATCGTAATCTTCTCTCTCTTTCGCTCGCACTGTATGCATGTATGTGCGTGTGTGAGTGTGTGTGCATGTGCGTGCGTGTAATCAACTGGTTTTTGGCCAAATTCCGAGTTTTAATTTAAACGACATACAAACGAGAACAACAACAAATAACAACAACAAATAACAACAGCAACGATGGCGACTGCTGACTGCCGACAACGACTTCTGGGGGTTCACTTCGATAACAAACATCGACGTCGACGTCGACGTCGGCTTCGTTGTCAGCGTCAACTACTATCGATAGCCAGTCTACGGTCGTCGCTGTGCTCTCTCTCGCTCTCTGTGCGCTTCTGTCTCGTCAGTTCTCAAGCGTCGCTCATTCGTTGCGGTACACAAAATACGCGAGTCGCACCAAAAAGAAAAAGAAAATGATCAAAAAACTGTAACTTACGGGACTTACTGCAGACAAATTCTTGGCGCGCATATTTAAGCCTCTTGGGAGAAGTGAAGCGTTTCTCAATTAATTTTTGTAACGGTTAAGAAACGCACGCACAATTTAATTAACGAGTTTTTTTCGTCGTCGTCGCTTGTTATTATTCATTAAGTGTGCAAATTGTTTTTGTCGACTTCGCCACAAAGGTAATGCCCATTTGCAGTTGCAGACTCTCAAAGTCTCCGAGTCCCCGACGTGCAATTTCTTGACTCCATCCAATGTCCAAATTGGTGTTGTAATTAATGCACACACAAATGAACACACACACATCCACACAGTGACTGCCGTCGCGATGTGCAGAACAGAAGCCGCCAAAACTGTCAACAGCAAATCAGAAAACTGTCGCATAATCAGAGCCACGTTAAGAGACGCGTGTTGTGTGGCCTAAACCCGATGGCCAGTTTTCAGTTTATCGTTCTCAAATCTCGTTTGAGCTCCGTTTCCTGGCCGGAGCCGTTTAAATGTTTAACTGGAAAGTGCTCTACACTTGCATGTTTGATGGCATTTTTTGATGGGCTGTTTAATGCTTAATGCTTATGACGGAAATGCCAATGCTCGTTTGTGTGTGTGTATCAAGTGTGTGTGCGAGTGTAAATATGTATATCAAATACAAAATAATGGAAAGTTGTAATTGCTTTTTTTGGTTGGGAGCGGCAAACGGTTCTAAAGTGACTCATATTAAAAATTGCCTTAAAGAATTTATTTAATTATGACAGTTTACAGTTTTGGGTAAAGTTTGCGGTTTTTTTTTGTTTGTTAACACATCGTTTCATTAGAAGTCTTTCGATTTCGCGGGAAAACCACAGTCGGATTTATTGAAATATATTTTATTTAAATTACACAGGCATTTTATCCCAAATAAAAACACATTTCAAAAAATTCTTAGGATATCAAATAATAAAATCAGTTAGATATTTGGTATAATTAATTTGATCGTTCTTGTTAAAATTTCACAAGCAGATAAATATATTTCAAAACCGGAGGTTGATTTAATTTTTGAAGCTATTCTTAACATATTTATAAGTTCATTTTAATTACTCGATAACTTTCTCCGACACCACAATATCGCTCAAAATCAATTAGCGATAGCAGAAGAAGATAGAACTTTCTGAATAAGTATATACAATACTTGACATAATATTTATCGGCTTTAAAAGGGTTTATAAAAATATTTAGAGAAACAAGGCAGAAAATCATTCAGGGCATATCTGGCATTCTTGTTAGTTTTAATAATGACCTAAAGCAACTCAAGAGACTTACCTAAATATATAGATAAAGAAGGAGAGAATATGGGTTTATATTAAAAAATATATTTTCATATTTCACACTTTATTTTTTTAGGTTTAGCATCAACATGATTGAAATCAGGAAGTTTATTAAAATTCCATTATAAAGTTCTTTCCTTTTAAATTACCTTCGTCTTTTGCAATGAAAGAGACTTCCTCCACTTGATTGAACTGACCTAGCCTTGGCATTCCATTGCCTGGCATTATCTTACACACACACATACACACACACACACCTACACATTTACACATAACAACCCCTTTGAGCCGTTCAAAATCCAATCGAATCCAATCTAATTCCGCACTTGTTGCGATATTTCTCGCTCTTTCTCTCTGTCTGTCTGTTTCTCTCTCTCTCTCTCTCTTTCTCTCTGTGTGTGTGTGATTTTTTTAACGTTGTAATCCCGTTGCATTTTGTTTTGCGAAGGCTTTAATTGATCGAACGTGAGCTTCATGCCAATTGAATTCCATGGATATATATATACATATAGATACATATATATATATATATATATATATATGTGTGTGTATATATATATTTATAGATATCTATATATGCATATGCAGTCGTAACTGTATTGCGCCTCCATAGATAGTCGGAGTGCTTTAAGCAAAACTGAGCGCATTTAATGCCAACAAATCGAATCGAGCCAAGTTGGTAGCCAACTAACTGCTAACTAGTTGCCACATCGCATCCATTCGTTAGTCGGACTGTCTTTAAAACGTTATCAGGCGATCAATTGACTTCCCCTGGCCACTGCCAGTTCAGCCATCGATCGATCAGCGAACGTGTCGCCGGGACTAATGAGTATTTTTTCGCCTAAGACCCGAACGATAAAGAAAAAAAAAATAGCATTACGAACTTAATACCCATTGTGTATACTCTATCTATCGTTCTCAACTAGAATAGCTAGTATTAACTCTATGTATATATATATATACCCCTCTCAAAGCTATCGAAGCTCACATTGAAGTCAGTTTGTGCTAAATTTAACATAAATCAGTGGCGATATCTGGGTAATTAGTCGGGGTCATCTGCTGCTCAGCAGATTTATCGGCAAACACACACAATTAACAACTTGCGGCTTTCGGCTTGCGTTTCAAATGAATTTTGAGAATTTAAAAATGTATAAAAAAATTGGCTCTGAAGATTTTATAGTCTTGCTGTAAAGTCAAATCCTTCTTAGTAAAAAATATATTTATTTATATGTTTATAAAATTGTATATATAGATTTTAGATATAGTTACCAAATTGTGCATGATAATAATATGCAGCTCCTTATAGTTTAGAGTAAATAGTGTATACTAAAAATTTTACTTGATTAATTATGTCAATTCTCTAAAAGGTCTTAAAAAATCAATTTACTGCTGATAATTATATGTGACACTCACTTTTTTGGACTGTGGCAAAAAAAGAAGAAATACGTTTCTTAAAATAGTTTGTAAATAGTTTTTATAAATTATACTTAAGCAAAAGTACCCTTTATAATTTATATTTGAAGAAGTGGAGAAATTAACGTTTAATGTTGTATATAAACAATTTGAATACAATGCTTAAGCGTTATTAGAATTTTTAAAATTCTGCTTTAACAATAGAAATTCCCTGTCAAAATGTATGACAGAAATATGTTAAAAATAACTTAATTAATTGCACGTTTTTTGATATAGAAGTCGCTTCCTCGATCAATTTACGTAATTTTCAAATATACTCTAAATAAAAGTCAGCAAACGAAATCACACAAATGTGTGTGTATGTGAGTTTGTGTGTGTGTGTGTGTGAGTGTGTGTGTGTATTGTTCTGTTTTGAATAGCGTTTGCCTTGAGTTGAGGAAGCGCAGACAGATTGTCAGCAAGTTCGACACATGACAATTATTGAAACCTATAATTATAACATTCTCCATTTGTAGAACACAACAACAAACAAACAAACACTCACACACACACTGAGACACTCGCTCCCGTTATGGTCACGACATAACTTTCAATTGATGTCTCAATTTGTGCTGCTGACAGAGGCAAGGAGGAGCTCGCGAGTTAGCAAGGAGGAGCCTAAATTCCCTCCACACTCCCCCCCCCCCCAAACACAACTTACTCCTCCCCCCGCCAAATTGGTTGGCCGACAAACCGCTTAATTATGTTTAAATGATTCGAATGAGCTGCATTTTTGGCATGCTTCGCTTTCGTGTCTCGATCTTTGCAAATGTGTGTGATTCTGTGTGTGTGTTTGTGTTTGTGTGTTTATCTTGTCGCTAACTTGTTGACTGACAGCTCGGACAGACTGACAGGGCGATCAAATCATGCATGTTGCATGCAATCCACTTGTCTTGTGGCATTTTGTTTGCTGTCTCTTTTGATTAGCAAATGATGATGACGATGGCAATGTTAAATGCAATCAGGAAACTACAAACAATAAAAAATAAATATAAATATGTCAATTGTGCATCAAACAATTTAGTTGAGTTTTTTTTTTGGGGCCAATGTAAATTTAATCATTAGTTTGCCATATAAGGAATACGCATAAGAATGTTGTCAATAATTAGTGGAATGTCGCCTTTTGATGATCGCAACGGGAAATCCAAAAAAAACATGCATTCAAATTAACATTCATGTTTGGCAAAAGTAGTTCAATTAGCTACAATATATATATATATTGAGATTGTTCGATTTTGTAACGTGTTTATTAAACCTTGCTTAATTGTGCGTTTTTATTTTATTTCAATATAAATCGCGTCGTGCCTGATTTTAATAACCTGATTCCACTATTATTAAATGTGTGCAGCACATGCACATTGAACATTCACAAAAATATGTTGCGATTATTATTTTTGCGATAATTTATTGAATTTTGTAACGATGTCATAAAATGTATGATAACATGGCGTATCTTAAAATAAAATTATTACTTAATTAACTAAATGTAATTTTTTATAATTTAATGCGACTATCAAAATATAAATATAATCCTTTTAAACTTATAAATGTACATTTTAAATGAAGTAATGTGGTTACAGCGTGTGTTATATTTAAAACGTGTATTTTATTTTAATCAAAGCTTCAATTTGCTTTTTCATGTTAAAAACAACGCAGAATCGGCAAGAGTTAAAAATGTAAATGTAAGAAATGAAAGAAAAGTTAAATATAAATCTAAACTAATTGTTGTTTCTCAGTTTGATTAAGTTTAAGTATATATTTCATTAGAATTTTTCCGACCATTACATGTTATAATATTTGTACAATCTTTACACGTATTTGTTAATGTTTACGAAATAGTTCCTTGTTGAAATGCGTTTATTTCCTCAGTTAATCAGTTTTTTGGGTCTGAATAATAGACTGATCAATCTATCAAATAATGACTCATAATCATTAAAATCTAAAGTGCTGAGTCATTAGCAAACTTATAGTCAGATATTTAAATATATATACATATATATATTTGTGTGTATGTTTATTTATATTGGATTTAATTGGCTAGCAAATAGACGAATTAAAAATCAGTTGATATATATATATTCCTCACTTTTCCCATACATTAATTTGCATATCCAATCCCTGACAACCCCTTGACTAATCGTGATTAATTTGTTTACACTGCCTATCCAGAGGCGCCTAACCAAAAAAAAAAACTACCCAATATGGTTGCAACATATGTTTGTGCTTTTCAGTTGCCGGTCAATAATGCTACCATATTTATCATGGGGGTCTTATCAGAGTGGCATGAATGAACTCACGATCGATTGATGTTAATACCCTCGATTGGGTATCGTTGACATTCCAAGGCGCCTTCCACATTTTATTGACGGAACAATGGGCAATAAGAGAGAGAGGGTGGGAAGAGGGGCGACGACTGTATTTAAAACTTTTTTTTCATAATACTTATTAAAGTAAAGAACCTGTTTCCATTGGCATTGCCACACTCGCTCACGGGCTGAAGAAGCTGGAAGAGGGGGGGAATGCGGGGCGAGAGCATCATTTAAATGACAATAACAGTATAAAATCATTTAAAATATTACGTATACGCCACACAGCCAGTTTGTATTTATTATTTATGTGCTGAAGATGAAAACAAATTGCAAGCGTAATTGCGCTTAAGTGGCCCGAAAGCGCCGCAGATTGGCCATCTAGATATATACAGACATATCTGTCGCTCTCTATATCAATATATATATATAGATATATTTATTGAAAAGCAATGGAACATTGATGGGTCTCAACGTTTCCCATATTTTATTTGAGTGGCCTGTCAATTGTTCTATAAATAAGGCGGCAATTTCAGCGCTTTTGTGTCAATTGCTTTCATTTCTCACTGTTTCCAACACTTTTCCTTTTAGACAACTTGTATTTATTTTTATACTCTGAACACATGGAAATTGGGTAAACATGTTGTGCTAATATAGGTAAAAGGCAGAGGAAAGCATATCACAGCCCAAGAAATATATATATATTCTTAATCAGCCGTAACAGATTTCATTTCTAGCCTCTCTTCTCAAAAGTAGATAAAAATCAATTAGTAATAACAATTAAAAACACAAATGTAAAAATGTTGCTTTTTAATTAATAACTAATAAACCCTCACAATTTATTGATCAATTATAAAGTTTATTTTAATATAGAATATAAAATACACATTTTATTATCCAAGTAAAATTTACATTTTGAAAAAAACTACTTTTGACTTCAGGGTATTCGCTAGTCGAGTTATTCTACTTGTTGTTCTTTTCTCGGTCTTTTGACGGCTATTTTTGTATTGTTCTTTAATTTTATTTTAGCTATTTTTTTGCGCCCAATTACGCGCTTTAATTGCTTGTCTACCTACGAAAGTGTTGGGGGCGTCCCCTATTTCCAATGCCACACATTTGATTCTGCCATTGTGTTAAAGTGTTTTGTATATTTATTTGCTCGTTTTTTACACTTTTCGCATTGTTAGTCGGGCTTGGCATACAAATTGAGAATTAATCCGATGTGCGATCATTAAAATGGTAATTTAGATTTAATTTAATCGTTTTGCATAGCTGTTTAGTTTCAATGACCGATCACTGTTTTGGCTTACAGCAGATAACAGTTAATGGCTGGATAAATATGTCAATTGTTCAGATAAATGATCGTTGTGTGTGCAAAACTACCTCTTTTTTGGAGTTTATTAGTAACATTTATTGGAAAAGTACATAAATTATAAACTTTTTTGCAACTAAATAATCAGTTAAAAAACTTATTTATGTTTCATAAAGTCTATAGAATATTCCTAATATTAATTAATGTTAATGTGTTATTCCAAAGATCTTAAGTCAACTCTACACATAAAGATCTCACTATCTAAACCTAAAACAAATATATTAGAATTGATATACCAATTAATAAATCAAGCAAAAATCACTGGATATATTATTTAATGTCTAAATATTTTACTCAACGTATTACTTGTATAATATAAATATAATTTAATAATATTTATAAACATTAAAAAATCGAATCCTTAAAAAAATATATCACAAATTATATTTCACTTGATAAATCAAGCAAAAACCACGATGCCAATAAAATCTAAAAAATATTACTAAGCTTATCGCTTGCACATAAAGAATAATGTTTAACAGATTTTGTTTATATTGAAATAATATTAATAGTTGGTTATATCAAGAACATGTTTTTCAAGTGGCTTCCAAGAGCAAAAATAAAATTCTTTTATTATTTGAACCGATCTTCAACTAGCCAACTTTCAAAGATTTAACACCTACGCAAACGGCATTGAAGTAAAGTGGGGACACTGAGAAAAAGGGGTAGTATATTAAATTATTTTGCAGTGAGGAATAAATATAGAGTCAGAGGAAATATATTTATATATTTAAAATTTTTTCTAAGTGCAAACTTCAAACTTTTCAGCGAGTTCTTCACTTGAATTCATGTGAATTGAAGCAACTTTGTATGTCAGCTCCGCTGTTGGTACTCGCATCATATTCTTCTTGCCACTCATCGTGGCAAGCTGATGATTGAACGACTGAAAATCATCATTGATATTGTGTTTACCCTTTGTTTGTGTTATTATTATTTTTGTTATTGTTTGTTAGCATCTTCGCATCGTTTCGCAGTTTGCCCACACGCGGAATTATTCTCAAAAAAAAAACCTGATTGCTAATCGATGATAGTTCACCTTTGCCGTGTTTATATTTTATTTTTGCTTATTTTTAGACTTTTCATTTCATTCGAGCTGAACTGAACTGAATTGAATTATTGTCTAAGCGTATCCAAAATCAACAGCAAAACCGAATTATGTCAAGAGTTGTCTGTGCCAGTTTCTTTGGTGTGTTCTTGGCATTTTGGACTCTTTACACGCATAACAAATACAACATACGCAAAAACGAGAATCGACGTATCCATATAATAAATATAAAAATAAATAAAATTAGATAAAATAAAAGATACAAACCAAACTCGCACTCTTATCGTGAAAGACTTGAGGCGTGGCAGTCATTTAGCGGCAATAGAAACATTGGAATAGCGGCAAATTCATGTAATTTTTGGGTATCTATAAGAATACCCTAGAGCTAGATGGATTCAGTGGGTGGTATGTTGAGAAATGGGTATAAAAATAGGTAATATAAATAATAAACTGGAAGTTATTTACTGTCTTTGAAACTATATTTAATATCGAGTACGTTTTGGATACGTCCTTAAGGACCAATTTTAAACAGAATCTTGAATGATAAATATGTTTCATAATATAAACTCTGCTTTATAAAATCGCTTTAGATTTTCAGTAATAAGAGTCTGAAAATTACTACTTTATCCTATGGTAATTTTTTCTCTCCAAAATAGTGATTCCAAATGAACTGAGTATCGTTTAGTTCAACAATCTTTTTTTATGTTTTCCCAAAAACAAATTAATAAAATAAATAAAAACTGCGTACATAGATATTATTTATTTTTTCTTAGAAACTGAAAACAGCTGCTGTTAATTTGTGTGGGTGGACATATTTAGCATGTTTAAGGCAAAGCGATTGTTTTGAATTTGGGTTGGGTTCAGGTTCGTGATATTGTGTTGGCCAGGGGAGTGGCGGGTGGCGTGTTATATGTCAACAGGCAACATGAAATTGAGTGAACAATAATTCAAAAACTTGTCCAGTTTGAAGGCAACTCAATTAACAAGTTGCGTTTTTGTTATTTGCTTATCTCAAATGCTGTAAATCAGCTGCGATGCCTGCTGCTGATTGGCTGTAGATAAGATTCATGCACTTATAACAAATATTCACGTGCTCTCTCTTTATCTCTCTCTCTCTCTCTCTCTTTCTTGTATTTACAGGTGTGCGTTTAACCCACTGAGCGAATTTCACGTGGCGGCGGTTCTTAAAGAAAGCCGCCTGGATGCGTTTTTGCTTTGATCGGCTGTGCTTCGCCACCAAGCGACCAGCCAACAACAACAACAACAGCAACAACAACAACAGCAGCAGCAACAGCAACCAACAACAACACAATCAACCAAACAGCGGCACCAATGAGCCAACGTGCAGCAGCAACAGTGAGACGAGCGCAATCACCGCACCACCCCCGGCACCACCCGTCAATGTCTATGCCGAATACCAGAAGCTGCAGCCAGCGATAATCAGCAGAGACGACACCGAGGCCAAGCCGCCGGACATCTCAGAGAACAGTCGCAAACAGCCGCCAACAGCACAAACACCAACACAAACAACAACAACAACAACAGCACTCAGCACCACCACCACAACCACAACCTCAACGAGCTGCGTAAACAACGCAAAACAACGCTATCGGCGCCACAGCAGCGCCGAAGATCAGCCGAAGATTCTGATTCCGATTCCGATTCCAATTCCGAGAGCGAATTCGAATACGAATTTGCGCAAAGCGGTCAGCATGCAGCAGGAGCCGAATGCCAACTATCAGTTTCAGCCCGACCTGGGTCTGGTGAACATCGTCAACAACAACAACAACAACAACAATAATAATATTAATAATAATAGCTTTGCTCAGAGCAGTGGCGGCATTGTACAGCTGCCCGTAGCCCACAGTGGCATTGGTTATCTCGGTTTGGAGCAGACATCGGCGGGTTTGCGCCTGATACCCGCACCCGCACCACCCTGCCATACGGATTTGCTGACGCATACGTTGATCTACGGCACACTGCCATCGGGTACGCCACAGCACACAGATCAACGCAGTCTGCTGCATCAGCAGGAGTTGGTGTTGCAGCAGCGCTATCAGCAATTGCAACAGTTGCAGGCCCAGACTCAGGGCGTCTATACAGCATCGGGTAGTCCAGTTCCGGTGCACTATCAGCCGACGCCGACCAGTCAGCCGGTGCCTATACCCGGCGCCTGCCACTCACCCACCACCCAACCACATCAGCTGCAACAACAACAACAACAGCAGCAACAACAACAACAACAGCAGCAGCAGCAGCTGCCACCCAGTTCTTTGGCGCTGGCACAGCATATGCAGGGTTTGCGGATTTCTGGCTGTACGCCGGGCAGCAGCTCGGCCACGCCCTCGCCGGTGGGCATGGCCGATGCAACGCTTATGCTGGGCAATGCCTATGTGGCGGCCACACAGCAGGAGGAGCGCTTCATCCAAATCATTCAGGCCAAGGAGCTCAAAATCCAGGAGATGCAGCGTGCCCTGCAATTCAAGGACAACGAAATTGCCGAACTTCGCTCGCATCTGGACAAATTCCAGAGCGTTTTCCCCTTCAGCAGGGGCAGCGCTGCCGGTTCAACTTCACCCAACGCTGGCAACGGTTCGGGCGCCGGAGCAGGTCCAACGTCGGCCACGGGTGCCACACGAAAGTCGGGTCAAACGTTTCAGCGACAACGTGCTCAGGGCATCTCTGCGGAGCCCCAAAGTGAAAACATGGTGCTCCTCGAGCATGTCAGTCTGCCCAAATACGAAAAGGATGAGCGGTGAGTGAAATTCCTTTATTCTTATTTATTATTTTGGATTATACGTGAACAAAAGGGGAAAGTCAATTTTATTGAAAGATTTCACTTAAAAATCATAATTATTCCTCGCATATAAAACTTGAGAAAATGTGTTTAATGGTTGTAAAATTATTTTACATAATTATAAGAAACTTGAAATATTACTAGGCAAGCTCTACAATTTTTATTAAAAAATTTTTATTAAATTCCTTATAGAAATACTCTAAAACAACTGTTAGATTTTTTCATTTGCTACATTAACATTTTTACATAATTTATATATTTTATTTTTTATAATTTATATACAAGTTTAAAAAGGGCTTGCTAATTGTCAACATGGAAAATGTTTAGATATCTTGAATTTAATGGTTCTTGAATGTTTCTTAAAAAACATCTTGGCTTATCTAATTTAAATTCTTTACAAAATTGATTTTTACCAAGGGGTTACAAGATTTTTCCATTTATTACCATAGACATTTATTTATTTAAAAATCTAATTTAAAGAAACCGTTTCTATTTATCAATGGCAACACGGCTTTAATAAATTTTGAATTAAATATTATTTATATATGGAGCCCATTATAAAATCTAAGTCAAAAGGTTTTTCAACTCGGTTACACAGCGTCTGCCCTGCCCCAGCAATTTTATATAGTATTGCAAGAGATATTTGGAACAGTACTGATTACAGCGAGTGAAAGATCAGTCAGCGCTTCTCTTAGCTATAGATTAGCTCTGTATTATGACTATACATTTATATATATAATAAACTCTCATATATATAGTCGGCTGTGCCGATAATGATCATCATTAGCGTCGCACTGCGGCGATCTTAATCTGAATATGAGCAGCGCCTTTCGACTGCCCCAAAATGAGTTGATTGGAAATTGTGCTGACAGTCGCAGGGTTTCACAGTCCCCCAGCGCCCACAAATCAAACCAAATGGCCTTGGCCAGTGTTTTATACCATATGTATATAGATATAGTACTATATATATATATGCCATGTCGCACACGATTTAATTGCGTCATCTGGCAAAATTTTAATTTTTTAACAATTTCTTTAGACAGCTTTTCAAGGGAACAGAATTGCCCCTTTTTTGTTACAATTGCGTAAAAAGCAAATTTACTAAATTAATTATTCATTGCAATGAATTTTATCTGACTTTTAAGACTTGCTAATGGAATCAGAAACATTAAAAAAAAGAAAAGAGAAAATTTATTATTACTAACTGTTTTTAGTTTAATGACTCCTTTTTATTATTTCACTTATTCAGTATTTTTTATTTCATATAATTCTATATATTTAAAATCCCGTCAGAAGGAAAGCAATATTAACGTATTTGCCTAATCCGATTAGCTGCTATTTATATAGACATGTTTATAGTGTAGCCAAATTCAATATATAACAAAACAAACTCTTTTGTCTAGATTTTGAGATATATTTTCAAATACGTGGGCCGATTTTTTTAGTGTTTTATTTATTAATGTTCTGCAGACATTTTTGGGTTTATGTTTTTCACACTTGGTGGCTGCCTGGAAATTGGTCTCGTTAAATGCTTTTCCTCTATTTGGTTTTTCCGCCAATATGTTTGCCTTCTACAGCTTTCTTTGCCTTGAAAACATAAATATGTATTTTTTATTTCGTTAATTTTTTTTTTGGTTTTGCACATCGATATTTCCTGTATTATTTATATTTTGCTGGCTATATGCGCGCTTATTTGGCTGTTTATGATTTCATATATATTGTTCAGATTTTTAAGTTGATGGTATCCAAATTCATTGTTAAAAATTGGCGTTTCATGACAAAAATTTGAACGTTCGGTTTTAAAAAATTTCTCATTCTTTGTTTTTGGACTCTTTGTGTTTTTCCCCATCTATTAATCAAATTTCGGGCCAACTTTGTCATTAAATAAGCCCATAAAAAGTTTCTAAGAAAACTGATTTAATTTTAAAAATATGCTCAGAAAATCCTCATCTTGACTGTGTTGCAGAAATAAAAAGCCGTTAAACTGAGATAAGTTAGCCAAATAAAATCCGATTTTAAATAAACAGCTTCTGATGATAATCTTGGTTAAAATCTGCATATTGATTGCAATTGTTGACTATTTTAATGCATTTACATACGCATATTTGTCTTTGTGTGACAAATGTGCATCTGGCATTAAATAATGCAGCAAATTTGTTAGCTAGACGCAATTTATGCGATTTGGCGCCCAGTCGCAAGTTGCTGACACAATCGCTGAAAATCGCGGCAAATTGAAATCCGACTGGCAAAGCGTTGTCAACAATTCAGCCTTTTAATGGCCAAATTCAATGCGACAAAAGGGGGGCGCCGACGACAGGCGGGGGCGAAGGCGTCCGGCAACTGGCAAACTGGCAACTGGATGACCAGTTGACCAATTCGGCTGTGCATTCTATCTATGACTACAATCTGTGCCATTGGCAACGAGTATGTGCAACAGGACATTTCTTGACACTTGCATGGCATAAATCAAATGCGCCGCGGGCCTTATTGCTACGTGCCACATGCACTCGACTCTTGCCTCTCAACACGACTGACCGAACATTGGCCAGACAAGCTGCAACAGTACGGGGCATTCCACTTCAAGTGGTCTTTGGGGCCATTTGCACGCCGTTGTTAATGCCGCATTGTGGCCATCTAATAAATAATGCCAGCAAATTGTGCGAAATTGTGTCAACTCTGCTGCGTGCGTATGTGCGTGTGTGTGTGCGTGAGTGTGTGTGTGAATGTGTGTGTGTGTGTTACTGTCCCAGGGGGTCGCATAAGAACTTGCTGTAAAAGCCGGCTTAAAGATGGCTAAAAGCGACGCTTAGATAAATGAAATGATCACAATTGAAAAATTTAAATAAAAAATTATTAATCGAAATATTAAAATGAATTTTAAAATTTTCTGAATTTGAATTAGCTAGAAAAACCTATTCAAATTAATTTTAATGACAGTAATAAAGTAATTAACACAAAATTGTTTTTTATTAAATGCCAAATTTTAGCAATTATCAATCCAAAACGAAAAAAATTATCAGTTTGCGTTTTATATACATTTTGATCTGTCAGATGTCATCAAGCATTTTAATAGCGCATTAAAAGATTCCCGATTAGAAGATACGCTGAGTCTGGATCAGAAGTCATTAAAATCTTTATTCAGCTTATGCATAATAATTATTTATGGACTTAAAAATAATTATAAATAATTTACAAATTTGGAATAATTGCATGCACCTTTTACGAAATTTATAAATATATACAAATTCCTTATGAAAATAAGGGCTCAGAATATTAAAGATGTTTCTTAAACCTAATGCGTCAATTTAAAAATATGAGACATATATTTCTAGTTTTACATCTTCTGAAAATTGCAAATATAAACAATTAAGAAAAAGGCATGTTTTCATAAAGATTTTTTTTAGACATTTGTAAACGCTAAAATTTTATAAATAATTAAAATCATGTTACAGGAAAGGGAAGTATTTTCAATTCCTTAAGGTCAAAATTAGAATTCCTTCAGATAAAATATGAATGTATATAATAACTGGCTTAAGTTGGACTAGACTATTGTAACTGGTAACTGTTAACTGTTTAAATCTGTCTATTTGTACATGCAACAAATTAACCAACTGATTTTTGTAGGTGTTAAATGCAGTTAGAGAAATATGCATAAATTTTTGTTGAAAGCTGCTTGCAAATCACGCCTAACTTGAAAAACCCCTTGAGAAATCTTTATTATCTCACATTACACACTCATTTATCAGGCTTGTCTCTGATCAACGTTTATGGTTTCATGTCCAGCGGTTTTCAACTGCTGCTAATAACTATTTGCACTTTCAATTTGGACTGGATTGTGGCAGCAATGTTACCATAAAGTCAACTTCAAATAATTGAACGCACCCGCAATTCGCAGACTCTCTGGAAAAGGTGCAGCTCCGCCACAATGGCGTCTATTTAGTGGCTCAGCCTGAGCAGGGGGGGTTGGGGAGGAGAGGGAGGGAGGGAGAGAAGTGTATCAGCCTTGGCATGCCTTGGCACACATAAAATCAAATTTACCCACAAATATAGTCATATAATGTGGTTAAAGCTTCCGATAGACAACTGGAACACTACCAATGCTGCGAGCACGCCCCACAGGTCTAATTGAAGCTATTAATTGTTTGGTTCGCCCGCGGTGGCATGACCAGAAAGTGGCACCCTGCCGCCAACAGCACCGTGCACCGTGGGTAACACAAATTGCACACCATTTGCATTTATGCGTGCTGTGCCAATGATAATTTACGCATAACAAATGTTTCATCCACAGCCAAGCTGATAACTTCAAAAATTACCTGTAAAATGTTTAATAATAGTAGTTAAAAAATTATAGCCTCGTTAAAGATAGGTTAGAAAATGTAAAAGTTTTCGTAGTGGTAATCTAATTTGTTCAGATATGTTAATTGATTTTATTTAATTAAGAAAATTGATTTAATAACAGTTTAAAATTGAGTAGTTAGCTGATTTTTAGGTGTAAAACTAAAGTGTAAAATGAACCGTGGTTTCACAGTGGCTTAGAAAAAATGTCCGTAACATCAATCGTTGTCTAAGATGTATCCTTAGTTCTGAAAAATCAACTAAGATATCTATATAAATATCTTTAAGCTTCATCTACAAATTTGTTGCCATTTTTAATTGATTTTTCACATACCCCATGGTGCACCTGGTCGCAGGGTATGGTTGAATGCGACTTGTGGTGCTGGTAAAGCGCCACGGGTGTTGCACCAATGGCATCGCTGCCACAGCTCCATGGCACTTGGAACTCCTAAAAGCGAACTCGTTTCGGGTGCCCAAATAAACTATCGGTTGGGGCGTTGAAATCTAATACGCATTTTTCACTCGCAAAATATAAAAAGACGTCGCCTTTGCAGCTGGCGAAATTAATTTCGGTCGCTTTCTAGGCACCAGGAACAGCTACAAAATGCACCAACGGTAACTACACTGCGAGAAACTTTTGTAGCATAATGAATTCAATAGAACTGTTTATTTAAATCCATTTATTATGTCTATTTTCAAAAGCATTTTAGCTTTCTTGTTTAGTTAGTCGGGCAGAAAGTTTAAATTATTGTCCAAGATTTTTGTCAGTGTACGACTTGGACTTTAACACTGCTGGGTGCATGAGTGTTATGTATCGGGAAGCTTGTAGTTTTCATAAATTTTAATGTTTTAATTGTAAGTGTTGTGTCTGCCAAAAAGTCGAGTACTTGCCAAACTAGCAGCACAGCTTGTTCCCCGGCTGGAACTCATCAGTGACCAACATCGTGCTTAGATAGCGGAAATTCCTCACTCTGAGCATGTGTAACGTGCAACGTGCAACATTGGCAAATGTAACAAATTGAGTGCCCACAGCTCGGAGTCACCTCAACGATGACGACGACGACAGGCGGGTTACGCCCAAAATGAAAGATAGAGTTGGCTTTAATTAATCGACCCAAGTCAGTTTAGCTGGCCTGGCTGCCTGGCTTGGTTGCCTGTCCAATTCGCTGACAGATAAAGCCATTTGACATTTACAGGCATTGGCAACATGGCATGGCCACAGATAACCCTACCCTCCCACCAAGCCGCAGCCTGAATTAAATTTTCAAATTTGTTGAAATTTTTTGATATAATTCAAAAATATTTTTTTGTAGTCGTACAACGACGGCTACTTGTTGGATTGCTTGTAAGCCAAACTGGAGAAATAGATAAAAAACGATTTATATGTGTCAGTCGTGAAATTAATTGGGCTTTTCTGACTTTGTCAGCGTTGCGTGCGCTGAATGCTTGTTAAGACCACAAGCTGATCATTTTGGTACCTAACCAATGACAGTTTTTTTTTCTGCACCATATTTGGTGTGTGTGTAACTAATCTATTATAATAGGACAGCCAAGCATACATCTAAATAAATTTATATTTATGCTTTTGTATCAATTTGCAGCTCCCGTGAACTTATCAAAGCGGCCATTTTGGATAACGATTTCATGAAGAATTTGGACTTGTCGCAAATACGCGAAATTGTCGATTGCATGTATCCGGTTAAATATCCAGCCAAAAATCTAATCATCAAGGAGGGAGATGTCGGCAGCATTGTATATGTTATGGAAGGTGAGTCATATAAATTAATCTTTATTATTTAATATGATTTTATATATCTCAAGCTTTGCGATGTGTATATTATTGGAAAAATTCCATAACTCAAGTCAACGGCATAAATTAGCTCAGAAAACAAACATTAAATAGATTAATAATTTTATGTTGGTTTTCTTAACAATTAGTTGGCCATGGCTTTCTATTCAAATCTAAAAGAATTTTCTTCCCAATTGCCAATTTGAGTAATACAAGAAGAAAGCGTGTAAAAAATACTCTTTTCAGGCTTAGGGGCAAGTTTTTTTTATTTATATTTAAGTAAACCCATTTGAAACCCCGTCAGCATTCGCTTTCAGGGGGGGATTTACAGCGTTTTACAGTTTGAAGAATTTATAACATATCAAAAACATTTTTTAGTTTAAAAATATATGTTTTATTTATTTTCAAATATGTGATGTTCTATGATGTTTTCAAAATATTTGTTACAATTTCATTATATTGTCAACGGCAGCTAGATTGATTTCTTATCTTCATTTTATTTTGTAAAGTGGAGTCAAAGTTTTTTTTTTTAAATTTAAGTTAAACCGTTTTCAGTTCCAGTGTTAAACAAAATCTGTTAAGATTTTGGCGTTTGTGATGAAATCTGCAAAACAGCTTATGAAAAAATTAGTCTTTATGTTTTTTAATTTGCTGAGACGTTTTCTTTTAACCGGAAAATGTTTATTTCAAATGGGTGCGTAAATTTATTATATACATACATTATTTATACCCATTTTGTTTTTTATATACTGCCTTTAATTTAAAAAAAAAAAGTAAAATTGTTTAATCAATCAAATGCATTTACCTTTCGTTTGACTGTGCCTCTAAGTATGCAACAGATTATCTCAAGTGATGTTGCAGCGTTTTCCTAAGCAGCCCGTAGGTATGCAACTCTTTGCATGTTGCCACAACTGTTGCTACATGCTTCATTTGGAACACACTCCCCCCTTCATTTCGGCTGTCTGTTTCTATCTGACGCCCACCGCTTTCGCTGTGGCAGTTCCGTCTCCTGATCGCGCCGCTCGCCGTGGCAGATAAGTAGCGCCTACTGTTGCTGCTAAACTGGGCACATGCGCAGCTGTTGCATCGAATTGCTTGTCTCTTGTCTGCTGTGTGCTTTATGTTGCCAGTTGCCTGTGCTGTGCCCTCCCAAAAATGCGCATGCGTCTTTTGGTTGCACCCACACACAATCCGGCGAGAAGTTCAAAAGTTTGCCATACCAGCGAAATGTCAGCGGCTGGGCAACTGCTCCTAAACATAGTACTATGATTTTCCTTTCCACTTAGATACTCAGTGCCCCATATAATGTACTACTTAACTGCAACGATTTTACTTCTTCGAAAAAAGTATTTCAATTGATTAATTTCAGGAAACTTTGGTTTCTTAATTAAAAAGCCGAAATTTCTATACCCACATTTTTATAAATTAATTAATTTCCAAAACTGTTCTCTAATTGTTACTCTCGATGTTTTCTTGACTTAGCTACAGGGAAACTTTCCGTCGTTGCACTCTAGTTGTGTGGCATTCTTACATGTTTGTTAATGTTTCAGGGTGCGCTTGCAACCAATTGTTGTCTTAAATAATTGCACGCGAAAACTTGAATTTGTTTTTTTTTTTAAATCGAGCCTAGGATTGGCATTTGTTCTCGCCATTTTCTGTTCATTTCGTGACCGACTTAATTAAACATTTTAATTGTGACAGCTGACGAGCTAATTGCATTATGCACAAATTAAAAACTGGAAGACGACGCGCCAAATGGGAAGAAGAGGAAAGTTTTAGTTATGCTTCCTCCTCAATAACAAAATTCAGCGATGAATCATTATGATGATGATGATCATGCAACGTCGCCGACAGTTGCTTCCTTAATCTGTGCAACCTCCGCACTTGAAAGACGGCTGCATCGATCGACTACATCGTTTGCTCCTAGGCCCGCTACCAGTTACTGAGTAGCCGAAAAAAAAAAAGAAACACATATGTCATGGCAGCTGTTGTTGCTGCAGGCTACCCTCACACACACACACAAACACAAACAGTATTACAAATATAGAGAGAGGGAAAGACACAGACAGAGAGGTAGAGAGCGATTCAAACTCTCAACTTACATGATCGCAGCAACAGATGTGCAAAAATCACGAGTGTCGGCCGTGTGAGCGAGCCAAATACCCTGCCTACGAATGAGTGAATGAAAGGTATTAAAATTGTATTTGTGACAGTTCATGTTTTAATACCGCGATAAGGAATTAAGCACAATTACGTGCGTTAAACACTACGATAAGGTATTCGTTTAGTTACATGTTTTGGAACTGATTAAAATACAGGTCAATCTGTTTCCGTCTATTTAAGTATCATCGCAAATAGCAACAGTTGATTTCGAAGAAATATTTTTGTTTTGATATCATATAAACGAAAAATTTACCGATTACAAATTCAAAGAAGCAAAAATTATAAATAACATATTCTTATAGTTGAAGATGATTTCATATTTTATTTATTATTAAGTGTTGTATTTAACGATAAGCCACATAATATATATTTTACTTTCTTGATAACACAAACAAATAAAATATCACAAAATGAATGTCAAATGAAGAAAATACAAATACAAATAAACTGAACTATGAATGATGTGTAGCTGATCAGCGGATCGATCTTGCCTCATCTACTCAACGCACTTGTTTCCGCTTGCACTTTATCTGCATCTGGATATGCGTGTTTGTGTGTGTGTTTGTGACAATTGTCTCTCTCTCTTCAGTGCGTACATGTTTTCTGCCAAATGGTCACTCTCACTTACGCTCACACCTTCAATGATATTGCGTCGCTCAGCTGTGCTGTTGTCTGCTGCTCTGCTGATCTCTCCCACATCCCAACTAGTATCTCTCTCCCTCTTTTCAAGTCTGTCTCTCTCGATATTGCGCGCTGGTTGCTTGAATCACAACAGCAATCATTCGTTCAGCAGCCAGCGTAGCAAGTAAACGTGCGAGGCGCATGCGCGCTCGGCCTGCAAAACATTATTACAACAATAGCAAACAACTCGTGTTTTGTTGTCGTGCGTGAGTCGCGTTCGTGACGCTTGCAGTTTTTTTGTTTTTGCATACTGCATGCACGCTTCGTCGCGCGTGGAATATTACACCAACAAAAGTCCATAATATAAGAGGGGCATATCAAAAAAGTAGAAAAAATTATATATAAATATACATAATACAAACACAAACACACACAATAACATAACAATGCCTTTAATATGTTTTTTTGCGCTATTTTAAACAAGGCAATTACATAAACATTTTGTTCGTTTTCGTTGTTTTGTTTCCCACTCCCATTCTAAAATGTGTTTCAACAAGTAAATGATTTTCCCATGTGGTGTTTACACCACCAAATCGGAACCCGGCTATAAACCAGAAATTATGTAGAAATGCCAACGAGTAGCAAAGCGGTTTCTATGAATTCGGTTTAGCTTGAAGAATTCTTGAAAAGTAACAAACACAAATTAAAAAAAACAAAAGTGAAAGTGTGTTTTGTACTCGGAATTAAACAAATAAAGCAACTCCTTCTTGTTTGCATTCCGTGGGCGTGCCAAATGAAATGACTGCTCGTAGATCACGGGGAGTGTGACAATAGCTGGAGTTACAGTACATTTGCTCTTTATATACATATATATATATTTTTTGTTTTTGGTTTTTTTCATTTTTATTTTTGTGTCGATTGAACGCAAAAGATCACTTGAAGAATTCCGGTTTCTTTGGTTTTTCACAGTTGTTGTTATTATTGTTGTTGCTGTTATTGTTGTTGCTGTTATTGCTGTTTGCTGCTGTTATTTGTTTCATGTTGTCTGTCTGCCCTCTCGCATTTGGCGCATTTGTACTTTGTCGGTCATTGGTCCGCAAAGTGTAGACAAAAACGAATTACAAAAATGCCAAATGTCGCTGCGAACCAAAAAAATTAAAGACCCCAGAAAATAAAAAACCAAAAAACCGTAACTTAACTCTGGCAAACAATAAAGTTGATATACTCGCTAAGATAGTGGCTACTGAGTACTGAGTACGCGATTCGTGCAAGAATGTGAAGCGACAAGTAATTCGGATTTTGCAACAAATTTTTTAGATGAAGAAATGCGGAAGACGTGGCCAGCATTTCATAAATCTGAGTGTCAAAGCAAAACATATCAAAATTAAAGCCAACATTAAAATAGAAATCGTG
The DNA here is from genome assembly GCA_035042365.1 of Drosophila dives. NCBI lineage: Eukaryota > Metazoa > Arthropoda > Insecta > Diptera > Drosophilidae > Drosophila > Drosophila dives. The sequence goes on along the minus strand of JAWNLJ010000416.1, from coordinate 647,859 downwards.
CGAAAGACAAAGACAATCAAAGCGGCTCCTCCCACTCGAGATGACAAAAAGAAATCAAGAAAGAACCGTCAATCGAGTGCAAGCCGATGACTAAATACACTGGCAGAAAAGAGACGAGAAGAACTTTTATAAAAATTCATTAAGACAGCTTAACAGCTGGGAAATGTTTGTGAGGTCAAAAGGGTCTCTCTTTAATGTGTGACACAATGCATGACAAAATTATAAGACCCAACCCAAGCATAAAATAAAATAGCAAAAAGCGAAAAACACCAAGAAACAAAGCAACAAAGCAAAAAAGCATCAAAAGTGTGTTAATGTCGTGCGTTTTGTTACGATCGGATTCTGTGTTTGGCCCATTTGACTTCTTCCTCACTTCGTCGCACAGCGCTCATTTGCCTCAAGTGATCGTTTAGCTTGAGGCGGGAAGTACGCTCATTAAACGGATCCACTGATTCCACCAAGGGGGAAACTCTCACTTTCCCAGTAGCTCGAAGGCATACAAGATACCATTAAACTTGCGGTATGCCAAATGAGCAGCGCTTTTCGGTTGAATAATGATTAAGTAACTTGCTGCCAGCTGCATAGAAAAATAAGCAGAGCTCCCTTTTTCGAAATGAACACTTGAGGTCACTTAAATACATATATATATATATATATATATATATGTGTGTGTGTGCATCGAAAAATTATCAAATTTCTCGTGTTACATTTGTATTGCGATCAAATGGCATCTGTTGTTGCGGTTGTCACATTCTACTTACACATTATCTGTGTACTTATGGGTAATAAAATTATATCTTATCAGCCAAGAGTTAGTGCTTTCTTTACTGTTTTAGTACGTAGTAATCAGTTCTTCGATATATCACTGATTGAATTTATCATTGGAACGTTTAATAGTTCAAAATTTGTGTAATAAATAAATGGAAGATAAACTTTTGTGAGTTTTGCTTTATATTTGAATGTTATGTGTACAATCTTAAGTATTTTTATGTACTTCAATCACATGACTTTGATCGTTTTGTAAGAATCCAAGTTTATTAAACAAAATAGAATTGATTTTACGTAACTTTCGCTTTTTTAATTAAATGGCTAGCGCTGACATTGATGATTGATTGGTTGAGCAATATTTATAAGATAATGAAACTGAGAGCGGGTAATCAATTTGTATACTTAAATTAAAAAAGACTTAAGAGATATTTAAGTGATTTAGCTTGGGGGGAAATATAAAGCGATGTTTTATTATGATTAAGTATTTATGTGCGAATATAAATAATCTTATTAAATTTGCCCTGCTCCTTGTTGCTAAGTTGCTAACTGAAATCAATACAATAGATTTCATTCTGTTTTACATATCCAATACACATAATCAAAATTGATCAAGGGGATTCAATAAAACGATCTTGTTTTTTTGATTTGGGATGTATAATACCAGTTTCTATACATTTTAGATGTTGCTATCCATTGTTCAATTTCAAAAAGTGGTTGCAAATGAGCTCACAATGATTCTGATTCGACAACATTCTAAAAAAAAAATAAGTATATATAGATTTACGATCTTAACTTTACTACCTACAAATGTCAATCAATTTTAGCTTTCTTTATGAGAATATGAAAACAACAGAAGTTATGAATATTTATTATTATATTTTTAGCAAAGAAATAATATGTATTAAAAATGCGGTCAGACTAAGCAGCCGCTGTGACTCAGCAAATGGAATTTTTAATGTGTAACTGTGATGAGGAAAAGAGATATAAGCCAGACAGAGACAGAGAGCATGCACAAGAAAAAGATTTCGTATTTGTCTGTTGTTTTGTGTGTAATTGCAGACTGTCAGACGGAAAATAAAATCAAGACATGAAGTGAAACAAAATGATGGAGCTTTTGCCCTTGGCACATAAGCAACTGTCTGTGACTAACTTTATTTTAATTAAGACGGACGCGCTAAAAGGGAGACTCAGCAGGAGAGAGAAATAGACGAAGAGAGAGATAGAGTGAGAGCGCAAAACAGTCTGAGCGCTGGTTTAGACACCGTTACGATTTATAAATAGACGCAGCAAAGAGTCAAATGTTGAGCTTTGCAAAACAGCTTTGCAAATTCTTGTGAATGTATTCAAATCCGTTGGAACAGCAACTGGGGGAGGGAGGTGGAGTGTCGGATATATAACAGCTTAGCTAACTTGTTGACCTTGCCCAGTTGTTTCGTTAAAGCCATTGCAAAATCTTTTGGCCAGCTGCATTTGCTGATTGTTTGTTCAACTTGTTTAGCATTGCGTGACGGATTTCCGCATTGCCTCACTGCCCAGCCTCCCCACCACGCCCTGCCAGCCATCAAACAACGCTCATCGAAAAACTCTTTGAACTATGTCCCCTTTTGGCAGCGCCTTTCAATTAACAAACTAGTTTTTAAAAACCGAACAAATATAATTGTATACAAAATATTTCCATTGATTTGAAATCTTTGATTATTTTGTTGTTTTGTTTAGCGGCTCCTATGGGGCAGCGCTCGATGTCAGTTCGCGTCGGTTGCCTCTCTTCTCTTATCAGCTGCTCCGCTGATAAGCAATACATATTTCCATTCACTCGCAAAAATTGGTTGTTTTTATTTCGTTGTTACGCAAATACTTGAAGCAAACAACAAATATGAGAAACATTTGTATTTGTTTACTGATTGATCGCACCAATTGCTGGCAAGCAACTCTCTTTAACTTTAGGCATTATTTCCTCGTTTTTGTTTATTATTTATTTGTTTTTTTTTTGTGTCTGGCTTACTCACTTGCACATGCTCAAATGAGATATTTTTAAGGCCGCTCGAGAGTTCAAATATTGAGTTCAAGTAGCATTTTAGTCTTTGGCAATTTACTGAGCGAGAATTCCACTCGATGTTATTTAATTATTTTTATTATATTTGGGGTATTTCCCCACAGAAAACTACAGGGGATTTCCACATGTGTGGGTTCTTTTCAATTGCCTGTCAACTTTTCTTCTGTATTGCGATTAACCACAAATGATTTAAATATCATTTTTACTTTCATCCAATAAATGACAGCAATTATATAAATTTCTTATAATGTTAAAACCCGCAGATGCATGTTGACTTATAAACTGGAAAGTTAAGTATTCACTAATGCATAAATTTTCTTAGGCCTGAAAATAGTTGAATGTTGGCAGCATTGTTAAATTTCTTTTTGTTTATAATGCATTGCAAATAATTTGTTACGTTCTACTTCACAAAAAGTTTAAATTACTTAAGTTGCGCACAGTTTTCGTATTAAATGATCTTTTAGCAAATTATTAATATTATTATTATTATTGTTTGAGTACACAAAACGTTTATTTCCCAATTACTTTTCACAGTTAGTTTAACTCGGCTATTTTCTATGATGGCTTGTTAAACAGTTGTCAACAGTTGAATCATTTTTCTTAATGTGCTCAATTTGAATCTATTCATTTGTATTCACTCATTTGTTTAATTCATTTGTTGACGTATTTCACACATTCAGGGCTATTTCCAATTATTGAAAGAGTCGCGACTGAATCATTCACACGCATATTCAAATTGCAACAAAAATAATTCACACCGAAGACTAATTGTTATTAGATCATTTCGTTTTGCACAAGCTGAATAGAGGGAGAGGGGTAGAGAGTGAGAGAGAGTGTAAGAGAGAAAGAGAGAGAGAGAGAGTCGCACACGGAGGCAAACAGTGTGGTCCATAAATATTGGCACAGTTGTTGCACAGTTTTGAATGTGGTTTGATTTTAAGCTTCGCTTTTATAAAAAACAAAACGAGTAGTTGACTTTGTTTATGCTACATACATAAATAAATACATACATAAATACATACATATATACATAAATACATACATACAAAATACATATGCGAGTGAGGCAAGCGACAAGCTTGGAAAGTTTGCAACATGAGCAATAATAACAATGACAACAGCAAAAACAACAACAACAGCAACAACAACAACAACAACAACAACAACAATGACAATAACAAATCGCTTTGGTAATATAAATAATAGAAAAGCAAATACAATTAAGCTGTTGGTTGTTGTGGCAAGTGTTGGTTTATGGTTGCATATAAATATATATTTATTTTTTTTGTCTCCTCAAAATTCCAAGCGCGAATTTCATGCCATGCTTGTTATGCAAAACACTACAAATATCAATAAAAACAACAACAACAACAACGAAAGTCGCCAAGTCGCGTATTTCAGCTAAGAAAACAAATCACGTCAAATTTGTCAGCTTTGTCGTCATCGCTGGGCCAACAGTGAAATTCGCTGGCCAAAAGAAATTTAGCTAAAAAAAAAAACAACAAACAAAAAAAAATTAGCAAAACAAAATGAAAATTAAACATTATCCGGGCAAAGCGGTCGATGCAAGTCTCTCGCTGGACAGCGACAGTGCGATGGGTGCACTCTACGAGGCCAACTGGCTGCAGGCGCATCATCAGCATCATAGTGCACCCACTGCCACGCCCACAACACCAGCTGCAACGACAACGACGACGGCCAACAAGCTCAGCCGGCAGCCGAGCAATGTGGCCAACAACAACAACAATAATAATAGCAGCAGCAGTTTTCTGCTGAATGGCATTTCGGCTCTGAGCAAGTATCAAATGACGCTGGAGAGCATCAGGCAGCTGGAGTCGAAAGATCGGCGTATTGTGAGCGCCATCAAAGAGCTGAATGGCTATCGTCCCTCGGCGCTGCAGCATCACAAGCAGCAACAGCTGCACAATGGCTGGATAGCTGAGGATGACAAGGAGCAGGAGCAGCTGGAGCAGCAGCCGAAGCAGCAGCAGCAGCTGGAGCCAATTAAAGCAAATACTCAACCCCAAATGGAAGCTAGTGTTGTCAATCATTATGTAATGGATCCGACGGAACGTCTGCGTGTGCCACGCCCACGCCAACAGGTGTCTGTGAAGCCGCCCTCGTTGCGTCGCTCACAGACCATGTTGCAGCATCAGCCGCGCCACTCACATCAGTCTCAAACTCAGCCTCCCCTTGCAACGCATCCCCATCCCAGTTATGTAACGCTGCGTCCGCCTAGGCTGTCCGCCAAATTGCCACAAGGCAACATCAGCAACAGTTCCTCTGCCTACTCCGCATTCTCCTCCTCCGCCGCCGCCGAGGATCAACGGCCGGAGCGAGTCATCTGCCAGCAGCCGCTGCTGCGCATGTTGCCACCACCCATAGAGCCACCGCCGGCTCCACCAGTCGTGGTCACAAAACAGCGCGCCTTCAAGCCGCTCAGCCGATCCCAGACGAGTGTTCAGCGCTATGCCACCATTCGTATGCCCAATCACTCTGCCTCCTTTAGTCGTGCCACAGAGTCGCGCGAGTCGAAGCACACGCCAGCGTTGAGGCGTCACAGCTTGGAGCAGGCGCTGCAAGGATTACAGCTGCAGGAGGAGCAACAGTTGGCGGTGAGGCAGCCGCAGTTGCAGCAACAGCAACTACAAATCTCGCCTGCGGCCAGCAGCAATGGCAGCTCCAAGGATCTCAATGGCGAAGGCTTCTGCATACCCCGGCCACGCCTCATTGTGCCCGTGCACACCTATGCGCGACGACGTCGCACCGGCAATCTCAAGGAGCAATCCTCAACAGCACAGGAAGACGACGAGGAGGGCAACAGTGGTAAGGAGTGGCCAACCAGCTAATATTCTCTGCTCAAGATTTGAGTTTTTTTTTTTTTTAATTTTCCCCATTAAAATGTGGCTTTAATTCTTATGTTTTGTGAGCCGAAGATTGGCTAAAAACCAGCTGATTTTAAATGCATATAAAAATTATATATATATAGAAAACTGATCTTGATTCTGCTCCACTGAAGAAGTTGCAAATTAAGCAAAAACTAGACAAATTCTTGAAAAAGATGTCAAATGTTTTTCTGCGAGATGAACTGAAAAATTGCTTACGATTTTTGTTTTGCTGTGGAACAGAAACTGTTCAAATTACTTGAATTAATTTACAAATTCCATTGACTCTTTTATTTGCTTATAGAAAAATAAATCTTATTTTTTGTAAACATTTATTATTGTTGCAGCGCTCTTCAAATATCGACGACTAATGCAATTTTTTTTTGCATTTATAGTTTTTTTTTCTCAATTGTTGACTCAATGCAAAATGCACGTTTTACAATTCTGTTTTTAATCAATCAACTTCAACAAAAAAAAAATGTGCCTTTTATTTCAGATGGACGCGTCGAGGTCTCACGCGAGGGTAAATATCTCTCCACACTGTCCGGCGCCAAGGTGCTGGGCGAGCTGGCAATTCTGTACAATTGCCAGAGGACGGCGACAATCACAGCGATCAGCGAGTGCAATCTGTGGGCGATCGAGCGTCAATGCTTCCAGACGATCATGATGCGCACCGGGCTCATCCGACAGGCAGAGTACACCGATTTCCTCAAGAGGTAGGCACTTTGATATATATAAGATATATATTTATTTCCTCAAGCGAAAATGTTTAACTGGTTGCAACTGTTGCAAGTGCCACAACAGCAATTAGTTGCTTGTATTTGCACTTAATTATAACATTTCAGACCAAGTTATTTATTTCATTTTTTATATTTCTTTTTGGTATGTGCACATATTAATCGCTTTACTTAAGGATTTTTCTTTTACTATTATTTTGGATTTTCTGTTTTTCTACGTGTTTATTTTTTTTTTTTTTTGTGTGTGCAACTTTCACTTTGCGAAATGGGCAAACAGCTTCAGACATCAACATCAGACGACGGCGTCATGGTCATGGGCGTCTCATATACGTCTATTATGATGACGGGCAGTGCTCAGAAATGAGACGAATCGACAAACGGACGGACGGACCGGACCGGGCAGACGGCCAGGACAGACATGCGATCGTAGTTGTGGCGGCCAACGAACGCATAGAAATGTTTTCTGTTTGCTTTCCATCAAAACTTGCGCACAAGTTGGCAACCAGTTTTAGTCTATAAGCCAAACTCTGATCTCAGCCAGAGCTGGCGCCGTGACTGACCGACAAATTAATCGCATTTAATTGGCCCGTGTGTGCAGGGTAGCAGCGTCTCTGCAACATCTCACACCTTACACACCCGCAGCGCCCCGCCCCGCCCCTCTTCTTGTTTTTACTTTTGTGCAACTGGCCATCATTAATGTGGAGCCCCATTTGAAGCATGAAATTGCGCAAAAAAAAGAAGATGATATTAAAAACTGATAGACAAAAAAGCAAAATGCATATTACACCAAAATGAAAATGAAAGTGCCCCATTTGGGGGCGTGTTGAATGATTAGCCTTACAAGTTACGCTACGAAAGTGCTGAGGCACTGCTCGGGGAAATGAAATATATACATTTCTACACATTTATTTTTATTATCTTCGAGGAAACATTATTTTCCATGTAATAATTTAGAAACTAGACATATCAGAGAGATGGGGAGAGAGAAGAGACTGTGAGGAAATTGAAAGCATCTTCAGTTTATTGTAATTTGTGTTATTAACTGCTGCTTAAGAAAGATTTCCTATATTGCCTATGGGCCAATTAAAAGGCAACATAAAAAAATAGTTTTAACAATAAAAAAACCTGCTTTGTGGGAGAAAAATAATTCCCTAGCAAAGCATTTTTTGTTTTGATATAAATCGAATTCTGCGAAAACTTTTATTAGCTTGCTGATTTCAGTGTTAATAGTTTTCTTTAATTAAAAAATTCGAATAACACTTTACTTTAAATAAAAATCTTAAGTGCTATTTTCATTTCCCTCATGTGATTTATTTATGTAAAATTAGCTTAACTTTAACACATAAAATGCATTCCCCATTTCAGCGTACCCATTTTCAAAGACTTGGCCGAGGATACTCTAATCAAAATCTCCGATGTGCTGGAGGAGACGCACTATCAGCGCGGTGATTATATTGTGCGCCAGGGCGCACGTGGCGACACCTTCTTCATCATATCGAAGGGCAAGGTGCGGGTGACGATCAAGCAGCAGGATACACAGGAGGAGAAGTTCATACGAATGCTGGGCAAAGGTGATTTCTTTGGCGAGAAGGCGCTGCAAGGGTAAGTCCCAAATGAAATGCATAAAAAATCCAAGCAAATTAAACGAATTTGTTTCCAGTGAGGATATGCGTACAGCGAACATTATTTGTGAATCCCCTGAGGGTGTCAGCTGTTTGGTCATTGATCGCGAGACATTCAATCAGTTGATCTCGAGTCTGGATGAGATCAAGCATCGCTATGACGACGAAGGTGTCTTGGAGCGCAGAAAGTGAGTACGCTAAAATCTTGTTATAACAATGATTATTAACAATTTGTTGCTATTTTCTCGCACAGAATCAATGAGGAGTTCCGTGACATAAATCTGACAGATCTACGTGTGATTGCCACACTGGGTGTGGGTGGATTTGGACGCGTGGAACTGGTGCAGACGAATGGCGATAGTTCGCGCTCCTTTGCCCTCAAGCAGATGAAGAAGTCACAGATTGTGGAGACGCGCCAGCAGCAGCACATCATGTCCGAGAAGGAGATCATGGGCGAGGCCAACTGTCAGTTTATAGTCAAGCTGTTCAAGACCTTCAAGGACAAAAAGTATCTGTACATGCTGATGGAGAGCTGCCTGGGCGGTGAGCTGTGGACCATATTGCGGGACAAGGGCAACTTTGATGATGGCACCACGAGATTCTACACGGCCTGCGTGGTGGAGGCATTCGACTATCTGCACTCGCGCAACATTATCTACAGAGATCTGAAGCCGGAGAATCTGTTGCTGGACGAGAAGGGATATGTGAAACTGGTGGACTTTGGCTTTGCCAAGAAACTGCAAACGGGCCGCAAAACGTGGACATTCTGTGGCACGCCCGAATATGTGGCACCCGAGGTGATATTGAATCGTGGCCATGACATTAGCGCCGACTACTGGTCGCTCGGTGTGCTCATGTTTGAGCTGTTAACGGGTAAGCAGAGGCTAATTAAATTTAACTAACTATTTAGCTTAATTTATGTTTAATTTTGCAGGTACTCCACCGTTTACGGGCTCGGATCCGATGCGCACCTATAACATAATACTTAAGGGCATCGATGCCATCGAATTTCCGCGCAACATTACGCGCAACGCCAGCAATCTGATCAAGAAACTCTGTCGCGATAATCCCGCCGAGCGCTTGGGCTATCAGCGAGGCGGTATTAGCGAAATACAGAAACACAAGTCAGTAAAATATTGTCAAAAATCGAAATCCTTATTAATAATGTAATTTTCACTTTCAATTCAGATGGTTTGATGGCTTCTACTGGTGGGGTCTGCAGAATGGTTCGCTGGAGCCGCCAATTAAGCCGAGCGTAAAGAGCGTTGTGGATACAACCAATTTCGATGACTATCCGGCTGATCCGGAAGGACCGCCACCTGATGATGTCAGCGGTTGGGACAAGGATTTCTAAATGTTGCCGTCATATGGGAGTTCATTGACGCTGCTCTCTGTTCGCCTGTCTCTCTCACTCTTTCTCTAGAGAACTCAGTTGCGAAGCTGCTACAATTTGTTAAAAAAAAAAAATAACGATGATGAAACCATCTGAAAGGTCTTAATTAGTGCGCCATTTTTGTACGCCAAAGCAATAGTCAGGGTCCGGCTTGATGGACGAAAGCTGAGCCCCAAAAGTAGCAGTCGCATCGTCTAGGGTCCTAATACTAAATGCCCATATTCACAAACACACACTCCCACACACACACACATTGAAACAGCTCAAGAAACCAGCTCATTGTCACAGTGCGATCTGAGGGATCATTATAAAATTGTGAAACAATATGAATTTATTAACGAGTTTATAAACTATTATTATGTAAAGATTGAGAAATCTATATTTTCTAGTTCATTGGATAACAATATAGAAATTGTAAGTAGGTTTCTATGCATATCAACTTATGTGCATTGTGTAAATTGTTTTCTCTATCTAACTATGTAAAAATTACAATAATATTTGTTAAATGTACCAAGTGCAAACACACACACACACACACAAACACCTACACCCTACACCCTACACCCATATACATACAAATCGGGTTGCCTTATAGTCATGTAAGCGAAATTGTTTAAGAAATTCTATGACCAAGACCCTCATGACCATAAAATAATTATACTTCTTTGTTTTCTACAAATTGTCTGTCATTCTTAATGGCTCTAAGCATTTGTGGATCTATATTCTATAATTCTAATTCTTCAATCATTAGGCTTAGTTAATCATTGTTTCTATATATTTTAATGCGTACAAATCGTCGCCTTTTTTAAATTGACTTCTTTTTAAGTAAATTCAGCTAGAAATTTAATAAATAACAAATTTATGAGCCTCTATCAAAATGTTTAATTATGATTAATTATTATTATTGTGGAGATAGCAATAAAATGATATCAAACAGAGAGATTATCTCAAGTTAAGATTATAGCAAGACCGATTCTCTTGAAAATATTTGACTCATGTTTGCGCTTCCTGGATTTGAGCACTTCAAAAGTTCGTCAAGTTTTTTGGCAAAAACTCACGTTTTCACTCAATGAGAACTGAATGCAATTCAGCTGCATAAAAAAAGAAGCTGCAAATAAAAGTCAAATGGAAAAACACAAAACTTGGCTACGTGCGCAACGAGATCTAAGCCATAATTTACAAAAAAAAAAAAAAAGAATCAGAGAAAGCCGAGCAAAATCTGGCAATAGCTTCAGCACTTTGTGGAGAATATTCTGTGCAGATAGTTGGCTTCGTGCACGTCTAAAACCAGCCGGAACGGAAACAAATTAAGAAACTTAAAAAGCGCAAATTTGCTGCGAAAACGACGGAAATCGTGAAAAAGTTATGTGTATTTTTTAACAGTAAAAAATTATTTAAGGCACACAAACAGAATCATGTTGCCCAGTTGGAGTTTAATGTGCCTGTTCCTGATCTTGTGCACATCGTTGAGCTTAAGTCTGCGCCTGGAGAACCAAACACAAGAGCAGGTCAAGCAACTCATCGGTGAGTTTTAGTCATAATTGAAACGGAAACAAATCTTAGCCAATTGCCGTCTCCATTTGATAGCTTGCAAGCAGCCCAAGGCGCCGGGATTGTGTCGTGGCAGGCAGCTGCGCTATGCCTACAACAAGGAGACGGGCAATTGTGAGAGCTTCTATTATACGGGCTGTGCCTCGACGGAGAACAATTTCCTCACCTACGAGGAATGCCGACGCGACTGCATGCAGCGTGGACGTTATTAGTTTTATAAAATAATTTTGATGATTTTATTTTATGTTTTCACAATTAAAACTATGTATTTGATCTCCTAGTCTTTCTGGACATGCGTTGTGGCTTGGGCGGCGCTGGGCTTTTCGCCAGAGCACGATAGCTGACCAGCAGCAGCAGCAGTAGTGCGGCTAAGATCATTGCCAGTGAGTCCAGTGAATGGTAAATAAACCAGTTCAACTCTATGCCCGGCGAGCGGAGCAGCTCAATGGCCAGCTGGCCATGTTGCAACACGTGTTCCACGCTCCAAATTGCGGTCTCCAATGGAGAACGTTCACGTTGATTGAACACCTGAGATAGTTTCAAAGCACGATCCGCATAACTGTAAAATATATATATATATAATATAGCCAGGTGATATAGTAGCAACTTCTCCATCTTTAACGCACCTTGGCTTGCTTAGCTCCTGCAGCGATTGCAGCAGCGTATCCACATTGATGTGCTGATAGTCCAGTTTTAGGCCCACGCCACGATCCTGTGCCGCAAATGCATTCAGAAACTGATCGCCGTAGATGGGCGTCATTAACAGCGGTTTGCCGCAGTGCAGCGCCTCCGTGAGTCCCAGCAGACCAGCATGGGACCAGAACACACGCACCTGCGGCTGACCTAAGAGGGAAGGTTTGGCATAAGTTAAGCATTCCTTTGAGGATCACCGTTTCAACTTACACAGCAGCACCGATTGTGGCGCCCACTTTACGAATAGAAACTTGCTGGCTTCCAGATGTGGTTTGGGTGGCTCATCAGACTCCCATTTCCAAATGACATTGAAGGGCATCTGCTGCAGCACATGGATAATAGCCGTCAGTTTGTCATCATCAATGCTGGAGGCGCGCACCATGGAGCCCCAGCTAATGAAGATGACGCCTTGCTTGGACTGCTCCAGGAATTGAACAATTTTCGGAGCAAGCACCGCCTGGGTGTCCTTGGTGATGTGCACTCCGCCCACCTCGAGGAACTGTGGCGTGTGCGGACGACTGCCCATGTGGGAGTAGTGTTGATTGCCCAAAATGAATGCCGTCTGGTTACGCGCCACTGCATCCACATCAATGTCCAAGTTCAAATGCCGCTTGATCAGCGCATTATCAGCGCGATTCGTGTGCAGCCTGTAGATCAATTTTAACAGCTTAGCTTGGGCAAAGTTGAGGAGTCGATCGCTCCAGCTCAGTGGCTGCTGGAATCCCACAAACTCGGACATGACATAGGCTGGCGTATCCGGCAGATCGATGCGATCGTAAAAGTAGGGCATCAATGCGCAGGTGCTCAGTCCAATGACGGGCAACTCCATCAACTTTGCCAAGCCCAGCTGGCAGTCTGTGCTGAAGTACTCGGTGAGCAGGAGATCGTAGGGTTTCTGCTTGTGCCGCTCCAGCACCGTTTGCACATGTCCACTCGCATAGAGCAGCTCACACGAGATTTGCCCATTGCCATAGAGTTCGTAATATTCCTGCAGCAGGACATAGAGGGATCGGGTGGGCGTGTGCTCTGACAGTGGCACCACATTGATTGTTGTGTTCGTCTGATCCTCGGTGGGACTCGACAGCAGCAGCTGCTCATAGTTCGCCAATTGAGGCGCACTCGGATTTCGCACATATGAAATTACAGTCAAGTGGTGACCGCGTCGCGAGAGTTCATTTAATATCGGCAGCGCCACCTTAAAGTGACTGTAGCCAAAGTGGGGGAACACAGCCAACACATTGCCAGCCTCGACACCAGTAGCAACACGTGCCCCGCCACTTGCCCCACTTAACACCGCACAATAAAAAACAATTAACGATAAGATTTTTCTGTCTGCTGTTCGCGTCGTCATCGCTGCGCTGCTCTCGATTGAATGTTAAAGCGACGATCGAAAGTTCCATGATTATCTAACAACTGAACTGATAATGATTGCGAAATTTCACAATTTTCCATTGTTGTTGTGGTTAATCTGATTGCTTGTCCGTTTGGCGTATTAAATTGCACTTGCACTTGCTCTAATTTTCAAGTGTGTAATGCTTGTGGCAACACTGGCAGTGTTATCGATCAACACTTCAAAAGTGTTGCATAGTTTCAGGTGCTTCTGCTAAGCAAGCTTTTTGCAGCGCAAGCACATTGCATACTTTGCGGGCTAAATTTTTTTTGTGCGTCTGCACAAAATGACTGTTTTGCTAAGGCGTCAACTTGTAATAGAATGAAGTGTAGATGGCGCTAGCAATGCCGTTAAAATTCAAACGTGCTGGATATACTGGCAGATAATTTAAATAACTGCGACTTTAATTTGGCCTCTGACATAAATCAAATGAGCTGACACTTAAGCTGTTAAATGTTAGTAATTTTATGAATTGTGACCCATTTTCTAGCGTAATTTTTATCATTTCATTTGTTATGCTAAAAATATATTTGCAATTATAAAATATTTGGAATGCGAAGTTTTGTTATATGTAGTCGATTAATGATTAATATGATTGGGCATGTTTTAAAATAATTCATTAAAATAATATTGATTTTACTAAAAAATATGCTTTTTTTTTTTTTTTGACCATACTTTGGCAACTAGCTTAGCATTTCGGAAATCGATTTAGTTTTTGAAGAGTATATATCAGCCGACATTTTTACAAAAGACTCAACAAAAAAAGTGATTCCAATTTAAGCTTAGTATTATTCTAGATACCAAAACAAAATTGTCTAATTTCTTATGTGTTAAAGTGCTCAAGGTGATTATTCAGTTATTTTATAATCTGTAGAAACCAAATTAAACTAGTTTGCCTTAAGTTCGATTAGTTAGTTAATTACATATACTTGCTGTTAAATATTATTATCGAATTAATTGTTAATTAATTAGCTGATATATGAATTTAGATGCTAAATCAATTGATTTCTTCAGTCATAGGCAAATATATCGCTTCATATTTATGCACTTCACAAAGCAAAAGCCTTAAGATATTTGGAATTGAACAACGCCCCGACAAATAATAGATAATGGACAGTAGGAGGCGATAATTGAAACCGCAAGCGATGAGTCGAAATGTAATTGACAGACAAAATGTATTTCAACTGGCAAACTGCAGCTGCAAATACATCTGCCTCTAAATGCGGACAAGTGCAGTTGGAACAGGAGGTACAGGAGGAGAACTGAAGGGGAACTGGTCATAAGATTGTTGACTGTAAAATAAAGTGCATTACAAGAGGGATTTGTGCAGTTTGTGCAGAGCAGACACACTCTTGAGGCGCCTCCACTTAGATGGGGAGAGGGGGTTTTTGCTGGTGTTGTTTGGTGTTTTATTAAGTGTGTGATTGTGTGTTTGTCTACGATTGTGGGCGTTGTCAACGACCCACTTCTCAGGGCGACACATCGAGTGCCCCGATTGGGCCACAAGCACTCGATAAGAGCCAAAACTGCCAACCTTTAACAATGCTCGTAAGTGTTTTTTACGATAAACAAAGGGGGGCAAAGAGCGGGGGCAGAATAAAAAGTGTGTGTGTTTAAAATTATATTTAAGCAAACAGAGCAATTAAATGTGAGCAGTCTCCGAGCAGAGAGTGCTCGCCCCAGCGATAAGACCGATGCCCATGGGAATAATTATACTGCCTGCTGCCTGCCTGCCTGGCTGACTGTTAGCTGACTCTCGGTAGTTCCAACGACGCCCCCTCTATAAACACACTCACAGATTGCCCCGATATCACCGAAAACACATCACATACATTACAAAACATATTAAACATGTATGTGGAATAAATTTTTCAAATACAAATGGATTTTTAATAATTTTTTTTTTCGTTGCACTCGTTTTTTTTGTGTCATTTGGAATTGGGTAAAATATATCCAAAAAAAAAAAAATACCTTAAAGAAAATTAATGACAAAATTAACATTTATTAAGCAAATCTACTTTAAGAATTATTGTTAAGTTGTTGTCTTAAATTAAATGAGTATTTATTTTATACTTTTCACTATTATTATTATTATTAAATATATTAAATATATATAATGTAAACATTTTTGAACTTAAATAAAATAAAAGACAATTTTGCATAGAAAATTATCATTTATTAAGCAAATCTACTTTAATAATTATTGTTAAGTGGCCGTCTTTAATTAAATGAGTATTTATTGTATACTTTTCACTATTATTATTATTATTATTATTATTAAATATATTTGAACAATATTTTAATTTTAACCTTAAGGAACATTAAAGACAATTTTGTATAGAAAATTATAATTCATTAAGCAAATCTACTGTAATAACTAATGTTAAGTTGTTGTCCTAAATTAAATAACTATTTATTTTACAGTTTTCAATATTATTTTTAATTTTAAATATAATAAATATGTTTGGTCAATTTTTACATTTCTTACCTTAATGAAAATTAAAGAGAATTTTTTATAGAAAATTACTTCAATAATTATATTTAAGTTATTGTCTTAAAGTAAATAAGTATTTATTTTATACTTTTCACTATTATTATTATTATTATTATTATTAAATAATAGTTTTACATATAAAGTAAATTTTGAGATGGAAACTCGTATCAATTTACAAACTTTATCTGACGTCAATTTCTAATTTTGGAACTGTCTTGTCAATAATTTTCAACATATATATTTGAGATAGATTTCATTATAAGTAACAAATTGGCAAATATATAAAGACCAACACTTGGTCAATAGAGAATCATCCGATGACATCATTTGACAGAGTTTGTACAATTTTAATGGATGCCAATTTTATGGGCCAAAAAGAAAGATAAATTCTGATTTCTGATGCTGTTTTGTGGGCACATGGCTCAGATCCTTTGTCCCTTTAATGGGCCTCGTCGCTGCTGGACTTAATTAGAGCGCTGTTTGTGCAGATTTCGACATTTTGCAGTTATGATCCAATTTGGTGCGTTTAAGGACGCATACGTTGGGCATTTGTTTGCCCATTTGTCTGGCTGTTTGTTCGATTGTCGCCTGGCAGCGCCAAACGCGTAGACACATCGATGCTCTGGATTAGCAATGTGTCCACAATAAGAGGTCAACATGTGTGCGCAGCAGGACGGGGCAGTCAAACAGCTGCCCAAAGGAGCAGGAGCAGGAGCAGGCACAGGGGCTTGCCCCAGAACCAATTAAGGTCTGGCCAGAGATAAAATAGGGGCGGGAATTGGATGTCTCCCGCTGCTTATCGAACTCGTGCCACCGGACAATGGCAATGACGGGTAGCCGGTTCTCAGTTCTCCCAGTTGCCTAGTTGTCAAAAGATAACTGCCGCAACTGCACATTTCTCGAGTGGATTTTGGCTGCAGTTCACTGTTGAGTTTGGAGCTGCCGTTTCCTGCCTGCCCACTGCACCACAATCTATATCTATGTGCAACTGGAGAGGTGCACGAGCTACTTGAATTCACTCGATGTTGTCTGGTTGCAGGTGCAATCGGCTACTCAAGTTGACAACAGTTAATAACAATTCAGTTTAAACAGTTGCTGGAAAATGTTTGTATTAACTATTTCAAATACTTTTTATCAAAGGTTTGTCCATTTCTGGAGTGGCACAGCTTATGGCATAAATATAACTTGATTACTAATAATTTGGTAAACAGATAGCAGCGATAGATAGTATTTTTTTTTTAGATTATAAATAAGTTAAAGATACTTGAAAACTTTTCATATTTTATAACAAAATGACGACAAATCGGGTTTTTCTGCACTTGATGAACAGGAACTCTCGGATTAATAATCAATTGTTGAAGATAGTAGAAATGATAGATATTAGAAAATTGAATAGTAGAAATACAGTTAATACTTCTGATAATTATTAATAAAATATTGTTGAATTTATTAAAATGCTAATTTGGAACTGGCGGCATACGGAAAAGATGGAGAAAGTTTCAGATGGAAATTGTATTATTGTTTCCATCCAAAACATTTTCTCAAAATCCTAATACCTAATCTTTGATAAGCTTGTAGCACACAGAACACCCTAAGTCTTAACTTGCCTCACGACAAGGTCATGCGGCAAGTTTTGGCTTGGTGTTAAAGTGGCAGGAAGTTGATTCGTGCGCCTACAATTCAAGAGAATCAACAATGGGTCAATAACAATTCTTGTGTTTTGTTGATTTTGGCTAAAGAGGCGCGTGCGCAGCACTGCCTGGAGGATGTACATTTAAGGGATCTGGGCAAAAGGAGTCGCGGGCACGCGCATTGCAAAAGCAGCCAAGAGCTGAGAAAGGCCAAAACTTAAGGCATGTTTTACACGTGAATTTTGCGATGACAAAAAGACGCCGGCCGAGGCCAATAAACGGGAATGGTTATGGCAAGGGAAATGGGAACTGGGAATGGTCAAAGTGAAGGTGAAGCGCATAAAAATTGGCATAAACAGCAAACACACAGACATGGCACATGGAAATGGGAATATATGTTCAACGAGCCAAGAAGAAGTAGTCGGTTTCGTGTACTGGTTCTGTTTGTGGCATGGCTGCATCTCTGCTTGGCTTGGATTGTCCTTCCTACTCCACGCGACGCGCTTTATGGCCGATGCGGATTCGTGGAAAACATTCAATTGATACGAAATTGCTGCAATATAAATGCAGTGCTGCCGATCGAGCAGCAGAAGTAGTAGTCGTAGTAGGAGTAGGAGGAAGCAGAAGGGAGGCAGAGTGGCAGTCGTCAGGTATTCGACACATAAATGTGGCAATAAAACGATTCTCTTTCGCTGATCTTCACTTGCATTGTGAGTGGCTGTCGTTTGGGCATGGAAAAATGGCAGCCAGGGACACGCGTGTTGGCTGCGATTTCTCTCTCTATCTCTTTCTTTCTTTTTCTCTCTCCATCTCTTTCTCACTCTTTCGTTTACTCACGGAAAGTGTGCAGCAGAAGCTGCTACAAATACACTAAGAAAAAAACTAATTTTGAGTATGTTTGTCTTTTTATTTATTATTTTTTAATAAAAATCTAAATTTTTTGCTAGAATTTTATTCATAAATCTAACAAAAATAATAGAAATTAATTTTTAAAAGCAAAGCACATTTTAGAAAATTTGTTTCTTTTATAGAAATATGTTTTTTACAAAAGCCAGAAATAAAAAATATTTTAATATGAAACTCAAAGGCAATTTAAACATTTTTACGTTATTATTTATATATTTTTTTATTATTATTATTTTTATTTTATATTTGTTTTTTTGCGAGTGTAGGCACAAGTCGGCAATTTGTTTAGAGCATTGTTTGTGAGACAAAGTCACTGATTTTCAAGCAAAGCCAGTGCAATAGGCCCAGTCCAAGTTTTGTGGCACTTATTTTCTGTCTCGCTCTGTCGCAGTTTGAGGCAAAGGCATCGCTCATCGCGCACAATGATGTTGCAATTATTGAACCTTCTGTATTTTCAAATTTCCATCATTAATAACACAGGCGGAGGCCAAGGTGAAGGCGAAACACACACAACACACACAACTTCCACAACTTGCAACGCAGGAGGCAGGCGAAGGAGGACGCTGTGACCATTAGCGAGTTTCGGCGGAATACGCGTGAATTCGTTTTGTCTAACAATGCGACGACTCACTGAGCGCATCAATTGAAGGAAAAATGGAATTTTCGGAATGCCAAAACGCCGCAGGTATACACAAGAAGAAGAAGAAGAAGACCAACAACGCTCCAGCTTCACTCTCTCGTGAGGCACAAGGTACGCGCACCCATTAACGGTCGCAGCAAGGAGCCGGCAAGCACATAAAGATCAGCTATAATTATTCATCTTGGGTGGGGGACATGGTTCCAAGGCAATGCTGGTCATCTTACCACGCATCGGCTCATCTCGCCTTGGGACCGCTCACTGTGTTTGTCAACGCAGATGCTAATCACAACATTAGTCCCGTGCAGATTCCACTTCAGACTATCCTAATCTGAAGAACTCTGCACAAGAAGAACTGTCTTTCTCTCTCCCTCCATCTCTCTCCATCTCTCTCTCTCTCTCCCTCTCTGTATGTTTTGCAGATTCGTTGCGCTCGCCTGGCAAAAACCCAGCAATTCTGGCTGCTTGGGCTAACCTCGTGCCCCCTCCCGTTGCATGCATGGCTCAAGGATATGCGTAATTGCAATTGGATATTTTAAGGACACTCTCTAATATCCGTTCAGCTATTTGCCAAAACAGATAATTATTTGTATCTATTTAGCAGCAGGCTATCTCAACGACAATCCACAGAGTTCCTCAAGATGAACACAAAATTGTTGGGTTAACCAAACAAACTACGTGCCACGATTAGTTGCACATTAAAGTAATTGAGCAATTTGTAAAGTAATTAAAATTTTTGCAAAAAGTAACTGTATTGTCTAATTAAGTTGGAAAACAATTATGGTTTATATACCTGCTTTATTTAACTATATATTTAAGGGACTAATTTCATATGCCAAGTTTGGACAACTTTGAAGTTTAATTTTAAAAGCGCAGGAATTGCTTGGTTTTTAAACTAAAATCATTGGCAATTTGCATGAATCTTACTGCTGAATATATAGTCCATATTATAATTATTAATTTTTAATCAACACGATTTTCTATTCGATTAAATTTACAGCAGTCATTCTTGAGAGTATGCGATTTATACGCATACTGATTGATCCTCACAGCAATCTTGAATGAAGTTATAAAGTAGAGGATACAGAATTAAGATCTTATTCTTATTAATTTTTTTATCATTTATTTATATTTTATCACAATTTTATATATATCCATGGGCTTAACTAAAACTAGTGCCAAAATAAATCGATTGAATTCAAGTGAGTAAATCCAAAGATTAATAAATGTTAATTTCAGAAATAGAATTTTGGAGCTGCAACAGAAAATTTCACAGCTTCCCCAAAGTGGCTATGTTTATATAAAAATATGTTTTTAAGCAGATTACCAAATATTTAAATTTAATTTTATTATATATATATTTTATAATAAATATTAAAATACTCAAATACTGCAGATGCTGAGATTTTACTTAGGTTGGTTTTTTGGAATGAGTGTCCCTTCAGATTTCTGTTTACAATTCAGATGATAATAGTTAAACTATTCACAGCACTCGTTCCCCAAATTGGATTTTCAGTATTTTTGAAACCCAAATCCCTGCATGCTTTTCCAAAGTGTTGTCAAAACGAAACCAAACATTCTGAAGTTTCTGACAGCAGTGCGGCGGAATAGGGAAATCTACGGGAAGCCACTCGAACATGGAAGATGTGGAACTACCGTTTAGCTGCCTCTTTGGAATTGATTCCTCGAAATGCACATTAGCTCTAAGCATTTATGTAGTTAGTCGTAAAAGTGCAACTGCAAAATGTGCTGGGAAGGAGCAAACCCACTTGAAAATGCAAATGCAACCAAAAACTGAAAGACCACCCAAGAAACGATGGATTGCTTGGATTTCTCTTCTAGTGATTGGCCAGTTAATAGATTATGCTGCTTTGGATAGCCATTTATTTTGTGGTGCTTGAAGAATCTGCAGCTCCAAAGAAAATCCCAAAAACTGTCAGGAGTCGCGACAATTAGTCTCATGGAGTATGTAAACAAAGTCCAAGAGAATTTCCAGAAATTGTTATCGACAAAGGATTTTAGCATCGGGTTACGCAGAAGAAATTTGTTGTTTGTTGGTTTTCTTGTTCTTGTGGAATTGTACGAGGAGAGGAGGAGGAGAAGGAGGAGGAGGCGGCAGCATCGTGGTGCATTACATAATTTATGAATAGCGCCGCACTGTAAACATACCAAGTGACCAAATATAACCAACAATATGATGAAATCGGATCGATCGTTGAAGGAGTCTCCGGTCAAAAGTGCTTGACACTCCAAGAGTGCGCTGAAGTGGCGCTGAAGGACGCGCCAGAAGGATCTGGTGGGTCGCACATGTTTGCAGTCATAAATCAGTGGATGTTATGCCCCAGCTCTGGTCTTGTCTTTCATTGTCGCATTCAAACGCATTTTCACACTTTTCGTCGCCCCGTAATTTGAATACTTTACTTCACTGGAAAAACCAATGCTCAACAGAGGATTATTAATTACACACTTGGATTGGATTTCTGGCGGTGCTTACTCGCTGATTAGAGCTGTAAGCGATATGCCCTTTGGGGGTCCACTAGGCACTACTCGCCACGTCTCTCTCTCTCCCTCCCTCTCTCTCTCGCTCTATCGCCTATCAATGGGTGGGCGGTATCATTAATAGCGCTTTAATTAGACAGACAACCAGTTCAATAGATCAACAGCTCGACGGGAGCTCAAAAAACTATGTCCGAAAATTGAAAAGAGTCGATGAGACAGGCCAAAAGCGCGTTCAGGCCAAATCAATTAGGCCTTTTTTTTTGCTAACGGCGCACATTAATCAATGCGTCGTTTCAGCGGGGGTGTTTCGAACGGGATGGGACGGCACGGGACGGGTTGGGTAGGGTAGGGTGGGTGACACGCATTTTGATTGGATGCCAGCGTGCTTTTGTTGCCGCCGTCGCCGCCGCCATTTGCCGCCCTTGTGTGCCGCCATATTGCTAAATCACAAACGCAAATAAGGCATAAAAAAAAAGATGAAAAGCAGAAATAACGTTAAAAGATATATGAAAATCAACAGCCGGCTAAATATGAAAGTCGCTAAAGTTTATGACAAACGCGGCGGCTAAAATCAAAGTCACTGAAGTCATAAAAAAAACGGTGTTTTTCTTGTTGTTGTTGTTGTTGCTAGCCACCCGTCTGCTCCACTCCCAGACTCGCCCATACCCCACCTGAGTTTATTTTTCCTCATATATATATATATATATACGATTTTGCGACATTAATATTATGTTGTTTTCGCTTATCAGGCGGGGCAATTTTATGACCACAAACAGAGCCAGGCCACAAAGAGTTTTGCGATAAGGGCAAAACGTTGCATTAAGTAGCTGCGGGGCAAGGGGCGGTTGGTTGGGAGGTGTTGCTGTTGCAGTGCTAATTTGACCAGTAATTGCACGCTGCTCGAATCCTGGGGATTAATCTAATTATTTTGGCAAATAAATACAACCCGTTTTTCACCCTTTCGTGATTCGATACAGCTACAAAACCAAAAACCAAAAACAAGATACACAGCCACAGCTAAAACGCACAACAACCAAGCAGCACACACACACACACACACATATATACTCACAGCAAGTATTGGCTTAATCCTGCCCCGGCTACAGGCTACACCTTTGCTTCAAGCGTAGAGTTTGCCATTTTTCCAGGTAACTAACAAGGCAAGGCAAGACGAGGCAAGGCAAGGAGTAAAAGTGCGTCGCGATCACCACAAGATGCACACAATGAGAGCGCAACGATCACCGATTGAAGCACATTTTAGGGTTAGGTTTAAGGGTTCCGGGAGTCCTGGCACAGGACAGCAGCAGCAGCAGCAGCCAGCTCTAGCCTGGCTACCTGAGCAAACCCCGTTTAATTACGCTGGTAAAGGGTACACCCCTTTTTTCGCTCGTTTGCCCACTTTTGGACTGGACCAATGTTTTGGTTTTTGGTCATGTCGTTGCCCAACGATGTCCTTGGCAAATTTTATGGCCATTCGCCGATATTATGGCCCGCTCGAAAGTCGCGGGCGTGACACGTTTATGGTGTGTTTAGATACTTTTCGCAAGCAATGCGAATCGCAACAATGGCCAAAATGCACCCGTCAAACCTTGACTTTTACTTTTGGCACATCCCTTTACAATATAAACTACATTTACCATATAATTTCTATAGCCATAAAAACGCATATTTACCTAATTATGAAATGCATTTCATGCTCAACTCACAAGTCTCAAGGCCTGAGACAATTTTTCGACTTTTACTTTTTGCCATTGGAGAATTTCTCTACGTTTCAATTTTCATTGGAAGCATTTTTGCTTTTCCATACTTTTTGTGTGATTTTCGACTGTTTTGAACAATTAATTTTTCCATTTGCCTTGAAGGAAGTTGCAAAAGTACGGAAATTTGGTTGAAAGTTAAAACAGCATAAAATTGGTATACTTGGCTTAATGTTACGGAAATCCTATAATCGTAGAAAGTTCCCAAATTTGTAGATTTTAACTGTCCAATTAATTCACAATCATAATTTCTAACAAGAATTCTTGGTTTATTTATTATTTGCTATGATTTTGATTCAAATAAATAGTTCGATAAAATATATATTTCTTCTTGCTAAACTATTTCTAAGTACAGAAATATATAATGTCGATTTTTAAAGGTATAAATGAATTGCCATAGAAAAGACTACATAGAATTATTTGAAGGTCATTCCAGATGCTCTAAAAACTTCTACCACCTCTTAAAAGTCAAATGAGTATAACCAAAAATATTTGAAATCGCAGGCACAGCAAATTCATAAATAAGAAGAAAGAATTTTTGCGTAAAAAAAAACATGAGCTCTAAAAAGTTACAAAAACCATATGGGCGACTCAAAAATTTCAAACATTAGCATTTCAAATTTTCAACAAAAGTACTTTGCACTAAAAAATCTAATTTTTTTCTGCGAAATATATACAAAAAAACAATAATAAAAACAAATAGAAGCAATATGAAATCATAAAGAAAGCATGAAAAATGAACAAAAATTTGTCAAAAATTGCTAAAAACCAGGGCAAGACCAAGGGACTTCTGCGAAACTGCTACAGTTTTTATGGTTCAAGAAAAAAATATATGTGAGAAGAAGAAGAAGTAGAGGAAAAAGCCAAGCAAGTTGTCATTTTTGATTTTATGATGATTTTGTTTTTTGCTGCTCTCGTTGTTATATTTTTTACGCTCTACATTTTTTGTGCCCTCGAGGCAAAAACAAAAACCCGGAGCAGGCAGCCGGGCTACTAATGTCGAGCAGTCGAGCAGTTCTTTTTGGCCGTTTTTATGGTTTTATGGCATAATGACTTCTTTATTGGTGCAGCATTTTAGGTTGCTATCCTTGGTCAGGTCCTACGTAGTCAGTCTCTTCCTCTCTCTCTCTTTCTCTCTCTCTTTCTGCTTCTTTTTATGATGCTGGCTAAGTCGAGTTGGCTGGTTTCCGTTTCCGTGTTGCGAGTAGCAGATTTCGAGTCGAAATAAATATATGCAAATACTGAACAGCAGATGTGTGTAAGTGTGTGCCGTGTGTGTGTGTGCGTGTGTGTTTGTTAAGTTAATCCTTTATGCATGTGCCGAGTGTTGGACTAGCAGGAAGTTGACAGTTGGTGTGCGAGTGTGTGTGTGATGGGAAATATTCGGCCTGTGTCTTTCATGTGACTCATATGCGAGTCTAAGTCTGAGTCTGACTATCCGACTGTTTGTGTTTTTATCTATTTATTTATTTGCTTTTGTACACTTATGACATGATGTTAATTACTACGCGTGCAGTCGGGATTGGCTATGGGAACCTCTTTGAAATGGAAAAGTTCGCCGACTGTTTGACAAGTGTCAACAGCGGCGAGTTGCCAGTTGCCAAGCGGCCAAGAAAGCTGCCATAGCCAAGACAGAAACAGAACACTAAGTACAACAACAACAACAACAACAACACATACACGCGTCGGACGTCAAGTCGGGAATTTTTTTTTTTGGTTTTTTTTTCGGCCAGGATATTTGATTTAGCCGGTTGACTTTGCCTGTTGTTTTAAGGAATTGGGAAAATTGTCGAAAAATTGTTGGGTAAATATTTTGTAATTGGCTTTCGTCGGCACAGTAGTGACTTTTAGCCATAAGTCACCGTAAGTGTGGCACTAAGCTTTACAAATATCCTTGCTTAGTCCTGCTCTTAGTCCAGGACTAAGTCGGTGTTTGCTTTTGGGTAAAACCTATAATAATACCGCATGGGAAAATTGTTGTTTAATTGATGGATTTGCAGCATTTGTTAATGTGTGGTAAACCCAGGAAAGAAATCTTTGTGGGAAAATTGGAAAACTGGAGAATGTCTATTAGATGTTTAATGAAAAAAATAATAAATACCATTTTAAATTTATTTTTCTCTATATATGCAAATTAATTTTGTTTACCAATTAAAATAAGTACATACATATAAATAGTTTTATAATCAGTAAAAACATTTGTAAAATTCCACAACATTTATGTGAATATAAATTTAAAATTTTAAAGTGGATATTAAGTAATGAAACTATTGCTAGTTAGATAAGAAACATAAAAAATTATTCCATAAAGTTAATTCAATAAAAAAATCTCTGCCGATAACAGTCAAATGTAAATAAAAATTCATTTTGAGTGCTTGATTAGAAGTATTTTATAGCTTTTAAATTGTTCCGAACAATTGTTAAAATATTGTTAATCGTAGCGAAATAATTAAGTGTTTTGAACATATAATTCATATCCAAGTAATTTTTATTTGATGGCAATATATTTTTTACAACAAAATAGCAAGTGTTATCAATAAAAAAAAAAGAAAATCTTTCTTTAATAAATGTTTTCTACTTTGAGTGTTGCAATTTGTTAAGGCTAATTTGTGCATTACGGCAAATCCATTATATCAATTTTGCATTTTAAATAATGACCATCTAGCGAAAAATCATTATATATAATCATTTTAGCTGTAAAATTACAGAAAATTGAATCAGATGCTGTTGTTTTTTGCTTCTCTTGTGCGGAATTTGTATAATGCCGCTGATTAACTCCATGCTGGTAATTCAATTAGTTATATGTGCCTATAAAACTTTTGAAACTCCTCTTAAGTATATACTTTAAAGCATTTCAAATATAAAACTCACTACAGGTAATTTTTTGAATGGGAAACAGAAGGTGTACTTTAAAAACTTATTTAATTAACAGAGTTTGGTTTAAACAAAAAATGCAATTTGAGTTTTAATTGAATTCTTCATTTATCGCTGTATAAGCTAAACCCGAAATATGCTTTTTAATATACATAATTTGGGATGTTCGACTGAAAATAGTTTAGGCAAAGTTAAATCATTCTGAATATCTGCATAAATGATAGGACGGAAAGGCGATACGCAATCAACATTTCCAACAAAATTGAGTTTAGCCCAATATTTGCTTTGATGTGGCTAATTGAATTTGGTGTTTAAAGTGTAAAAGCGTAAAACGTGGGAGGCAGTCTTATTTCTGATTTGTGTTGTAAATTAAAATTTAAATGAAATCGAATCAGGCGCACGCACACATACATGTGAAAGGGACAATAGATTACAATATCCTGGGGCGAGGCAGAACAAAAAAAAAAATGTGCAAAACAGCACGAACAACAACGGCAACAACGTCAGCAGCAACAACAGCAGCAGCAGCAGCCGGATCAGGAGCAGGAGCAGGACACCCAGGCCCAGCTGGCCGGGGCATGCGCCTGGGTGGGATGCGGGTCGACTCCGGCCTGATGGCTGGCCTGCCAGCCAGCAGCAGCAACAGCAGCAACGTCAGCAGCAACGTCAGCAGCAGCGACAGCAGCAGCAACGGC
The DNA here is from genome assembly GCA_035042365.1 of Drosophila dives. NCBI lineage: Eukaryota > Metazoa > Arthropoda > Insecta > Diptera > Drosophilidae > Drosophila > Drosophila dives. The sequence goes on along the minus strand of JAWNLJ010000416.1, from coordinate 621,274 downwards.
AGCCGACAACAGCGTCCGACCATCAGGCAAACAGTTTCCGCTTGTTTACTGCCAGTGAGCAGAGAGCGGACAGCGGACAGCAGACAGAGGACAGCAGAGAACGAGTGGACGAGTGGAGTCTCCCAGTGCGATGCCAAACACGCGCGCAGAGTGCAGACAACAGCAACAACAAATAAAACGCAGAAGAACAAAAAAAAAGCGATACAGATACGGCAGCCGCTGGGAGTTGAAATCAGCCAATCAGGGCGCATCATGGGGCAGCAGGTAGGCGTGTACGTATCTGCCATTTCCAAATAAATTCCAACCCCGACAACAACAACAACAGCAGCAGCAACAACAACCACGACTACAGGCAGCTGCTGTTGGTTCGCTTCAAAACCGGTCGACGAAGCAGCAGTTGCATTCAGTTATTAACGAGCGCTACTCACAGCTACAGCAGCAGCAGCAGCAGCGGCAGCAGTAACAGCAGCAGCAGCAGCAACAGCCACAGCTACAGCAGAAGTCACTTCACTCAACACACACACACGCATGCATACTATCAGTTAAACAGAGAGAGAAAAGGACAGCGAGAGAGAGCGAGAGGGCTAAAGAGCACTTGATAAACACAAGTTGAGCCGTCGCTTCGAACATTATTTTCACGAGTTTGAGTCGGAGAGCGAAAAACGAAAACAGAATTCAGTTTGAGTTGAGACGTTGTCGTGGGCACGTCGCAGCAAAGAGAAGAGCGCAATACACACAGCGATACACACGCACACAGATACCACAAAAGACGTAAAGCAAAACCAAAGCAACGAAACAAGTTAAAAATAAAAGAAAACATTTAGTGCAAAGTGACGAAAGTGCAACAACCAAATCAAACAGTGCTTACAACATACTAAACAACATAAACTGTTCCACAAAACCCAAGAAAAACAAAAAGGGAATATGTCTTCCACATCCGCCTCGCCCATCAGCAACATAACCGTGGACGACGAGCTCAACATAAGCAGAGAACAAGGTAAGCAACCGCAAAATGAAAAGCCGACGGCAAAAGCAAATTTACTGGATTTATTAAGCATTCAGCTTGAGCAATTCTTGGAGTACAATTAAACTAAACTGATGAATTTATTTTCGTTTCCTTGTAGACTTTGCTGAGGAGGATTTCATTGTCATTAAAGAGGAGCGTGAGAGTAGCTTATCTCCCATGTTGACTCCACCGCATACGCCAACCGAGGAGCCGCTGCGTCGTTCGACTGGCAACTCAGCCAGCTCAGCCACAGCCACTGCTGAGGAGTCGGTGGCAACGCAACTGCATATGCGACACATGGCGCATTATCAGCAACAGCAGCAGCAACAGCAGCAGCATCAACAACAACAGCAGCAACATCGCCTCTGGCTACAGATGCAACAACAGCAGCATCCACATGCCCACTATCCGGTTTATGCTGGAGCCAATGCCGATCCTGTTGCAGTGCATCAGCAGGCGTTGCTCATGAACCAGTGGATACGCAATGCGGCCATCTATCAGCAGCACCAGCAGCAGCAACAACAGCAGCAACAACAACAACAGGTAGCAGCTGCTGCTGCAGTGCATCACCATCATCCGCATTCGCATTCACATCCCCATCCCCATTCGCATCCACATCATCCGCACCATCATCATGCACATGCTCATGCCCATGTGCGTCCGTATCCCACTGGATTGCATACCCTGCACGCCGCTGCTCGCCATTTTGGCGTTATGCCCAATCTGAAGCTGAGCAGTGCGGCAGGAGGAGCAGGTGCCACAACGGGCAGCAGTCGCCCCAAGAAGCAATTCATCTGCAAGTACTGCAATCGGCAATTCACCAAATCCTACAATCTGCTCATCCACGAACGCACCCACACCGATGAGCGTCCCTATTCCTGCGATATTTGCGGCAAGGCATTCAGGCGCCAGGATCATTTGCGTGATCATCGCTATATTCACTCCAAGGAGAAGCCATTCAAGTGCAATGACTGCGGCAAGGGCTTCTGCCAGTCGCGCACGCTGGCCGTGCACAAGGTCACCCACTTGGAGGAGGGTCCACATAAGTGTCCCATCTGCCAGCGTAGCTTCAATCAGCGTGCCAATCTCAAGAGTCATCTGCAGAGCCACAGCGAGTCGGCAACAGCTGCCCAGGCGACAGCCGCAGCCCCGCCAGCAGTAGCCGCTTTAGTGGCATCTCCAATTGCTCAGCCACCAGCCTTGGATCTGTCCTCGTCGTCGGGTGGTGCTACGGTGGAGCGACCGAAGCGCATGCTGGGCTTCACCATTGACGAGATCATGAGCAGATAGATTGAGCAGCTCGTCGGAACTTTATTGGTTTTATATGTTCCGGATGCAACGCACACATCCCAGAATGCTGAGCGCCGCCAGGCATGGGAACTGCCTGGACTGGAGACGCAACCGTCGCAGTCGCAGCTCAGCTCAGCTCGAGTCGAGAGGGACACGCCCACACGCAACTCGTCATCGCCGTCTTCGCCCAAACCAACCCAAACCCAGTGAACCACAGCCAGTTCAGGAAGAGAACGGATCACAGTCACAACGAGCCCCAATCGAAGCTATATAAACCCAATCTTATATAGCTATCGCATTGGCGCTATCAACTGCAAAATGCCAAAGTAAAAAAATAAATAATAAATAATTAAAGAAAGGAAGCAAATTAGTTAAATGTATTGCGATAAAAGCGCCTCCTACAAAACCATTCCAAAATACGGCAGAGGATTACTCTAGCCACACTATAATATAATATATATACAGTTATATTTTAAGTATCAATGGTATCAATGGAGTATCACAATTAGTTATATAATCGTATGTACCTTATAGCCAGTAGTAGCTGCATTCAGTTTGTAATACACCAATACCAATTCCCAGAGAAAACCTCAGACCTCCATCGGTTATTTTCAAAGACTGTATTTAATTATTTGTTTGTTTTAATTGAATATTATAAAAAAATACATATAAATATTAAACCAATCCATGCTTTGTTAATTTTAGTTAATTGTTATGCTTGTTTCACACAACATTTATATATATATAAATATATATATATATATAGTAATGTATATTTGTAGGCTGACACAACAACGATCTCATTATCTAAGTTTAGTCTAGTATTAGAATTAATTATGTATTTACTATGATAAGAAAAATATATATGAATTATGAGTAATTGCAAAAACTGGTATTTATTTGACTTTTTTTCCATATTATCGTGAATTTCTTGGTAAAGCTTATGGAAATTGGGGGTTTTTCTGGTATCTAAATTTCTAGAACTGTCTTACCAATGGATTTATAGAGGTAAATTGAGTTAAACCAAAAGCAGTTGTAAATTTAATGACTTCAAATAAAAACAGCTTTTCTAGATAATGTTTAATTATTTAATTGTGCTGAATAAACACAAATTTTAATATAATAAAGCAAACAAGCAAGCTGGAAAATTTTTAGATTTCAATGGAATTTTTTTTCTTTATTTGGAAACTTAAACATTACTAAAATGTGCATTAAATCAATTAGCTAAGCAATTGCAAGATTTTAATTTTTGCTTGAATTGCATTTATTAAAATTGTACATTTTTAGTATTGTATAAAAATATTTGGTTTTATGGTTTTGAAATAAAAAATTAATAGTATTTTCATATGTATATTTTAATGATGAATTCCTGAAAAACGCAATACCTAAAAAATAAATTTTTATAAACAATAAATTCATTTATTTATGCATATTTATTTAACGAATGTCATAATTTAAATCTCACATATTTCACATATTTTGCAGCTTGTCTAACCAAAATCAAAATTAAATTTTATTCCAGTTATTGTTTCAGTTGGGAATTTTGTCAACTTATATTAGGCAAATGTATAACTCAAAAACACATCATATTTTAAGTGACTATTAATTTCCAAGTTTCCAATTAAGTGTACCAAATTGCTGAATAAGGCAACTGGTTTAGACTGAAACTGTCACAGAAATTTATTTATGATAACTCTTGAATTTAATGTTCGCATTTTGGTTGTGACTGGAATTGCCATGTTTGAAATTGTTGTCAGGCATTCTTCAGAAATCCATAGAAATCAGCACAGTGGTTAGGAACGTGCCAAATGGCAAAGATCGAGACAATTGTGGACAATTCTGGACAATTGTGGGTTCGATTTCTGGATCAAAAACTGAAGTCAACTTCTTTGCCATTAGCACGCGCAGTACCAGGAATTATAGGAATGGCATCTGAGCTGAGATGGCTATCTTTAGTTTGTCTTTAATTGAGGTTAAGGTTGTACCTTTCTTCTAGAGGTTGATAATGGCAACAGTGTCTGCCCCGCATGCCACAAACTGATGCAGAAATGTTGTTGTTACCTTCCCTTGATTGGTCCAGCTGCCAGCTCATTTGCTGCCTCAGTTTTCTTTAAATATCTATCTTCTTTTATTCATTTATTTATATTCTTCCGATGACACTGCCATTATGGCCATATACAATTGATTTTGGACACTCAACTGCCAACTGCCAACTGTCAACTGTGGCAACATGCAAAATGGAATGGAATAAGGCATCAGGAAGTGCATAAAAATATTGACGTCTACATTGCGGCTCAGCTGTGGCGTCCTAGGTGGCAACCGGTCAACCGGACAAGTATACCGGGACGCGCCCTCCTGTTACGCCCAGTGCCACAGACATTTCAATGTGGACAGCCTGCGGCTCGCTCTCTTGGCCAGTGGGTTGGCCAGCAAACACAGCGAGGAACTGTCTATTTTGTATTTGTGTATTTTTTTTGGTCTTATCTTTTGGTCAACCATAGAACTTGTTGCTTTGCAGTCGCCTGGATATCTGTGTGTGTGTTTGGCAACAGTTCGCCACAGGATATGTGGATGCGAGGATGCTAGTCTGTGGCCCGGTTCATGTCGCAGCATTCGACACACATTGTCCACAAACAGGCCCATAATTGCACGAATCCGCACTGCGTACAACCAAAATATTTTGTGAAAGTCACAGCGGGCGGCCGGGAAAGGACAGGCCAGACAAGGATGGAGGATAGCGTGTTATCCTGTGAGCTCAGATTGATGGATATATTGTCGCCTTCACTCAGTGTCAGCCAACCAGTATTTGCGTGTGTGCGTGTGTGTGTGTATTTGTGTCGTTTTTAGGCCACAATTAAACGCATCGGTTCCGCAACTAGGGTGGCATCTTCTTATGCCCCTTGTCCCTACCCCTGCCCCTGCCACTGCCCCTGTTGTCGACATTCGACTGATTAAGCAGCAGGCAGCAGTGGACAACGTCTGCCAAAAGTGAGCCATTTGCTGCCCAGCAGCCCAGATGCACCCCTCCGAGCAGCAAGCCTCTATCGCTCTATGGCTCGATGGCAGCTACCCCCGGGGACTGTTTGACTGTTTGCTGGCTCGCTGGCATACTTAATGATATGACCCTGGAACTGTTAACATGGTTCGGTGTCCGGGGCACGTTCGCACTCCAAGTGGCCTTGTGACCACCCTGAATTCGGAATGGTCCTAAAAATGAAGTTGCCTCTCGGCTCAATTTGGGCGACAATTAAAACGTTGCAAATCGATTTGCCGCCATTCAATAATAATAATAATGCCACAGCAAATGGCCAACAGCCACATTAGAAAATGAACGCCATTTTTACTCTAGAGACAGACTCCGTTGACAGCCATCCGGCGACTAGCCATCGAGTGGTGCTCAGCGTCAAGTTGTTGTCCATGATCACAATCACGAGCCAAGCGAGCGACGCAAAAATGATTAGAGATGATGATGACAGCAACATGGCATGGCATCCATGGCCTGGCCGTAGCTCGACTCAACTTGTTGCTCAAGTGGGCCAAGCCCAAAACTTGTCTCCGATAATTGTACATTGTCGATGCTGTCATCTGGTACCATTTGATATGCCGACGCCCGCCTAACCCAATGACAAAAAGCGCCGCCAAGTCACTTGGATTCATCAAAAAAAAGAAGTAGAAAGAAACCAATAAAAAAAAATCTTTTACTCCATCAAATCCAATGTTAATTACAACTTAAGTGGTAACTTAAAATGGTAATAAAAAATTAAAGTTAGTAGACTGAAATTCTCTATTCTATTTTATAATCCTTTTTATATTATTATTAAATATTTTATTTTATAGCAACAGTGATTTTTAAGTCTTTTTTATATGTGCATAAATCAAACCATTTTTTATGTCAACTTAAAAAATGCAAATAGAAAGTAATTGACTTAAAGTGAAAACCTCCAGATTTTCTCGAGCTTTATTTCCTTACCACTTTACACACTTTTCGCACAGTAGTTGCACATGCCACAACTTGACACTGTTGTCGGCCCCTAATTGCATTACACGCGTTCTTACTTAGCAGCCAAGCCCCACTCGCACACACGCACACACACGCACACACACTAAGTGATACTTATTTCGAGATACTTGAAGATACTTGTATAACTCACTTAACTAAGGGAAATGTCACAGTTACTGTTACTCCGAGGGTTCCCAACGTCTCCGAACATCTCGCTGGGTGTTCTTAGTTAAGATTTTATTGGACCCCGTTGCCCGGTTGCTATCCGGATCGCTCTGTCAGCTGGTTATCTATCTGCTATTTTGACACTTTTGTTTTGACTACATAGGTGTTTTAAATATATAACTTATTCTTACAAAAAGTGAGAAACCCCAATGAGAGCCAGAGGGTAAACAATACGAATTGCTCTAACAATTTAATCGGTATGCGTGCTGGCTTATCGCCAGGTCTCAATCAGGGCACTGGGCATTAATTGACACCTTACACACCGGCCGGGCCTAAACCTAAGACCGACGAAACTGAACCCTGACAAGGGACTGTCAATTAGTTGCTGAATTTATCGCTGGGCACAAATCAGTTTTGGAAAATTTGTAACCCGAAAACGCCGTTGAGCAACGGCTAAAAGAGCGATCAATTTTATTGTAAACTAACTAGGGAGGTCTCCGAATCTCTATACCCCATCCCTCTAATACACATCTCCTATGGCACTGTGTGTGTGTGTGTGTTAGCCAAGCACTTATTGAGAACTTAATTGAATTACACAGCGAGAACGAGAATGAAAACGTAGACGAGAGACGAGGATTGAGGGACGAGGAACCCGCACCTTGTCCCCAAGGCGTTCTTCTAGTGTATCGCTGAATGTCCGTTGATTGTCTCTTGTCTGCCGTTGTCTGTGTAGTCTGCTGTTGTGTCTGTTGTTGTGGCCAGCAAAAGACAAAAAACAACAACAACAAGCAACACTGTAGATTAAACATTCAGTCGCAGACTTAGTACCAGCCACCAGGCAAACGCGTCCAAGGTGTCAGAGTCAAGGAGTTTGTACACAACGAGAAATTAAGCAATTGAATTCAATGAATTTTGTAGAAATTAAATAGTAAAAAAAAGTAACATACAAAAATGTTATATATTTATTATAGAAAAATAGTTTCCTTAAGACTAAAATAGATAATTTCTGTAAAGGTAAAATCAGTGAGAATTCTAGATTCAAAAAATAGAAATTGAATTCTGAAAAAAATAACATACAAAAATGTTATATATTTATTATAGAAGAAAGTCTAAAAAATTTTCCTTATGACTTAAATAAATAATTTCTGAAAAAGTAAATTCTAAATTCTAAAAAAGAGTAACATACAAAAATGTTATATATTTAATATAGAAAAATAGTTTCTTTATGACTAAAATAGATAATTTCTGTAAAGGTAAAATCAATGAGAATTCTATGTTAAAAAAATAACAATTGAATTCTAAAAAAAGTAACATACAAAAATGTTATATATTTATTATAGAAGAAAGTCCAAAATATTTTCCTTCTGACTATAAATATATAATTTCTGTAAAGGTATTCTTTGTTCACAGTCAATTTTTTTAATAATTAAAATCGACTTGGGAAAGTAAAAAGAAAAGTATTTTTTTTGCGAGTGTATTGATGGCAGTCTTGAGGAGGCAACAACGCTTTTGTTTGTATCGCTTTTCACTTGTGTGCATGCGTTTCATTTTATTCCCATTCCCATTACCAATACCAATACCATACCCATTCCCAATCCCAAAACCCATTCTCCATTCTCCATTCTCTGTTCTTTGACATTTTAATGCGCCCGTTGGCGTTGACGCCTGACGCTGATGGTGGTCACTTTGAGCTGGGCACACTTGAAAATGGTGTGATAGCAATAATCCGATATAAATAAGACATTATAAGCGACTTGCCGGAGTAACAGCAACAACAGCAACAACAACCACGACAATAAACACAAAATTTATTTGTTTGTATTACAAGGAACTGAATCCCATTGGCGACGACATGTGGCGCTTCCATTAAAGCTTTTGCTAAAGCTAAAAAAAACCGAAATTAAAAAAGAACAACAACCAAGTGATTCATATGGACCCACCGCAGACGCATCCTCTCATCCGTCAAACTTCGAGAAGTTCGTAAAAAGTAAATGAAAAAAAAGGAAAAAAGTGAAAACAATGGAAATGGCAATGGATCTACGTCTTCTGTGACTGCCAAATGATCGATTGATTTCATCGATTATGGTACAACAAATGTTGCAGTGCCTTGCCAGAGTCTCCATGTCTGGCACTGGCACTGGCACTGGCCCTGGCACTGGCCCAGGCACTGGTTTCATATTTATTTGTTTTTGTTTGTTTGGCATCTTGCACATGGAACAACACACAACACATGATCAATTACACAAGCTGAGCCGCATTTCCCAAGCTCCCCAAACCCATCCAACATGCACATGCACATCCACATTCCCCCCCTCCCCTTCGCCATGCACACGCTTCATGTCCGCGGCACAGCTTCTTTCACTTATTATTAAAAGTAACAAATTATTTTCAATTGATTTACACGCTGGCAGCTCAACAGTTCAAAAGCCCAAAAACACCCGCGCACCGAAACTGACCCTGAAAAAAAACCAAATATATATATGAACGACCCCTCGTACACTCCTCCCCTCATCAACATCATCTGTACACGGCATTCCGCCACACATTCAATTCCTTTGCTCGCTGTTGATTAACCACTCACTGGGAACATTTAATGTGTAATAACGATTTGTATCTGAGCACAAAGTAGTTATGTTGAAATTCCTTGGGCAGCCCAACGCTGCCTGGCGATCATTAATCATAAGAATGTGAATCTTTCTTTTCAGCTCGCACACCTACAACCAAAAAACCATACCATGCCATAACCATCCCATACCCCATCTTGTTCACATGCTCAGAGCGGGCGTAATACACAACTCAACTCAACTCGACTTGGCTCCGCTCGGATCTGCTCTCGGTTTGAGCATCGGTCTTCTGGTTTGGCCGAACAATGATCATGCGCTATGCCAAACGATATTTCATGCCCATAAACGGTTAGCGGTGTTTGGGTGTAGTACGTCAGGTTTCCCGAACCACTCGCATACACTGCGCACAATGCCATTGTCTGCCAGACTTTTATCTAATTTAAATTATAGTTAACAATAGATATTAAATTTATATGCAATTTAAAATGATTAATTAATTGCTAATTAAAATCTAGTTTAAACAGATCATTTTCTAATATTTATTTTTATTTTATTTTATTATTATATTTATATATTTTTAGGTTCTAATTGTTGTCCGCTTTACAATTTAAATTTAAAATTAATTTCTTGCTAATAAAAATTAAGGTATTCATAAAAAGTTATATAATTATATTTATATATAACTTTTAGTCAGATATTTCAGATATTAATTTCTAATTGTTGTCCACTTTACACCGGAAATCATGGCAGTTTTTTGCAAAGTGTAGTTATAGCACAGCATCATCTTCTATGCACCGATTTAACGCCCCGACATTTACATATGTCTGTGGTGTGTCTCCATCCCATACCCAGCCCCAGCCTCAACCCTGATCCCCGATCTTTCATTGGCGTTGGCGTTGGCGTTTGGCTGCAGTACGTGCCTACAAATTATGTTTATTCACGTTTACAAGCCTCTGACATGCACTCCAAGACGAACCTGGAGCCGGGCAACTGAGCAAAGAGCACTGAGCACTGAGCGTTGATCACTGAGAACTGGGCATGGGGTCTGTGCTTGGTCTGTTGCTCGGTTTTTCTGGGTATGGTGGATTGGGTTCTGCGCACCGGGGTGTCCCCCGGCATCAACGTCAGCGTCATCATCGCATCGACAGCGCTTGGCATTTCTGGCTTTTTGGGTGGGTGACGGTGCCGACGTCATTCCCGCTGCGTCTTTGGGTTTGGGCTTAAACCCGGTACCCGGGGGCCGGGAAGAGTTGCTTAAGGCTTGGGTTCGTTGCGCTTTCTACGTTAATTTGTTAACAACAATTTTGGCATTTGTCTGTGCACTTCTGTGTGTCGCCATCGATTTTGGAGCTCCTCATGAAAGCCGCCAACTGATCATTATCATATGCTAATTATCACTGATCATTTTGAGGGGGATTTGTAAACGCGTTGAAAATTTGGCAAATTATGTGTAAACTTGAGTTGAGCTGGAATCTGGAAACCATGAATCGGCACAAAAATTATTTGATTAATATCAGGCACTTCCAGTGAATTTGAAGACTTTTGTATTCCATTAATTAAGATACAAATGAAATTTTGTGTGCTGATTTTAAATACTAATAAATCCTTCGGATGTTTTAAACAGATTTCTGTAAGTTTTGTAGGAGTTAGTTAATGCTTTTTTTAACACTTCTCAATAAAAAAATAATTGTTAATCTATATTCAATAAATCTATATGAGAACGAATAAGTTGCATATAGGTTTTATTCAAAAATTATGAATAATGCTTTTACCAACTCTCCAAAAAATAATTGTTAATCTATATTATAAATATCGATATGAGAAAAGATAAAAGATGATTATATATATTTTTATCATCATGGAATAAATGAAATTTTCTCAACATTTTTCGATTAAAGTTGTATTTTTATCTTATGTTTCTAGAAACAAAAAACGAATTTGGTTTTATTTCCTAATCTTATCAGTAATCGAATTATAATATAAAAATGTATTACTAAATGTAATAAATAATTTGTTAATAAAGAAAATTGAAAATCTTATCAATTCCCACGAATTAATTGCAACTTTCTCTCAAGTTTGAACAATGTAAAACTTCCTCAAACTAAAAACTGCATTTTGCTCACAGTTGCTGCAAATCTTTTGGCAGTTTCCAGTGCCCCAAGGCTTTACGCAGCAAGCGATATGATGCATAAATTAGCTAGACACCAAATCCAAACTGTAGAGGGGGAAATCGTGGACTCCAAAGCAATCTTCCAGCTTTTAGTACTGCAAACATGAGCTGCTTTCGGCTTAGAACCGTTTGTCCATTTTCACATGAACAGGCCACAAAATGTTGCAGCTAAAGCAGAGTTTGGCTGTTTAGTTGCGTATGCGCAACATATGCGTAGCATGAACTACCCCTTGCCCCCTGCTACGTAGGGGCAACTAACTAATTTGAAAGAGAGGAAAAAAATACACACAGCGTGGCTATATTGCATGATGATGCAGTGCAGCATGAGGCGATTTTTATGTTAAGCACAAGGAATTCGGGCTATTAGCGCCAAAGGATTTTCTCATGGTTTAAAAATACAAGCAACGTGCGACAAATTTGGCCGCCGGCCATGTGCAGCACGAAAGCTGCACGCGGAGCACCAAAACGCGTGGAGGGCGGGTTTTCAGGCATCGCTGAACGGCTGACCGGCTGCACAAGGCAACAGCAACAACAACAACAACAACAACAGCAAAAACCAAAGCTGGCAATGGCAACAACACATCTGATTGCCGGCAATTGCGGGCGGTGCGGTTGGCAGCCAGTTCAGCTGCGTTGGAGGAGTGGAGGAGCCGGGTTTTGCGGCTTTATGGTTTTGCAAGCAGACTCGACTCGGTCAGAGTGCTGCGCCTGGCATGGCCTGGCATACAATTTAATATTAAAGTTGATAAACATTTTGACCACGGCAGTTAGTAAGCAAACGTACGATCCACCTACTCGCCTTCTTTAACGGCAGCAGCAGCAGCAGCAACTGTGGCAGCAGCAGCAATTGTGGCAGCATCGCCATCATCATCATCAGCAGCAGCAGCAGCAGCTTCAGCAGCTTGAGCAGTCCCAGCAGACAGTGGACGTGACCCGACCAGTTCGTCTGACGTTCGCATTGAGAGACCTGGCGAAATAAATTCAAAAACTATGCCAGTCAACCGTCGTCGTCGTCGTCGTCGCCGTCGAGACTTGCCAACTGATTGCGCCACAGATTCGCACTTAGTCAGTGGCTGTGGCGGACTGACTGGCGGGCGGGCGGGCGGTAGGCTTGTGGAGCGGCAGACAGGGGGCGTACTATTTCGGGACATAAACGGGGGCGTGTTGAGCGCGGCTTGGCAATAAGCTTTTTTTCTTCTTTATTTTTTGGTAGTCAAGTCAAGTGGGGCCAAAGCTTTGGGCCACGTTTCAGAAGCAGGGTTTATGCGGCTCATAATGAAATTCAAAATGATCCTTTTAATATCAAAAACAAATTAATAAAAACAAAATTTGTAAGTGAATGAAAATGTTTATTAACTGTGGAAATGTTTTATTAAAAACTAATCTAATTAAAATTGTGTAATTTATTTAATTTCAGTAACATAAATTAATAAAAAATTAGCAAGTGAATGAGAAGTTTAATTACTGTGAGAATGTTTTATAAAAAACTATCCCAATTAAAATTGTATAATTTTTTTTAGTTGCACTAACTTAACATTTAAATTATTATAAAATAAACATTTCTTACAAAAGTTAATAAAACTGTAAATTTTTTTATATTAATAATTGTATTATTCCAACAAATAAAATTCAAATCAATAATATTACAGAATAATTATAGAAAAATCGCCTTAAGCCTTAAAATATGAATATGTTAAGAAAAAAAACTTAAAGCTTGACTTATACAAATATATAAACAGTACCTTAAATATATTTGAACTGTAAAGTTAGCTCATTAAAGGAACACAAAACTGAATCTTTCAGATAAAAAACACTCTTTTTTCCACCACCGTCAACAACTGGGTAAAAAAAGGGAAAATGCCGCAGTTGCACACGCCCCAAAAAGCTGACTCCACCTTCGATCTGTGTGCTTGCAACTGATGCAGCCCTGGCCCGATAAACTGAGCAGCCACTTTACACACACACACACACACACACATGCACACTTATACAAGCAGAAAATCATGTCCAGAGCGAGTCTTACATGATGTTGGAGTCGAGTCTTTTGGACTGGAGCCGAATGCTTTTCGAGAAATCAACGTCCAACGCGATTGTTCCCATGCAAGTTTCTACAAATATTTTTTTGTGAATTATTACCTTCGTATTTTTGCCAGTTCGCGAGGAGTCAAATTGGTCGGCACACGCTCGAGGGCACACGCCATTTCCCACGGAGCGAGCATTTATGGCGGGACCTGGACTTGGGGAACTTTGGAGACTGAGGCGGTTGCGGTTGCGGCTGCAGTTGCAACTGCTGCTGCCAGCCTGCCATTGCCTGCCATGGCCTGCTGTCTGCCTTGCCCCGACGACCCATGGCCACGGGTCTGCCGCTGCCGCTGCTGCTGCTGCTGCTGATCACTGATCGAGGACGAGCCATGAACCATAGAGTTGGCTGCTGCTGCTTCGGCTGCTGGGGCTATGACATGGCCAGGCAGGTGGTAGGTAGTTCAATTAGGCCCATAGCTTGATATCAATGGCCAAGACGCAGTCACCAAACTGTCAACTGAGCACGTAATGCAGCATAATTGCCAACTGAAGCAACAAGTGTCCATGACATGTCCAGCAATTCAAATAGCGAACACATCCTGCTGCGAATTTGAATGCACAACAAACACAAACACACTCACACACACAAACACACACTTACACACAGAGTTACAGCAGCCTACACCTTTTGGCTAATGGGCCTAGGCTTCCATTGGGAAACCGAAACCGAACCCGAACCCGATCACGATTCAAGTTCAAAACCCACGCATTTCGATGCGGTTTCTTCAACGATTCTTCTTGATTTTTTTTTTACTTATGCTTTTTAATTGGCTTGTCGCTTTGAGATGGAAAGAGAGAAATAGAGAAAGAGCGAGAGAGAGAGAGAGGGACTGAGAAAGAGTGGAAGTGGGAAAGGGTGAGTGTTAGCTGTTAAGGAGAGTCATGTAACCGTGTATGGACTTGGACCTGAGAGATGTCACTGCTGGCATTGCCATTGGCATTGGGCATTGGGAAAACGGTCATCTTCCTTGGGCCTGGGCTAATAGAAGTGATGTCGATAGCACTTAAACACGATATCCGTTTCAATTTGTTTGGATTCTTCAATTTAAAAGGTGATAATTTTCTACTTTATGGCCCTCGACATGTGGGCCACCCATAAAACTGATATCGGAGTAGTGCCCCGACTCGGCTCGGCTCTCTTTTACTGTTTTTGTGGTGTTCCATGTCCAAATACATTCAATACATTTACCAGCTGAATTTCGAGTTCGAGTTCGAGTTCCCGAGTCCCCGAGTCCCCGAGTCCCGAGTTGAAGTTCTTGACGTGGTATCACTCGCTTAATTTGTTATTCGCTGGTTTTCACACTTGATAATTGTGGCTGCGGTCAGTTGTGGTGTAGTTGGAAGGGGGGTGCGCAGGGGGTAGGGAAGGTAGACAACTTACAGCAAGCAACACTAAAACCACGAACCAACAACCGCCAGCATCATCATCATTATCATCAGCTGCCTCATCCTCATCTCTCTGCCTCATCCTCTGCCTCTGCGTCTGTCTCTGTGCCTGTTGCCACTTTGTGTGTCGTCTGTGTGGGCAGTTTCATTGCTTGTCTTGGAGTTGCAACGACTCTGGTTTATCAGCGACGACCGCAGCGACAGAATGTCTAAATTTTTTTTGATTACTGAATTTCAGCGATTTTTATGCGTTTGCCTCACATAAAATACGTATTCAAGTCTTCCAGCTCGGAGGCGTTTTAGCTTCGCATTTCAATGATCGACAACAAATCAACAAACACTTAATTAAACACTGAGCGAAAATGTGTGTCTCAACCAGTCTTATATATTTAAATCACTTTCGAGCCATTGTTGATGTCTCCTCGATGCAAATGCAAATTGCTTTTGAGCTCTGGTTGACTCTTCCAGTTTTGGGTGGTCTCTAATTTTAATGCCTGATTTACATAGCAGATCTGATCTTTTGTTTTATCCCCTGATAAGCTGACCACTCTGCCAAAACTGAATATTTTGTATTTATTTTATTACCCAGTTGAATGCTTAATGGCACTCACAATGAAGTGACGACTATTAGTTGACAACTTTAAAGAGTTTTTAAGATTGAAGCGATTAGAAAACCTGTAAAAGTATTACAAATTAAATATACTCAAATAACATTTCATTATGACAATTTTAATAGATAAATTAATCGTCAGGTTTTTTATGATTGCTTAAAAACTACTACAAATTTTTGTATTTTTCACATACTTTCTTATTGATTGCTTAAAAACTACTATATATTGAATTGATTTTCAATAAGTTTAAGTTAAGTTAAATTTCACAAAATTTGTAATTTTTAATATACTTTTTTAACTATGATCTCCCAAACTAATTGAAAAATATGTGCAGGCAAAATAGAAAAAATGAAAATTAAAAATTAAAATTACTTTATATAATCCTTATTCAATTTTAAAAGAATATTTAATCGTATGATTGGATAAAAACTACTACAAATTGAATTAATTTTCAATAAGCTTAATTTTCAATAAGTTAAATTTCACAATATTTGTAATTTTTTATATACTTTTTTTTTAGCTATGATCTCCCAAACTTATTGATCAAATTGACAAAATTAAAAATTTTAATTAAAATTATTTTATAAAATCCTTATTCTTTATATATTTTATTATTATTATTTCCTAATATATGAACTATTATTTACCCCATTTTCTATAACCAATATATTTTCTATAACCGATCTTCACATGGTCGAATTCTATGTTGGATTCCGCATTGCAACTTTTGGTGCCAACTGGCAACGTTGGCGGCGGAGTTGTCATCGTTGTCGGCGTCGTCGGCCTCCTCTGAAAGTTGAAAAAAGCTACAAAGCACAATATGAAATCATATCACTAGACATGGCTTACAATAACAATCGCGGCCAGACACAGAGCTGGAGTCAGAGTCGGAGTCGGAGTCAGAGTCCAAGTGTGACTGAGTGTTGTATGTTGAGTTTTACAGTGAATGCTCTCAACAGTAACAAAAGCAACAACAGCAATAACAGCAAATGTGCCAACAATGATATTAAAAATAACAATTGTCTTCAGTGGTCTTTAACACCCGCACCGCTGATAGACAACAACAACAACAACAACAACAGCAACAACTCTTGAGTGGCATATAAAAGTCACATCGACAACTTCGATTGACTAAAGAAAATATATTGTGTAGATGGAGCGGATCGAGCGGATCGATCGAGCGCTCGACCGGAGTTCATAAAGCACCGAGAGCATTTTGTATACCTGAACAATCATAAAAATAATGACGCTGCACATTCCGAAGCAGCAGCAGAGGCGGCAGCAACAGCAGCAGCAACTCCCCAGCCAAAATAATAAAACGCCGTCTCCAAAACACAGAGATGGAGTCGAGTCCATGTTTTACCCATCGACTGCTGAGCTTTCTGCAGCCAGTCACACACAGCATGTAGACTCTTTGCCTGACTACATAAATTTGTGATATGGCACATTATGTGGGAGAGGAAGAGGTGGAGCGGGGGATCGGTAGAATTCTATGCGGGGTCAACGCGTCGTATGCGCAATTTGGGCGCATGCAAATTGAGTGCGCTGCAGCGCCTTGTAAAGTCTCTCTCCTCTTCCAAAGAAATTCGCATGATGTTGTGATTAATGAAGCGACTGCCAAGCACGGATCACTGACCAGCCAATGGTTTCCACTGACAGCTTATCAGTGGAATAAGCCGCTGCCGCTGTGGCCAATTGTTGCCTTGCGTGTTCCGCTGACTAAAGACTTCAATTCAGCTTCAATCATTTCATTTAACTGATGATGACGATGCGGCTGCCGCAGATGCTGCTGCTGCTGCTGCTGCTAATGTTGCTGCAGATGGACATCATTTTGGAGCTGGTAGGTCGCGGTAACAATTTCAAGTTGAGCTTCTTCTCATCGCTCGACACGCAACTTGGATTTCCAGGGTAGGCACTTAACTACTTTATTGGTACCCATTGGAACTGCAACTACTTCGCACACACCTGTGAAATGACAACGGCAGCGATGCAGAAGTTCCTCAGCTTCTCTTCCAGTTTAATGAGCCACAGCAGACGCATTAGATTTGAAAGGCTTATCTGTCATAAGTCTCGTAAAAAGAACGGTTTCTTTTATTAAGAGAACAAAAAAAAGATTTCCACACGGAGACCATTCAGACATTTATCGCACTTATATCGCACCTCGTCCGTCCATAATAACAGCCCATTTTAATTGACCATCAAAGCCAGTAATAACAACAAAAATGTATCTATAAAAAATATCCAAAACTTAAATGCAGATGCGATTGTTGTGGTAAAGGGATGAGGGGATGAGGGGAGCAACGACAAGTCTGATATCATTTCAATGGGTCCATGTCCGATGTCTATGACCGGGTGGGCTATAAATTTTGTATCGGCATTTGCCATTGTGTGGCCAACGATAATATCGGGCGTGGAATTTATCTTTGCCATGTGGGGGAGCCATCAAAAGAGCGACAGAGACACAAACACACACAAAACAGACAGAGACGGACATACACGCGGAAAGGAGGGGGAAGAGCGCCGAGGAGCCGCAATATTTCATGGCTGATGGATACGTTTGTGATATATCGCCGTACAAGCGGGCCGTGATATATAGGCGCATGTGAAGGTGCGCATAAATCAAATGATGGTCGAAAAAACATGAAATAAAAAAATACCCAAAAATCGTATGATGTGCTAGGCGCTATTTTTTTTTTTTTTGAAACAAGTGAATTTGGGTTGTAAGAATCCAATGAAATCAAGACAAAATAGTGTGGAAAGCGAATAGAATAGTTAAAAAGATAAATATCTAGTTTAGATCAAAGCGGCAACTTTGTACATCCGAATGTATTAGGGAAATTGAGTTTTTTTTTTAGTAAGATGTAAGTGTGAAAAGTTTAAGGTTTGTTTAGTAAATAATAACATTATTTTATTATAATTTAAATAAATATTTTATTGGTACATCTGTTCAAATTAGAATATCATTTCTTAAAGTATTGGACAGTCTTTTAAGTGTATTATTATAGTTCAGTTAAGTAGGAAATATATATAATAAATTCCTCTGTTTACCAAGTGTTTTTTCGTTAGAACTGTAAAGATAGAAAAATCAATTTAATTAAAAAATAAAAGAAAACTTGAACTTAAAACTGCGAATGGCTTCTGTCATTATAGTTTAGTTAAGTAGGAAATATATACAAAATATTCCCCTTTTTACCAAGCGTTTTTTCTCAAGAAAAAAAATGAATTTTATTAAGAAATAAAAGAAAAACTTGAAACTGCGAAAGTTGCCAATGGCTTCTGTCAGTCTCTTAGGTGTATCAGTATAGTTTAGTTAAGTAGGGAATATATAAAATACGCCCCTTTTTAACAAGTGTTTTTTCGTTGGAACTCTTAAGAAAAAAAATCAATTTAATTAAGAAATAAAGAAAAAACTTGAGACTGCGAATGTTGTGAATGGCTTCTGTCATTATAGTTTAGTTAAGTTGAGAATATAATAAATATTCCGCTTTTTACCAAGTGTTTTTTTTTTATAAAAACAAATCAATTTAATTAACAAATAAAAGAAAACCTGAAACTGCGAAAGTTGCCAAAGTTGGCTTCTGTCAGTTGGTAATCAAAAGCAAAACTAAAACTTCTCACATTGTGACCGCTGCACGTGCTTGAACTGTGACCTTTTAAAGGCTGTCGAAATAAGAGAGAGAGAGAGAGAGAGAGCAAAGAGTGGAGAGAGGGAGGCAGAGAAAATTAAGTATTCAAATTCACAAGCCGCTGCGAAGAGCCGAAAGAACAACAAACGATGAGGAATAATAATAATGCCGGCAATAAAACGAATGGCAACTGAAATCGCACAAAACTTCGAAATGGTAGTTGGCTGCGCTTTTAAGCCTTTTAAACTTCAATCAAATTTCTCAGGATTTGGCAGGCAACAACAATAAGAACTGGCAAACCATAAGCCACGCTTTGCATCGACAACAACAACAACAACAACAACAACAACAGCAATAATAATAATGTTGTAATTTTGAGGGAAAAGAATGCGTTGTGTGCACCTTTCTTTCCACTGAGATGGCAAGTTTAGGGAATTTCGGTTTGGAGTATGGGTTGATCTTCGTTGTGGATATGCCATGTCGATGATCCTGTATGTGTGTGTGTGTGCGAGTCAACCAACATCTGTGAATGGATGCCAGCACGTAAACGTTTCACATGCAAGAAGAGTTAACAGCAACATTTGGATATGGATGGCCTGATGCTACCAAAATTACCAGACAGCTAAAACCATGGACAACAACAACAACAATATGTTTATGGCTATGCGAAACAACACCGAAAATTCTTTGATGAAAGTCCACCAAAGTAGCGTTTTGGAGGACCGTATACAAATTGGAAACCCAAACCATTAGTCTCGAAAGCCAAGTTAAACGTTTTAGTGGCTGTGCTTAACAGCGCTAAGGTAATTTTTCACTTTGCTGCAGTTTCAGTTTATTATGGCATTATAAACCAGAACATTTATCCAACTCTCTGTCTCCCTCTCTCTGTCTTTCTCTGCCTCTTTCCCTCTGCCAGTGCGTGTCGTGTCTCTGCACAGATTCCCACAATTTATTGAATGCGATTCCAGGGAATAAGTTGCCATCATTCTATTTAGAAAACAATTCGATTAGAATTGACTTCTGTCGAGTGTTTCTTGTGTGTTGTTTCCCCCCTTTGTTCAAATAAAAATACTTTCACATAATATCCACGGATAGTTTGGAAAAAATTGAGAGCGCTCCGATAACAACAATAAGCACATTAATTGTTTGGCATTGTGATCATCCAGCTGTCTAACAATGAGCATGGCCACAATGGGAATGAGTTTCCATGCGATTCCGACTCCTCCACAAGTGTCTGCGCTTTGTCAGTGTTTTCACGCACTTTGTAAAGTGGTTAGATAATCCATTGTTTATGGCATCCCAAAATATAAAAAAAAATATAAAAAAAAACAAATATCGAATGGGAAAAATGTTTCGTCATTTTGCCGAGTCGAGTAAAAGGGGAATTCTGTTCGGTTCGCCTTGGTTCGGCACATAATTGAAGTTACTTGGCAGACAGTCAGGCAACACATCTCAAGGTGCCTAGAGATGGGTTTGGAGTAAGCAGCATGATTTGCGAATGCATTGTTACCAAATTCAACAAATTAATTGCGAGTTCATCAAAGGAATCAGGCTGATACCAGCTACTGTAGCGGTACAAATTAGGGTTAAAATGTAACATTTCTACAGATTCAAAAATTATATTCTAAATATATCGTTATATTAACTAGCTACAGATATAATATTTTATTTATTATTTAATTTTTGATTTATTATAATATTATTATTATTATATTTATTATATTATTATTATTATATTTTTGACAGCTTTAAAAAAAACGCATTTCACATTAATATTTATTAATTAAAATTTATACTTATTTATTTTTAATATTTATTAATTAAAAAACCTATCTTTTACAATTATTTTTTATTTATTAAAGATTTAATTCAATATATGCACATAATCATTATCAATAAATTTTATGTAAGACATTTAAATTATGGTTTATCATGCCAATATAACGGTTCAAGTATTTGTTAACATTTTCATAGAGTTCCATTGATAAATTCCATGGAATACTCTTTCCTCCCCCCTTTTACAGCTAAACCCCAAAACTCATCAATTTTCTTTGACAATCACCTCTTAATGCGATCGAATGCATGTAAACCAAACCCATTAAAACCCACCAAAAAGATCGAATACAATTCAAGCTGAATGGATGCACAACAATTGCATTTTGAGGCGCATTTAAAGAATAACAACAATAACTAAGAAAACCCAACATGCAACAAGCAACAACAACAACAACAACAAAAAGGCAACGACAACGGCAGCAGTCAAGAAATAAAATGAAATCAAATGATGTGTATAAAAATGAAAATAATACAAAGATAAATAACAACAACAACAACAGCAACACAACTCGAAACAAAAACCATATAATAAAAATCAAGAAAAATAACTACAAAAGCGCAAAATACATATGTACATGTATCTGTCGGGGGGGCGAGTCGAGGGGACGAGGGCGAGGTCGTATCTATATGGCTTAAGTTTTGCTCTGGCATTGCAGCAAATGTTGCTGGCGGCGCTGCTGCTGTTGCTGTGACTGTGGCTGCTGCTGCTGCTGGTGCTGCTGCTGATGTTGATGCTGCAGACAACTGGCAACGATGGCGACAGCCATGGACAACAACATGCGAGACTCTTAACCTTTGACGCCGAACAATGAAGTGGTTAAAAGCAAGACATTAACACACAGACTTACAGGCAGCAAACAACGCCAGCAACAGCAACAACAACAGCGACATCAATAGAGAGAGACAGCAGGAGAGGGATGCAGGGGTCTGAAACTGAGTCTGTGTCTGAGTTTGGCTTTGGGTTTGGGCCTGTGCCCGTGGCTATGCCTCATAGAGCAGCTCGAGCGATTGTTGCTGTTGTTGTTGCTGTTGTTGTTGGCTTGTAGCACTTGAGTGGAATGACAGAAATTAGTGAAATTTATTATTGATATCCACTTGAATTTATAGAGCAGCGAACAAAAGGCGTTGTTCGATGTTGGACATTTTCCCCTTTTACCATTTACCTTTATATTTTATTTAATTTTTGTTGTCTTGACTTACATAAAGGTGCATCTTTGTGGCGTCTCCGCAACTAACAGCAGCAGCTGCTGCAGCTGAAAAAAATAAATAAGTATATTGATGGCATTGCGTTTGCGATCTAATGCGTGTGATAAACAGGTTCAGGTTCAGGTTCTGTTTCAGTTTCAGTTTCGGTTTCGGTTTCTCTTGCTCCGCAGCCAAAAAGGTGTCGCTGGGTATAAATTATGAGAGGAGAAACAATAAAATGCACGACAGGCAGCAGCGCTAATAGTCGATAGATAGAAGCGACTGTTAAGTGGAGATCTTTGGCTCAGGGGGAGACCAAAAGATTTAGACTTTATTGTGAAGCCACCCAGAACCCAGTACCCAGTGACGACGACGACACCCGCAGCATCAACGGATCAGCTCGTTCAATCGATGGCTGCATTTCTACATGAAGAGTGTATTTTCCAGCAGTTCCGAGAAAACTTGAGCGCCGCACAATAGAGTTATTTAGAGATCCCAAAGTTATGGTTATTGATTTGAAATCTCACATGATATGGGAGTAAGAAGTGCGTGTCTGCATTAAAATAACAGGGCAACAATCGTCTACTTCACAGATCCCCCTGAACAGTGAGATTGGCAGGTTCTTGAGAGCACAAAAGCCGCCGTTGCACACACGTACACACATACACGCACACACACGCACACACACTCTTTCAGCTGGAGGCTTCAGCTCCAGTTCTTAAAGTCTTCAGCTTGGAGTTGAAGTGTTATGGGCGAGTCGCGAGCTCTTGACAGACCCTCGTGCTCGTGCCCTGTTTCAAATGTTCAGAAATTGTGGAACCTTTAATTAAACGGTGGCCTAAAATATGCAAACGAGTCGAGGCCGACGCTCGGCCGTATGCCATGTCCAAGTCATAACTCATTTGCTTTTGAGAAACAAAAAAAAAAGACGTTAAGAAAAATAAAAGGGGAATCGGGGCAGCAGCAGGTACAGTCGGGGGTACGGCCCATTGGCCACTTTGCATACTAAACGGCGCACGCCCCACTTTCAACGCATGCCGAAGATGCGTCTCGACTTCGTCGTCGTCGTCGTCGTCGTCGTCCTTCGGGCGCTTTTTCGGCAGTCAGGTGGGAGTGACCATGGTGTTTTTTTTTTTGGTGCGCTACCGAAATCACAAGACAAGCAGAATTCTTCAGCTTTTTTTGCGCTTCAGCAGATTTGCATGCGCCGTTTTCAGTTTTTTTGATTATGCCTTTGAACCACAAGAAACTCATTTAAAATCGATTTATGTAAGGATTAAGATTCAGTTACTGCACGAAATGAAGAATAAGAAAAAAAAACACTCTACTGCCTCACCTTGTGCCCCTGTGGCATGTCCATCAAGTTGGCTGCAAGTTAAGAAATTAGTAAAACTCATTTTTGCATTTTTAGCCTCCGGGCTTAAACTTAATTCGGAAGCACAGCAGGAGGTTCTAAGTAAATAAATGTGCCTACCCGGCCTCCATTCGTTTAATTTGCATTTTATTGCACTGGAGCTGAATGCGGCTAGCCCGAGTCTGGGATCTGTGGACTGGGGTATCTCTCTTTTGGCTGGCACCACAGCCAATTAAGCGTATATTTGCCACGCTTTACAGCTTTTGACTGGTTCTTTCCTTCCTGCTCTTTGGGATGCTTTGCGTTGCTCTACTTTGGCCAGAGCACAGCTAAAAATGATTAAAGGCCTTCCCAGTTCAGACAGTCTTTATTTTTTTTTTATATTAATTTGTGTATTCGCATTGTGTTGGCAGTCTCATCGTAGTAGTAATCCTCGGAAATCGAAAGTGTATGTCGGGCAGCAGGAAATGAGTTGCCAATAGAACAATCATAACGCACCATAGGGGGTGGTTGATCTTCAACAGATCAGAGTTCCACATAAACCTTGTCACAACGTCTACTGATTGGTAGTCTGCACACTTTCCATATCCGGTTGCCAAATTGGTTCAGAATGATATATGTATATATACGATCGTATATATATAATATTAAGCAATAAAGATTACCAAAAAGTCTAAGCGAAAAAATAAATTGTCTGTTTAAAATAATCATGATTAATGTAGAAAAATTAAATGATTAAAAATAGTAGATTACAGATTATATAAATATATATAATCTCTTAATAATATACTAATCTCGAGTCGGACGGCCTTCACAGAGATTTGTTCTTAAACTAAACCAATAATCATTATGATAAAGAACTGTTAATGAGCTACTTGAGAAGATAATTACGATACCTATCTGTCTCTCTCTCTCTCTCTCTCTCTCTCTCTTATGCTCTTCATGTGCATACGTCTCTTAAGGCCAAACTATTGCATTAAGGCCAACTCCATTACCAGACGATATATTAACCAATTCTGTGTAAATGTAATTTGATGTGTTTTGCCGCTGATGTCGATGTTGACCCAATGCCAATGCGAATGCGAAATTGAAATTTATTTCTTTCTCACGTAGTCGCCTCTGCCATTAGCTCAATCAGAGAAACGTTAAATCGAGTGCATCAATTTGACCATTTTGGGCCTCTTTGGACAGCGGCAACGGAGCAACGGAGCAACAGCAGTGAGCACGAATGGCGCCCCATTTGGCAGACCGATTGCAATACCGATACTGATACACCCGTGCAGGGAGTATCGGGTCATTGGACATATGTTTAGAGTCGACCGATGTACATTCCAAACGGTCAGCGATGCACAACAAAATGCTTCGGCTGTCACTCAGCTGGTGAGTGTTTCATGTCGTGGAGGAACCGGAGGAACACTCACATCACATCATCACAGGCAGGCTGACCAAGCTGGCCAAGCTGGCAGGCAGGCAGGCAGTCAGTCAGTCAGTCAGACAGTCAGCCACTCAATAATTCGGCACTACTTCCTTCTACTTCTGACCTGACCGACAGCCGCGAGAAAATTGCAACAATTTTCCATTGTTATTGTTGTTGTTGTTGTGTTCATTGGCAAATTTTACTCCGTTTTGTTTGCAATTAATTGACATTCGCAATCCACAGAATTGCAATCGAGAGTCCCAAAAGCCCGAACCACACTTTCAACTCTTATTTGCCCATGCAAATTATATTGAACTGATTCCCACGACGGTTTTTTTTTTTGGCCAGATGGCTTCGATTTGATTTCCAAACCGTCCTTAGTTCATTTAGCTTGTTGTTGTTCTTTTCGCTTATTGTTGTTGTTGTTGTTGCTATTGTTATTGTTTTTGTTGTTGTTAATGCTGCTGTTGCGTGGAAGGCACGCAAATCATTCATGGAATGTTTGAGGAAGGGCCTCTAGAAATGTTTCACATTCACACTGGGTTTTGGGATTCGGTTTTGCTTCGTTTGGTGCGATGTTTAATCACTTTCGACATGGCCAAATCGTTTTAAAATTGGCAGCTAAAATTACAGTTACAATTTTATTTAGCTTGGCAACTGCTCAATTTTGTTTGCATTTCAACTTAGGAAACAAGAAAAGTATAATAAGTAGAGAGCTGGATAAATGAAAAGATAGAGTAAAAATAAAGTTAGTTTTCTCAGTGATTTTTAGATATGTTGGTAATCAAAATAAATATATTTATGTTTTTTAAAAGTAACCGAAACCATTCTAGTTTCTAGTTTATGAAACGAATAATTGGTTTTTCAAATTTAAATGTAGTTTTTTTTAATGTAATAATATTTATTATCAACGAGACATTGCTTCTAAAATTTGACAAATTGATAAGTTCAGATATATTTTTATTTATAAATTTTTAACAGTTGATTTGTGTTATTTGAAAAATAATTTTTGTCAAATTTGACAAATATTTTCTAATATTTTGCATCTATTGCTGATTAAATTCACATTCGATTCCAGTTCAAGTACTTGTGTTATATTGCTGTCAAATTCGAAAGATATTTTCTAACATATTTTGCATCTATTGCTAAAAGTGATAATAATCACCTTCGATTCCAGTTCAAGTACAGCTCACACTCATATTATTGCCCTCCCACTCTTTCTATGGATAATTCCCTTTGTCCAACTTGGACAACACTCTGCTATTTGCTTAAGATCTTTGTCCATGCGCCAACTCATTTGTTGTTTGCTCACTCGGCTCAAGAACAACGTCAACATAAGACAACAAACACAACAACAACAAACACAATATCTCAAGTATTTGAACCCAAAAAAAAAATGATCAACGGCGCACATCAAAGAGCAAAATTTTAATATTTCCTAATCCATTGTAATTATGATTTCTCCTCCATTGTTTGTCACAAGAAATGTAACCTTCAAAAAAAGCAGCCGGCACAAGGCCTCAATTCTTTTCAATAGATCGTATTACCAAGTGAATATGTCAATTCCTCGCCGCGTTGCACACGAAAAACGATAAGAGATCTGCGTCACAGCTACGAAGGAAAAAAAAATAAAAATTAAAAATCGAACAAAAAAAAACGAGAAAAAAATGTTTTGGGCCAAAAACCCCCAAACACTAATTGTCACGGCTGTGCGTGCCAACCACAGAATCGACTACCAAGACGCCTATTTCAACAGAAAACTGAACTGACAAAAAAATAAAACGAAATAAAAATGATAATTGTAAGCAGAAGTGGAAGAAATAAGGCAGCACCTAATCTTGACGGGAGCGTTAGGGACTGAAACTGGGACGGGGACGGGGACGGGGACTAGGAATGGGACAGGGATTAGTTGTTCCAATCAGCGGCAACGCCTGCGGCTAATGAACAGCGGCTGCTGCTGCTGCTGCTGCCTTTGCCACTGCCGGCTGTTACCGGGAATTGTGAACTGGGAACTGGGAACAAACGCCCCTGGTAATTACTCGTCGTACCAATAAAAAGTCACGCCAAACAATAGCAATAGGCCAGGGCCAAGATCTTCGATAGTCGATCTTATCGCTGCCATAGAATGTGTGTTATGACTTTTACTTTTCTTTGGACTGACCGACATGTGCGACACAACCAAAGCAGATTAATATTTTCGATCGGAAAGATGACAAGCGGCCCAACACAATCAAAATCAAATTATAAGACAGCAATCAGGAAATTTGACATGACAAACCACATATGTCAAGGCACCAATACTTGGATATTCATATAGACTCTATGGCAAAAACAGTTGCCTTCCGAATTTATAGGAGAATAGTACTTATAATGGTCATCAAATCAGATTTGTGATTTTACTATGTTGCAACAAAAAACTAATTACAATTTTAAGATGGACGGAAAACTTTTACTACATTTATTTTTTGCTGAATTAGCACATCAAAATGATTCAATTGAGAAAATGTAAATTTGGATTCAATTTATGTTCATGATAAGTATATAAAGAATTAATATGTAAAAAGTTCATCAAGCTACTAGAACAGTTAAATGATATGACAGCTACGTATATAGATATTATGCATGTCCTAGGGAAATCGAAAAAAACTACGATTTGCATTTGGATTGACTTGGGGGAAAATAAATTAATTCTTAATCAATTATAATATTAACTGACCGAAAAAGGTGTAATTAATTGTTATCATTCTGCAACCACCAAAAATATTTATTTGCAAGGAAACAGAGAATGAAAAGTTGGTAATCTATATCACAATTCATTTTCGTTCCTTAGCCGACTTTTCTGCCTCGACTTGGTCTTTTTCAAATGCCTCTATTCGGCGTTCCAAGACATCCACCTCCCGCCACATGATGAAAGCTACATCCCAAATTGGCGGCGGATCACTATTAATCTGTGTCAAAAGATTCTCGAGACGAATTTTGTCCAGTTTAATAGACATTTTGCGCCTGTTCCATATATTGTTTGTTGGGACCATCCATTCTATCCATTCCATCCGTGTATTCTGTTGCCGACGTTTCTGGCTGAACTTTTGCTTTTGAGTCTCCCCATTTTCAATTCTGCGCTTGCCAACATTTACTCCCAAAAACTCTTTCTTTTGCTGCTGCTGCTGACGCAGGGGAATTTTTGAAATTGTTGATCTGCTTGTTTGAGGAACGATTTTTAGTTCCCCTTTTGGGAGACTTGCTGAAAGCTTAGCCACACGGAATATCCCTGGTGTATCAGCCCGTAAAAGACTGCTTCCATATACATTCTTCCCTCCCAACTTTTGGTTTTGAGTCTTCAAACTTTTATTTGTTTGCTTGCCTGCTCCTACTACCAAGAACTCTTTCGGTTTTTGAACCAAGGGTGGTGTTTTGGGCTTAATTTTTGAGCGAACTGGAATGCGGGTTGATGGAAGATCAGGCACACGAAATGTCCTGGTTCTATTAGCAGTTGTAAGGTTTGGAAGATTAGCATTCTTGTGAGCCAATCGTTTCTTTGGATTCATTATTTCTTTAGTTTGTTGTCTCTACGAATATAAAAATTTTATTTTATTATGAACAACTTTATTTTCAAATAAATATTTTAAATCATTTATTTTTGGTACTTCTCACAGTAGAGACGCAAAAGTGAATAAGAAATTTATTTCCTACGTTTTTATACTTTCAATTGACGAAAGACAGTAAATGCAAAGCCTGCTTGATTATGAATTTTATTTCATAGATTTTTATGGTGAATTCTAATATTTACCGATTTTGAAAATAAATAATTTGTTGTAATTTTATATAATTGTTTTATTGTACTGTTGTTTAATTTTCTGCCTTAAGTATGAATTATTTTTATTATTATTGTTATTTTTTATTATAATATGGCAGTTGTAATATTTCCTAGGATACATATTTTATGCTTAAATCGGTAAAGTTAGCATCATCACTAGCCGAATCGAATTGACCATATCTGTTGTACTATCTAACTGACTGTTTCCTAATTCTTAAGTATTCAAAAATGTAAATAACTTCCAGACAGTTCTTATGTCAAAATATATAGATGAATTCTGGTATAAATCATCAGTTTGTATCAGGTATGTTCGAGCATTTATGGGCAATCGATATAATCGAACTATTTTAAATGTATAATATAAAATGACCTAGGAAAACTTTTGAAACGGATGAATTTTCAAGATTAAAAAACTCGGTCAATGCAATATATTGTCCCGATGTCAATATATGTTTAACACATATTATATATATTAAAATTAAATATTAAAAAAAATTAAATTAAATAAAAATTGCCGTTAATTTGCAACCTGCTTTTCAGAGTTTTACTTGTGTATTTGTGTAATGTTTTGCGACATTTTGTTTGGCCCATGGGCTTCAGTGAAGTTAGTTGTCTCTCAGCTCTTATCCTTGCCCCTCGTTGTTTGCCGTTGTCCCTGTTCGGCTGTTCGGCTGGCCCCTTCTGCCGTTTGTCCCCGTTTGCCGGCCATGTACAACATCAAGTTTTATCGCTGATCGTGATCATGTAATTCCAGCCCACGCATGCGCGCACAGCGTTAAGGAATCAAGTTTAGCGCATTCTTATTGCCGATCTGAATGCGCGCCTTTCCCTGTGACAGATGGTGTAAGGCTGCAAGGCATTCCCGTGCCCAGACCCAGACCCATACCCAGACTCTGGCTCTGACTCTGACTCTGGCTCGAGACTCAGATTCAGAGCCAAGACTGAAGACTCGATACTCGAACGGAGCGGATGACTGGTTTTTGCTAGCCGTACGTTTTACACTAAAAGGAAAAATCTTTAAAATTAGGTAAATACATAAGAATTAAGTATATTTTGTATTTATTTTTATACATAGTTACTAAAAGCACTAAGCAGAAAAAATATATAAATTGCTGCAAGTAAAAATAAATTGTTTAAATAATCTTTAAATTCGAATAGAATTTTAAGCAATTTCTTCAACTCAATGACAAATGTTTTTCTCAGTGTATATGTAAACTGGTACTTGAAATTTGAAATCATGTACCATTTGCCTTGAGACGGGGCAACTAGTCGCATCTTTAACCTGGATGTGGATCTCATCGTCGATCGTGTGTCCCTGACAGAAAGGCACAGGAAATGCGCATTTAAAAGCGCGACTATCGAAATATAACGACTTTGAGAGGAGGGCACACAGAGCGGAAGAGAGAAAGCGAGAGAGCGAAAGAGAGAAAAGAGAGAGGGAGCGAGAGAGGGCGAGGAAGCAGCAGCAGCAGCAGCCAGTAAAGCCATTTAAAGGAAGCTTGTGTCAATATTAAAGGCGCATGGAGTTTACCTTGGAATGTAGTCGCTGCTGCAGTCGATCGCTAATCTTTTGAAGGCGCCGACACCGCAATGATCATCATAAGCGAACGTTTGGGCGCACTAAGCGACATAATTGCTACCGTGGGACGATTGACTGCAGACTGCAGAGCCAACCAACCAAAACCAAAAAGACTCCTTGCTCCTTTCCCCAAAAAAAAAAAAATAAATAAAACTTGTCCAGTTTGCTTGTTTGGCTGAGGTGATCTTGGAGCTGCACTGCTGCTGCTGCTGCTGCTGCGATCATTACGGGATGCGCTCCTAATGCGTTCCAATCAAACACACACGAAACGAGCGTATGACATGTTTGTGCATTATTAATCATGATAATATCTGTATAAATGCATAAATGGCAAAAAAAACTGTGCTTTGCCCCTCGCTGGTTTGCGGCCAAATTGCAATTTAATGCAAAAATAAATTGCACTGCCGACTGCAAACGTGAAACTGAAGTTGAAAAGATGAAGTTGGAATTGTAGTTGGAGTTGGAGTTGGAGTTGGAGTTGGAGCTGACCAACCGGCAGCCGAAGCAAGCAGCTCCCATGATTATTGGTCATTTACTTGAGCCGTTTAGCGCATTAAAATGCACACAACCTCCAAGAATACACACGCACACACACGCACACCCATATATATGCATATGTGTTTATGTATTCATATATGTATGTACATTCCAGCAACTCTGTGTATCTCTGAGCGAGTCCCACAGTCAAAAGCTGTATGCATACAGAAATAATTGACAGTTGAAAACTTGGAACGCAAACTGAAGCTTCAATCCCAAGTTCAAGTCTCAGTCGTGCTCAATTCTGGGCGTTGGATTTGCAGCTGTGACTGTGACGTCGACTCACCACCCTCCTCCTCCATCCAGGCAACTTGCAACTGCAACTGCATCTGCATCTGTGGGGCGTGTGCATTTCCATGACGTGCCAGCAAAATTATTCCAATGAGTTGTAGCTGCAGTTGTAGGGCAAAAGGAAGGGAGAAGGGAGACGCTGTGTGGTTGGGGGTAGCGCCTAAGGCTTAAGAAATCAACGCGTTCGCTAATGGGCATCAGCTAGCAGGTTATTACACTTCTACAAATTATTGTTACTTGTTAATATTTTAATTCGAATCTTACAAGACATTTAGGGAATTTTAGCAACTGCACCATAAGCCAAATTTTGTTTATTTGCTTATAATAATAATAAAATTAAAAAAATAATATGTGTACCCCATAAATAAATAGTCAAATTTAGTAGAAATTAGTTTATTAGATTAAAGCTCATCATTTTTATATTTATGTTTAACTTTTATTTATGCCAATAAGAAGGTAGATGCATAAATTTCAACAGAGCATCTGTAACAATGGGAAAAGGTGGCCAGGGGAGTGGCTAAAAAATATAATTGTCATCCACCTATCAATGCATTAATTAACACACATTCACATTCGATTAGCGATTGATCTTCGAATAAAAATTGTAAACCAACCCAATCGAATAAAACTGCAGATTTGTGAGACTCTCTATCAGTACGAATCTTAATTACTTACTGAGAAGCAGTTAAAGTATACAACTACTTTTATAAAGTATTACAAAAACTAAATGATACACATGTTTACTGTTATGAAGATTAATATTTATAACAATAATAAAATATAATAGTACTTAATACACGTGCTCTTTGCATTAGGCTATTTTTAATTTGACAACAGGGAAGTAAGTTATTTGGTATTCGAAATTTATCATATTCTACGTAATCTGTTTATTTTTAGTATATTTCTATTGCCTTAAGTTTATATTAATTGCTTTATTCTTGTGGAAAATTTAAAAGCACACTTGTTTTGATTTCAAAGAGACATTTGATAAGAACACATAAAATCTATGAGCACATTTCAGCTAAAATAGTTTCAAAGCATAGTCAAATGGAAAAAAGAGATTATCGAAACTATGATTTTATTAACGATATGTTTTTTTTTAATTAATATTATTAGTTAAACTAAAATCTAGAGTCTACACGCACACTCCTTATAGCAACAAGTTGCAATTACATAACTACATTCCCATATGATAGTCATGCCAATTCAACACAAATCTTTTAAGCAAGTCTCTCGCTGCGATCGTCAAGTGCAATCAGGCAAGGCTATCAGCGATTTGTGAGAATTTACCAGCAAGTTCTCGAAAGGTGCAGTCAAACATCAAAATAAAGAGATACCAGCGAATAATTGCCACCAAAATTATTTAAAATAAAACGGAGAAATAAAAAATGATAATCATAGTGAGTTTGAAAAAGTGAAACTCATAAGCAAACTGTAAAAAAAACCAACTGCATAGCTAAGTAAATAATCAAACAACAAATGGCAAATTATGGGCACCGCAGCAACAATAACAACAACAGCAACAACAACAGCCGCAACGATTACTTCTAAAGCAATTGTGAAAGAACACCCACTCAAAAATAAGCGTTTGCCATATTAACAACAACTGCGAGCGCCAATAACCGGTTAGCATTGTGTGCATGTATGTGTAAGTGATCGCGCTCTCTGCTAAGTGTGTGCGTACGCGTGCGTTTGTGTGTGTATGTGTGCTCAAGAGATGACAACACTTAACTCACCACCGCAAGACACAAAACGTGTTTCGTTTGCACCTTTACTGGGCACCTGGTTGTGCTCCGCGTGCTCTTGCTCTCAGCTTGTTCGACCTCTGCTTTTCTCTCGCTCTCGCTGTCTCTCTCTGTATAAATTGATCGCGTGCCTGTTGCGCTCTCGCACTCTCACTCAGCTGGCTTGAGTTTGAGTGCGCTCTGTTAATGCTGCTGCTGCTGCTGCTACTGCGGATGTGTTAGTGAGAGAGAGCCAGTTTTGGTCAGGCGAAAAGGCAACAAGTGAGCGCAGGTCCCAGGTCCGCGCGCCGCTCGCAGAGCAATGGACTTTTAGTTATTCCGTGATCTTTTACCAATATTGTGCAGCGCACACGGCACGTCGGCTGATCGCACAGCAGCAACAGCAGCAAAAAGCAGTTAAATCCGCCCCTGGGTTTTCAATAAAAACAAATTATACATTATAAATACACGCATAAACATATATTTATTCACGGAAGTGCTGAAGCTGGTGTCAAGAACGAAAACACCGCCCAGAAACTGTGCGAATAGATTCTAATTGTGCTTTTCAAGCTTTTAAGACTGACAACTCAACTCAGTGTTTTTGTGACAATAACGCCCACAAAAAAAAAACACGAATAAAACTGTTTCTTTGTGTGGGCCAACAAGCTTTGAAAGTTTTGAAGCGCGTGTTCGACGTCATTTGATCCACTCGCCAGAGGTGTGTAGTTCGGAACCCCCCGCCTCCTCGCTACCCCCCCACACCCCACCACCCTTCTGCCAGTGCTGCCAATTTGGTTTGTTGTTGTTTGAGTTTG
This sequence comes from Drosophila dives, assembly GCA_035042365.1. Lineage (NCBI taxonomy): Eukaryota > Metazoa > Arthropoda > Insecta > Diptera > Drosophilidae > Drosophila > Drosophila dives. The sequence goes on along the minus strand of JAWNLJ010000416.1, from coordinate 587,822 downwards.
GTGTTGTGTGTGTGTGTGTATGTTTGTTGTTTTTTTCCTGTTTGCCGTTTGGAACGTCAAATTCGATTTTTATGACTTTTGAAAGCGTGACTAAGGCGTGATTTATGATGGCGTGTGGTTTTTAATATTCATGTGCAAAGTCAAAAGCCAAAAAGCAGAAACCACGGACAATCCAGCCACAAGACCTGCGTAGGTGCGCCAAACAATAAAAAAAATACAAAAAAAAAAAAAAAAATCGAATCCAGCACATCAACAACAATAACAACAACAACAACAACAGCAGGCGTTGCATCTTTGTGCCCACGGGCGAAGAAGACTCTGCCTCGATATCCTGCTGTGTGTGCGTGGATCAGTGGTTCAGTGCATTTGGCTCTTTTTATGGACGCAGCGAAGCAATTGACTGCCGCTGCGGCAGCTGGCAAGCACGACAACAACAACAGCACCAACAGCAGCAGCAACAACAACAACAATAAGAAGACCAACACCATGCAAACGTTGCCACAGCGAGGCAAGACAACAGCAACAACAACCACAACAGCAACTGCAGCCGACGCTTGCAATAATAAGTCACTTCCAATAGAAGCAACAGCAACAGCCAGCAGCCGAAGCAATCAGAGCAACAGCAACAAGCGGCAAACAGCAATGACAACAACAACAAACGTGGAGCAGCAGCTCAAGTGCAGTCAGCAGAAGACAGAAGCCGAACAGCAATCACCAGCTGCAGTAGCAGCAGCAGCAACCGGCAAATTAGCAACTAACGCAACTGTAACTGCTGCAGCGACAACAGCAACAGTTGCCGCTGCTACCAAATCCAGTGCAGCAGCAATGGCAGCTGCAACAGCAACAGCAGCAGCGGCAACCAATGATCTGGCAGCAGCTGCTGCTGTCGTCCTCTCACTACAGGGCACCATGGTCAGCAGCCTGCAGCAGGCGGCATTGCTGCCGGCAAATTCAGCGGCAGCAGCAGCACTCAATTTACAGGCGCTCGAATCATATTTGGCACTGCAGCGTCTCACTGGCAAATCGGATGTGTTTCGCTTTAGTAGCAACAGCAACAGCAGCAACAACAACAATAACAACAGAAGCAGCAATGGCAACAGCAACAACAGCACGCTTAGCAGCAACAACAGCAACAGCAGCAATAACAGCGATGTGGAGCAGAATGCAACATTGCCAACACTTATTGATTTGGCCAGCATAGAGCTCAAGTCCAGCAGCTCTTCTAGCGCCTCCAGCGTGTGCACCGCCGTTGTCAGTTCACCCAACGCCAGCAGCAGCAACAACACTAGCAGCAACAATACTAATAGCAACAACAATACTAATAGCAACAATAATAGCGGGAGTGGAAGCACATCGAAATGCATTCCACCGCTTCCATCGATAAGTACCGTTAGCGCCGCTGTTGCAGCTGCTGCTGCCGCTGCTGCTGCGGCTGCCAATCAGCAGGCAGCATTGGATTGTGCCACCGCCGCTGAATTGTCCGCCGAATGCGATTTGCCGCTGCTCGACGGCGAGGATGCATTGTCCTTTGAGGCGGGCGACTTGGACAGCAGCTATGGCAGTTTCATCTTCAATCCGAACAACTTTGGCGCGACGGAAACGGACACATCACTGCACTCGCTGCAGGCCACCATGTACCAGGACAAGCTGAGTGTCATCTCTGCTGCTGGAGGTGGTGCTGCTGGTGCAGAGGATGCGGCAATTAGCTCAACAGCAGCGGCAGCTCAGCGCTCCAAGAAGCAGTTCATTTGCAAGTTTTGCAATCGCCAGTTCACCAAGTCCTACAATCTGCTCATCCACGAACGCACCCACACGGATGAGCGTCCCTACTCCTGCGATATATGCGGCAAGGCATTCAGGCGACAGGATCATCTCAGAGATCATAGGTGAGAATTATTTAATGAACCACTTTTAGTTATCTTTCCGGAACATAATTAATATTTATGTTGACGATATTAATCTCTAAAGCTAAAAAAAATATATGGCTAACAATATCTCAGCTGATTTCTAATTGATTAATAAAAAACAATTTTATTTAAAAAATCTAAAACTAATTAAAATTTATATATATTTAATTATATAATATTTAATCGATTAACTTAAAAGTTGATTAAGCTTCAGCCACTTAAATATATGAAAATCCTATTACCATTTTCTTATTCTTATTTGCTTATTTTTTTGCCACAGATACATCCATTCCAAGGAGAAACCCTTCAAGTGCGCCGAATGTGGCAAGGGTTTCTGTCAGTCGCGCACTTTGGCCGTCCACAAGATACTGCATATGGAGGAGTCGCCGCACAAGTGTCCCGTTTGCAATCGATCCTTCAATCAGCGTTCAAATTTAAAGACGCACTTACTCACGCACACGGACATCAAGCCCTACAATTGCTCCTCGTGCGGCAAAGTGTTTCGGCGCAACTGTGATCTGAGGCGTCACAGTCTCACGCACAATCTATCGGCAACTGGTGGCATGGGCGGTGGATTGGCTGATCTATTTGGTGGCAGCACCAGCAACGGTTCCAGCTCCGATCTGGGTGTCTCCATGGTGCTACCCAGTTCAACAGTCGCAGTAGCGCCAACTCCATCGAGCACACGTGACTTGGTTGCCGTTATCGATTGAACCCAGCTCGACTTCCCAACCTCATTCTCCGAAGAAAGGATCCCTTTTAAATCTCATTTGCAGCTCTCAAGAATTCGAATCCCTCCACAAAATGTGTCTGATCTGTGTTGCTTGTACTCGATGCCTTCAAGTTGCTTCCAGCTTACAGCATTTAATTTTAGTTTTAGTTTGTGACTAAATAAACTTAATTAAGCTAATTATATTTCTAGCTGGTAGTACGAAAGTTTGACTTTATTTGGATATACATTTAATACTATAGCTATAAGTAAATTGTGGACTTTTATCGTAGTTTCGAATAAAATAGCTTAATGGAAACTCATTTATTTAAAGTGTTTTATTTTGTATTGTCGGAAATAATATGTGGGAAATTTGAAAATAAACTTGAAAAAATATATTTCAGAAATTTTTAATTAGAGATTGGTGTCTTGTGAAGTATCAATAAAAATATCTAAATATCATTTCATAAACTATTGTATTATTTCTTAAACAGAGTCAACCACTTCTCTCAGTTGGACAATATCGAGAAATGCTTCTCTGTGAATAATTGATAATTTTACAAGAATTAATAAATTTACTTTTAAATTAAACTATTCCGACTTTCACTTATTTTAAATTTATTGATATTGAAATCAAATCGACAAACATTTGGGAAATGTTCTGTGTTGATTTCATTGGAAACCAACATCCTTTTGCTTAATTCCGAAGTATTCTTGAGTGCTTCCTGTTGCGCACCTCTTGTGCATCCCGTTCTGACCCGGTTTCCATGCCATTTACACCCCCCAACCATCAAGTTGTAGTTTCTCACATGTAGTTAACACTATTTAAACACTTGTAGCAAACGAGAAATCAAATATTTGTAGCGATGTTTATCGCTCGAGTGCCAACAAGGGCAATTAATGTACCATTAAGGTGTACATACTCCATCCACAGTCCAAACAAGCCTTTGACAACACCAATGAACAGAGACAACAAGAGCAAAGAGACAAAGAGACAAAGAGACAAAGCGACTTCTCGGCTCGACTTGACTATTTTCCCACCAGAAGTTTCTGGCAGTTGGGACAAATGAACCTTATCGCCTAGCCAAACAATGTTGAACAAGCCAACAAGACACGATTTGTGGAGCAGGCGCTATCATTGTCGTAACGCCCACCCAGGTGATGGAATACCCACATGGCTGAGAGTTGGGTTCCCAGCGCGAGAGGCATTTGCAGAATTGTGGCCAGCTGCCAGCTCGAGTTGCCACAATGTTAACCATCATTTCTTTTATGATCGACAACACAAAAACGTTGCAAGTTCAAAAGCTGTTGCCGACAGCTGTGTTAAAAAAAAAATGTAGTTCCGTCTCTTTCTGGTTCAGTTCGTTGTTGCTGTCTCTTTCGGCGTTTGTCAATAGTTAAACGGATCAATGTGGAGCCGCCTGGAACGACACAAAGTTGTTGCATTTCCTGCGCCAGCTTCAACAAACCAATTACAACGATCAAACAACAATTATGGTACACAGCTCTTGACCAGGCCACCCCCTTGCCCCCATCTCCCTCTTCCCTCTAACCGTTAACTCTTCACTTGCTGTTGGCAACAGTTAAACACGAACTGCGCACGCTGCTCTCTGCAAATATTTACGCGGATATTGTTCTATTCAATGGAACAAGCACGGAACGAGACATGTCCCAGTACCGACAACGTTTTGGGCCATTAGCCAAAGAGCTCAGCAGCGGACAGACTTTAGACTACACTTGAAAAAAAAGGTGTAGTAAACTTTAGAAAACTGATTTTATTATTATTAATTTCAGCTAAGCAATATGCATTTAAATTAATTGACAGTCCCAAGAACATTTCTACAGAACTGGAAAAAATATCAAATATATTTAGAAACGTTAATCGAAAAAAAAAATGTTTACAAAATTTTAAATATATTAACCAATGCAATTTATTAAAAAGAATAACTTTGGCACTGCAAAATGTTTATGAATTCTATATTTTTATATATATTTTTTCGATTGTTTAATTTCTGAAATATTAAATCTAAAAATATGTTTCTTAAAGTTGTTAAATTTTTTTTTATTTTTTATTTATTTTTTATTTTTATTTTATTTATATATTTTTTTTATTTTATATATACATGTTATATTTTTTAAGTGCATCGACGACAGACTCCAGCTGGAATGGCTGCTCTTCCCTCAGCTTGGGTTACAGTTTGAAGCAGCGTCTCTGCGAATTGCCGGCAATTTCACACTTTATGCGCGACGGCTTCATTTCCAGCTTCAACTCCAATTCCAAGTCCGACTCCAACTCCAGCTCCAGCTTCGAGTACCAAAGTACGAGCTGAAGCGGTTCGAGGCGCGTGCGGGCGAGCGGATGTTTAAACATTGAACGCTGGGCCTGGGCCTGGACCAGGCCGTGGCTCGTATATTGATGGGAAAATTATGAAATTCATTGTTTGTGTTTGACAAATAATTATGACAGCAAACGCATTGTCGTCATAAAGCCAGAGAAACAGCTACAGTGAGACTAGGAGTGAGCGCACTAAATTTTCGCTTTGAGGTTTCCGCAACGCCCCATTGACAATGTCCAGAGTGAGTTTTTTTTTGGCCTGGACGTTATTCCACTCTCTCGCAACAGGCTGACTCTAATAAGCCCATCACTAACCAGCAACATCAGCAGCAGCAGCAACAGCAACAGTTCGATCTGCAACAACAACAATGTTGTCTAGTGTTGAGGCGTGGCAAGTATCTTCTTTTTTTTAAGTTTTGGTTTGGTTTTGTTTCTTTGAAGTTGCTCGCAAGAGTTGAAAATATTTTCGTTGTGCTTGTGAAATTTTGTTGCGTTTCCCGGAACCAACGCAAAAAGCGGAACGTTCTTGTTATTGTTGTTGTTGTTGTTGTTTTTGTATTTGTTGTTACTGTTGAGTTTTGGGTGAATGTGAATGTAAATGTCATGAAGCTGGCTTGGCTATATGAACGTCTGGTCTGGGCAGGCCAGTTAGTTGTCGGCACCATTTGCTTTATGATTTGATGTATGTATGTCTGTGCCCGAGGGAGGCCCCACCAACCCCGACAAACCAGTCAAAGCGTCAATAGTGACGGCACCTCAATAGGTAACGAATTCAATGTTTGCACAGCGCTGATGTGAGTACACTCAAAAAAAAAATAAGAAAAAATTTCATGTATTTAAAATTGAGAAAGATCAACAAATAGAATTATTTCACAATAATTTTTGCACATTCAAACGAAATTTGTAGTTTTCAAAATTTGAATTAGGTGTAAAATACGTTAAGTTTTGTCATAAAATGCATTTTTTTTGCTTGGAATTTGTACGTAAATTTTGAAGTAAAATCGGGTTTTCCAATTGAAATGTATTTTTTGCAAGGGGTCCAAATGCGAATAAAAATTTGATCATTTTTGGCCAGGCTATGAAAGTAGACAATTTCGATTCATGGCTAAATTCTACTTTTATTTTGCGTCTTACTTTCTGCTAAGTGTAGGTCAACCAGAGACAGCCGCTGACATTTCCACTCCCCTTGTATCATCCCCAAATACCAACAGCAAAAAAAAAAGACGCAAACTCCAACTCCAACTCCAAGTTGGACTTCAGCTTTGAGGAGTTACTGCGTCAACGTTTGACGAAACGTAAATTATGCGGCGTTCTTGTGCCTAATTAGGTGTCGTATCGTAAACGTTTTTATATATTGGAGGCACACACACCAAGTTGATGGACAGCCAAAGGAAGACGCAATGTGTTTTTGGCCAGGCCAAACGTGTTAGCAACCCGTTCCGGCCACAACAGGAATAGGCGGGAAAAGCTTTAGACATGGCTGTTGCATGCTGTAAAATTGTTTAACAAGGAGTCTATTGGGGGCATTGCAATTATCTGTGAATTAACTGAGCTACAGCCGGATCCAAGGTCAACACAATAATTATCCAAAGAGCACAAAATTATTTTAAGATATTTTCTGATCTGCGATTTCTATTTGATCAGTGTTGCAATTAAATATATTTTATATAAGCCAAACTAACTTAAATTACTTAGTTTTTTTTCTAAAGTAAATTGAATAAAAATTCAGTTAAAATTAAAAAAAACTTTTTTGACAAATTTGACTTTTTTAACTTGATTCTCTAGCTATGCTTGGACATGTAAATGTAAAGTTTAAAACAGAATTGCCAACGCCAATCGCCCATGGAGGAAGGAGAGGCACAAATTTCTGGAACTGGCAGCCAAATAGTCAACTCTGTCAACTCTGGAGAAGAAAAGCTGCCGAAACTCGTGCAAATGAATAGATAGGCCTTGATTACCCAGTGTTTATACAGTGTTCCCTCGGAGAGGTAATTAGATTTTATTGGATGGTGCAGTTTGTGCCGACGGCAAAGCTTGGCCAGGCGTTATGGATGGAAGGTATGCACACTCAAACAAATATAAATATATATATATATAATATATGTGTGTGTTTTTGTAGTACCTTCTAAATATATATATATACCCTTGCCTTGATGCAGCCGACTCGGTTGTTGGGTCGCATTTTTTTTATGACACTCAGGGCGCAAATGTAAACAAATGTGACAAATGTTATACGGTTAAGTATTTCAGGTTGAGATTAGTTTCTACAATATAATTGACAGGCAATGGAGCACCGCATTTTCTTTTTCTCTTTTTGGATAATCACACTCTTTTTCTGTGTGTGTGTGCGTGTGTGTGTGTGCTGCTCGTCAGTATTTGCCCTCGGCTTGTTTGACAAGTTCGCGGCACGTAGCACGGAGCAGTCGCTGGCAACGAGTTGTGTACTACACATAATCATTAAACAGAAAAGAGCAACAGGCCAGATAGTGGAGCAGCTTATCTCCAAAAGAGAGACAGAGCGAGAGACCACCTATATAGATATATATATATATATATATATATGACTTTTGCTGATAACAGCTCAAACGACTAATTGATGTGGCCCTGGCAATGCAGTTCAAATTAAACGAAAATCATTTGCAAGTAGCCACAGTGTAGCCCAGCAGTGACACCACCTCCACCTCCACCTCCACCCACTTCAGAGTTGGCTCGGCGGTAGTCGGCTTGATTAGAGCCAACAAAAAAAAAAAAAACAATCAAACAACAACAACACAAAACTTCAAAGGCGCTTTTGCCGTCAATTTGTCATTAACGTCATAATTTAGTGACAAGATTGCTTTGCACGGATATCGTTCGCTGGGTTGAGCAGTCTGCCCCATTCTCTACCCTCTCTACCCTCTCTCTCTCTATCTCTAGCTCTTTCTCGCTTTCTCTCTAGTATTTATTTGTCAACAAATATAGAGTTATGTGTCTGTCTCTTTGGCCAAGGTGTTGTAATAGCCGTCAACTGTCGGTGTTGTAAATTTCCGTTTAGTTTGCACTCTCTCTCTCTATCTCTCTCTTCCTCTCTCTCTCTCTTGCTTTGTGTTAGCGCAATCTTCAAGTAAAAAATGTCACATTTACGAAATATTATTATTTTTTTTTAATGTTCTTCTTCGTTTTTAGGACTGGTCTACAAACTGAGTTGTGTATTTAAGGATTAGCAATGTGTGGGATTTTTTTTCTACGTTTTTCCATGTGAATATAGTCGGCTTGGTTCTTTAATGCCAGTCGCATATTTGGACAAGTGATTAATGGGCCATTAGTGAAATCTTTTTGGCTATTTGCACATCAACTCATCGACAAACTAAGTGCGAGCATTTCCCTTTTCACTTTTCTGTTAGTTAGGCAGTAAAAATTTGACTAGTTTTTCCAACACTGCAAAATGCTTAAAAAAAAGTAGAACAAATGAATAAAGTCCAAGTTTAAAACAAGATAATATCTCTACTTATTCTTCGATAGTAAAACATGTGTAAAAAATCACAGATTCTTTACATAATATTTACATTAGTAGCTCCACTTCAAAGACAAAGTCAGATTTTCATTTAAGATATGCAAAAATAGGTTGTTTATTTTTTACAGAGATTTAGATAACAGATAAAGCATGGAACACCCCATGAAAATATATCGCCAAAAGCGATAAATGATGAACGATAAACGGCAATCAAAACGAACTTCAAAACATTTAACGCGCTTTGCCCGCCCCAAATGTTGATTTAATTATCACAGCATGGTTGCCATTGTCACAGGGGCAGGGAGGAACAACAAACAGAACTAACCCTGCCACAGCAGCAGGCCCATTAGCAGCAACTGTTTCGCATGTAATCTATACCGGGCCACGCCTATCCGAAATGCTTCAACCACCACCTCTATAAATGATATCATTGCTGTTGTGAAGTATAAACCCCTAAAACCCACTCCAAAACTGGGCACAAATTATGAAGCTAATAAACAACAAAAACAAGCCAAGGACAAGCGACGGCGACGGCGACAGGCAGCAATTTGTGACCCGTTTTTTGGGTGCCGGCTAACGGCAAACCCAGTGTGCTGATAAGCGTGAAATGTATCTATAGTTGCATGTCCTGGGCCACCACTCAAAATGGGCACTTTGTGGGCACCGTTAACTGTCAGCGGCAGCCCGCTTGGCTAACCCGGATATATATATATATATATAAATACTTCTGGTTATATGCATCGCTGATCTTTCGCACACTCAATGGGCTTACATAACCGTAATTGAGTCGACAAAAAAAGGGCCCATCATTCAGTCACTCTCTCTCCCTCTCCCCCCTCTCTCTTTTTGAGTCCTTCCCCCTGTCTCTAGTTGTTGAGTGCATCTGTTGGGTTTTAAGAAGCAGCCATCAGTCTGGAAACTGGGACTACTTTGGTTGGCTTATCGCTCGTCCGCATCGGCTTAGCTGCGCCTCTCTCTCCGAGCGTTTGATTCCGAGTCTATCCATATCTGTATATGTATCTGTATCTGCATCTGTATCTGCATCTGTAGCTGAATGCGCTTTGTTATTAGGTGTCGTAATCGTTGACATAGCTCAACCTAATTAGGCATAAATTGAGCGCCATAATGTCACAACTGTCAGCTTAGTTATGACCAGACCCAAAGCAGCAGCAACTGTGAAAGGAGTAGAATCATGGAAACTGGAACCAAATCAACTGACAAATGAGCATCGACCATGTCACAGTAAATAAATGGAAAAAGAGTTAGCTAAGTGTTTTTGATGGCAATAAAGAATTGAATTCAAACTGTCAAAGACAAGTTTTGAAATAGCCGGCATATAAAATAAAGGGGAAATTTTCAATTGAATGGACAGTTAAAATTCTAATCATTGAATCATATATATATATATATATATGTATAATTTTGGAAAATGTTTGAAGGAAACACGTACTTAAAGAAACTGCTGCTAAAGTCCTTTATTTATTATTTTTTTAATTATGGTAAATAGATTTTATATCCTTTTTTAAGTTGTATTTGATCTTATAATAAATTTTTACGTATTTTGTATTAACTTCAGATTATTTAATTAAAAGCGTATTGCTCAATTTATAGATAGTAAAAAATAAAACCATTTATCAACAAACATATTTTTTTTGTTTAATATCTTCTTTAATAATTTTTTATTTCCTCCTTAAGTTGCATTTGATCTTATATTAAATTTTGACTTATTTTGTATTAACATAAATTTAATAAAAATGTATTGCCCAATTTATAGATAGTAAACAATAAAGCCTTTTCTCAATAAACTAATTTTTTTGTAGTTTAATATCTTCAGTCTTCACTTGTGTCTCGTTATCCAAAAATTCTTTAAAAAATTTAAGACTTCTAAAACTTTTTAAATCTTTATTAGCTCAAAATCCTAAAGCTAAAATATGGCCCCCTAGAAAAAGGTATGACTAAGCGAGTATCCTTTGGTTGTTTATGTCATCGGCTTCCTAAAAAAAAAGATAACTCAACTCCAGGCAATAAGCCAAGTTAACGAAATTAATTTGTTAGGCGCGCGAGAAGCGTGAAAGATGTTGTTGTGGGCTACCTCTATAAGTCGGTGGGCATCAACGCATCTACTAAGCCAGGGCAACACCACTGCTGCTCCTCCTAACTGATTGATGATGCAAACACGCGCCTTCTTTGTACTAATAAATTCTGAGCAAATTCAGACAAATTCAAGGGGCGAACAAAATGAATGAAATTTGTGGTCAAGCGATAAGAGCAAATACCAAAAAGAAAAAAAAAGAAGTGTCGAAAAGAATAATCACTAATGTGTGTATGAGTGTGTGTGTGTGTGTGCGTGTGTGAATGTTTATGGCTCTTCCGGTTGGTCAGTTGGTGGAGATGAAACCAAGCAACTGTTTTGAGTGTTTGCAGCCATCTAGCATAATAATTTTTGTTGCTTCTTTGAATGTAAACAAATTAGAAATCAAAAATTGACCACAGACTGGAGGCACTGGAGAGGATTGGTCTTTTGGGACTGTGTTTATTTAAGGTTGATAACAATGTTGAAACAATAAACATTTTTCTCGCACCATCGAACACACAAATCCACTTAGCCACGCGCTTCATCAGCCAAGAAAGAAAGGCCACCCGAAACGGATCGCGGCCAGCCGGAAAGATGCGACTTGGTAAAGATCGGGGACAACACATCATCAAGTGCGTTGTTATTGTTGTTGTTGCCTTTCCTCTCTCTCTCTTGTGGCTTCATATAACCAACGCGAGAACCGCAATATAAGCAACAGACGGCAATTTATTGATGAGTTTATTGCAACAAGCCCGACTCCAGCTTCAGCTACAGCTTTAGCTCCATCTTCAGCTCCAGTCTGATGATGTCGATGATGTCTATGTCGCCACAGCCATAGCCTTCATATGAGTTGATTCTTTGTGTGCTTTGGGCTCTTTTTTTTTTGGATTTTTTTGGGTGGGGGACAATTTGTAAATTTGGTTTTATGACAACGCGGCGCGCTCCACCACGTAAAATAAAACCGATTGTCTGTTTTGGCTAAAGAAAAAAAGTCACAGAGAGATGAATAAAAAAAAAAAATGCTAATTTAAAAAATTACGAGTTTCGTTCGCTTTTTGGTCACACCTTAAAAATGCTCGAAACGTGGTTCAGTTTCCACACATATCTTTTGGGGATCCACTGTTTTGGCATCTGTCGCCGGCGTATACGGTAGGTACAGCTCTAACTGTAATTTATCGTTAGACAAGACAAGCGGCAAGCTAAAGCTGAGGAGGTAGCTCTATGTGGTTGCTGCTTGCTGCTGCCTCATCCGATATTATAGTATTTATAACGATTATTTACGACATGCCAAAAATTTGTGAATGCTTTGTTTTCGTCTATTTTTTTATATGGTTATAAAAAAAGACACTCAACCACTACAAGAATTATGATTATACATATCTGGGACTTTGGTAGGTGCTATGAATTAGGCTTAAACAGAGATGAGATAGACTCGTTTGCCTGATGAAGTTGTTGCCGTTAAATTTAATATATATAGTCTGGCTCAGCTAGTTGAGTGGAATATTTCAAAAATTATTTAAAATGCGCAATAAATTTTCAATATTTAAAATCATATAATAAAAAATTAAACCGAAACCGGACTGATCTCCAAATATCTTAGTTTATGACATGAATTATTTTCTATTCGTTGTTTTTTTTTAGGAACACAGATTCAACTAAAATATTATACTTTATTAACAATATTTAACATTATTCAAAATATCTCTAAAATAGAATTATTTAGTATTATAAGGAAATAAAAAGGTATATTTAATATTTGTTAGATGCTAAAGATGGAAATTTTAAGGACTAACTTATAAAAAAAAGTGAAATTTAAAATATAAATTTTTGCAATTTACTTACTTTTAAATAATGCTATTTTAATTCCCTTTAAATATTACTGATTAATTTTCAGTAATAAAATCATTAATTTTGGTGCTCGATTTGGACTCAGTAATCAGTAAGCTGTAAGTTAGTAAACTTAAATCTATGTTGAAAGAAATATTAAAAAATAACCCTACTAAAAACATAGCAAAGAATTTACACCACACAGAATCCACTCCATGGATCTGAAGCCTAAGGGTAGTCGAGAAAAATGAAGCCATTATGGAGAACAAACCCATTGGTAAATTTGTACTAGACGTCAAACGTCATAAATTGTTTTCAAATTTGATTTGATGTCGTTTTTAGCATAGTTCCGACTCATGTTGTTATTTTTTTTTTTTTTGAGGGGGTTCAACAATGTTGCGCCATTCATGGAGTTAGGGTCCGAGAGTCAAGACCCCGTCGGATAGGCGGCGCTGACTAGGTGAGTGAGTGTTAAAGGCAAATAATTTTAACTGCAGTGCAAAGCAGTTGTCGGCTTGTTGTTATTGTTGTTATTGTTGTTGTATGTTTTTATTTTTTTTTTGTTTTTTTGTCTTTTGCCGAAAATATGATTTAACTAAATTATTACCTGGAGCACACCTTAAAGTAATACAAAGGCAACGAACAGCAACAACAATAAAGGAAACGCTTAATTTTGCATTGTCTTTGGGCCCAAAAAAAAAAATAAGTAAAAAAAATATAAAAAAAAAAATGAAGCCAAACCGCTCTTAAAATGAATGCATGGGGCGCTTGCTCGAGAGTTAGGCTTCATGGATGCACCTTAAGCAACATCAACTTGAGGCTAAAAACCGAGCGGGATTGAGCGGAGCGACGGCAGGGTAGGGCAGAGCCCAGCATGCCAAACACACACACAAACACACACACACAGTCAGACAGAGAGAGTCACAAGTCGCAGTCATCATCATAGTTTGGGACTTGGGCTTTGGCTCAGCTCGTGGGTGGGTATCATACATTTGAGTAGAACGCCTCTATTCGACGTGCTCATGAGTGAAGTGTGCAGGGGTGGTGAAGTGGGTTGGGGTATGGGGAATGGAAGGGGAAGCTGGGTCGTCGCCGGGTCTTGAAGTTGTGGAGCGAACGCATCAGCATCACAATGTGCCATCAATAAGTGGTAACAGCGTGTGTTGTTGTTGTTGTTGTTGTTGTTGTAGCCAAGTTCGTTCGTGAGCGAACGTCCATCAATGTGGGCACTGTGGTTGTTGTACTTACTGTTGCTGTTGTTGTTGTTGTTGTTGTTGTTGTAGTTGCGACGACGATCATAACTTGAAGTTCAATCGCAATGCCGCGGGCCATTTGCCGAGCCTTAGTGGCAAAGCCAAAGCCCCAAAAGCTGAAGCTGTGGCTTTGGCAAGAAAAAAACACAGCACTGCCCCGATGAGGATGAGGCTATGAGGTACGAGAATCAATCGCCCACGTTTATGAATTGCTGCGGCGCCGCTTCAGTCCAACTCCAACTTGAAGCCGCCACCAGCAACGTGCAACATTTTAGCCAACGTCTGCCTCGCAACCACAAAACGTCGCCACTTGCGCCTCATAAAATCAAAAAAAAAAAAACTGAAAAAAAAACTGAAAAAACGGAGAAAAAAAGCCAAAACCAAAGCCCAAACTAAAATAAGGGCTAGGCACACGCGCCGCCAGAAACTGTGGTAAAGACTTGCGCCGAGGTTTTCCCTTCGACTGCGCCTGCAAAAAAAAAAAGAAGAAAAAAAAAGAAAAATACAAAAAAAAAAACTACTCATGAGTTGCGGCAAGCTTATGGGTTATGCACCCAGCTGCAGACCCAGACCCAGTCCAAGTCCCAAGCCCAATGCACATTTGCCCTGCGCCACCTACGCCGTTTGACTGCGCCATGTGCAGCGTCCATTTGGCGGCATCTTCTTCTTCTACTACTCCATCGCCATCGCCGTTGCATGCGACAAATATTTCAACACAGTCTTCGACGATTCTAATAGACCGATTTGTCAGGGATCAGATTACATGCCAGCTAACGCCCACATCCGGTGCAAACTTGGACTTGGACGCTACGAGATCGAGGCCAGATCTTCACGCTTTCCGTGAATGAAACTCGCTTGGGATCACTTTAGAACATAATTTACTCAAATCAAGATAATACAGGTGTACACCTATTGAAATGCACATTTTAAATGTGGATTTAAAATATTGAAATGCACATTTAAAATGTGGAATTTGCATTATTCTCAAACCAATGAGAATTTTACTAGTTATCTGATCAATTTAATGATAAATCAATTTTTAAATTCTACAAATACAAAATTGACTTAAAGTCATTTTTAAATTTAGCATAGCCATTGCGATAATATCTCTATAATATAATTATATATTTTTTAATTTAACCAAATTCAACCAAAAATATATTTGTTAATTTAAAATATAAATATGTGGATTATTATTAACAAATAGTTTGAGTAAGTGTTCCGCCTCCCCTGGATTTATAATGCATATTTTTTATTTACTATTTAATATGGATTTTGGGTTATAGTTAGTGTTAGGAATTTAAAATAATACTTGACTATAATATATATTTTTTATTTACTATTTAATATGGATTTTTGGGTTTTATTAAGTGGCCTTTAAATAAATACTGGAGTATAATATATATTTTTTTATTTAATATATATACATATGCATTTTTAAAAACAAAATGTTTTTCTTAGTGTTTTTCCTCTAAATTACTAAATACTTGATTATAATATATGTATTTTATTTACTATTTAAATAAATGGATTTTTAAAATTTAAATATTTTAGTAAGTGTTAGGTTTTCACATTAATACTGGGTTCTAACATATAATTTTTAATTACTATTTAAATTTATAGATTTTTAAAAACAAACAATTTTTGTAAGTTTTTCGCCTCAAAATTAATATTGATTTTTAAGTTAGAAAACACACTTTTGGTTAGAATATTTTTCTTAGGTTGAACTTATCGAAATAATATAAATTAATAAAGTCTGTTGATATTGCGTTTTATTGCTATAGTTACGATAAATCAGGCCATGAACTATAACATTGGCTTAAGTCAATTTCTTGCGGAAAATAAACAATTAAGATAAACTGATAATTTGAATTTGCCACCAAATTCCATAAAATATATCGCATAATGTGGGCAGAAAAGATTTCGATGTGGATTTCGATTTTTGCTCAGGCATAGCTATGCGCCCCGCAGACAGCCACTTGCCGCAGATGGTTGGAGATTGGAGCTTGTCGCTCTGTTGCATGCCTCATTGTTTATGGTTAATCTTTATCAATTTAAAGAAATATCTTTGTTTCGACATTTGCACATAAACAGCGTTAAGCTTTGATTTCAGATTTCCACCGAGTCGCATGTGTTCTGTTGGCTGGAGGAGAAGTGGGGTACTGAAGTGAGAGGCAGACACGCCACAGTGGCGTCTCCAACGGAAGCAAAACCACGGGGGGTGGGCGTGGTGGCTGGTCAATAGTCTCGAATTCGGCGCCCAAGCAGGGACACCTTCCTGGCCGATGACGACAAGAAGCACCAAAAAGCACAATTTTAATGAGAATATATATTGTGAGGCAGGCAAATGACAGGCCAAGGGCCAAGGCCCCGAAACATCTCCGAAACACATTGTTCGGCAGCTGAAATAATAATATTCCGTGAATTATGAAATGTAGGAGGGAATCCTTAACGAACAGAACAGCCCCCATACGAGACGACTAACCAAATAACCGAATATCTGAATACATATACGAAAATGTCGTTCACACAGCGTGAAGTGAAGTTGCTGGGATCTCTGGGACTCTGGGCTGACTCTTGGTTTCTCCCCCCCGCTGTTGGGCGATGACTACTACCAGGCAACTACGACTTCTACTACTACTACTGTGTCCCAATCGTGCTCAGCTTTTATATGCTCATCAATAAAAATAAATCAAAGCGCATTTTTAGAATAAAAAAAAAAAGCATAAAAAAATTCAACACACACACAAAAAAATAAACTTAAGGTCATAACATTTTTGTCTTGTGTGGTTTCCACTGATCTCTGACCGAGAGAGGAAGAGTTCGCATTTGGGTATATATATGCATATGGAAATTAAATGATGCTTGGACGGTCACACACTTGGCACTTGGATGAGGCTTGTTATCCTTGGCGCATTCGCAAAAAACAAACATTCATTCACATATGCCAAACATCGCTACCGGATTAAGGTATATATATAAATATATATATGTAGATGTATGTGTGTGTGTAGGTTTATTATATGATGCCAACTGTGACAGTGACTGAGTCCCAGACTCTGATTCCGACTACGACTCCGACTCCGACTCACTGTTGAGTTGATCATCGTCATCAACAGGGGAGGCGGCGATCTGTTGGCAAGGGGCAAGGGGGCAGCAGCAGCTTAGCTCACACACCACTTGGCACTCTCGGGTGTCTTGTTAACATATCAACATCATGTCGCACTCGCACAACAACTGCCCACAGTTATGCGTTTTGGCTTTGGGTTCCGTCTTTGAGTTTAGGTATCTCTATCTTTCTCCCTCTCTTTGTCTCGCTCTCACTCGCTCTCTGTGGGCACGTCGCCTTTTTACGATTATTATTATTTTTTACCGCTGTGGCATTTTAACGCCACAATCCACAAGGCGCCTGCCTGCTGCTGGCCTGCTTGGCCTGGCCTGCCTGCCAGTTTACTTTTTGGCCTTATGGGGAATACAGCTAATTGGGAATTATTTTTATGCATGAATTGTGTGAAGAAATTGGTAATCATTTGCTTGGCGACTGTTTTTCTCTTCTTCTCCTTTGCCGCCTGCTGCTGCCTTAATGCCTTCAAAGCGATTCCTTCCATTGAGAATTGGCGAAAGTCGCAGTATTAGCTGCTGCTCAGTTTGGCAATGGATTATCTCCATGTCTTTTATCTAAATATTTATATTAAAAAAAAAAAACATAAGAGAAATAATTAAATTTTTTAATATATAAATTTGAGCTGAGTGTTTCACGAGCAAAGTCTAAGATTTGAAGCAGAATAAAATATGGTCTGATTTAATTGCAATAATTATGATTATTTTTTTATATTTTGAATATCAATTATATTGCTAAAATTGGTTATAAAATATTAAGTTAATAATTTATTAATTTGAAATCACAATTTTGCTGTCAATTGAGTTATAAATATTTTTGATAGTTTGATAGTTTAAGATTTAAGATTTTCAGTCTAAGATTTAAAGCATAGAAAATGTTCTGATTTGATTGCAATTATTATAATTTATTATTATTAATTATTAAATCATTTTCTGTATTTTTAAAAAAGCATTTAAATTGTTATAATTTATTATAAAATATAAAGTTAATAATTTATTAATTTGAAATGACAATTTTGCTGTAAATTGAATTATTATTATTTAAGTTTGATTGTTATTTAAGAGTTTCCTGATTCCAGGAGCAAAGTCTAAGAATTAAAGCATAGAAAATGTTCTGATTTGATTGCAATAATTATTTTTTTTTGTATGTTTTAAATATCAATTAAATTGTAAATATTTATTATAAAATATTGAGTTAATAATATATTATTTTTAAATCACAATTTTGCTGTCAATTGAGTTAGGAATATTTGAGTTTGATTTTCCAACTCTTCTTGTGTTATTCTCATTTCTAAATACCTCTTTGTCAAAGGCAAAAAAAAGTTCACATATCCATCAAGATGATCATTAGTCATCCGCAATGGCTGCCCTCATCAGTGGCCAGTATCCGCTTCCGCGAACCCAACCACAATTCTCACACAACGCTAAACCACAAAAAAAAAAAAAAAATGAAGAGAAAAAATCACCGGAACTACGATCTATTCGAAATTCAATAAGCTTGAACCGCAGACATTGTTGTAAAGCAGCAGATTAACATTTCGCATTAGCGGTGCAGTCAGAGCCGGAGTCGAAGAGGGAGTCGGAGACGGAGACGGAGTCGAAGTCGGAGCAAGAGTCAAAGCCTAAGCAACACAATGGCAATGAATATAAAAGGTGACAAAGTCCCAGAGCCAGGGCCAATGTCAATTGCGTGATGCGTGGGATTGCAACTGGCTGGGAAACTGGGGGAAAAACTCAGCGATTACATTGAGCCATTAAGACAAATGGCCAAGCATTCAAGCCAAAGGAAAGCAAATGGCAAAAGGCAAACAAAAAAAAGAAAAGAAGAAAACAAAACAAAGCAAAGCAAAGCAAAGTAAAGCAAAGCTTCAGCAGCTAGCTGACAAATGAGGCAGGCAGCTGGCTAAGAGGCAGAGAGGCAGAGACAGAGGCAGAGGCAGAGTCACAGTCACCGATGTGCAGACAATGTGTTGACACGCTTTTGGCCCAGGCTGCAGGCACAGACACACACAGATACACAGCTAGTGTATCTCACGGATACAAATTCCAATTTGTCAACCCGAACAAATAGCAATCGTACGTGAGCCAAGCAGAAAAAAACAAAGCGCGTACGTGAATTGGGTGACACTGTTGATACACTGGATGTTAATGCTAATGATCACGATCATAATGATGATGATGATAATTATATAATGCTGCTGTTGTTGTTATTTTTATCTATTGATCTGGCATTTTGTCTAGCTGAAAATCTAGCATCTTTGGCCTGCGACACATCGCTTTGATTTCAATCTTGATCTTGATATACAGTTCGGCGCCTCTTTGATGGCATTGGCCAGCAACAACAAATAAATTCCTTGCTGGCCAAGAGCTCTACAAGACACCACAAAAAAAAACACCACCATCATCACCATCACCAGCACCACCGACCTCAATGTGCGCTGAATTGTGTAAACAAGCTGACTCCAAACATACCCAACATCATCAATTTCAAACCGTGCAACTGCCTCTGTCTGCCCCTTTGTACCCCCTACCCCCTCCCCAAACCCCAACCATCTCTCATTCAGTCTGTCTTATTGGAAATTATCATAGCAGAGCATCTGAGTTATGCCCTATGCCAACGTTGCGACTTCTTCGTTGTTGTCCTGCCGATAATCAGACGCGCTTGGTGGCTCCTGGCCAGCTCCAGCTTCAGCTCCAGCAAAAAAGGCTCCAAAGTTCCATTTTCTGTTCCCCCCGCGGCGGCAAGCGCAGTTGGAATATTTCAAGCGAAAATCGCCCCGGATTCGAATCGCGCGGTATCGATTGACTCCTCCAACGTCCCAGAACTCCCCCCGCCCCGCCCCGTCTCTGTTACCATCACAGCCGAATGGCTGCCTTGTGCCTTATAAGCTGCATATGTGCTGCGGCCTTTCAACAAATTGACTCGACGATAATTGAAACTGACATGTGACTAATCTGCACAGAGTCCCCTTTAACAGCACCAACTGCTCCAAACTGAGCACTGAGCATTATTTAAACTGGTTGCCACCAAGCCACCTCTCCTACCCAGGCCACTCCCCTTCCCTTCTCGGCTCCACAGCTTTCATGGGTGACAATCGGGCACTGTACTTTGCGCCATAAATTTCGACTGTTTCTCAAGTGGCCGGCCGGCTACTTTGTTGTACAATATATACTTATATTCATATATATATATTTATATATTTGTGTGTGTGGTACATGGTCTTGGTCTTGCCTAACATGCGGGTTCGACGAGCCAGGGAATTGTGTGCTCCGTGTGGGTGGCTAGCTGGCGGTGATCGGCGTTATAGAAAACGTTACTTTTGATTATTATTTATGCGACATGATGAAGCCCAACCGATCGATGGCAATGCGTGCCTTGCCCACAAATATTGTGACAACAACAACAACAACAACAATAATAACAGCAACAACACAACCTATGCCAAAATGATGGAGCCATGATTATGTATTACTTGACCAGATGTGGGTGGTAATAGAGAGGTGAAAGTGATAGTTATCACTTAGGGAAAAGAAAAGAAAAGAAAAAAAAAATAAAAGAAAAAGAGAGACAAAAACAGAGAAGGAGAAGGAGAAAAGAAGCCAAACCTAGAATTTTGGTAAGCCACTTTACATGTTTCTTTCAATTTTTAAGACTTTAAAAACCAAATTTCTTTCTTTTCGCCACGTATTAATTTGAATTTAAAAAAATCGCCGCTGGGCAACCCCAACATAATATATAGTCTCGGTTTTTATCAGTTTTCGCTAAAATTTGCCATTCCCCAAATCTTTATTTAATCATATTTCAAATAGCAGTCATATTTGTGTGCCAACTGCAAATAAAAATATAGCAAATAAAAAAAACAACATTTTTGGTCTTTTAGTCGATTAGAAGATTTCGTGCATTTAATTTATTTCTTACACTTTTTGAATAACAGGTTAAAAATTTTGTATGACAGAAAAATTTGTTTGTCAATTGGTTAAGTATAATCTAAGCATTATCCATTAAATTAAATTTATATATATTCACCTATAACTTTCAGGAATTATTTTTCATACTTTTATCTCATATATACACCTTATTTCCCACATTTTAAATGACCAGTCGATGCACACGGAATTTTTCGTAGAAATTTCAATTCCAGTAGTTTGAACTTGTGCCGATAAACCAATAAATAATAAAGAAATTTAGATTCAATATATGCCGCTCACAATGATAAGGATTTAAGTTCGCTTGTGGGCGATATCTGGAGCGATATCTGTTCGATAACACGTCACAAACATGGCACACTTTCCGAAAAACAACGATGACTTTGACAATCTCTGATTGATAATATTGATAATAGGCACTTTATTAGCAATACCCAACTACAAGCTGAATAGAAGAAACAGTCGCATCAAGATCGAATTTATTTAAAAAAAACTTAGTGTAAATGAGGTAAAAGAGTATACTTGATTTGATTAATTATTATCAAACAGGCTTTCCACTTATATGACTACAACTCCTCAATAAAATTAAAAATTTAGAAGGCAGATGACCTCCTTCAAAGATCAGGAGTTCTCTTGTGGTTTTTGAAATTGTATCATATTTGACAAACTTAGTTTTATATTTATAATTTTGACAAGGAAATCGATGCGGAATTGCGCGTTCACATTTAAGCGGAGTTTTAATCTAGATTTGATGTGATTTCAAAAAGTTATAATTTTTCTAACCTTGATCAATAGGTCTTAAAGGTTTTTGAAAATTTTTTCACTTTCGCCGAAGTTATACCAATTAAAATTGTTAACTATTTGGAGTATAACTTTAACGTGAAAATCAATCCAGAATATTGTCTCCAAATATGAAAGTTGATTTAGTAGAGATCAAAGCACAGCTTTTGGCAATTTGATAAAGTTTGAGAAAACTGCGGATCTAGATTGTTTTCACTTGTCCCTAAAGCATTTATTGGGTATATTTAGACTCTAAGACCGAATTGGGGATTGGGAGGTTAGACAGGCGCTGCAGACGACCTTTAAAAATGGGTATAATAAATACCAGGCCAAGCCCACATTTGATTTGCTAGATATAGACAAGATATACGCTAGAATAAATAAATTGAAAAAATACTTAAATTATGATTTTTTCTAAGGCCAAACCCAACTACCTTTTATCCGCTTTTTATCAGTTTTCAGAGTATTCGACATTCGGTTAGATTTGATTACTGCAACGCTTTCGCATATTTTTTTTTGTTGTTTGTTTTGATAGCATCGAGCGCCATAAATTCAAAACGCTGCATCGAGACAAATTTTGAAAATACTTTTACTCTTTTTGTTTTTGGCTTTATTTTATTGGTAAAGGAACGCCACCATAAAGATAAACTCTAACATGCTTTATACATCATTAAACATTCCTGCACAGCCGCCAGCCAGTTAGCCAATTTCGGTTTTTATTGGTGCCTCAGACGCAGGCTCCCCACTCCTTCGCCGCCCCTCCCACCCAAAATGGAGTGAGCTGGAATGAGCTGGAATGAGTTGAAATGAGCTGAAATGAGATGGGCTGCTGATCCTCGGCTAGGGGACGAGGCGAGCTTTCGGTGATTTATATTTGACAGATTTGCGGTATTTGATTCTGATTCGAGTTCGGGTCCAGGGTTCGGGTTCTGGTTCGGATTTGGGTTCAAGTTTGTGTACGTTATTTGGTGGGGTTCGTGGTGCATGCGGTTTTTATATGCACCCACTTTTATCGGTTAAGTGGCATGCCACAGTTTCACGATACTCGATAAATGTCAGCGATATTTAATTAAGTCTGGTTGGCATTGGAAAGGCGCTCAAAGAAATAATTATATAACTGATCTGATCAGATACCCGACGCACCAGCAATGCAGGGTATATGTTCTCTGTGTCTGTTATTAAAATTTTATTCTTTTCTGTAAAATAATAAGTAAAATAAATAAATATTAATAGTTGAATCTAAATCATTTTTCCAATACCTTTCAAATTATTGAAAAATATGTCTTAACTATATATATTTTCAGATATATATAACCATTATCTATAAAATACACTGCTTTAAAGTGAATCCGTAGAAATGCACACTAAAACGAATTTTACTAAAATTTGAATGTGACTTGATTTTAGGATGACCAAGAATACTATGATTAACCCCATCAATTGAGAGCCATTTAGCGAAAAATACAAATTAAAGTTTTGTGATCACATTCCATTCGCGCTGACTCAACGCCAATTAACCACGTAATTTACAACATTGGGTCCATGCCACAAAACCCAAATGAAGAGTATCTGAAAAATCTGGGCTACCGCTGCACGCGCCATAAATATGTGTTAAGTAGGGGCAACCGCATAACTTATATCGAAAACTTGTGCTCATAACAATTTAATTTTGCTTTTGTTTCAACTGAGAAACTGTGGAAACGAGCCACGAATGGATCGAGGCTTATCCCCCTCAAAAGATTGTCGCGTGTCCAAGACAAGGCGAATTGAGGATCGAACAACGAGCTCAAAAAAAAAAAAAATACAACAACAAGAGCAACATCAACGACAACATTGTGGACAGACAAGACGTCGCAAAACTCAGACAAGAGCACTGCTAATGGGAATACTATGTAAACGGATGTTTTAATGTCCAAAAAGTAAACTGCGAAAATGCGCAACAACTTAAAAATCGCTTCACACTCAACTCGCTCGTTTTTGGCCTGCGATGCGATGCGATGCGATTCGATCGAACGCCCAACAACAAGAAAGTGTACATTATAAACACCTACGAGTATGTTGTTGTATTGACCATGTTGTTGTTGTTGTTACTGTTGTTGTTGTTATGGCAAGATACACAAGTTTCGATATGCCGCCACCATTGAAAATGCGTACAAATTGCCCAGGAAAGTGGTGACAAGCTCGCAAGCTGTAAACCATCAAAAACCAACAACAACAACAACAAAATTGAAACAAAGTAAATGGATGAATGAAGTTCGAAGTGTGATCAGTGTGATCGATATATGAGCTGAAGAAAACAATGCCATAAATTAATCGATACTTTGAAACAAAGCTTGTGGTCATAACAAAAAAAAAAGCTGCAATTGGGAGGCGTACAATAACAGTGAAAAGAACACCAAAAACATATTAAAATGTTTGGATCAATAATTGGAGAAATCTTACTGAATTCCATGATATCTAAGAAACTTTCTAGAGCAGCACAGAAGTTTTATCAAACTCAAACAAGGTCAAAAAAATATTAGATTTTTTAATTAATTTCTCTACCAACTTTAAAATTGAGTCGCTGATTTAAAAAAAATGAACATTCCCAAAATAACTACTTCAATCCGAAAATCCTTCACAGCAATCTATAATCTAGTGTAAACCCTTTTCGATCTGCACACATACCCGTTTTATGTAGCGCAGTGTAGATTGTATGCAAATTCAAAATGATCACCTTCATCACCATTAAAGACAACAGGGGCAGCCAAAATGTCGTCCTACAAATTAACAAAAATTCCAACAATTTTTGCCTGCTCCATTCGACATGCCTCCTTAACCTCTTTCCATGTGTGTGCGTGTGTGTAAGCTCGAAAGATTTCTGCCACGTTGATTCAATCATTTTGGGCTGCTATTAACAATGAGCTATCTCGCTATCTCGCTCTCTCCCACACGCATCATGCGTCTTCCCTGTCTCACGCACTTTGAGCAAAACTTTAAGTTTAAAAAGGTTTCGGCTAGATAAATATTTGCATGAGCTACAAGACTATTTCTTCTTTGTGATTTATATGGAGTAATTTTGAATTACGTTTTGAGAGAGACATATTACTTTGTAATTTAAATTAAAGAATATTAATTATTACTATTTTATATAATATTAATTATATTTATTTTTAAGTAATATTTATGCACCTGATAAAGAAAATTAAAACGACCTTAATAAACTAATTTTAAGTACTATCTGAATTCGTTTTAAATATTTAATTGCGTAATGTGCGAGAATATTTCTCATATAAATTAAATTAAAATTACTTTTCTTTTTTTCTTTGAAAATTAAATAAATCTTAAAGTTTGTTATAATATTTCAACACGTTTTAAATATTTATATTAATATTAATAAATTTATTTAGTTATGTTTATTCCTACCTAAATTAATAATCAAACTTAAACAGACATTTTTATATAATTCGAAAAGTACGTCTTCCATAATTTTCCACCATAGCTGTCAAAGCTCATCCAAGAACTAAATTAATCGATAATATTACACAATGTTTGCATAATGCAACTAAAACACAACTCACGAAGGAGCCAAGCAAACAACGAACCAAATGAGCCGAACCAACTGAAACGAACCAAGGAACTATCGAATGAACGAACAAGCGAACAGCAAACAGGGAAGCAAAATGGAGCTGCATATCTGGAGTGTGTGTGTCAGAGTGTGTGTGCGTGTGTGTGCGTGGATTGTTGTCTGGGCCCGCGCCCATTCATGTCATCAAGCGTGGTAAAACATGCAACGTGCCATTAGCCCGACGGGCGGATCGACATAAAGACGGACACAACTGACCGACAGAGTGACCAGCCAGCCGTCCAGCCAGCCAACCAACCAACCAACCAACCAAGCAACTGGAACGCCTGGCAAAATCGAATTCCTTGTTAGATGCATTCCGACAAGTTGTTTCCTGACACCTCTGGAAAATACACTCATAAGCAGCGCGCTGCCTTTGCTTTCTAGGTGTTGCCAGCGATTTTACGACAACGAACCGAATGTGGACGTAAATGTGGATGTGGATATGGATGTGGATGTGGCTGTAGCTGTGGATATGGCTGGGGCCTGTGGACGAGAAGCTGGCGATAGCTTGACAAGAGTTTATGAAACGAGCCACAGCCGCTGACTCTTTTTTATACGCGTTTTTTTACCCCTTTTTATATGGGCGACAAGAGTTGACAAGCAGGCGAAACGGGCTGTGGGGGGATGGGGCAAAACGGAGGGGGCCGGTTAGTGAATCACTATGCGAGCTGCGGCTACTCTTCAGTTTAATGTTAAAGATTTTTGTTGTTGTTGTTGTTGTTGTTGCGGTTGCTGTTGCTGTTGTCGTTGGAAACTGTTGAATTAATTATGAAACTTAAGCGCTGCGCCTGGGATTTTGCAATTTATTTTAATCGCACATTGCTAGGCACATTTATAATCGATTAGATCGGGATGCCTCAGCTTATGCAACACAGTTCTCCTCCTCTTCATCCCCCCTTCTCTTACGCCTTCTCTCACTCTTTGTCACTCTCACTGTATGGGGTCTCTCCGTTTGAAATGTGTGTCAATTGGCATCGTTAATTCTCCAAGCTGAGTGGCCATTTGTTGGCTTTATGTTAATTTCCCGTTAAGTTAGTCAATTGGCCAGCTTAGTCAGCTGCCGTCTTAGTCAGAGCTAAAGAGAATCCGTTGTCGCCTGCTGATCACATTTTAATTGCAGCCTTTGGTAGCATTATCAGATCATCCGTCTGACAACAAGCTACCGTCTGTCGGGCCTGGGAACGGCTCTTATTGGAATGACTGCTCCGACTGCCCCGCCTGCCTGCCAGCCTGCTTAATTAGCAATTGATTTGTCCATTTAAATATGGAAATTTTCATAAAGCGGCATGACTAATCGTATTCCATTTTAAATGGGTCAAATGTAGCTGCTGTTTTGTTAGCCACAAAAAACAAAAGACCGCTCAAAAAAACCCAAATATTATAAATATATTTCTAACCGATTATACTTCGTTGCTATAGATATGAGCCATATAGTGTGGATAAGCACTATTTAATCTAGATAATAATGAAATATTATTAGACACATACAATCGATTAATAAGTGATAGATGATTAAATTGATAACACATTAATATGATAAACGTTGAATTACATTGATTAAAAATCGATAATCATTTATTTATATTAGTTTACTTAGTTATTAATTGTGTAATTAAAGTGTTTTTAGTTTTTGATGTTATTGCTTTATTAAATTTAATTTAATTAAAAATCGATAATCATTTATTTATATTCGTTTACTTATTTATTAATCTTGTAATTAAAGTGATTTTAGTTTTTGTTTCTACTTTCGCTGATTAAATGCATTTATTAAGTTTAATTTAATTAAAAATCGATAGTCATTTATTTATTTTAGTTTACTTAGTTATTAATCCTGTAATTAAAGTGTTTTTGGTTATTATTTTTACTTTCGCTGATTAAATGCATTTATTTAAATTTAATTTAATTAAATATCGATAGTTATTTATTTATATTAGTTGACTTAGTTTTTATTCGTGTAATTAAAGTGTTTTTGGTTATTGTTTTTACTTTGCATTTGCATTAAATGCAGTTATAAAATTTAATTATTAGACTAGTAATTGGAATTTGGTTAATACTTGATATTTTTATAATCTAACAAGTAAACATTTTATTTAAATTCAGTGCACATACCACAAATCAGATTTAATTTGTTAGAGTAGCATTTTCAAATCTTTCACATAATTTTTCAGTTTGACAATTAAATATTTGATTTCAAACGTGAGTTTTTTAAAGTCTGCTTTATAAATCGTTCTCATCACTCTATCAATAAAGCAATTGAAAAGCTTTTCAGTTCTCACCCATTGCTCAGACGCATTTTGACTTGGCATAGATTCAGTTCCAGAACCTATCCCAGTTGCCCAGCTAATTAATAATAGAGCTGACCAAAATAATGATAACACTTGCCACCGCGCATAGCTCTAACAATTTTGCTGCTGCTGTTGCTGCTGCTGCTGCTGCTGGTTGCTGTTGCAGTTGTTGTTGTTGTTGTTGTTGTTGATTTTGATCCACCCAAAACACATTTAATCATAACTTTGTTGTGGACGAGTGTGTCTGTGTCTGTGTCTGTTTCGTTGCTGTGTGGCACTGTGTGTGCGGAGTTGTGTGTCCGATTCCCAGAAATCAATCAGACAGCAGGCGGCAACGGCGGCAGAGTCCGCGCTTTCGGTAGCTTAGCGAACGGTTAGTCGTTGGAACGGTTTACCCCTGGTCCCTGTCCGAGTCATAAGTTGTCTGCTGGCATTTTTTTGGGGCGCTGCCTGAATAAACGCATAAATCCGAAAGCCACAAATTGTAACATTGGCTGTAATAAATGCCGCGATACGCCCACCATTTGCTCAGGAACAGCGGCAACAGCAGCAGAAGCGGCGGCAGACGACGCTAATCGAGAGCGCAAGCGTACCCCTGGGCTCGCTTACCCTTACCCCATATACAGTTTTGGAATTTCGAGAGCAGTTGTTGTTGTTGTGCTGTTGCTTTTCATTTTCATTTTAGCCCTGAGCCTTTGAAAATTCACACGGCCTAACACACAAAATAAACAAAATGTTGTAGCAGGACCATCCATACCCGATATACCCGATGATGATGATGATGCTCCAGACCATATTGTCTTAATGTGCAGCTTGCCACACCCCCACTACACGGCCCTCTGCCCACCCCGCACGAGGGATGCACGTATTTGTTGCCCCGTTGCCCCAATTAGCTCGATTTGCTTCTGATACGCGCGTCGTAGACGAACAGTGGAGGTGGAGAATGGAGTTGGAGTTGGATGTTGGATGTGGATGGCAGACGCTGTTGCCTGACCCTGGCAAAGGGTTCAGCATTGGTGTACGCTACTCTCCACACATACATATATTTCTCGACCTTTTGACAATTTAATAATAGGCTGCACTCGCACTGACCAAATGACGGACTCTGACTTTGACTCCGACTTGGACTCGGACTTGGATTCTCACTCTGACTCTGACTGTGGACTCAACAATGCGCCCACCACATTTCGTAGAAATGAACAGTTTTGAGTGTGTGTGTTTGTGTGTGTGTCGGAGAGACTTAGGTCTCTCCTGGTAGCATCGTCAGTTTTGGATGGGCGTTAAAATTGGGCTGATCACGTTCCTGCATGCCGTTCACTTAGGTAGCCCGTTTATCTGCATTGTAATCCGACTTTTCAATCCCACAGTTTTTCAGTCGTTTTTTATTTGGTGTTTTATTTTTTTTTTTTTTTTTGGTTTTGAGTTTCAGTTATCTGACATCGCATAGATGGAATCCCTTTTTTTTTGTTGGACTTTCTATGGCTCTTGATTTTGATAAACGCTGCTAAATTGTGGCAAATTAAATTATTAAACAACATTTTGTGTTCGCCTTTTGTGCTCTGCTCTCTGTCTGTTTTTGGGGCGACGCAAATTGTTGCAAATTATCTTTGGCCTTGTCCAGATTTGGTAATGCTCTCCACTCTCGTCTCTTAAATCGGTTGTGGGCGCAGTTTCAGTTCAGTTTCAGTTCAGTTCAGTTATTTTCGATCTAAGCCTATAGTTATTTTAATGTGTGGTCGTAGCTGTAAACCAATCATTAACAACTGCCACATTTTGGCTAACTACTTGGCAAAAAGCATCAAAGTTAGTTCGCAGAATTTTTAAGAACAAAGAATTTTGTAAAATAGTTTAAAATGTTTTTGAGTTAGAACTACAAAAGAAGACTTTTGATTTAATATTGTTTTTGGACATATTTATAAGAATTTAATTATTTTTGCTTGCGACTGATTTATCTTAGATATATAAAATTTAATATTCATTTATATATTTACTTAATGTGCACTTTGATATATATTTAATGTTAAAAGAAAACTAAATTAAATTAAATATTAAAATTAATTAAATAATACTAAAACATATCATTATTAAGTAAATACCAAAGATTACTTTTCTTTGATAAGCTTGTTAAAATAACTATTTCAAATTTGTTGCCTGAATCAGTGTCTAGGCCAGTTCTAATAGCTGACTTTCCCAAAGAGTCAGTTAAACTTTCCAGTTGATTACAAGTCGTCAACTTACTTTCGCCACATTTCACGCAAGAAATGCCTTGGCCAGTGATTCACTTAGTACCCCAAAAAAAATACCCAAAAAAAAAAAGAAAAAGAGAAGAAAAACCAGTTAACGCTTTGCGTGGCGTCCCCCCGTGGCTGACAAATTTGCTGACAAATTCAAGGCAGCAAGATCAGCAAAACTGCCAGCCATCAATCAAACCATTAAAAAGAATGCACCGCAAAGTGAGTCAAAAAACGCAAAAAATAAAAAACAGCAGAGGAAAAAAAGGAACGCCACCTACAAGCCTCGAGAGGGAGCAGCAGGCTCAAAAGGGAGTCAAGGAGTCGGAGGGGCTGCCAAGCTGGAAGCAGAAGGGACTGTCGACTGTCGTCTGGGCAAAATTATCAGCAAACATGTTGATTGTTATTGATCAGCGCTGTTGATTAAAACGACAGAGTCAGAGAGACTCGGCCGGGCAGCGGTATTTGGGTTCAGGTTCAGGTTGAGGTACGGCGGGTTTGCGGATTGGGTATTGGAGATCGGGCATCGGAATCGGGATCGCTGACATCGGATATGCATGGCCTGGGTGGCCATCAAAGCGACACTATGTCGCCTGTCAAAATTCTTAATCAAATACGCGGCGGAATGTCATCATTATGCAAAGAGCCTCTGGCTTAGCCTCTGCTACCCCCCAATACCCAACTCCCCCTCTCCTTTCCTACCGCTCATTTCTTTCGCCCGGAGCTTAACATGCAAGGCTTGCCGCCCAGACATTTACAATTTACACGGTTGTGCGCGGGGTTGGTGGGCGGGCGGGACGGGCTGGTAAGGTAGTTTGCAACATAACATGCCTAGAGTCTGTGCCTTCAAGGCCCGTTGACAGACGGCCAACAACATTTGCGCCACATTTGCTTCACACGCGGCCGTCGCCAAAGTCTCTCTGACATTTTAATCGCATTTGCTAAAACTCAGTGAACAATTCGCCACAAGACGGCAACTGAGGAAAACAAGCAAGAAAACCACAATTTCCACACTACGAATCAGCTAATACACTTCTTAAAAAATACTTAACTTATATAGGTTAAACAAGTTAAGATACAAGTTAAATTTATAACAACCTAAACAAAAACATTTATTTTTATTTATTTTAATTTCTTTCTTTCTTTTAGAAACCAGTTTTTTGTATTATAAATATTTGATTTATTTTGTGAGCAGTTAAGCTACATTTAAATGTATTTAATTCAGTTTGTTCAGATTTAAATAAAAAATAAATTGCATGACTAATACTCATTTTTTAATTTTCTTATTTGAGTGTGCTTTTTATGTGTTTAGCTAATTTTTGAAAGTGCTTCAACTTGCTCAAAGCTGAATTGATTAATTAAATGTCTCCAATTAACTTCGACTGGTTTGCAAGATTTAAGTTTAGCTGTTGATATATTAATTATACGGCAATAAATCAATTCAATAGTAAAACATTCAACCATATAAAGATGCTAACAAAATAAATATATAAATGAAAGAAATATTATAAATCAGCTTTAATAGTATAATTAATTAATATATAAGGAAAATAAAAGTGTTGTTATTAACGTAAACTTAAGCCGATCTTTAGTATCTATATGCTTAAACATGTCATTTGCCTACTGTTTCAAACATAATGAAATAGTCAAGTTATCCTTGGCTAGGGCAAAAAGGGAAAGAAATTGTCCAGTTGACCGCAACTTCAAACTGTCATTAAAAGAAGCGCGCAACGCGCGCACGCATTTTACGAGGCAGCAAGCAAACTTGCAACAGCAGCAGCAGCAGCAACGAGAAGAGATCTGTTTTGGCTGACCAGGTCCAAGAGGCAGCAGCAGCAGCAGCAGCAGCATCGGTGACACTCCTGGCCCACTCTGACAGAGAGATTCGCCTGGACTGGAGCGGAGCCTGATGATAGCTTACTTAGCGATTGCGACGGCGGCGTGTAATGTATGAAGCGGATTTCAGGCCGCATCGCCTTATTTAGGAGATCGTGATAAAAGTTGGAAGTCGCTTGATTTATGTCAACGCACACGGCGCAAAGACCAGCAGACCACAGTTGACCAAAAGACAAAAAAAAAACCAGAAGAAAACCAAACAAAACAGAAGAAAAAGAGAGAGAAATAAATAAATAAGATGCCCATTCGCTGGATATCCCATTGCAGGCCGTGCCACGTCTCTATCCTCTCTCTCTCTCTCGCCTCCATCGACGCATTTAAGTGCCAAATTAGGAATATTATTGAAGCAATTGCCGCAGAGTGGAGCAGAGTCAACGTTGGCTATAAGTAGAAAGCCCCCAAACTGTCACTGGGTGAAGTGAGCTGTCACGTTTGCGGTCTGCTTATGTCAGCTTCGGCTGCAACCGACGACTCCAACTCCAACTCCGACTCCAACAACAACAATGATAAAGCCGCCTCTTAAGCCCTTTAAAATGTGTTGTTATGATCGGGCGGCAGCGATAAGTTCTCGCTGCAGATCTGCAGCTGGTTAGCTGCAACTGCAGCTGAGAGAGCGAAAGATTGAAGTCAGCAGCGGACACACAATCCCAAGTCCAAGTCCCAAGTCATCCTCAGGCAGCCTTGCGACAGGCTCTAAAATTACGCGACATTGGGCTTTTGGGGGGCTTTTGCCAGTTGGGGCTCACTTCGATGCAAATCATTTTACGTGTTGGCGACATTAAGCGCGAAATGACCCCGTTATCCCACTTGTCATCATCACTTCATAAATTAATGCTAACTCGGTAGGCAGATCAGCAAGCAAACACAGGACACCAACTGCCAGGCGGCTTAGCTCACTCCGAGTTGGGTCAGGGCCAAGGCTCTGGAGGACACTGGACAACAGCATTGCTGAAATTACACCTATTTCTTTTTGGGTTGGGCTTTCATTAATTATTTATATTTTAATAATTACTTAATTAATTATATGAACATTTCGTATTTATTTTGTAATTGAATATTTAATTGAAATTTAAAAAGAAAATACAATATTTAAATCAATAAATTAAATAAATTTATATTTTAATAATTATCTATAATAATTAATCTATAATTGAATATTTCATATTTATTTCATAATTCAATATTTAAACATTTAATTTAAATTAAAAAATAATATACATTATTTAAACCAATAAATTAAATAAATGAGCTCAAATAAAATATATTCGTAATTGTTAATAAAAATCCAACAAAGCATTCTCTTTTTTTCCTACATAAACATTAAAATAGTATAATAAATGACCCATAAATATTTCAAAGCTCATTTTTAATATATGCTAATTCAATTATCAACCAACGGGTTTCACAATTTATTCTTTTATATTTGTATATATTTAAATTTATATTTTAACACAATAACTTACTTCAAACAATACGTATTGTTGGGGTAGTCGACAGTATTTGTATACTAAAGTATTAATTAAATTTGAGTTTTTAAACCGCAATTCGATATAGGGCACTACCTCATTTTGCTGGAAAGTTTTAACAAAAAAAAAGCATAAACCAAGTTGTATTATTCAAGTCTCAAGTTTATGCAAATATTATTATTTGTTTATAATTTATAGAACTGTCAATCAGCTAATTTTTTTTAAATAAATACTTCTGCTCAAAATCTTATTGCTGAATTTTTTTAATGTGTTGTTAATTAAACCAAAACTTCCCTTATCAATTATCTGTTAAGACAATAATTAAAATAAAGTAATTGCTTAAAAAATGCAATAAATAAAATAAAAATAGTAACAAAATTAATTTACCGATCACACAAAAAAAAAACGGCTCGGAAATGGAGAATGTGAACTCTATTGATAAGTTCTTTAAAAATCGATAAAAATGCCAATGAAATTCTGTGAAAAATGCCCCACAATTTCCGCAAAGGTGCCTAAACACACACACACACTTAAACACATACATATATAATGTGCATTCCACAGTGCAATGCGATGCATTCGCGATCCGTTCGCGATCATGTTGAAATTTGTGATAGCCGCCGTCGAGGACAAATTGGTCCCTTAACTGTTGGCCAAACGGGCTAACACACACACACACACACACACACATTTATGCAGACTCTCTAGAGTCGAGAATCAGAATTGGTTTGCTGGAGTGAGAGATTGGAGAGTTGGCCCCGACAGTTGGTCTGGTGTCCTGGTCTTGGGGCCGAGCTGGGCTGGGCCTGCTCCGCTTTGCGATTACGATCACTTTTAGATCCAATATATCAGAGGCGCGTTGACGTCGTACATTGGACGACAATTGATATAAGTTGTGGTGAAAAGTTTAGTGGCATTCAACGATTGCTTTGCTAGATTAAAAGCGACAGGCAGCGGGCATGCAGCACAGTTCCACAGTTCCACAGTGCCACAGACACTGGCAGCGGAACCGTTGCGTCTGTTTGCCTGGTGTTTTATTTTGTGTGTTTTCTTTTTTGGCCCACAAATCTTTGGCCAGTCACAATGCCGGCAACAACAGCAACAACAGCAGGAACAAACACGAGTAACAACAAAGCAGACAAATAGCCGCACGTTGTACGTGCCGCACTCTGCAGCCTGAGCTGAAGCTGGCTCTGTTTCTGTTTCTGGGTACCAGTTGCAAGTTGCCTACTGCTGCCTTGCTTCTCTTTTTGTTTTGGGATTTTGCTCTGTACATTTTTGTGGTAGTTGCGCTTTTTTAATTGCAGCCCACAGCGACACAGGAGCGGCTCCCAGTCCAACAAATGACGACAGACAAACGGACGGGCAGACGGAGGCGTCGTCGTCTCTTAACAGTAAAAGCAAAATTATGCGATGCTACGTGTTGACAACAAGGTGGAGCATTCCAATACGTCGCCCCAGATGCTATCTCATCCACAGAGACTATGGGCCATATGACTATGACTGCTTGCCCGACTGCCTCCACAGTTCCAGACTTTGCCTCTGTCAGATATTACGTATAAATTAAATGGAATTAATGAGTCTCGTGCGAATAGCGAATTTTGAATGCTCTTTGAATTTAGCTGTGTTAGTTACAAACTGGATAATAAATTTAATCTGTCAGTAGCTTAAATGGCAAAAGTCGGGGCTAAGTATTTTTTTGTTTAGTTTTGTTTTAATATTGCCCTTAAGCTTAGTTTAGTTAAGCAAATAATAACTGCACTGAACTTTTTAAAGGTTACTTTTTAAAAAATAATTAAGGAACTTGTTTAATGGTATAAAAAGAAACACTTTAAATTTTCTGTTTATATTTATTTAAAATTTAATAAAAATTCCAGCAAATGTTTCTGATTTATTTTATTTATTACATAATTGACAAATTAAACTTTTTAGTATATGCATTTTTCAAAGGTTACTTTTTGACTATATTAAAACAAATTTTTTGGGAAGTTGTTTAATGAATGTTGTTTAAAGCTATAAAAAAAAAAGCATTTTCAATTTTCTCTTTCTGTGTTTTTAAAAATTAAAAAAAAAACATTCAGCAAATATATGTTGCTGAATACTTTTTTATTTTATTAATTTTATTATTGACAAAGTAAACTTGTTATATATATTATATATATATATTCATTTTTCAAAGGTTACTTTTTGACTGTATTAAAACATAATTTAGGAAGTTGTTTAATGATTGTTGGTTAATGGTATAAAAAGAAGCACTTTATGTTTTCTGTGGATATGTTTTTAAAAATTAAAAAAAAATTCAGCATATGTTTGTTTTTGAATTATTTTATTTTATTCCATAATTGACAAAGTTAACTTTTTGGTGATATGCAACTAAAAATCGTGTGGTTAATTATAAATAAATTGATTATTATTTATAAGTTGATTGGTTCGTCGAGCTTGTTCTATAATTAAAATATGTTTTGCGCTGACTTTATGTCAAGTGTTTTATTTATTAACTTTTGTATTTTTTTTTTTACTAAATATTTATATATATTTGAATTTCTTTCATAGTCAGCTCACCAGCTTAGCGTTAGGGTATCAGCAGCGCTTATCAGCTAATGACATCAAATGAATTAGACAGCTTCAGGTCGCTTCAGGTGCGAGTCGGAGTCGGAGTCTGGAGCCTAAAGACGTCACACCTTGAAGCGGGGCAATTGAAACCCGTTAAACTGTTGCCAAATATTGCTGTCGTTAAGCGCTGAGATTTGTGAGAATGCCGCTTTGCTTAGAAAGTCGCCGAGATGAGTCAAATGCTGACGTGCATTTTACCATGCTTATGATGTGGCAACAGAAGTTGGCCAAATGCAAAATATGTCCGGCAAGTGCTGCATGAATCACGCAGTCAATAAAATAAAATGTTCGACTAAAGCCTGAGCAATACTAAATAAAGCCGGATGTTAAGATTGGGCTACTGAAGTGTTGAATCAGCAACTTTGATGGCCGCAATTGATAAGGCGGTCTGAAGGATGGCCACAGAGCGCACAGCGAGTGGGTGGGCAGACAGAGAGTGAGAGAGAGGGAAAGACAGAGAGAGAGGACTTTGACTGGCAAGATTGAGAGCTGCGTCTAAGCCAACAAAAGCAGCGGGTGGTGGCCAAAAACGCAGCACGCAGCCGCAATACAGATTTGGCCAGTTGCACTGTGCGTGTGTAGCGAGTGTGTGTATGTGTGTGTGTTTGGTTGTGCAAACATTGCAGAAGTCAAACTGCGCCAGTTGTCGTCCTTTTTTTGCGGGTAGGTGGAAACAGTTTAGTTTTAATACCATAAGCAGCAGCAGGAAGCGGCAGCCTAAGCCAAGATCGGCGATCGGAGTGCGGCGAGCGGAGCGCGGTTAGCCGGAAAACCACACGTGCCTCCACAGTCCACAGAGTGCGACCACATGCGGTTGCTACAGCGCGCTGCATCCTGAGACACAATCCACACACACACACACACAACACACAGCCAAACACACACTCGCTACAGTAGCCGTCTTGGCATTCGTTTCGCATTTGGAAACGCTTTCATTATCGGCTGCCAGTTTGCATTTGAACCAATGTCGGAGTCCGACTCCGAGTCCAAGTGTGGCGCATCCTGCCGTGCAACGTGCAACGTGGCCCAAGTGCCAACTGGGCACATTTAAATTTGGTCTGCTCATTTGGGAAAATTGGATGCGGCAATGTTACGGCTTATCAAAACATAGTCAATATTTAATTAACACGAAGCGCAGCGTGTGGCAACTAACACAAATGATTTATGACACCCGCTTGCAATGTGAAATTCCCTCTGTCGTTCTTACTAATTTGTTAAAGGTTCGCTGCCTCACACGGGGGTCAATTGAGCCGACAAAGGTAACAGTTCTACAAGAAG
Organism: Drosophila dives; assembly: GCA_035042365.1. Taxonomy (NCBI): domain Eukaryota; kingdom Metazoa; phylum Arthropoda; class Insecta; order Diptera; family Drosophilidae; genus Drosophila; species Drosophila dives. The sequence goes on along the minus strand of JAWNLJ010000416.1, from coordinate 551,021 downwards.
TGTATGGTGCGGGGGTGGGGCGGTTGTCGAAAGGAGTGTGGGTACTGGTTGGACTTAATGGCGCATTTAATGATGTGTGTCTAGGGGTGAATGCATGCATATAAATGGTCAATGATAATGATAGCAAATAGTGCAATGTAGAAGATAAAACTAACGCATACACACACACACACTTAGAAATGCAATTACCACTGTTTGTGTGTGTTTGAGTGCGGAGGGGAATGGAGCTGAATCAGTCCACCATCTGGCGGAATAAAAATTTATTATTTTGTTATAGAACATGGAAATATTTAATATAAATGGATTAATTATCAATTTCAACTTTTAAGTTTCTATTTAGTTTTAATTATTAGTTCTTTAATCATTTCTATATTCCAAAATGGGAAGAGTCTATCACAAAGTTGAGATAAAGCAGTTAACAGGCAAAATAAAATACTTCGGAGCCCATAAAGTATATATTTTTGTTCCTATATATGTATATATATATTTAGTTATAGTCTATAGAAGCAAAATACTTAAAATTTGTCATAAGACATGGTGCTTACCACATTTTTTTAACAATTATTATTTAACATTAATTCATTTTATTGAAAGCTGCGATGCAAATCGCTTTTCGATATCAATAAAAGATAAAATTGTAAAGATAATGCTTTAATTGATAACAATTTGCTTAACAGCTGTATTCAGGGCATCTCCTAGTCAAGTTCTTCATACTTTTTAAATCTATTAAAATATTTTTTTTTTAATTTATTCAACTCATGATTCTCTCGACATTTTAAATCTATTCCACATATTCTAAATTTATTCAACTATTTTATGTTTCCTTTAAGCTCAGCCAACATCTATATAAAAATATAAATTGCTTTTTTTTAATAACATTACCCGCTAAAAATCATTTTACGCAAGTTTCTGTGTATCCAAATTTTAGCAAATAAATAAATAAATTATTGTATATATAAAAATCCAAAATAGCCAAGAAAAATTCTCAATAATAAACTATTAGTTTTTAAAGATCTGAAAAAAAAAAACAACTACACAACCCTCAACTCTTAATTACACATCAATCATTTGCACTCATCGAATATATTTATATTCATTTATTTATTCGTGTAATGGAGATGACTTTGGATGAATTAATTGTTTGCACTTGGCTAACAGAAGCACAAACACGTCAAGAGCATGCATCAATGCATTAACTATTAAGTCAATCATTAAATTAAATATCATCAAATAGCACGATTAATCGATTGACTAATCGTTTAACTAAATTGCTATGTATTATAACATTAAACGGGCAAACATACACACACACACACACACATAGAACATACTTACTCTCTTCACAGCAATGTTGCAGCCACAAATAAATAAAAAGAACATTTTAAAATTTTACATTGTATAAATATGTTTATTTATTTACTTATTGTTTTTTTGTTTTTACCATAAATGCCAAAAATAAAAACAAAAAAGTCATCATACATATTAAAAACATTAAAATAAAATATTATTATTATTATTATTATGATTATTATTATTAATTTTATTATTTATTTATTTATTTATATGTGCATGCAGACGATGCCAGCAATACCCACAAGCCCGCCCCCAAACCCTTTGTGGGCGTGGCCCGCTGCATGTAATACATATTGCGTATGGGTTTCTCTCTGTGTATTTTTCGATTTTCTTTTCGTTTTATATTCATATAAATAGCAAAACATTTACAATCTTATTGCATCGCACTCCAAATAAAATCTTTTTCATGCTTTCAAGTGAATTTTTTTTCTGTTTTTTTTGTATATATATTTCAATGTTTTTCATTTTGATGTTTACATCTTTAATTGGTAAACTTAAACAAAACAATGCATATATCATTCATTACATAGTTTAATAGTTTTTGTTTTTATTATTATTATTTAATATTATTATAAATTTTATGTAATACATTTTCAACGTGTTTGTTTGTTTGTTTTATTTTTGTGATTTTAAAATAAAAATACTTAAAATTTATATTGTTGTTTTTATTATTAAATTGTAATTAATTGTATTATTAATAAGAGCGAGAGGATCGCACAAGTTCCGAGTTAAAAGGCAAGAGAATTGCAGCTGTTGATTAAATCTTGATTGATGGATTGATTGATTGCATGGATGATTGATTTATTGTTGTATGTTGTTAGGCACTCAATGTTTTGCTTTATTGTTGGCCGGGGAAAGCACAAGAAGCTTGAGCTTAATTGTGCTTTCCATAAACAAAGCTAACTTTGAAATGTTGCTGAGGCATATTGCATGTTGCATGTTGCACATGTATTGATTGCTGTTACTACTTGTTGTAGGCACGCCCACAGGTGTCCATGTGTGAATTTCTGCAAAGATTATTGTAAGTTGTTGTTGTTGTTGCTCTGTTGTTGTTGTTGTTGTTAGTGCTGGTGCTGCGCCTGCGCAACATTTGGTGGGCGTGGCAAGTGCACGTTTCGATAGACCATTAATTATTAATTGAAGAAGAAGAAAATGACAGCCAAACCGTATAATAAACATAAGCGAATTATCGATTAAACCAACACCCGATTGCATTCCGATGTTTATCGCTGTTGTTGCACTTGTTGCAGCTGCCTGTTGCAGCTGCCGTTGCTGATGCTGTGGCCGCGGAATCTGCTGCTGCTGCTGATGTCGATTGGATCTGGTAGTAAGCGTGTTTTTGTGCAGTGCATGAGGGTGGGCGGTAGGCGTGTTTGAGTTGGAAAAATTCTGTGCTTGCTGTTTGGTGTTCTTTGCTGCTGCGGCCGATTACCGATTACCAACATATACATATCGATAGCTCTATATTTATAAGACAGTTGCCCCTTGCTCTTGATTATTGTTTTTCTTCTTTTATAAAATATTTGTGATATTGCGTGCGGTTGTTGCTTTTGCTGTTGGTGCTGCGGTGCTTTATATATATCTGCTGGTGTTTTTTTATATATATTTTATATTGCTGTGTGTTGGTTTTATATTTTTTTGTTTTATTATTTTTTCTGTATTTTAGCTTATCGCCAAACACACTGACTACATCTACAAATAAAAGAGAAAATAGAGAAACAAAATAGTGATGTAGTAGAGTTGTGTTGTGAAAAATAGTCTAAATAGTAATCAGATGAAACATTATTCCCTATATGATATATATGTGTGTGTGTATGTGTGTTTTTATGTATAGTATGTGTATGGGTGCTTGAAATAATACGTGTGTGCGTGTGCGCAGGAGCTTTCCATATATATTCAAGAGCTTTCATAAAAGAAATTTGTTAAACGGTAACCCAACTTATAACAAAAATTCATTTATATACAAAATATCTTTAGACTCATCTATATTTGCATTTCACAATTTATTTATACTACATAAGTTAATATTTTTGACATATAACAAATTAATTTTGCTATTATTGATAAGTAATGAATTTCATCATTTTTCTTTATCAAAAGAGCAATATAAATTCCTTCACTATAATTTTATTTACTCTAATGATTTTAATACAAAGAACTGGAAAGCTTTCAGTGAGAAATCTTAAGAAAGTAATTTTTACTAGAAAGTAATTTTAATTTTTCATACAAGTCTATTGGCTGAACAGAAAATCTATATATATGTAAATATTTGCCAGACTGTTCTATATATACATGTAATTTTCGCTCAGAAGCAAAATATTTATTGCAACCAACACCAAAATAATTGTTCGTTTTTTTTTACATGCACAATAGAATAATTTGAGTGCTATTTTTATTATAAAAATATAACAAATTCAAGCACCACACACACACACACATACATAAACATATGTAGATCTGTACAATATGTTGAAGTTTATGAATATGAAAATGGTATGTATTCTGCTGCTGTTTTTTTGTAGTTTTTGTTGTTGTTGTTGTGGAACTCACCTGTGCTGACGGAGATTATCACGTTGCTTGAAGTATTTGCCGCAGACCTCACAGGAGTATGTTATCTCTGGGGATTTGTGCGTGCGCTCGTGTATCATCAGATTGTATGGCTTGGTGAAACGCCGCTGGCAATACTTGCAAATGAACTCACACTTTGGACGCATCTTGCGACGGAAATCCGACCGGCAGTCATCGTTGTCGATTCGCATTACAGCAAACATTTTGACAGACGATATATTTTCCCTCTTTTTTCGTTTTTTTTCTGTTTTTATTTTCTGTGTCGCTTGCCTACGTGCGCTCAATGCTCACACAATCAGTGGGTGAAGTTGCTGTTGTTGTTGTCACACATACACAGAACTCTCTCTGACTCGCTCTCTGTGTTTTGTGCACTCTCGGTTTGTCGCTCTGTTTACTCGATCTCTTGCACTCAGTTGACTGTTGTTGTTGTTGTTGTCGCTGAAGCTTTGAGCTTTGCTGTGTGCAATGAGCGCAAATGCTTGGACGCTGTTAACGGTACTCAAAGCGCAATCGCTATCTCTATTGCGATTGCAGATAACAAATACAAACACACAAGTTCTTTTTCTTTTCTCTAACTGTTAAAATGTGACAACGCTGCTGCTGCTGCTGCTGACTTTACTGCTTTTTCTTCTTGTCACACGCTCGCTGGCTATTGCTCGTTGGCTGTTGGCGGTTTTTGTGATTTCTCCGTGTTGTTGTAGGCGTTTTGGGTGGGCCGTCTCTCCAGCTGCTGTTGTTGCCGTTGCCTTTTAGTTTATGGCGCACTTTAAGGCAAACACCTAAAAGAAGCAGAAGAAAAAAAACGTATACAGACATGAAACAAAGTTAAATAAAGTTAGCAACGCCTGCGACATCTTTTATGTGCCAATAAATTTGAGCGAAAATACCATGACAACAACAGCAACAATAATAACAATAACAGCGACAACAACAGAAACAACAAGTCGTCAACTTAAATCACACAACATGAAATTGAAAATGACTCATTAAAGCCGCAACCGCTGTTGGCCCAAACGCAACAACAACAACGAGCTTGGTGGTGGTGTTGACATTTACAAATCACCAGCCGCCCAGTTTCAGTTGCTAACCTTCGCTTATAATTTGTCTTAAACGACAACTTGTGACTTGGTTTTTTTTGTGTTTTATTTTATTTTTTCCATTAAAATTCTTCTTCTTTTTGTTGTTATTGTTGTTGTTGTTGTGTGTTAATGCCAACTTTGCGCATTGTTTGTTGACCCGATTCGGTATCAGTTTCACTGTCATCAGCTGCCGTTATTTGTTGTCAACTGTACTTCCGCAACACAATTGTTCAATTAGCAATAACAAAAAAATGTAACTATACGAAATTTGCATACATAAAAAAAAAAAAGAAAACTAAATGATAATAATATTTGTAATAATTTGTGGAAAAGGGTATTCATCTCATTCATAGACATATTTTAATTTTCATTTGCCAACTCAAATCAAATAAAAATAATATAATTAATTCCCCTAACTCAATTTAAAACTTGTTATTTCTCTTAGACGCTTGCCAAAATAAATATGTAAAAATTCACGCTAAGGCCAAATCTAGACTTGCATTCCTGCAATGAAAGCCAAGGAATATAATGATGCGATTGTAATGAAATCAACATAAAAACGCATCGTCTGCCATGGGAAGACCATCTACGAAATTTAATGATCGTGGCTAGGCAAACAGCTTAGTTTACACAGGACAACTGAGAAACTGGCAATAAAGACACTGAAAGGCGTCGAAAATGCACTCGGCGAGTGTTTATGCCTCGCTGTGGCAAACGGTGTCGATCGCTGTGGCAGACAGTTACCATATTTGAGTCGCTTCATTAAACCTGGCGCTGTAACAAGTTTATTTTTTAATTGGCGCCTGCGACTTACAAAAACTGGATGTTAAATTTATGCCAGGTTGATTTTGGTGGCAACATTTGGGTTCTGCTCGGTAGTTAATAACTGTTATTTTTTATGTAATTTTATTTTTGTCATTTCGGCGCCGCTGGATGTTGCATATATATATATATGCATATAAATATGTGTATATAAATACGCGTCAGTCCCTTAATGTTATGCCATACATTCTTTGGCATTGGAATTGGGATACGAAGAGTTTTTCTGGTTAAACAAAAGGCTGCGCTGACTGGTAGCGACAACGTCTCTCGGCAAGCCCCGATTTCAATATTTATTTATATGTAGTATGTAGAGTTGTTTTTTTTTCTTTTCTTCTCTTTTTTTTTTGTTTGAATCTCACAAACGACTTTGCGAGCGTTCGCAGCTGGAAATCTTTGGAGTTTTGTTGTTGGCTGGGGGCAAAAACGTTGACAACAAAAGGCAAACGTCACAGCGGGTGTTGCAAGCAGGCGCAGACGCTACGTAGTTATTGTCATTATAACATTAATGCCCACTAAACATATTCAAATTATAACACTGACTTTTGGCGTCCAGGTTAGCGCTGCCAGATGGAGTCGTAGTCTCCAACTCCAACTTCAAACCCCAACTTCAGTCTCCAAAGCTCCATGTTAATTTGTGTACACAATGTGGCGTCACATTGGCATTTTAACGCCGTTAATCATGCGACACAGGGCGCCTGCATAAGGCATAAGGCCATGGGATTCGATATGGATTCGATGCTACGATGTGCTGCATCTGCATCCAATTCCACTATGTTTTCTTTATTTTTTTTTCTGAGCTCTTCTTTGGACATGCTTTGGCGTGGGCCTAAATGGAGCAGCATTAGCCATGGCTAACGGCTGTGCCTAAGCACTTTATTTAAGTTGCCTGAATGGCTTTAAGAAGTTGTTAAACTCATTTATCTCCATTTGAATGGCCCTGTATATAATATATAAATATATATATATATATATATATATATATATATATATTATAAGTGCCATATTCGTTGAAGATCCACTTAATTACAACTAATTCTTTCAAGTTGGTATTATTTGCCGATGTTCGACTTGGGTTTCACATTTTTATGGTACTTTTGTATGCATACTTTAATTAAATATATAAATATTATATTTAAATGCTTGTCTAATATTTAAAGTTATTATGTGTGGCTAAAATCTTGTCAAATTATTGCTAATTTTAAATAAAAAAAAATCTTTAAAGATTTTACGCATTTTGGTTTCGATTGATGAGTTTTGTTTCTGCTTATAAATTGTAGTAAGAACTAAAATGGCCTAAACTAATGAGCAATATATGTTTATATTTAAAGCTAACATTTAAATATCAAATATCTCAAATACATTTTAAGGCTTTACCTTTGTTTTCAATGTTCAAAAGTTCTAATATTTAAAATTTGAAGTTTGTAGAAAACAAATCTCTGTTACTGACAACTTTGGTCTTTGATATATTGCATTCTAAATTATATTAAAGTATCTGGTACTTTATACAACAGCATTTTCATAGCAAGTGTCAAGTTGTTAATAATCGCTTTGGTGTTAGCCACACTGTTTACCAACTGTTTTTGTTTGCCAACTGGCTAAGCCGCTTAGCGTTAGCTGAAGCCAAAAAAATGAAGTGACACCCACAGATCGGGAAGGTAGACCACACAGACTTATCTACAGACGTACAAAATATTGTATAATAAACTGTTGTACAACATGCAGATAATCCCATTAATCCGAAGTGAAAATAATTAGTGTTTTGTACACACAGCGCAACGAGTGGTCTGAGAGAGATACTGCCGATATATATATAAATATATATATAGTGAAAGATCAAGCCATAAGCAACACGCACAGCATGAAACTCAGACGAGGTGTGCGTGTGTGCCTGTGTGTGTTTGTGGAGGGCAGAAGAAGATGCAGTTGAGGCTTTGTGAAGGGCATGCGAAAGGCGTTAATGCTGCGTGAAATTAGATTTGCACCAAAAATGGCAACACACAAGAAATCGGGCATCGTATCTAAATCGGCTGTGTGTATGTGTCTGTGTTTGTGTAAGTGTGAGTGCGCCAGCGCCTTCCAGGAAAATAAAGAGAGAAAAATACGGGCCGAAGAGTTACAGTTTAACACCCCGGCCCAGCGATAATGTGTAGCGGTACACGCCGATAAGGCAAGGATCTAAAAAGCAACTGCAACACACAGCGAGAGAGCGAGATGGGAATATATGTATGAGTAGAGAGAGAGAGAGAGAGAGCGAGTTGGAGGTGGGAGAGACTGCACAAGTGACACACACGTTGCGCTGTTAAGGGCTCTTGGTACAGACCAAATGCAGACATGGTCAAAAGCGATTACCACACTTACCAATGGCCTTTATTTTTTCTTATTCCCTTTCTTATATATAGTTTTTTTTTTTTCCTTTTTTGTAGGCGGACAGTGAGTTGGCAAGGTGTCATTAAAAATTACAGCCGAAATGTGGAGAAAAAAAATGACAATAAGCCGAACGTATAAATGAAAAGGACAAAGGCACCGAAAACGATTTTGATACGAATCTAATTGTGCTAATGGCGCAGAATTCTCGAGAAAAATAAAGCGACGTGGCCAACAACAATTAGTCTCTTCAAGTAGTCACCAGAATGAGAACAATGGGCAGCTCGAGGAGCAAAAGGCGCGCGAAACTGGACACAACATAGAAAATAGAATAGGAAATAAAAGGACTCAAAAGGAGACAAGCAGCCAACACCTAACCACAAAAGATACTTGACAGCGACGCGAATCTATCTGTAAGATAGATTCACCCCCGGGTGTGGGAAAACACACACACGCACTGTGTTGCCAAGCGGTGGTTGCATGATCGGTTGTGACAGACAGCTAGACGGAATCAGTTACAGAAGACTGGCATCCTTCATGTAAGGTGCCAAATGTCCTTTAAATCGTTTGCCTAACTAATTTGTGTCTAATTGGTGGCGCACAGCGTGTGGTCCCAAAGGACGAACTCACCTTGGCCTATTTTGGAGGAGTCTAATAATATGCCAGCAAAAATTGAGATTTTGAAATTACAGTGATGACTTGCAAATATAAACGTTTTGCTTTCAAATTAGAATTTATGTGAAGAACACACATTTTAAGCTTAACGATTTAAATACATTATTTTATGTGGTTTTTAGAATATACCAAATATATTAGAATTTAATTCTGTTAAATTCACAGAATCTTAGCGACGGTGTTTAGTAGAAATAACAATAAATTCGAAGAAATCTATAACTTTAGGGAAACCCGAATACTTCATTTGTTCAACTCATGCAGCAAACATTTTTTTTTTTGTAAGTTTACGCAATATGCGTGAGTCAGTGCTTAGTTTAAGCGAAATCGAATTGATGATCTGTGTGGCAAGGCACTCTCTTAGGCAACAATTCATTTGCGGTTGTGTATGTGACTCGATTTGTGCGTTTGGCAGTTCGTTTAACCTCGAACAGACCTTGATCGTTTATAAGAAATTGACTAAGTTGTGCTGACTCATGCGCTTGCAGCTTGAACACTGTAAAAGCCATAAGTCATGAAGTGCAGAGATGCCGACGGCATTTTGGCATAAGTTTAACATTAACGTGTTATTTAGAAAAATACTAATTAATTTTAAGAATTTATACTCAATGCTCTTTAATGAATGAAATTAATATGTTAATAAAAAGTAAAAATAGTAAAAGTATTTAAAATAGGGGCTCATTTTCGACTGGCAGAATAATAGTCATAGAAATAGTCTAGAAATGTTCGGACAAAATGCGAAATATGCATAATTTGAGCTTTTATAAGACTGTTCTATAGCCTGCTTTCCCCACTCTTCGCTCAGACAACTATCACGCGTTTCCAATTGGCATAATGGATATTCCGTTATGGTCGCCATTTTGTGTGACCCCTAAATACGCAGGCGAAAAAAGCTCAACGAACGCCATTGACAATCCATTACTTTAAACAAACGCACACACATAAAGGGAGATAGTGAGAGAGAGGCGCTCACGCACATTTTGGTTTGGGCCAATGAAAGCGCGTAAAACTGGTAGCCAAGTAAACACACACGAAGAACGAGAAAAACAAGAACGACGACGACGGCAAAGAAGAAGAAGAAGAGGAGTAGTAGAACATAAGCGCCAACAATTGGCTACTGTGCGACGCCGTCGCCTAGTTGCGACGCTGACTGCGCAGTCATGGCCATAGCAATGGCGACGTTTGCGTAACTGCGCAAGCGCATAGGCAAAAAAAAAAAAAACTAAAACGAAACGAAAACGAAACGAAGAGAAACCAACTTACCCAATGGGAATACGTGTAAAGTGCTGAGGCTACTGCTGCTGGTGCTTCTGCTTTGCTGCTGTTGCTGCTACTGCGGCTAATCACTGGAATTAACGCGACGACAACTGGGCGACGATTGCATTAAAGTCACGTAGCGTAATTGCCTGGCATGTAAGTTTGTGTGTAAGTGTGTTTAATAATTGAATGTGTTGATCACTTATTATTATTTATGTATATAGATAATTCTTCTTCTTTTTTATTTTGCTTGAAAAAGGTACTCGCGAAGGAACTGAGGAACTACGCACGCTTGCGCGGCACAAAGTTGAATGAATGAATGCTACTAATAACTGAAAGAAATAGTAGTCAACTCTGTTGCTGCTGCTGCTGCTGCCGAGCTGCTGCCGCTGTTGCTGCTGCTTGCGTCGCTGCTGGCAAGTTGAGGAAGCGGCGACGACGCAGTCAATACCAAGGCGTTTCAATGTGTTTGTGTGTGTGTGTGTTGAGTACGGCTCAATACAGTAGTGTATGTAAATGTGTGTGTGTGTTTGTGTGTGTGTGTGTGTGAGTCATCGGACTACTGTAGTGCCACAGCAGCAGCAATCGGAGCTCTGCCTAGCTCTTCTTTCTAACTGGTCAAGCACGAGCGCTGAAAGCCGAAGACGCATACAAAAGACGAAGACGAAGTCGATGCATTCGTGACACGAAGGAGAAGCTCAAGACCAGTAGCCGAAGCAAGTTCTTATAAGCTTCGGCTACTGCGCATGCGCAAGACGAGTAGCGCTCTAAGCGCACTTGCTCGTCGTTTCTCTCCGTCTCCCTCTCTCTTTATACTTACTGCTGCTGCTGCTGCGTAAGTGCGGTAGCTTTCAACAGTAGCCACAAAATGGCAACATCTAACAAAATGGCGTCTGCTTACCTTATTGTCTTTGATTATTTTGTTACTCCGCAATTCGTCAAATTAGAACAAAATTGTTAATTGCGATTGTTTTTCTGCTGCTTTTTTCACGTTGAGTTTTGTTCGTCTCTCCAAATTTTAGTTCACAAAAAAAGCATTAACACAGACTCTGGGGGGAAAGCTGGTAAGCAGCGCTCGTCTGCTAATATTATTAATAAAATATATTTCACTTCCGAACGCTTCTGTGCGCGAGAGTCAACTGCAAAGTTACGATCGAAACTTCAGCTTGATGGGTTTAACAGCTGCCTGTGTTGAAACAGCAACAACAGCAAAAATAACAACAACAAGAGCATAAAACAGCTTCTGCTGCTGCTGCTGCTCGCTGCTGCTTGTTGCTTGTTGCTCGCTGCTCGCATTCAATTGTCTCTGCACCGTCTCGCTCTAGCACAATTGAGCGTAAAAACGAGTTTGAGTGAGCGCAACGTGCGCTGATTGGATGAGAGCGGCCACCGCACATCTCTCTTTCTCTCTCTTTCTCGCTCTCGGTGTGTGCGTATGTGTGTGCGCGCGCGAGAGCAGGTGAGTAAAGTTTTTTTATTTTTTATTTGAGCACTCTGCTGGGGCGTTGCGTGTAGCCCTGTTAATTAAACCTAAATGCGCCCACGCCCGCCGAAACCAAACCAACAAAAAACTAAAAGGTTTACAATTTAATTAAGAGCGTGCGCAAAATACACACACACACAAATTAACTACTATATATGTGGGTATATGCAAAAGAGCTGTGCTTGGGGGAAAAAAGCTTAGTTGGCACGCTCTCTCGCTCTAGCACAAGCGTTCATGTAGTGCTGTCTCTGTTAGGCAGCTGCTGGTTGTCATCTAGCTGCTGTGCAACGCAGACAACTTTCTTTTTTACACACACGTGCGCACACACACACACAGACAGACACACATGCTCAGTTGTTAAGTGGGCGTTGCCTTGTGGCGCTTTTGGGCGGCCAATGGCAGCAGCGTTTGCGTCGCTGCTGGCGCTCAACTGTCAGTTGCTGCCTGCCCTTAACCCGTTTCTCGTGTGTCTCTCGCATACGCTTGTCTCTTTGTGTGTGTGTGTTTTCATTTGTGTGTGTGTGCTGAAAACCAGTGGCAGTGAGCCAAGCAGCCGTATTACGCATACGCCGCATTGACTGCGCTGCCAACTTTGTTAGCTGTTGCGGCTCCATTTTGTGTGCGTGTGTTTCTCTGTGTGTACGTGTGTGTGTGTGCCGCCATGGGAAACTCTTGAATTTCGTTCTTCGTTTATTTTTTGTTTTTAGTTTTGTATTTTTGTCGCTGTGTGGCCTCTTTGTGCCCAGCAAACAACCAAATAACATGAAGAAACACACACAAAACGAGAGTAGAGAAGAATAATGAAAAAATGTAAAAATACCGAAATACATTTTAGTAATGCGCCTCAAAAGGGCCGAGCTCATATTTATTGTCTGCTTATCTCGCTGCCTGCTCTAACTGATTGCCTTTCATTTTCTTCTCCTCGTCTTCTGCTCAATGAACTAAACGCTTCATTCACAAAATGAAAAAACCAAATAAGAAAAAAATATATAAATTAACTCATACATATAAGCTGAGAAAGATAAGAAAAAGTTCGTTAATTTTACACAACTCTGCGCCTTTTGTTATTTTAATTAAGTGGCCCAAAAAAGGATAGCCGCTTCATTTTTTATTATTCTTTTTGTTTTTGGTGCCTGGTATTGTATTTTTTAATTAAGTTTTCGCAATGCGCAGCTGCCAAGCATTGACATAAAGCATCAATAAAGCTTAACAAAAAAAAAAAAATGGTTAAATTGTTTCTCCTTGTGAAACTCGGCGAAATCCACTTCGATTCGATTTTGATGGCTTTATTCCATATATTGGTCAACACTTGTATATATCCAATTAGGCAGATGCGCAAATCATTTTTTTTTCAGACCGTCAAGTGGCAATTTCTTAGTAATCAACTGCAGGCACATTTAAATATACTATATATGTACATATAAATGACAGTTGCTGAAGTTTAAACAATAAAATCGAACTTATCCCAAGTTTATTATAAATTTTAATACGCCTATATCTTATTTATATTGGCAATCAGGTTACTGTTGGCCTTAAGAGCCTTGTGATATAATATTATATCTTTTGATTACATTTAATTGTGCAATTCCAAAAAAGTTCATACATACATTTAAAGTCGAGTTTAAATTAAAATAAAATGCAACATTTACGAAATTATATTACAATATTATTATGTTTAGCTTTTCACTATACTTATATATATTATATTTACCTGCTCGAATACAATTGTTTCAACTGTTTCATTTTCTCGCTGTGTATGTGCCACCGATTTCCAGTTAGCTTTGCCACACACCTTGCCTACCATCTATATGGCAAAATAATAGGCCACGAGAATTTCAAATAAGCCATAAATTTTATTAATTTTCAATTTTAAGTCAATAAAAGCGATTCCATCCCCCTCGCACCCACAAATAAAATACACTCATTGTAAAACATAAAATATGCAAAAAGCTATTCATAAAAAGGTATTTTTTTGTTTGATGTTCATTTTTTATTGAATGTTCTCTACAATGACAGCGACTCAGACGCGATTCTGCAGAAAATAATAAATAGATACATATAGGATGAGAGACAAAAACAAGAAGAAAAAAAAACACTACCGCACCGCACCCAATTATAATAAAAAACAAACGAAATCAATTTCGAATTCGCTATTAAGTTTTATTTTTTTTTTCTTGTCGCTTTAGAATTGAGCGAACAATGGAAAAATCTTTTGCGCTCCTACAGAAGTGACAACAAATTTAAAATTTACGAAATAAAAATTAAAATTAAATAAAACACAATGGACACACACATACAGAAATACTGGAAACTAGAAACCATAGACAATAACAAAAAAAAAATATCATCAAAATTAACATACAAACTAAATTGCATACGAAATGAGTCGAATTGTGGCAAGGGGGAAGCTGCTCAACGATCAACGATGGACATCGCTTTATGGACGATAGGTTTTTTTTATGGACATAGTACGAGTTCATTGAGTTCCGAATTCATTGATGGATCGTGTCGCTATAACGGCAGCTAACTGTTCAAACATAGAGATACATACAACAACCACAACAACAACAAATAATCTTCAAGTCTGGCAGTAAATTTACGATCGTACATAATTCAAATTTATGCAGATGGATTCACAGCGTAGCTAAGCAAAATAAATCAAGCTTTTTAGGAGGCAAGCACACCAATTTGGCCGGCACCTTGAATGAATATGCCTGGCAACTCTGCGCCGGCAACTACCGTGAGGCAATCATCACCGTAAACAAAAAAAAAAAGTTCGTCATCTTCGTTGTCAGTTGGAAATTGGCTGATTGTTGCAGCTGTTGACAACGCACCTCGATCTGCCTCGATCAGCGGTCCAGTTTCAGTCTTATAAAGACACAAAACACAACTCAGCTCACAGCTATATATATATAAATATATATATATATATATATATAACGCCCACGTCTCCAACTTTGTCTCTCGTTTTCGCATTGTTTGCTGTCTTCGCTGCCAGAGTTAAAATTTATGCGACCGCATCGCTGCCGTTGAAATTTTAATTTTTAACAAAATTTGTGTTCTTTATTTGTTTCAACTCATTCACTTTTGTTGTTGCGCTTGTTTGTTGTTCTTCTGTTTTTATTTTTCATTGTGGAAATTAATGAAATTTAATACTTTTGAGCACCGTGCAACGCCCAAAGCAAAAATATGCAGAGTCGAGCATCTTGTTGCGATAAGCTAATTTTTGAGGAGTGTGAATGTGTGCTCAAGTAGAGCATATAATTAGGAATATCAAAAGTTTATTTTACTGATAATTATAAATTTATTCAAATTAAAATATACTTCTTATTATAAATACTATTTACATATTGAACAGAAATAAGTAAACGAAGTTTGTATTAAGATTTTATAGATCAAACACATTGAAATTTCGGAAAAGAGTCTAACGAAGTTTTTCAAAAGTATATAAGTATAAAGTATAGTATATATAAGTATATTCTTGATCAGTTTTAGCAGGTAAATAATAAATAGATATATATATAAAGATATAGTCTTGTAATTTATGTACAACTTACCTAAAATATTATTGAAGAACAGTAAAAATTCAGACTTCAAATTAATATAACTAAAAATCATTTTAATATTGGACAAACTGCCATCAGGGTTCTTCTAATAGAACTCTCCCGACATGTGATAAAGATATATCTTGTAGAAATAAGTAAAATGTCTTTTAATTAATTTAAGTAAAACATTATCAAAACCAACTCGAACAAACCCATATTAAAGCCATTTGAATTCAATAAAATAAACAGTTTACCAAACATCAATTTCTATGCATTGGCTTGCAAATGAAAATACCGTGTTTGGTAGATACAAATAAAAAATAAAGGGTTTTGGCCACAAAAGTCAATGCTCAACAGTTTTATTATCAACTAAAACCAAAATGCAATCCCCCGCATTACTCGTGTCTCTCTCTCTCTCTCTCTCTCTCTCTGATATATCTGAAATGTTTAGAAAGCTGCCAAGCTGTGAAATAAGATTTACGATCGATTTTCATGTGCTAAGCGCCACATGAACTTCCGTTGATTTAGAGCCATCAAACAAAACATACAAAGCTAAAAAAAGGAAGAATAAAAAAAAAACAATTCCAAAAACAGAAAATAATAATAAAACTTGGCAGCTGAGGTGTTGTTGCTATGACTATGGAGGTGACTGCAGTTGTGGCGTAGGTGTCACCAGCTCCAGCTCCAGCTTCATCTCCATTTCAGTGCCGCTTGAACAAATTGAATTTGAAATTAATCGTGGCTGGTATCGGTAACAAAAAACGAGTGAAAAGATCAAGAAAAAAAAAAAATGTTTTATTACTTTGATTTGCATTTAAATCGATGTTCCGACAAAGATGGCTATATATATATACTGAGAGATATATATGGAGAGAGAGCTGCGGGATTGGGATTGCGGGACGGTTGATAACGAGCACAGCGAGCGGTCAGAAGGCAACAAATGTTGACAACATGACAAACCAAACCAAACAAAACAAAAAGGAATCTCTTCAATGAACTTATACAAAAATGAATGAAATTCTTTGGGGCTTTTTTGTGAACATTGTATTAGATCATAAATAATACAGCAAAATATATGTTTTTGGCTTTGTAGGTGGCGTCAATGCGTTGTGTATATACATACATATATATACGAGTTATATACATACATATGTAGGGTATGGGAATGGGCACTGTTTTGTTGTCTTTGAGTTAACTATCTTTGGCTCTCTCGGGCCAACTGTGGCCAAATCACGATTTATGCTCAGCAAATGCTTTTTAGCCAGCGGCCAAAAAAAACTGAACACAAATTTGTTCATTCAACGTAAAGCTGAAGCGGGCAACAGGTTTCTGCTGATTGTTGTTGTTGTTGTTGTTGTTGTATTTTGGGGGCAGCTTGCAAGTTTGGTCGTGCCAAACAATGAGAAAATGAAACTCATCTGCGTACTCGCTCTTATCCAGCTGCTCCAACTTCCAGCTCCCAGTTCAGTTCCAGCTGCCTCCCACCGCTGCCACAGCAGCGCCACACAATGAGAGACGAGCCCAAGCCCGAGTCGGAGTTGGAGTCGGAGTCGGAGTCAAAGTCGTATTTGCTGCTGCCCGACTCAGAGACGACTCTCGAGACTCTCGCCTCTCGACTCTCGACTCTGACTTGCTGTGGCCAAAAACAAAACAAAACCAAAACCAAAAACAAAAAATATATATAAGAAGAAAAAAAACAATAAAAAAAAAAACCAGCCCCAGAGCGAGTTGGCGAGTCGCAAGTCGCAAGTCGCGAGTTGCCTGCCACTCACTCAGTGGAATGGCATCCGAATCCTACCGTGGGAAATGAACAGTAGTTGCTTTTGGCTTTTGGAGCAACAACAAGTTTAATGCTACAGTCAGTTGTTTGTTGTTGTTGTTGTTGTTGTTGTTGTTGTTGTTATTGTTGTTGTTCGCTTTGCAATTTCACTGCAGCTTTTTGGTCGTCGGCGCATATCAAATAAGCCTAATAATAATGCAATTTATGCCAAGCAAGCGAAAAGAGCCACAAAATGACTTTTGACTTGATCTACTATTTTGCATGCCACAAACAGAGATAGACACAGTCAGACAGCGACAATCAGCGTGAGTGCGCGCGAGATAGCAACAATGAGAGAGCGAGCGAGATAGTGAGAGGGGGAGAGGTGGAGGGAGTGAGATGGGGAGATATGGAGAGTGGCTGCGAGATATATGCGAAATTAATTGAAATTTTCTTGATTTCGCTGTACATTCAGCTTCTCACATTCGTCAATTATCAATAAAAATCAAGAACTGTTTTCTTACTGAAAAATCTTAAAATCCGCAATTGTATTTTGCTGTCTAAAGTAATTTATAATTATATTTATCCATCTCGTATTTTATTTATGATTTTAACTGAATTTGCATTACTGCCATTTATGTTTAACAAATTGTAAATGTATTACAATTTATAAATTATATTTTAAATGTTTATAAGAGGGTTGTAAAATATTATTTATATTGTTTTTATTATACATATATTATATATTAATTAGACAGGCCTATAGATAAAATATTTTGTAAATTAAATTAATGCATTAAGATTGTGTTATTTTATAAATGAAAAATTTGTTCACTTAAATCTAAATGATTTTAATTTAATATATTTCTTACTGAAATTCTCTATATGTTTTTTATGTCTTAAGAAAAGATATTTATTATATATTCACAGTTGTAAACATTCATATATAGTTTATGATATAGTTGCTAAAAAGTAAAGCAGATTTAAAGCGTCTTAATTGATCCTTTTGTTAACATTTTAACAACATTAAAGAATATTTAAAATAAGTAAAGAACATGTATGTTTTTACAGAGGTAAAGAAAGGTTTTCAACATAGGGTTTGCTTGCTAGTTTATTGGCTTACGCACAACTATTTCAAGGATTGTTGGAAAAACCCCGACGAGTGCAAGGTATTTGTGTTTTCTTTTATTTATTTTTTTTTTTTGGGAAAACCTTTTAGCACCTTTGGCTAGCCGCAGCGAAAATCAGAACAAGTTGGTGTGTGGCTGGCTAGCAATTGGGATTTGGGCTGATAAGCCGGCCAAGTGGGCAAACAAAACGCTTTGCGCGTGCGCGCTGAGACATGGAGAGGAGATAGGTGAGAGGAGAGAAGGTGAGAGGGAGAGGCAGGTCGCGAGAGGGTAGAGGGTAGAGGGTTGCAACACCTACGGACAGCTCGGGGTTTTCGCGGTTTCATCCTAGGTTTGCTTTGGTTTGGTTTTTGGTTGTCGGATTGGTTTGGTTAGGTGAGTTTATGTGGTTAGGTTATGTGGTAGTTGCGGCATCTTCTCATCTACGATGGACGATAATGAGACGTGGCCTGCTTATCTGATCAGTGCAGGACACGCGTGTCCCTAAGTGTGTGTTAGTGTGTGAATAGTGTAGATAACATGGCGGTGATAATTGACCGCCCTATTGGCTTAGCAACCAATTACGATGCTTATCAGCACTCGGCGGCAATCAAATCAAACACTCGTCGACGGGGCGGGGCAACGTTGGTGGTCTACCTCCCGATCCCGATCACGTTACCATTCCCGACCGCTACACCATACCCCTACCCCTACCCCATCGAACTGAACTGATTGTGATACGCATCGAACTGGGTGTAAACAAGACGCAACAACACGCACCCATAACAAAGTGTGAAATATGGCAGAGACCGCAGATCTCATTCATATGCTAAATACAACTCCTATATACACAAATATATAAACATATATATTCATTCTCTTATCAGTTGTTGAGCTGCTCAGCAGCGCCGAGCGTTTGACGCACAATATCCTGATCGTGGGCATGCACCAGCAGAGCCACCTCCAGATTAAGTTGAGCAATGTCATCCTTCAGCTTGACAATCGATTTCTTGATCTGCTGCACAGAGCCTGCAAAGCGAAAGATTTCGGATTAGATGATGAATGTGAAAATTTACATGTGGAGTGGCAAACACTGAGAAATATTTAGCAAATATGTATTTGCAACTGGAAAATCTGCCCAAATAGTGAGCAAGAAATTAACTATGAATCAGAACAGTCTTACAAACTAATCAAATAGCTCCCAAAATATCAGTCCGTCAAAAATAAGTTTAAGAGTTTTTAGGAAAATCGATGCGTCATTTTTAGGCTTTATAAAAAGAATGTTCTTTTAGAAAATCGGTTTAGTTTTGATTAACTATGGTTGGGAAAATTGTCTTTCTGTGACATAAATTTTACAATTAATATGTCACCAAATTTAAATGCAGTTTAAGTCTAGAGACGAAACAATGGTAATAAATTTTTATCTTTTTTTAAATCTGTTCAGTTTTGATGACAGGAAAGTTTGGGCGCCCTTTTGATCCAGAACTACTTGTTTTGATTCTGTTTTAATGACAAGAACTTATCAGATAGTTCTTATCTATCTCCGATTGATTTACTATCTCTACTATCATAAAGATGATCCTAAAACTGAGAAAGATATACTGCAGATATTTTATATCTCCTTCAGTTACTGGTCATCCTCAAAGGACATGAAAATAGGGAGCAAGGAAACAGTTGGAAGGAAGGAAACTATTTTGTCTATCCTTAGTTTGTTCACATCAACTTCCAATTACGAGCTGCTCAGATTATTCGAGGTTCCATCTGACTTACTTCCATCGGACATGACCTGGCCGCGTCGCTCCATTTCCTGTTTCTTGAGCTCCTGCTCGGCCATCACCTCGTTGAGTTGGTTTAGTTGCTTTTCGGAGTCGGCTTGGAGCTGTGTTTGGGCGTATTGCACCGTTGATAGCTCAATGGAGAGCTCCTTGTACTGCTGAATGAGCTGTTGGAGTTCATTGTTCAGATGTTTCTCGCGGCTCTCGATCTTCTCCAGGCTGAAGGTAAACTCACTGTGCAATTTCTTGAGTTGCGTCTGTGTTGTCTCCGCCACATTGGAGATGCCCGCATTGAGCGCCTCCATTTGGGTGATGTGGGTGCGCCAGTCCCGAGCATCGGCCTTGACACACACCTTCAGCTGCTGCAATACCCGTTCCAGTTCCAAGCGCCACTCTTGATGATCGCTAAGCCGCTGAGCGTTGAGCTCATGATTCTCATCCTCGGCCATATTGCCGCCCATGGAGCGCTTCTGGCGATTAAGCCAATTTAGCTGCTTGAAATTGTGCGCCTCCAGCTCGAGATCGCTGTCATCACTAAGTGCAGCTGCATTTTGTTCATCCTCTAATTTCTCCAATATGATCTCTGCATTGTCTTCCAAATAGTCGCCTACGAACTCCTCCTCCTGGGCAATGTGCACCCGCTGATAATTCACCTTGATCAGCTTCACCGCCTGCGTGGCCAGAATATCCAGCACCATGACACACATGGGACCAGCACCACGGATCAGCTTATTGGGCGCAAAATCAACGGCCACATCCTACAAATGGAAAGTTAAATAACAAAAGTTATGCTAAAAATTATGAATGATTTTTTCCCTTGTAATTGTTGGTCGTATTCCAATTTCATCATTCACACTTACAATTTCCTCAAGCATTTGTATAATCTTGGCTATAACCGTGTTGGGATCATCGTATTCTTGCGGCTTGTCCATCTCCTTGCCCAGTTTCTTGCACAGCCACCAGCAGATTAGGGTGAACATGAAGAATTGCTCGCCAGGATTTGTGGCCTTGACGAAGTAGAAACGAGACAAAGGCTTCAATTTGTATTCTCTCAGCAGATGCTTCTCATAGTTGAGTAGTTTTAGCTTTTCCAGAAAATCATCGGATTGAAAATTTTGCAATTGTTGCGTTTTTTCCGCTGAATCTTCTTGCATTTTGTGTCTGGCTTGAAGTATTGGTTGAAAATTACTAAAAGTTTGTCTTTTACACTCATTAAATTTCCATGACAACCACAATAACTACAACAGTGTGTAACGCATGCGCATAGCGAACATTTGCAATTATATATAATGTAAAGTATTTTAGTGAGTATGACTTAAAAAATATCATATTAATCAAATATTAAATCGTACACGCATTTTAAATCAGTTTTAAATATATTGATTTTAGCGCCCAGTGAATAACCAACAGATGGCGCTAGTTAAATGTAAACCACATTTGCAACAATACTATCGACAAATAAATTATCGGAATAGAGTACTTACTCAAACAAAAGTATCGATACAACGTTAGCACGCAACCTTGCCAAAGCGTCTCTTTTGCACAATTAATTCAAAATTTTAAAGCCTTATAGAAAACAACGCTTTATTTAGTGCAATTAAAATGTACAATAACTTAGATTTAAGCGCACTCAGCATCGATGACATTGTCGAAGAGTATAAAATACTCCATGAGCGCCATCATCAGTTAAAGGAGCGCAGCGAGGACGATGCTCAACGCATCCACGAGCTCAAACGCAGTTTGGACACTGCCTTGGCCGCCGAGAAGTATTTAACTCAGGAGCTGGAGCATCTCGGTGCTCAAGCGCAGGTCGCTTGTCCCAGCACCGATGGCCGCATGTCACAGGAATTGGAAGAGCTGCGACGCAAATACAAAAGTCTGCAACTGGAGCAGGAAATTCTGCAACAGGATTACGACGTCAAGTTTGAGGAGACGTCCACCCTAAAAACTAAACTGGAGAGTGCAACGCGTGATCTGGAGTTGAATGCGACGCTGAAGGCAAACAGCTCGCATGATGAATCTGCTTCACGTTTGAACATCCTGGAGCTGGAGAATGCGGACCTAATGCAAAAGTTGGCCGACTACGAGGATGCCAAAGTGCAAAATACCTTTGCCCTAGCCGAGCAGGAGGTGCGTCCTTTTTAAACATTAACAACAAACAACTACTTATGTGCTCCCTTTGAACAGAAAACTATTGAGATACTGAAGGATCAGGTTAGCTGCCTTGAGGAGAATATGCGTTTCAAGCGCGATGATCTCGAGGAGAAGCTGCAGCTATTGGAGAGTGCACAGGAGCAGCTGGTGGATGCCAATGCCAAAATAGCACTACTCAGCAGTGCACCCGAGCATGATGGTCACTAAACAATCTCTTGATATCTCCCTGTAAATATAAAACTCAAGACTATTTTTTGATTGCAGATCGGAAGGGTAATTCACTGTTTGCCGAGGTCGATGATCAGCGGCAGGTGATGAAGCAAATGCTGGTTAGCCAGAAGAAGAGCTATTTGGACATGAAAAAGATATTCAATGAGAGCAAATTTGAGATACATCGCTTGAAGCGTGAGAACATTGCCATGCACACAGAGCTGCAGGCATGCAGCACCATCTTTTGCAGCGCCGACAAAACCTATCAGAGTGAGACCAAAACCGAATACTAAATATTTCATTTGGAGCTCAATCTGATGCTTGATTTAACATTTCAGATAAGCTCAATGAACGCATTCGACAGCTGCTGCAGCAGAATGCGAAACTGGAGCGCAATTTGAATGTGTCGCAGGAGCGTTTGCGGGAGCTGGCCAGCCAGAAGTCGGTGACTTGGCTCGATTCCATGCTGGATTTCTGCAAGTATGAGTTGGCCGCAGGTTTTGGCCATATAGTTGCTAAACTTGGCAATCAATTGCTCAGCTTCACCAGCTACAGATTGTTTTTGTTGTAGTTGATTGGGCCAGTTAGTGTAGGATGCGTTTAGATTTAGTTTACTTCATTCCCATTCCATTTAGACGCGAAACCGACGAGCTGAAGTCACAACTGCACAGCATGCACATCCAAAAGGCCACAGTCGAGGAGCAGATGCGTAACGTGCAACAGGAAATGGCGCGGTAGGTGCATTTTAATTTATTATCACGTTGCACTGAATCACTTTTAATATATTTGTCATTTTAACAGCTGGCGCTTTGAATCCTTGAAATCACGCTGTGTGCTCATTGATCGCGAGAATCTGCTCATGGAGCACAAGATTACCTTCAAGCCCATTCACGCCATGGAGTTTGACATTAAGGAGTCGCAGCTGCAGGCAGCCTTACCACGCATTGTCACGCCCCCAACACAAGCAGCATTGAATTTAACGAGCGCAACCACTAAAGCTGAGATCATAGTTTTGGATACACCAGTCAGAACACCAGCTGTGTGCGTTAAACTGCAAACTGATGTCATTGTGACGCCGCTCAATACAAAACAGATGGAAAGTCAACCCGACTTGGGTTTAATGAAAGTAAAACGGGAGCCCAAGGAACCGCACACAGCTGCACAGCTGGAGGTGTGCAACATCAAGTCCGAGGAGTTGCTGACTGAGACCATGGAACAGTTGGACATAGCTGCCAAGCCCATTAAAAAGGGCACGCCCGTCAAGGAGCACTTTGGCAAAATCAAAGTAAAAAGCGAACATCAGCTGCTGCAATCGCCCAAATCTGAGGCCGAGGAGGACACACTCGATTTGACAGAGATTAAAACCGAGATTGCGGAGGACGATGTAGTAGCTCTGACGCCCGCCAAGCCTCAGCGCAAGGGAACACCAGTTAAGCCCAAGGTGGAACCAATTGAGATTGATACGATTGTCGAGGCGAAACCGTTGCGCAAGGGAACACCAGTTAGAGTTAAAGCCGGCATTGAACCCATCGATCTGAATGCTGTGCGTTCCATACTAACAAAGAAACGCGATTTATTTGCTGATACACAGAAAAATGTGCAATTTAGCAGCAATGCGCCCACCGTTCACAATCTGAGTCCGGACGTATGCTCTCCACCCTTGGATAGCAAAGAGAATGAGAATCCTGTTGTCCAGGATATCAAACCGGCCAAGAAGACGCCAAATATAATTCGACGCATTGTTGTTGCTTCCAAAAGCAGGAGAACTCCTGAAAACTAATAAAAACAAACATTGATGCATATATCGTAAATGAATGATTAACTTTAATTAGACTTATGACTTAGCAATAAATTACACACCAAACAACAATAAGACGTACAAACATAATAATCATTGCCAAAACTGGGAGAAGGAGTAATCCTCACCATTTGCACCAGCTGTCAAGATAGATTAGACTCATATCTGAAACGAAAGATTTGTTGCTATATAAGCGGAAGATGCTTCAACCAATTCCATAGTAAAAATAACTTCTTTTAAAATTTTAAATTATAATTCTTGACATTTAAATTTTTCTTGCCAATGCGATTTTCTAATAACTGAATCCTAGAAAGATAACGCTTCTCTAAATAACCGGATATGCAATAAATAATAAAATACTGTAGGCAAATGTTAAATGTATTTTAAGAAAATAAAAATGTAAAAAATTTCATATGTTCCCTGAGGGAGTAAGAAATTCAAGGACATCACTAAGTATAGCATGGACCCAATAATAAGTATATATATATTTTAAATAATTTATATCAATTTTACTGCTAGACATCCAGCGGATTCTCCTCCTCGAACGTCAACCGATCGTAGATGGGCGCAGTTGAGGCATGCTTCTCCTCAAGCTTCTGATCCGCACCATCAACGTCTGGCTTATCCTTGATCTCTGCGTACAACTGATATGGCATCTCCGTGGGCATCACTTCGTAGGTGACGTGATGGGTACGCGAGCACTGCGATTGCCGGTGCCCGGCGCAATTGCAAATGGAGGTGGCGCCATTCAGTGGCGTCTCATAGCCATCCATCTGCGGTTCCAGATCCCCGGCGACGCTAGCAGTGCTATTCCCATTGGCCATCGGATAACGCACAATATCAATATGATCCACAAAGCGTTGACTTGTCCCCGACTTGTTGCCCGCAAAGCAGGGCAATCCACCGGAGTAATACGACCAATGGAACAGTCGCTCGCAATGCAGATACAGATACAGCAGCAGGAAGAGCAGCGCAATGCCCAACGGCAGCATGAACACTATGATGAGTGCCTCCGCTCGCTGGCTGTGTGACTGGTTGATGGGATTGCCAAAGAGCACCGTATGACTGGAGACATTCAGGAGTGCATTGCGTTGCAGCAACTGTTGACTGCGATTCGTGGCACTTTCTCCAGTGGGATCTATAAATGCAATCGGAGGCTGCTTCTCGGCCAGCTCTGGCCTGCAACTGAGTCCATTCACATTGATGTGTGATATGTATTTGGCATAGCGGAACAATCGAAAGAGCTGCGGCTGTGCATGTGAAAAGTTGAGCAACCATTGACAGCTCCAGGGATTGTCGTCGATTTTGATGTGCAGGTGTGGCTGATACCAGAGAGCTCGGGCGGTGTCATCAAGTCGCAGCAACTGATTGCCACTCAAATCCAATTCGATCAGACTTAGCGGCGCCAACTGTACCAGCTGCGTCCAGGAGATCCGTTGCAACTGATTCCCCTGCAACAGCAGCGTTTGCAGCTGCGGCAACATTGCGAACCAGCTGCTGTTCAGACTCCTCAAATAATTCCTGCTGAGATCCAGACTGATTAGGGAACTTGAATTCACTTGGAAATTCCTCAAGGCATTCCAACTTAGATTTAAATGCATCAGTTTGGATTCATCCAATGGCTCCAGCTCAAACGAATTCAGCTCACATTGAACCAAGGTCAAATTAACCAGATGATCACTGCCGTTGTCGAGCTTCAGCTGGCGAGGCACAATCGGCGTTTGCTGGATGACCAGTTCCTCCAACTGACCCGGCAGCACCGCCAGAAACTCACCCTCAACCAGCTTCAGTTGTGTCAGCTCCAAGCTCTTTAAATTCTTCAGCTCCTTAAAGATTTTGTCCTGCCTTAAGGATAAAAGTTGCTCTCTCCGGATAATCAATTGCTGCACCTCAGCACCGCCGCTGAGCGTTTCGAGCAGGCGCATCGAGTTGTCCTCCAGCTGGAGTTGCTTCAAGTGCGGCAACATCCCAAAGCTTTGTCCACTCAGTGTG
This sequence comes from Drosophila dives, assembly GCA_035042365.1. NCBI lineage: Eukaryota > Metazoa > Arthropoda > Insecta > Diptera > Drosophilidae > Drosophila > Drosophila dives. The sequence goes on along the minus strand of JAWNLJ010000416.1, from coordinate 525,081 downwards.
CCAAGCTCATTGTGGCGCAGGCTGACCGCCTGCAGGCTGTCCAACTGGTGGCCATTGCAGCTCAGCGTCAGGCTGGCATCCATCACAAAATGCACAATCTCAATGGTTTGCAGCTGGGCACAGTTGTCCAAATACTCCAGTCCATAGCTGGCAATGGCCAACGGTGGCGTCTGACTGCCATCTAGGAGCACATGCCGCTTGCCCGAAACACGCTGCGCGCTCAAATCAAAGTTGCTTGCGATGCTGCTGCTCTTGTTGTTGGCGCCGGCGCAGTCAATGTCCAGCGGCAGACCGAAGTCCCTATCACTGCGCTGCTCCGGCGGCGTCACATATAACGTGGCCCGTATGCTGCACTGTTCATCTGCATTATTATTATTATAATTATCACTATTATTATTACTGTTAGTGTCGTTTGCCCGCACGTGCGACAGCATCAAGCACAACAACAGCAACAGTGTGCTGCAGTGCGTCATCGGTGTGTTGCTGGCATACCAGCTTGCCAGTGATGCGTGGCGCATCTTCAACTCTTGGCAGCCCGCTCGCGTCGTGTGCGAATACTCAACTGTGCGGCCCTCACATTGGGGAAAGACGTCGCACCTTGGGCGCTGCTCTAATCTGCTCCGCTCTCCTCTGCTCAATAAGAGCGCGCGGCAGGTCAGCGTCAGCGACAGCATTCCCCGCCGTTCCCACCAGCTGTGCACAGTACCAACAAAAACTAAATAAATGATTAAAAAAAAAATCAGTACAATCGTTGTCTTTGTCTACAGTTTGTAAGCAAAACTTTGCTTTTGTTTTTGTTAATTCAAATTAATTTAAACATATAGCAAAAAAGATAAAAGTTAATTCAGTTTGTGACATCTTTAAAGAAGAGTGTATAAAAAATAATACATTATATTAAATTAATTATAATACTGATTAGGATTCCCATTTAGTTTAAGCTATGAAATTAGAAGAACAAGTCGAATGTTTGATAATTTAGTTAATAATTTAAAATTTTCTTTTTATTTATTTTTTTAATATGATTAATATACTAATTTTGGTGCTTTGAATTTATATTTAATTTAATTCATTTTTCAGTTTGTTTGACTTATTTCAGTATATGATTTCTCAATTTAACATAATAAATTATTTTAAATTAATTCATATTTATTTAAATTTGCAAATAACAAATTAATAATCCTATTACATCATTTTTATATTTTAATAAGCACAAAATTTAAATTAAGATGAGTAATGTTTACATTGAACGGGATTTGTGTTACAGTGTGTGAATATATAGATTTGGCTATATATGATTTCTCAGTTGTTATATATTTAGCTATTCCGTTAGCGCTCTCCGATGGCGCTTCCTATTTAAGTTCCACACTGCGCACTTCTTAGCACAGCTGTCAACATCGTCTTCGTCTCCGTAGCCGATCCCCCGGCTGCTCCTCTTCTGGCAGCACACATTTCGCACAGAGACCACTCAAAATCAGTGGCTGTGGAAATTGTTTATATATTTACCAGGTACATACAAATTTATACATCTCTAACTGAACAATCGGGTGCGGTATCTGTGCATCAGCTGTGGCTGTGTGTGTCGAGATTTCTCGAGAATCCGATTATTGTTTACACAACTTATTTGAATTAAATTTTGATTACAAATTGTTGGTCATCCACTGGGCATGTCAGATCGAGAAGAACCCTTGACTCTGAAGATAAGGGCAAACATGATCATTAATAAAACAGGCCTTCAAAATGCGTTACTTCATTAATTTAATATTTCGCAAATGTTTAAAGTACTTTTTCAAAATTTGTATATTTTAAAAGATAATTATAATAATTATAATTATTATTATTTTTTTTATTATTTTATTTAATTTTTAACTTCTTATTATTTAACTTCCTAGAATGCTTTCCAAGACTCTATCGATGACATAACATTGATAAATTTCACCTAACAATTAAAATTTTGCATTTAAATTTGACAACAATTTATAATCAAAAGATTTAAAATAAAATGAGATGGGAACGATGCGAATAACAACAGTTGCCACCAAAGGCTACAAGCAATTTGATTATATGGTCCAGATAGAATTCCTCTCGGCCAAATCCTCATGTTGCTTGAACCTATCAATGGCAACTTGCGTGTGGCGCATTTGCCGTTTGCTTGAGTCAAGTAAATTTTGTCCTCGTCACGTTCGGTTCGCTGTTAGAATGCGGATGAGCACCTCTGTTGGGAGCAGCATCGCCGGCACCACCACCACCAGCAGTGCTACTAACAGCATCACCGCTGGTCATGGTGTGGATGTGGCTCCGCAGGACGCGTATGTGCTTCTGGGATACCTCGAAATTGTGGACCAACGTATGCAGTTGAGTCTGCAACTCGGCAATCAGACTGTCCCGATCCTCAATATGACTGGATGTGGCCTTTTTGCTACGGCTGAGCTTCAGTTCCAGATCGAAGATGCGTTTCTGCAGCTCTCGGCGCTGCTTCTCCGTCTGGTCGCGATGACGTGACAATTGTCGCTTGCTGGCCACCTGCAGCGAATCCATTTGGGCCTTCATTGTGGCCAGCTCGTCGGCGATGCGTCGCTTCTCTGTCTTTAGGGTGGCATTGTAGTTCTTGAAGATCTTCAGATCTCGCTCGGCCGCCTTCAGGCGATTGACGGTGATCAGCTTACGTTTGCCAAGCTCATCGATTTTCGCTTTCAGCTGTGTGGCCTCCTTTTGGAGCAACTGTATCTTCCCGGCCATTAGACAATTGTCTCGCAAAGCTTTCTCATATTTTTTGCGCTCCTCGCGCATCAGCTGTGGCAGTTGGGCAACACTCTTCAGCTTTTTGTCGATCTTGGCGCGCAGGGTATCGATGTCATGGAAGATGCTAGACTCCAGCTCATTGTTGTTTACGTGCAGCTTATCGATCTCGTGCTTCTGTGTCTTCATTATATCGTGCGCCTTCACACAGCGTGTGTGATAATCGGAGATGCGATCCTGCTGATGCCGTATTATGTTACGGAACTCCAATTGCTCGCTCTTCAGATCCTTAATGGTCGTATGGAGCTGATTGAATTCACCGATCTCCCGTTCATATGCGTTTTTGCGCCTGTTATCCTGCTGCGTATTGATCACATCCTTGAGCACATGAAACATTTGCTTCAGTGTTGTTGGATCATTCTCCTGATCCTCCATACGCTTACCGCGTCGCGGTAACCGATTGATTGGTGTATCCTCAGTATATCGACTGGAATACACCCTGTCAATCTGTGAACTGGGTGCCTCCAGGAAACTGCTGTTGCTATGAAATAATTTGGAACTCTTGCGCTTAACCGTCACCTCCGAACCGATGCTGGTTGTGGATGAGGGTGAATAACCTTGAAGTGTTCCACTCTCCTCCACATCCATTTCGCTGCGTCGGTCCGAAAACTGATCGTGTTTCTGCTGCATTTCACAAAGTTCGTGATTGATCTTCATGTACTTCTTCTCCAGATCCCTTGTTGTCTCATTGTACTCCTCCAGCTCCTGCTTGTACTTGGACAGCTCATGCTTCAGCTTGGCGCCAATCTCATCGCCCTGCAAGATTTCTGGCCTCTTTGGCAGCTCATCGTCGTCTAAGCCAAACTGATCGACATCGAGTTCCAGATCATCATCTCCAAATGCACATCTTGTGTTGCTGTCCTCGCCAGGCAAGGATGCCAGTTGGTGTTGGTGTTGGCTGCTGTCGATAATCATGTCCAGGTTCATCATTTCCTTACCGCTCACGTTATCTTCATCCGAATGAATCAACATTGACTTTAGCATTTACAATAATTTTTCTACGGTTTTATTAACAACAGATAATTTTTAATGGAAATTAATAATTGTTTTGGGTTAAACAATTCGATTGTATTAATAGAGAAATTTTTAGTAAAGGCCTACTAAACTTAAGGATTTCAAAAAATAATTCTATTTTTCCAGTACAGATAAATCTTAAAAATCTTGTGTTATGTGTTTTAGATTTTTGAATATAACGATTCGAATTTATTTTGTTGGCCTCAGAGACAAATCGCATTGAATTAAATAAGTTATTCCATTTTATTGTCAAATAATTATCAAATTAAATATTATTATTTTCTATATTGCATTTATTATTTATTTAAATTAAATTCGATTAAAAATATGCAGTTGATTTGTACTAATTTTCCGACCAGATTGACCATGGAAGTAGGCTATGACAAAAATTGATGTGGAAGTCAAAAAGCATTTAAAATCGGATCAGTTCATTTTAGTTGTTTAAAAAAACAAATGCAAAAAAAATTTATAGTTACCAATTCCAGAAAAACTTGACAAAATTGTATTTTTATTTTTCAAATTCGAGTTAAGTTTATTAAGCAAAATCATCCCAAAACCAAGCCAAAGCATTTTGTGAAAGTTATAAACTTAAACGCAAAACATGGCTGAAAATGATGCAGAGGAACATGAGTATGAGGAGGAGGAGGCAACGATGGCCGGAATGGATGAGGGCGGCATGGAAGAGGACATTGAGGAGGATCTCTTCTCACGACTTGGCGAATCCTCTGATAATCCCGAGCAGAAACGCATGTACATGGAATATCTGGCACTGATCAAGGAGATCGACTGCCAGAACCGGATCATACAGGATATCAAGACGCAGGTGATGGACATGTGCGGCAAGACCTGTAAGACACGCAACGAGATGCGCGAAATCAAACGTCTGCGCATCTGCATGGAGCAGGAGAACATCAAGTTGCACATAATGATGAACCAGGCAGTGAAGCTGCAGAACTTTGGATCGCATCGCCATTATCGGGAGGTTAATATGACAACCACCATGGACGAGGACAACATATCGCCGTATTGTGTGGGTACCTGTGGCGGTCCGGTGGCCGATAGTAACGCGACCGAATGCAGCGACGATGGCGCCTCCAGTTTTTGCCAAGTGGAGGGTCAGGAGGATCGACTTATTAAGGCGCTTAGCAAGGCCATGGAAAAGATGAAGGGCGCCTGCCCCGAGGACTTGAAAATGATGCAAAAAATCGCATGCGCCATTATGGCCTCCAAATCCAAGCCGAAACACGTTTGCAATCCGGGACCATGTAATGCCCAACCACAACCGCCATGTGCGGAAAGCAGCAGTAGCATTCAAGGACCGTGTCCTCCCCCACCATGTCGACAATCGAAGAAACGTAGTGTGTCACCCTGCCAACAAAATCGTCCAGCACCCTGCCCACCACCCTGCCCACCTCCATGCACGAAAAGTGAATCGCTGGACAAGCTGAAGCGTCGCATTGTCAGCATGCAATGCTCGGTAAAAAAGCTGCTCACTGAGGTTAGCAAGCGTGAGTCATCAAGGCAGCTGCCCTCCTGTCCCTTTGATGATGATGATGATGAGGACGATGATTACGGTGAGCCACACTCCCCGCCTTGTCCATCGCGGAAGCCATGTGCCGAGGATCCCGACCCACTCGTCATTTGCGGTGGCAAACGCAACACCAAAGCTGATCAGTTCGAAAAGATGAAGGAAAACTACGGCCGTCTGCTCACCCAATATCAACGTAAGGATTGCCAAATGAAGGAGTTGGAGAAACGGTAAGCAAGTTGGCTTAATCCTTGATATAGTTGATGTAATAATTTGATATACAAATATGTATTTTAAATACTCTTAGTATGAAGGGTTTCATGGGCGGATGTGGTGCGTCCAAGGGCATCTCTGATGCCGATGCCGCTGAACTGAATCTGCTGCGAGCACGTGTCAACGAGCTGAAGGAGGAGCAGCTGGAGTTCAAGTGCATAATGAAAGAGCAGTCACAGCAGCTGGAGGACTATCGCAACAAGTATATGCTGGCTCAGCAGAAGGTCGAGGAGCAGTGTGTATCACTGGAAAAGCTAAACATGAACAACAAGCGCATCGAGCAGCAAATTAATACGGAGGTAAAGGAGATACGCTCCAAGTTCCAGGAGAAGCTGAACGAGTTGCTCCATTTTCCCAAGCTGCTGGAGAACGAGCAATTGAAATTGGCACAGGTGTGCAAGGAGAAGGATGATATGCAGAGTAAACTGATCGTTGTTTGCAAAGAGCTAAAGGGCTGCAAGGTACAGCTGGAGAATCCCGTACCAGATCTAAGTCCACAGCTTGGCCAGTGCCAGCTGGATCTGACCCAAGCGCGCAACGAGATTGAAGAGCTGCTCCGCCAGCGAGATCTCTTCTGCGAGCAACTGAAGACCACACAGGACGATCTGGACACGCTGCGCACCGAATCTGCCAAGATTATAGCTGGCACCAAGGAGCGCGCCGAGATGATCAAAGCCCAGCAACAGGAACAAATCAATCGCCTCGAAAAGGAACTGGCTCAATGCCGTGCAACCGCATCGCTCTCCGTCAACGATCGCGAGGCAGTCATCCGCGAGATGCAGGGCCAGCTCAACACACTCTCCTACAGCTTTGATGCCGCCCAGAAGCAAATCAAAACGCTCCGCAATCACATTGCCTACGTGTCCAATGAGAATTGCTTCCCAGTCAAATGTTAAACGATTCCAAAACTATTTTGTACCCTTTTCTAAAACCCAAATCCAAGCCAACTGTCAATAGTCGCAATAAACCCCGATGTTTGTCTCTATAAAATGTCTCGACGTCCAATGTTCGATTGCTACTTAAATTAATAAAAACAATTATGCCGATTTCGCCCAATGGATACCTTGATTAATGTTTAAAAATCCGTTTAAATAATCTTTTAGTAAGAACTATGGATGACCTGCCGTTATTTGAACAAACTTTGAAATTCGCTTGGCGAAAGTTTTAATTATGCATAAATTAGGCGTGATGCAAATTACTTCAAAGTCTAAAAGCCAGTTTTGTACTGCTTTGGTATATACGAACTGGCAAAGTGAGATCTATATATAGATCTATATATTTTAAACATAGGTCCCAAACAGAGCTGCTTCTTGTGTCGCGAAATATTAGATATGTATAAAAGTGGTGATTTTTTGGCGCTCAATAGGAAACAAATATTTTATTGCTTTAATGTGGCATATTTAAGATATAACCGCAAACAGTACTACGGATGAGCGAACGCAAATAGATGGCACGATAGAGTGCAACAAAAATCTACAAAGATTTGACAGCCAGACGCTTCATTTTGGGTGCATTCTTTTTGGCTTGGCGCTTCTGCTCCTTGGCCTCCCAGCGGCGCTGCTTCTCTGGATCCTCCTCGGCGAGCACGCGCTCCTTTTCCTGCTTACGCTTGTCCTCGCGGCGCTGAGCAGCTGCCTCGGCGCGTGCGGCATGAGTGCTCTTGAGAAACTCCTCCTCGACACGCAAGCGATTCTTATCAGCCTTAGCCTTGGCCTGCAAACAAACATTGTATTAAGATATGATACAATGGGAAGAAGTGTGTGGGAATTTACCTCCTTGGACATGCGATAGGTCTTCAAGCGTTCCATTAGATAAAAGATCAACAATAACAGGGGTTTAATGGTCTCCATTTCGGCATGCTTGGGCAGATTGAAGCCGGCTAACAGCACGGGCCTTGTCTCTGGCTGCTTCAGTGTGCTGCTCTCCTCCTGAGGCACTTGGCCACTGAACTGATCCGAAATGTGAAGGTAATCGATATAGCTTTGGTATTTATTAAGTGCGGTAATAACACGTGACTCGAGTATGGCGGATGTGGTCTCCGATATTTCGGAAAGCACGGCAAACCCACTGGGCACATTAAAGCGATCCTCTGGCTTGGCAACTAAACTACAAAACTTCGTCTGCAAAGAGAGCAAAATGATAGACAACGTACAAATGGCCTGTACAAATTGAATCACTTACCAAGTCTGTATACTCCTTGAACACCTTGGTTATTGTCTTCTTGCTGCCTACGGCAAACACGAATGAATCCATTAGGCCGCGTGTCAAATCTATTTTGATATGCACCTGATCCAATTGTGGTCGCATTAGACCCGCAATGAGCGATGCCAAATCTTGCCGTTTGATCATCTTCAGTTCCACAAGCATGCCCTCGCAGCAGGTGCGACCGGAGCACCAGAGTGTGTACAGACTCTCGCTCTCCTTGATCAGACCCGGATTCTCATTCTCCATTTTACCATCGTCGCCGACCAGCGCAAAGTTCTCGTCCAGCAGCGCCTTGTGCGTGCTGAGCCAAAGCTGTGCCAGACGCGCATTTTTTGCCTTACCCGCAAAGAAGTTGGCAAAGTATGCTATAAGACCGGCCACCATTAACATTTCCATCCAGTACGAATCCCAGTGTGTGCGGAAATGTAATGGTATATCGGGGATCTTCAGTTTGGGCTCTGATCTTTGATCGATTGGCGGCTCCATTGAGTCTCCAGCGTCGTATCCTTCGAATTCCTCCTCGTCCTGAAAGTGCTCGAATTCGTCGTCATTCTCAACTATACCGTCATCGTCCTCGTCGATTGCCACGGTACGCTTTTTGGGCTCCTCTAGGGTTTCCCAGTCTGGGCTGTCAGCGTCAGCAGAGTGCCGGGATGAGTCGGCATTCTCTGGCGTTTCAGAATCGAAACTTGCTTCCACAAAGTCATCGTCAAACTCGGCAAAATCATTGTCGATGTCGTCTTCGTCGTTTACATTGTTTGCAGTGTTGAGTTGACAAGCGCACAAAAGGGCCAGTAACAAGAATGCGAACACCGGCCGCATTTTCTAATTTAATAACACCAACAAAAATAACGTATTCAGCTAATATTAGTCTAAACCTAAAAATTTTTCACCTAATAAAAAAAAATTAGGTTAAGTGGACTGAAAATATCGATACATGACATACAATCGGTTCGCGATATCCAATACAAGTTGAATTTAAAAGCGCAGCACAGTTGCCCAACAGTTCACAAACCGTTTAGTTCAAGTTAGTTTCTCTCGCACATCCAAATATCGATAAGCAGTACACGTAAACTTCGATAGGCCGAACGATAGTTACCTTTTAGCCGCCGCTGCGAGTTAAACACGTTGCAATTTGCAATTTGTTGACCAATTCGTATTATTCACATAAGTATTCAGTGAATTTGTTGTCGGTTGCATACGCAAACAGTGCAAAATGGTAAATAAAAGCATTTAATATCACTTCCGACAAAGTACATTTGCTTGTTGGGGTGACGATATCAAAAACAATTTTGCCGCAAATACTGATGCAATATTTGCCCAGATTGAAGACATTAATTCGGTTTTTATAATTTGTGAATAATTAGGCAAATGTGGAGCGTAAAGGTACCTTCAAGGTGGAATACCTGCAGAAAATTGAACTCGAAGTGCAACAGCGTTGGGAGTTGGAGCGTGTGCACGAAACGGATGCACCGACGGCGCCCAAAAAGCGACAGGGTGAGAAGTTCTTCGTTACGTTTCCGTTTCCGTATATGAATGGCCGGCTTCACTTGGGACACACATTCTCCCTAACCAAGGCGGAGTACGCGGTGCGCTACCAACGCCTGAAGGGACGTCGTGTGCTGTGGCCGTTCGGTTTTCATTGCACCGGAATGCCGATCAAAGCTTGCGCCGATAAGCTTGCCCGTGAGATGGAAATGTTTGGCTATCCACCCAAGTTTCCCACGCATCAAGAGGAGGCGCCCGCAGAGGTGGAGTCGCAGTCTGAGGTGCCCAAGGACAAAGCGAAGGGTAAGAAGAGCAAAGCTGTGGCCAAAGCCGGCACTGCCAAATATCAATGGCAGATCATGCAGAGCCTGGGACTGCAGGATGAGGATATCAAGCAGTTTGCCAATGCCGAGCATTGGCTTGACTACTTCCCACCGCTGGCCCGTGACGATCTTAAGCGCGTCGGTGTCCACGTCGACTGGCGTCGTACATTCATAACCACAGATGCCAATCCCTATTTCGACTCGTTTGTCCGCTGGCAATTCAATCATTTGAAGCAGCGCGGCAAGATTATGTATGGCAAGCGGTATACCATCTATTCGCCCAAGGATGGACAGCCCTGCATGGATCACGATCGCTCATCGGGTGAAGGCGTTGGCCCCCAGGAATACACGCTTATCAAGATGAAAGTGCTGGAGTCGCCCAAGGCTCTGAGGTGCGTTGAGTTGTCTATTTTATAATGCATATATAAATATTTTTTCTTGTTGTAGTGCCATCAAACAGCCCATTTATATGGTGGCTGCAACTTTGCGTCCGGAGACGATGTATGGCCAAACCAATTGCTGGCTGCATCCGGACATTAAGTATATTGCTTGGCAGACTACACGGGATAACGAGGTGTGGATAAGCACACGTCGTGCTGCACGCAACATGGCCTATCAGGGTTTTACTGCCGAGGAGGGAAACATTGTTGTGCTGGCCGAGGTAACGGGTCAGGAGCTGTTGGGAGTACCGTTATCGGCACCGCTGACCACTCACAAAACAATATACACACTGCCTATGCTGAGCATAAAGGCTGATAAGGGAACAGGCGTGGTGACGTCAGTGCCATCGGATTCACCCGATGACTATGCGGCCCTTGTGGATTTGCAGAAGAAGGAGGCATTCCGTCAAAAGTACGGGCTGAAAGATGAGATGGTGCTCCCATATGAGCCCATCCCCATCATCGATGTGCCTACACTAGGAAAACTAAGTGCGGTACATGCCTACGATACGCTTAAGATTCAGTCACAAAACGACAAGGACAAACTGGCCGAGGCCAAGGAGATGTGCTATTTGAAAAGTAAGTGTGGTCAATAAGGTATTAAATAAATAAATACAAAAATGTTAATTCCTATTCAACAGGCTTCTATGATGGCGTCATGCTGGTGGGCGAGTTTACGGGACGCAAAATTCAGGACATCAAGAAGGACTTGCAAAAACGTCTTATCGATGCTAAGGATGCGGATATTTACTATGAACCCGAGAAGACGATTATGTCACGTTCAGCGGATGAGTGCGTGGTTGCACTTTGCAACCAATGGTATCTCAATTACGGCGAACCAGAATGGCAGGCACAGGCCACTAAAATATTGCAGGACATGGAAACGTTTCATGAAGAGGCGCGCAACAATTTTGAGGCCATTTTGAACTGGTTGCACGAGTACGCCTGCTCGCGCACATACGGCTTGGGCACTAAGCTGCCCTGGGACGAGCAATGGCTTATTGAATCCCTGTCGGACTCAACCATATATATGGCTTTTTATACGGTCTGCCATTTGCTGCAAGGCGGCTCATTCCGCGGTGAGACGCCGGGACCATTTGGTAAGTGCAAACTACAGTTTAGAACATAGCTTATAATGCAACTAATTTTCATCTTCTTTGTAGGCATCAAACCCGCTGATATGACCGCCGAAGTTTGGGACTACATATTCTTTAAGGAGACACCGCTGCCCAAGAAGTCAAGCATCAAGGCAGAGCATTTGGCTGTGATGCGACGCGAGTTTGAGTACTGGTATCCATTGGACTTGCGTGTGACTGGCAAAGATTTGATACAGAACCACTTGACGTTCTGCTTGTATAATCATGCTGCCATTTGGCCCAACGATGAGACAAAGTGGCCCAAGGGTATGCGCGTCAATGGCTTGTTGTTGCTCAACTCGATGAAGATGTCCAAATCGGATGGTAATTTCCTAACGCTTCACGAGGCCATCGAGAAATTCTCGGCCGATGGTATGCGTGTGGCTCTGGCCGATGCTGGCGACAGCATCGAGGATGCCAATTTCGTGGAAAGCACGGCGGATGCGGGCATTCTCCGGCTGTACACGTTTATTGAGTGGGTCAAAGAGATGCTGGCCACCCGCAACAGCTTGCGCAGCGATGCAGCCAAAACCTTCAATGATCAAGTCTTCCTCAGTGAGATAAATCTGAAGACACAGCAGACGGATGACAACTATCGTCGCATGCTGTTCAAGGAGGGGCTGCGCAGTGGGTTCTATGAGCTTCAGCTGGCACGCGACAAGTACCGAGAACTGTGTGGAGCTAAGGGCATGCATGTGGATCTAGTCATGGAATTCATTCGTCGTCAGGCGCTGCTAATGGCTCCAATTTGTCCGCACGTGGCGGAACACGTCTGGGGATTGCTCGGCAACAAGGAGTCAATTGTGCACGCCCGTTGGCCTGAGCTCGGGGCCATCAATGAGCATGATATTATGTGCTCCGACTATCTGATGGAATCAGCCCACTCTTTCCGTCTCAACCTTAAGAATCTGCTGCAGGTCAAGGGCAAGGGTGGCAAAGAGAAGGCTGTGGACTTGACACAAACTGCCAAACCCAATCGCGGTCTCGTTTGGGTGGCCAAAACATATCCGCCCTGGCAGTGTTGCGTTCTCGACACAATGCGGGAGCTGTACAACAAGGAGAGCAAATCATTGCCCGATAACAAAGTCATCGCAGCAACGCTGCAGCAGAAGGCCGAGCTGAAGAAGTTCATGAAGCGTGTAATGCCATTTGCACAAATGATACGCGAGAAGGTGGAGACGGGTGGCAAGGGAGTCGCCGCACTGGCTGTCACTTTGGAGTTCGATGAGCGTCAGGTGCTGCTTAACAATCTGGAGTATCTGAGGAACACTTTGGATGTGAGTAGATTTTGTGATTTTGTGTAGATTAGCCAATAACATTACTTTAATAAAACCCATCAATTCTTCCTGCCCAGCTGGACAATCTGGAAATTAAGTATACTGACGATCCCTCGGCGCCCGAAAAGACACGTGAAGAGGTGCGTCCTGGCTCGCCATTTATCTGCTTCAGTGTTGCGCCGCATGTCAGCGTTGAGCTTGTCAATCCCACAGAGCGCTCTTCACTCTTCCAGGTGAACACCATCATATCTGAGGGTGACACTGTTGAGTCGCTGCGCCAAAAGCTGGCCAAGATTTTAAACCTCAAATCAGATGTGTCTACGCTGCAAATTTGGCGCTATGAGGATCCTCTACTGGGTCCACGTAAAGTGCCCACGTTCCAGGACTACAAGACTGGCAAAGCTCAGCTCACCGATGGCAATTTCGTTGTCGATGTGGCGGCAAAGCGAGTGAGCATCAATCAGGCGGGTAAAGTGACCGAACTGGGGCGCAATCTGATCTATGTTGTAGAATAGAGTGCGACATTTTTCCTTAAACAACGCAACTTAATAATTTATTAACTCTAAACTTGAAACATTGTAAAACAACGTTGTAAAACAATTGTGAGCTATTCAAATAATGCAAATACACTAAAACTAAAAATGAAAATGGAGATAAAAATTAAATTTCATCGATTTCTTTGCTGTTTCGGTTAGCATGTGCACGCACCAGTAGTACAAAATAGGTTGGTGAATTGGCTCAAAAAATAAAAGTTCAACTAGAAATTGAATTAGAAATTCTTTTAAATAGTATTTGAGAGCCTTAAAATAAAATAAATTCTACTATGCTTAATTACTCTTGACCCATTTAAATAAATAAAAGTTTGTTTTTAATTTTACTATTAGTTTACGGTGTCAATTGTTGACTGGGAAGATAGCGTCCCAGCGGGCTTGTTTGCTCAGTGGGTGACTATCGCTAGTAGAGGCCGCCATTCATGGTCTATAAAACCCGTGGTCCCCAATGCAAAACCAACTCACAATGTTGACATTAAAATTGGTGTTAGTTTTACTGCTGCAGAGCAGCGCTATGGTCCTGGGCGGCGTCTGTTTAATACCAGATCCTGTGAAGCGGCAACGTTCGCTGCTCGACGAGTTGTGGAAGACGCAGCCGCGTCTCGATGGCCGCATTGTGGGTGGACAACGTATAAACATAACGAATGCACCGCATCAAATCTCGTTGCAAACATCAGCTCACATTTGCGGCGGGTCCCTGATCTCTGAGCAATGGATTTTAACAGCGGCCCATTGCACCTAGTAAGTAGCTAAGAGAATGTAATTGCTCCAATTTAACGCGAACCTTTCCCTTATGCAGTGGTAAAACAGCGAATCGCTTAAAGGTGCGTCTGGGCAGCTCGGAGTCCTCGCGACGTGGACAACTGTTGCGCGTGCAGAAGATTGTGCAGCACGAGAAGTTCAACTATAGCAATGTGGATTTCGATTTTTCACTGCTGCAGTTGCAGCAACCCATCGAATTTGATGAGACGAAGAAGGCCATCAAGCTGCCGGAGGCGGAGCAAATGTTTATGGACGGTGATCCGTGCTATGTCACCGGCTGGGGTAACACTCAGAGTCTGCTGGAGACCCGTGAGTGGCTCCGTCAGGTGCAGGTGCCGCTGGTCAATCAGCAGATATGCAGTGACAAATACAAACAATACGGTGGCATTACGGAGCGCATGATTTGTGCTGGTTACATGGAGGGTGGCAAGGATGCGTGCCAGGGTGACTCTGGCGGTCCCATGGTAAATGAGGCGGGCATTCTGGTGGGCGTGGTCTCATGGGGCTATGGCTGCGCAAAGCCAGATTATCCGGGCGTCTATGCCAGAGTTGTCTATGCACGTGATTGGATCAAGGAGCACAGCGGCATTTAGCTACACTTAGAACAAAATATATAAACTAGCATTTAAAAAACGCATTAAAAGTAAAAGTGAAAAATTCTGAATCTCTCTTTTAGTTTTCCTTTTTATACTTACATTTAAGTTTACGAATAAAATTGATCACAGAATCCTTTGGCCTTATTTAATTATAACTTTTTCAAATACTATTTATTTTTCAAAAACCTATTTCTCTTAAAAAGAAATTTTCAAAATTGGAATTGATGAGAATTAATATCTACCCTCGGATTTTAATGAGTCTAGTTATGAAATGTTGTATTGTATGACGATCAACAATTAGTGAACACGTTGGTATAGTAATCAGTAAATGCCACACGGCAGTTGCACGTTACACGCACAGCCGGCACGCAAACATGCGACCTTTTTTGCACTGCTCACAGCTTGACATGCGGATGACGAGCGGCGGGTCGCGTTGCACTGACAGCAGTTTGCCCCTAGGGCATGTAAAAGGTGAGCGAGGACCGTGCGTCCTGTACAATTTGTCTCCCTCATCATTTGTGATTTTAATACTGATTGTATTTCGCTGGGGCCTGCTCAAACAGGTGTTTGGCAATCTCTGATTACATTTACATGTACTCAATTAATCTTGTGTATACAAAATGGGCAAATTGTCTGAAGCATTTCATAACGGCTTGGATTAACTGCTTTTGTATAACGGAACAGTTTCATCTTATACCAATTTCACTTAGGTAACAGTTTTGATTTTTTCTTTTTTTTATTAATATTTGTGTGTGCTTTTTAGTGATATGGCAACTTAGGCTTTTCTTTGCTAAATTTTACTGTTACTGCTAGAATGATTAGTGCTACAAATTATTTAGTAAATACTGTGGTTGATGTGCAGTTTGTTTGTTTGTTCGTTTTTTCCAGTCAGACTACAAACAAATAGACTAAATATAACAATTAGCTACCATTTTAACCTTAACTTTGTCAAACCTGTAATTTAAATAAAATGTATTTTTGACTAAGATATTTTCCCTAAATGAATACTGCGTTTGATTTTGTGAATCCTTTTTTTTTTTAAATAGTTTTTATAAATTATAATTAACATCTTTCTTGAAATTAGCTTTTATAATATTATTTACACTCAAATGTGCAAATATGTGAATGATTTGTAAAGCTATTTAACACCCAGCACTTTGGCCCTGAACCTGATAATGATAATGGTTAAATACAATCACACACACACATACACACACTCTCGCACACTCAATTTGATTATGTAATGTACAGAGTGTAAAATTCGCATTGCAAGTATGTTTTTATTAAATTGCAATCGCAAGTGCATATTCAGAAAAAATGAACATTGCGCCGATCGTCAGACTTTCGTTTTTGGTATTATTTCCAGTGGATTATGTGGCCAATTTCGGGGTGTTTCGGTCGTCATAAGTGCAGTCGCTGTCGTGTGGAGCTGACGTGCTCGTGGCTGGTGCCGCTGACCGCTAGTCGAAGCTGTATTCTACAAATTTCTGCATGGCATTGCGCATACGCCGCGTTAAACGAGCAATTGTTGTGTGAATGTTGTGTAAAAACAGCACACAGACAAAGACTGTTAGGCAACAAAAGTCATCGCAATATTTTATTGTGTGAGTGACACCCCCAACACCCGAACACCCTCACAACTACCACCACGGCTTATCTATCAGAACCACCACATCGAGAATCAATAGAGCGTTCATCTCAGCAGTGAGCTGTAAGCAATAACAACAACAACAACAACAACAACAGCAACAAAAGTGTAGATTGCAAGCGCTTAACGGTATGCCGCTGTGATTCTTGTGTTTGCATTGCACTCACACATGTTGAGCACGAACAGAGACGAGCACAGCAAGCAAGAGGCAAACAAACGTGCCGCACGTTGGGCATACACGTGAGCAAAATTTAATCACTGAAGCCGGTCGCAAGCCAGAGCGAGAGGCAACAAGTTAGACAACAAGAGCTTTGGCACACATATATAGGAAATACGGAGTCGAAGGGGGCCGGCATTGCCGACAACTTGTGGATGGAAGCTTTTGCGTCTCATGCGAATGCAATGTGAATGGGGAATCAAGCACGCGTCAGTGTTTGTGAGCCCTGGAGCTTGTCCGTTGCATTCTCGACCTGTGCTCGAGCACAGAATCAAAAACATTGAGCATTCAACTTTGCGCGCTTGAAGCAAACGGTTCGTGTTCGCGTCCTCTAAAATAAATATATTATCATAATATTATTATTGTATCAAAGTCAAAGAACTATTCACAGCTGAGTAACAAAAATTGTGGTATGTGAATTACTTCAAGTTAATAATAAGATATTTGTGTGGAAAGCCTGCAAAGATTTGCTCTTGGCCAATATACGTAATTGTGCGCAATTTACTTAGCAATAAAAATACTGTTGAGGTATTAGTTTTGTAAGTGTGTATGTGTGTAGCCTCTGTGTGTATTGGTGCTAGTGAATAATACTATGTTGTTTTTCTACTTCCCTTCGTTTACACGGCAATGAATAAATGTGCAAATTTGTTTTGATGCTATTGTTTTTTGCATTTTACGTAAGTTGAAATACGTAGAATACACTAATCATGCTAAACGACATCTAATTAAAAATGCAATGCCTGTGTATGTGTAAGAAAGCAAAAAAATATAAAAATAAATGAATTTCAATAGTTTACTAAATCTTATCAAAATTCAATTATACAACATTGTGTCTTCATAGCAACTCAAAAATAAATAACAAGTGTTTCTTAAAACAAAATACTTAAAACGCTTTGAGCAATCACCAAATTACTATGTACGAAATAGAACAATTCTGCCGCTGTGGAATAATATTCGACTTAAAAGTAATTGGGTAAGCAAATCAGCCAAGTGTCAATGAAGTAGCATGTTGCAAGCATCATTGGCCCACAACTTAACACAGTTAGCAATTACGTAGCTCACCGAGCAAAGCTTTGGCCAAAAGCTGAGTTTGGAGAAGCTTTTTGGGCTCAACGCGCCAAATTCAAAACTACAAATTTGCTGACAAAGCATTGCGTCCAAAAGGGGCGTTGTGACGACTTTTTGAGGCGTTTGTTGCACAACCAATGCGGCAAAAAAATAGTGCTTGTGAGGACACTTAGTAATCATTATATAACCTTAACTTGAGGCGACTCTAGAAATTGATATATACACTTAAATAAATTCTTATCAGCTTAGCGAAAAAAAGAGGCGATTAATTTGACGGTAAAGCAAATACAATTTTTGATAGTGGCATTAATATATAATAATCTCTAAAATCAGTTATACATTTGTTAGATACATAATTAAAAATTTGTATTTAATTGGTTTTTTTCTGCTTTTATTGCACGTCATTTAATAAAAATCCTAAAGAGTTGGTTTTCTTACATAATTCAATATTGTATTTTTATACAACTTCTATTGAACCACCGTTCAATCGTTTTATATTAGACCAATTTGAAATAATTACTCTAAATTACTAAAATAGTACAATAATTATATCACCCAATCTGTTTTTCATATTTAAGTATATTTTAAATAACTATCGTATATTCCATTTATATATATCAGTGGATAAGTTCTGCAAGGGTATTTATTCTTCGCTAACTGTAATTTTAGTGGGATTTGTTGTAGGTCTGTTTTTGACAGTCCCCACCCCCCAGGAAAGTCGTTGCTAAATGCGCCATCTTGTCTTAACAGCTAGGAAATATGTTTACTTTTACTTTTGTCCACTTTGCATTACAAATTTAGCCAATCGATAGTCTTTATTGTATTTTTCATAGACGAGTGAGTATTTTTTTTTTTTTTGACCATAGAAGAAACTAGAAAGTCGTGTTCCGCAGGTTAAATATTCACCAGCACTTTTGAATGAAATTTCCTTTATATTTGCGAAAGAATGACAATGCATTTTGATTAGGTTGACCAACACAAACACAATTCGCATATCATTTGTTATTTTATTTGTCTAGTTTGCAAATCAGATTTTATGTAAGCCGTCTTTGTCAGTGTACTTGGTTTCATAACTGCCAGCGGAAATGGGAAATGGGGTTGTCACTCAAAAAAGCTCTCAAAATTGTTTTTTACACAGAGATACCACTAGATATAAACGGAAATTTGGGAACATTAAAAATATGCCCATAATTAATTAACATAAAATAAAACTAAAATTTACGTTTATATTTTTTTTATGAAAAATGATCAAAATATTAAAAATTCGGCATTTTTTTTATTGTATTATGTTTATTATAATTTTGCCACGGAAGCTTGTATAGGAAAATTCGGTCGAATATGAATTCATAAATACAAAGTTTCCAATATCATTTAACTCCATTAGAAATCAATCAATAAAAGTTATTCTTGAGCATATATATATATATATTTCCCAATTTCTGCATGTCGATAAAGTTTGTTCAAAACATACAAAAATATTATAATATTTTGAACTCTCCAAAATGTCGATTTCAGAAAATTAACAATGATGTACAAAAATATATAGTTTTCTTCGTTTTTTCTGTTTTAAAGTTAAATTATTTATTTGTATCATCTCAAATAAAATGTACTTTAAATGTCATACTCAGCTACAGAAATAATTAATTTATCTGCACTTATTTCCCTTATTGATGACCCTTTTGTGTGTAACCTTACATTAATAAGCTGTCTATTCACGTGTTCTAAAATACCGTCAATATGACCTAAAAATAATTGCTGGCACTTATATTTTTAGCGCTTGCCATTTAGAAGCGCACCTAAAAGTATGCAACACAAAGCACTCAACGAAAACAATTAACAGTTGCTGGCATTTGTAAAGCTTCGTTGAAATTGTCAAAGGGCCATGACCACAAAAACTGAGCCATTTCTCTCAGTGACAAAACAAGAGCACATAACACAAAGGGGAAGCAAAACCATTTACAGCTGAGACGTTTACACAATCAAAGCACAATTTATTGTTGTTGTAGGTTATTGTGCTAGTGTATGTGTGTGTTTGTGTGTTTGTCTGTGTGTATGTGTGTAAGTCACATGCTGACTGCGGATGCCTGTAAATATCTGTCAATGCTTATGCTTCAATTGACTTTGTTGTTGCTTAACTGTGCTCTCCCCCCCCCCCCTCTTTTTTTGTTGTTCTCTTTTTTTATTACGCTTGGTTGAGCATTGTTGCTGTTTGCCCCACCAACCCCTCTTCTGTAAATCTGTAAATGGTGCAGTTTACATTGAGGCAATACACCTTGTATTGACACGTGTTGCCATGGTGCATGTTATCGTTTTATCCTGCATGCAGCGAAGGCAGACAGTCGAGGGGTGCTGGGGGGGTGCAATTACAAGTGTGAGACTCAGCGTTTATTGGTATTGGTCACATGCAGCTCACTGTGGACAGCTCGAATTTCTATTTTTGGCCAGCTTTTTTGTCATAAGCGTAAACATTCTTTGTTGTGTAATTCGGATCGGAAATGATTCACACTTTTTGCATAATGAATGTAAATATTTATTGATTCATTGTAATTGTAATATAGATAATTAAATGGCATGTAAATAGTAATTATATATTATATAATATAATTATATTAATTTTGCTTACAATGCTCAAGTCGAGCTGTCTTGACTAGGAGACTCACTCGGCGATTATCATAAATGCATAGTCAGCAAGCTGATATTATTTTTTTAAGGCAATTATTAATAAAGTCAAATAACTTAATTTTCCTCTTATATGCGAGAATTTATTTTATAAAATTTAATGGAATTAAAAAATGGTTCTTTTGCCTGTTACATATTTTTGCACAACTTTATTGTACTATTTTGGGTTCCATATTTTCGCAACTGATAAATACTTAAAATAAATACTATTAAGTTACAATAAATATATGTATTTCACTAACTTTTATATAATTATTTTTCTCGAATTTTAATCTTTGCAGAACCAGAAGCACAGCTTTTCATTTACTACTTTCAATACATTGTAAAGAAGGTCGATTTATGATCTGACAATGTGCCACAATTCGCTGCTGAAGAATAACAAACTTTACAACGGGTTTAACTTTAATAAACTAGACAAGAATCACATAAAAAAGTAATAAACTGTTATGGATTTTTTACTTGTAACGCCCCAGTTGCATAGTGTCTTCTCCTCGCTGGGCTCCTTCGAGGGCGACACCTATGTAGTCAGTCCCAATGCGTTAGGTAAGTGGACATAGAATACAAATATCATTGGGAATTTAAATATATTTTCCTTGTAGCTATTCTGGAGGAGATCAACCACAAGTTAACGTTTGAGGATCAAACATTGCGCACCTTTCGTCGCGCCATCGGCTTTGGTCAGAACGTGCGATCCGATTTGGTACCATTGCTAGAGAATGCCAAGGATGATGCAGTGCTGGAGTCGGTCATACGCATCCTGGTGAATCTCACCGTGCCAGTGGAGTGCCTCTTCTCCGTGGATGTAATGTACCGCACCGAGGTGGGTCGTCACACCATTTTTGAGCTGAACAAGTTGCTCTACAATTGCAAAGAAGCCTTCACCGATCCGAAGGTCACCAAGAGCGTCATTGAGTATGTGAAGCACACCCTGGAATCGGAATCAAAACTATCCGCACAGAAATGCGATCGAATCAACAATTGTCTGTTGCTGTTGCGCAACATTTTGCATATACCGGAAATGATGCTGCAGTCGAACAGTGGCCATCAGGGATCGATGCAGAACACCATATTGTGGAACCTCTTCATCCAGAGCATTGACAAACTGATGCTCTATCTGATGACCTGTCCGCAGCGTGCCAACTGGGGTGTGACCATGGTCCAGCTGATCGCTTTGATCTACAAGGATCAGCATGTAAGCACCCTGCAGAAGCTATTAAATCTGTGGTTCGAGGCCTCTTTGTCGGAGAGCTCGGAGGACAATGAGAGCAATACATCGCCTCCGAAACAGGGTAGTGGTGACTCCAGTCCCATGCTCACCTCAGATCCCACCTCTGACTCCTCGGACAATGGTATGAGTGGCAAGAAGGAGGGCTGCGAGGAGCGGCGGCAGGCACTGCGCGATGGCACCGAGGCCACGCTGCACGAGGTCAGCCGCAAGGGGCATGAGTATCAGAATGCCATGAATAGGGTGTCGGCCGAAAAAGAAAAGAAGGCCAACACCGAATCGGCCAGCGATATGAGCCAGCTGACGGAACAGCAAAAGGAAGAGGAAGAGGAGGAGGAGGAGGATATGAATGAGAACAGCTACGAGGAACGCGTCCGGAATTACGAGCAGAAGCAGAGCGCCCGCAACTCCGTACCCTTGGATCTTACACAACCAGCTGACAATGTCAACAGCACTACCAATGCGCCACCATACGCAACACCAATAGTCTTAGATACCCAAAGTTACGAGCCCTTCAAGCCACCAGCACCGCTGCACCTACGACGCACCACATTGGAGGACATGCTCTCCGACAGCTACACATCCCATCCAAGCATTTCTGCGGTCAAATTGGGCCAGAAGTCACCGCATGCCGGTCAACTGCATCTGACCAAGGGCAAGTGCTGTCCGCAGAAGCGAGAGTGTCCCTCCTCGCAGTCCGAGCTCTCCGATTGTGGCTATGCCACTCAGGTGGAGAACCAGGAGTCCATATCCACATCTAGCAACGATGACGATGGACCACAGGGCAAGCCGGCGCATCAGAAGCCGCCTTGCAATATGAAGCCACGGAACAAACCACGCAATTTGATGGACGCACCGATGGACAAGAAGGAACTGCGTCGCAAGAAGCTGGTGAAGCGCAGCAAGAGCAGCCTGTAATTATTATAAATATATAAATATGTTAAAAATTAATAATTTACTTAAATCACTTATCCCATCAATAGCATTAACATGAAGGGTCTGGTACAGCACACGCCAACTGATGATGACATTTCCAATTTACTCAAGGAATTCACCGTCGATTTTTTGCTCAAAGGCTACAATTTTCTGGTGGAGCTGCTCCACTCTCAGCTCTTATGTAATGCGGTAGGTTCAAAATTTATAAGACTTGAAAGGAGGTTTATTAAGAGATCTGTTTCCATTCCAAACAGATGCCCATTGATACTTCGCATTTTTTCTGGCTGGTCACATACTTTCTTAAATTTGCCGCTCAACTGGAGCTGGACATGGAGCACATTGATACCATCCTCAACTACAATGTCATCAGTTATCTGACCTATGAGGGTGTCAATCTTTGTGAGCAACTGGAGCTGAATGCGCGACAGGAGGGCAGCGATCTGAGGCCCTATTTGCGTCGCATGCACCTGGTGGTAACCGCTATACGGGAATTCCTCCAAGCCATCGAGACCTACAGCAAGATCAGCCATCTCAGCGATGATGATCGCGATCGTTTGCGGCAACTCCAACTGCAGATTGCCTCCACTACGGATTTGCGCTGTTTGTTTGTTTTGTTGCTGCGTCGCTTCAATCCCAGCATTCATTCCAAGCAATATCTGCAGGATCTGGTCGTGACCAATCACATTCTGTTGCTGATTTTGGACAGTGCTGGCAAATTGGAAGGCGGTCATACTATTGGAATAGCAAATCACATCTCACAGTGAGTTGGCAGAAATTAATTTAAATATTTCTGGTTTTTAAATCTTTATTTTTTTGGCTACTTAGATTTGCCACTTTGGAGGTGATGCACTACTATGGCATTCTGCTGGAGGATTTTAACAACAATGGCGAATTTGTTAACGACTGCATCTTTACCATGATGCATCACATTGGTGGCGATCTGGACCAGATTGGCGTCCTCTTTCAGCCTATTATACTGAAGACCTACTCTCGCATCTGGGAGGCCGACTATGGGTTATGCGATGTAAGCTTAACTTAAAATTTATATTTAAGTTTTACTTTACATATATTGTATTTGATGTTGCAGGATTGGTCCGATCTAATCGAGTATGTTATACACAAATTTATGAACACACCGCCCAAATCACCATTGACTCTACCAACTACTTCGTTAACCGAAATGACCAAGGAACACAATCAGGAGCATACTTTATGGTGAGTACTAATTAAAAATATATTCCTAAAAAGGAGAATATTGCAATTGGATTAAAAAAAGAAACTTTAATTGTTGCTATAAATAACCGTTAAATATTTATTAGAAATATCTTATTGTTTTTAATGTTGAAAGTATCAAGTCTATTTTAAAGATTTTTTTTAGAATTTTTAATCCGAAATTTGTGTTGTTTTCTATTTTCTATTATTTCCTTAATTTGGTATAGCAGTTTGGTTAAATTTTTTAATGTCGAATTAGTTTGCACTAAATACGAATATTTATTTGTTGTTATGATTTATTTATCATAGGATTAATGTGCTTATTTTTGTCAAAACGATTCTCTATTGCTTAATTCCTTATCCCAAAAGTTAATATTGTTTTTCCTGGAATTTTTCTATTTTATAGTACCTGGTCGCAGGAGGAGATGGACACACTTTACTGGTATTATGTGCAGAGCAAGAAGACCAGCGATGCTGTTGGCAAGATCGTAAAGCTCTTCAGCAACAATGGCAACAAGATAAAGACCAGAATTGCAGTTATACAACAGTTGCTGCAACAGGTAATGCAACAGGCATTATTAGAAAATTTTGAGTCATATTAATTGAGTGGGTTTTTAACTAGGATATCATAACATTGCTGGAGTACGATGATCTGATGAGATTTGAGGATGCTGAATATCAGCGTACGCTGCTGACCACGCCCTCATCAGCCTCAACCGAATCAGGCATAGATATTAAGGAAAGCGCCTATGGCAAACCCTCGGATGATGTGCAGGTGGGTTACGCGAGGGAGTCTATATATAGCTATATATACTAAATGGCAAATCATTTTTTTTTTATACAGATTCTGCGCGATTTGATTATTAAGGAGAACAAATCGCACCATTTGGTGTGGCTGCAGAAACTGCTGCTGGAGTGTTGCTACATCAAGTTGATGATGAAGTGCACCGCCATGTTTCCCGAGGTGGATCCCATCATGGAGCCGGTGGCCTATCATTGTATTTTCAAGCACAAATCTGTGCCGGTGGTGCAGTGGAACAACGAGCAGTCGACAACGATGCTCTATCAGCCATTTGTGCTGCTGCTCCATAAATTGGGCATTCAGTTGCCGGCGGATGCGGGTTCGATCTTTGCCCGCATACCGGACTTTTGGACGCCAGAGACGTTATATGGTCTGGCTAAGAAACTGGGATCTTTGGATAAACGTGAGTTAAACCCTAACCACTCTATCAAATTGAAAAAGGTGATGTATATACCGTTATCAATAATTTTTGCTCTCTTTGTCGACGACACAAATTTTGATTATGGGAATATCGCCCCCCAAATCCCAAATTCCAAATCCCCATCCATTCCTCTCAACCGACTCTTGTCGCATTTGCAAAAGAAAACAATTTCATTTATACCCTTTATGCCAATTATATTGGTTTTTTGGGTATAATAAAAAATAAATCAATTCAAATAAATTAAAAAAAAAAATCAAACCCCTCCAAATATTCCTGGATCCATGATCGAAACTCTCAACATCTATCTCACTGTGTGTGTGTCTGTGTCATTTGGTGTATTTCGATATGCTCTGTGCCTTTCTCTCTCTTTCTCCTCATCTTCGGCTCTTATAGTGACACTGAAGTTCGATCCCAGCGATCTGGAGGATACGGCCTCATTGAGCGATTCATCCGGCTATCACAATACAGGTCCACGTAATTCACTGATATCCATGAGCAGTTTGGAGACCGATCTCATTGAATGCGATGAGCTGCCTGTCATTCCCGAAGTGGATACAGCTGTGGAGAAGGCCGCAGCAGCAGCCTCCTCAATAGCCTCTTGCACTGACATCTTTGCCGTGCCCAAGGCCAAGCATTGCAACTCCATCATCAGGTGCGTAGCTAAACAGAAATTAGAATGGAAATGAATTAAATAATTAACTAATTAAATTATTTTATTCTAGCAGATATACGCCGGATCCGACACCACCGGTGCCCAACTGGCTGCAGGTGGTCATGCGCAGCAAATGTAATCAGCGACCGAGTTCAGCTACAGATATTAGCGATTGGTAAGTGCCAAGACAAAAGCGCTCCAAAACTGAAGAAAAAAACAAAAACAAAAGCAAAAAAAAAAACAGAAAGAAAAAAAAAACAACCAGCTCAGATTTATGGCACACGGCAGCCGTCTGCAACATATTGTTTACATGGCGCCCTCAAAATGCAATTTATGAACTTTAAGACCCCCAGGCACACCACATTTACTTTCGTGTGTTGACAGTTGGAGCCGACCCGCCAGGTTGCAACTCGCACAACTTGCAACTTGCAACTCTCGCACTATCGTAAATGTCAGGCACGGTTTGCCATTGTTTGTGGAGCCCAGTTTGTACGATGGACTAGAATTGCCTCCCTGTCGCTAAATTCATAAGCCTGTTCATCCGTTTTCGGTATTATCCAGATGTATATATGTGTGTGTTTGTGTGTGTGTTTGCCTATCTATTTGCTTGCATCTGTGTGCCTTTTGGACCTCACACGATCGCCTGCTGGTCATGTTGAACGGCATTTTGCGTACAGTTTATGATAGTTGTATTCATTTTGCAGTTTTGCTTGCATTTGATATTTGGTCTTGTACATAAATTTAAGATCGATGATAAGTTCACTACTATTGTAGGAGCATTGTTTGGCTTGAACAGGCTACTTACTTACAAACAGGTGGAGAGATGACTCAAAACTCTTTGAATCCGATTAAAATTATTCATATGTGTGTTTCAGTTTTGAGGTATCACTGTGGGTAGCATGCAAAACCGCATAACAAATCAACATTTTGTAAGACTAAAAAAATTAGGTAAATTATTTGGGTGCCACATTTTAATGTATTCAAAACTCTTCAGCAAGAGTTTACTGATTTTTGAGATACTTTGCTGTAAATAGTAGCACATTTTTTAAGCGCATAAATAAAATTAAAAAAATGTAATTTTAAAATATTTGAGATAGCTAGTATATTATTTTATTAAAATTATAAAAATTAAATTATGATTTGTCATAACTACGAGTTATTGTTATAAACCAGTGCATTCATAAGTCGCCAATTGCCATTTTTCAGTTTTGCCATAGGTTTTTGTTTAGGGGCGAACAGTCTTGTCGTTTTGACACCTTTTTTTTTATATAGTTTCAACATCGGTTGTTTGAATCTGAAACCGAATTCAAATCAATGTGTTGTCCATGAGATACATTGCCCGACCGACCTCTGTTGGCAGCGCACCCAGTGCGACATGAAATGAAGTCATCGCGATTAGCACGCTCCGCATTTGAATCTTGTATCTGATGGATACCCGGACGGTAGCAAAAAATATCAATATTAATATGAAATCATTAGGCGGAGCCAAATAATTAACCTCTTTAACTAGCTCAGCCATTTCAATAAAAAAAGCTCCCAAATGCTACACTTGGCACCAAAGTATTATTAAAATAGGCATAAACTAAAGAATGTTAAGTATTTAAAATTAATCTAAACAGAAAATAATATAAAACGTTTTATTAAATAGTTATTTTTATATATATTTATTAAAATAATAATAAGGAAAAATATATTTATAAATTAATTGTATACAATTTTTAACGCCTATAGCAAACAAAATATGTTTTTTTTTTACAATAAAAAGAACATTTTATTATTGTACTTGATTGGAGAATGTAGAATGTGAAAGCTTTTCGCTCAGTGTAGGCAAGCCTTAAGATATTTAATCAACGCTTGTTAGCCATTGATGATAATTGCCAATTACCAACCAACAATCGACCAATGCTGATAAATAGTAATTAAACGGGGGCATTTGTAAAAACTACAAATATATAAAAAAAACCGAAGACAACAATGCATTGGACCAAGTCAAAGCAACCGACAAAATACAAAAAAAAAAATACTTAAAGACATTTAGCAGGTTTTACTGTACTGAACTGTATCCTCATCTCTAAGGTACGCAGACGCTATAACGGATCTATAATCCCATGTGAAATAGCTAAAGTTGGAGTGAGATATCTGAACCAGTTTTGTTTTTCTTAGCCCGAAAATAATCTTTACGCTTCGATGTGGCATGTGAAATATTTTTGTTGATATTTTATTTATTGTTTGTGATACTCTGCTGCATTTTAGCATTAATGTGAAACGAGTTTGTGGATCTTTTTGGCTTTTGGTCGGAGCACGCGGAAAGTAAAAGTCAAGTCGAGTCAAGTTGTGCGATGGTCAAAGGCCGGATTATCAACAGCAGCTGGAGATGCGTGCATGGAACGCTTCCCTCCCTCGATTCGTGAAATGGCAAACAAGTTCTATGCCAATCGTTTCCCCAGTAATTTTTAGCTAATCGGTTGAACTAACTTAACATGTGGTTCTATTAAGAATGCAGGCGACAGGTTTCAATTGGCGACAATAAGCGTTTTGGCATGCGGAATCTGTGAAAACAACCAATTCTTTATCGAAAAAATATAAGTTATTCACAAAAACTCGAATCAGACACCTAACCAGTACTAATACTGCCAAAAGTGAATGTCAATTAAGTGAGAAAAATTAAGTAAACAACTCTTCATCTCTCAAATCGAGATTTTTTTTACAAAAATGTGCGTATAATTCGCATTTACTTGAGGCACAAAACTCAGCTTTAGGTGCATTCACTTCGTGGCCATTGTTGTTGATTTTATTTAATAGGTTTTTAAACACAAAAAGGCGTCACTAGGCAAACACTTATTTTTTTTTGGATTTTGTACGCCTGCGGCACGTGGGCGTTAACAAAAATGCAATTTTCCAAAGTAATTATCTGTGACGCCAGGCGAAAATTGAAATTGACATTTTCATGTGCGGCCCACAAGGAAGCCAAAGCCAAACAATAAATATATACCCAGTAGTTGAATGTCCCGGTGTGGGTTGTCCGCCGCGTCTGTCCCAAGTTGGAATTGCATTCTATTGTAGTCGCTAAAAAAAATAAACGGCAGCAGGCAGGGAGGAAGGCAGAAGAGTTGGTCAAACAAACGCGAAATCTAATGCTCACTGTGCAACTGTGGGTTCAACTGGCGACCTTCTATGGGGCGCATGTTTTTTTTTTTTTTTTGTATTTGGGTTTGGCCACAATGTTGTTAACATTTTGCTTTATGGCTGCTGCAATTTATGAGCAGCCAACTGACGAGGAGGCATTAAGCACAACAAGCACACAAACATGGACACCATTTGGACTGTGTTGTGGTGTGTTTGGCGGTGCACAGTGCACTGCACCACATCAATCAGTCGCATAAATCATTTTAATTATTAAATAAACAAGTTTTTGAGCCGCTGCCGCTGACTCACTGCCACTGGGCCTGGCCACAGGGTGTGAGAATATATATGAGCCAAACTAGCAAAGGGTTAATTGAACAACGATTTATGTTGTAAGAGTACAAAAAAAATAGCTCTTTTCTGTTCTTTTCTGTTCTGAGATGGGCTGCTTAGATGAGCTGCCAATTCTAACGTGACTGAGCAAAAATTAGTTGTCGGAATAATGTTTATGGCTGTTTAAAAGTCTTTTAAATTGTAGACAAAATCCTTTCTTGTTTATAGTTTGATGTGCTCTTTTTTTTTGGATGGTCTTTAACTAGAAGCAGGTCAAATCATATTAAAATTCCCAAATTAAATTTGATACATTAATCAAATTCATACTTAAGTCTTTTCTTTTTTATTTTTATTTACAGCGTCAGTTCGACTACTTTGACGGCCGATGATGAGGGCATGGGCAAATCAAATTGCTCCGCATCTCAGGCATCGCAGACACTGTTGTCTGTGGCCAATCCGACCAGTACACTGGCCAGCCTAAGCAAAATGGGCTTCTCGGCGTCACATAACGAGAACAGCAATAGTTCCGGCTGTGGTGGCACTGTGTCATCGCAATCCATTGCCGGTGCATTGATGTGCACCTCGGATGCGGAGATGAAGTCATCGTTTGAACGGCTGGATGTGACGGGTGCACACTTTGCGCGGGCCAGCAATTTGGATCGGGAGTACATCGCTATGGTGGCTTCTGTGTATGGAAACGAGATGGCAAAGTGAGTGAGTTAGGCAGCTCGGGCAGCTGTTTGAGAATGGGACTAGACACTATGCCAAGAGCAGATCGGTCAACTAATTGACAACAAGACACGTTGCAAAAATGCCAAAACAAAAAAAATCTAAAATCCAAAATCCTAAAGAATTTGAGATGTTGACAGAATGTCAAGCTGTCAATCCAATAACGAATAGCCAATGGTTCACCAATTGATCAAGCGATCGTCGCCCTGTCGGCTGGGGAGCTGGGAGCATGCCAAGCATTTTTTTTACAGTGTCTCACATAAATTTATGGCGGGCAATTATTCAATTTAAGGCGAATTCGAATTTTCCATCCAAAATTGGAGGCGGTTAAATGTTGAGCTCGAATATTATTTGTTTATATGGTGGCTGCCGTTAAAGGCGTGACTTGATTTGGGATGCAAATTTGCTTACAGGGTTCTTCATAAATGTTGTTGTTGTTTTTGTATTGTGTGTTACAAGTTAATAACGTAATGTTTGCTAATGTTTGCCGATGTCTTTAACATCTTCAATTCTTATCGCAGCAGCGACAATGTTTCAGTGGCTTCGGACTTGACCCGCATGTATGTCAGCGATGAGGATGAGAATCTAGAGTTCCGAGAGCGACAGCCGCTGTATCATTGAGCGTTACACATGGAGTGTGGCAGACAGAGAGGCAGTGAGACAGAGGGAGACAGAGTGAGAAACAGACTAATTCCAATTGGGCGTTAATCAAATGAATCGAATGATTCGAACTATGATTCGAGTTATCCGATTGATTCGAGTGGCTCAAATCAGGCAGACAAAGGCAGACAATGAGCAGGTCCGAAACGGTCCGAATTATGGCAGTAATTTAAAGTACCTCAAATTTGAAAATGTTTTACCTAATCAAATCAAATATATACCATTATATATCTAACCCAATATTAAATATTGCATTTGTATTTACAGTTTACAATAATAAAGTAGAGTTAAGCCTTCGAGATCAAAACTTTTATTTAAACTCCTGAACACAAACAATTAAATATACTTAAGTAATATTTATTTAAGTGTAAAGGATTTGCAGTGAAAATGTTAAAAAAAAAAAAAACATAAATATAAATATATTTAAAACACTTCTTTTCCTTACTATATGCATACAAATATTAAGAACTTGATTAACATGCTTAGTATTTATTCACAAAAAGGTGCATTATAATATCGAAAAGAATTAAATTGTATATTATATTGGTTCAGATAAAAAAAAAAATATGTAAACGTAGAATCAATATTGGATACTGAAATATTTTAAGCACTCCTTTTAAGAATGGATTATCGAGTTAACAATACATGTATAAATGGGCAGTTCCTGGTTGAAATAGTGCAAATATACACATACCGTGAAAATATTTTTAAAATATTAAACAAAATATGTTAGACTAAATAAATGATGATATATTTAAGATGCAATATTTTGCACTATGTAACACAAAAAACATAAACGAACAAGTCATGTATTTTCCATCTGATATCACCTATGCTTAGATACTCCTATAAAATAAAGCTATTATTGTTGTAATCAATGTTTTTTGCGACTCACTGAATATATAGAATATTTTCTGCAAAACTGTTTAGATCCGCAAAGTGGCCCACACGCTGTGCGACTAACAAATGACATGGAAACCAAACAGCATTTGAACTCTGAATAGATCTAAGCCGAATGTGAAATATGTGCTGCAAATTGGCGGAGCCAGAAGAAAAACGAGCTATGACCATTGCGAATTAAGGTCATTGGCGGTAACCGATGGCTAAAGCGGAATCTGTATCTAAATCTCCGACTATTCCATGTGTATCCACGCACCCAAACAAACAGAAGCCAGCAAGGCGAGTGGAGTAGATCGCTTTGGTAGTAGACACATGCTTAATATGGCCCAAGTGCACATAAATAAATAAATGTACGGGCCAAAACCCAGCTAACCAAAATGGTAAACATGCCAAAAACAATTACCAAATGCTGCTGCTGCTGCCAACAACAACAATAACAACAACGAGAACTGCAAAAGTCGCAAGCAAACACAAAACACAAAAACATTGCAAAAATAACCGTACGAAAATGATAATAATAATAATTGTGGCCAATTGCTGTTTAGTTGGCAGTTAATTGCAACATGGCCAAGACAGCTAGCGTTGCACGAGTTGGCCAGCCAAAATAAAAAGTTCTCTGGCTTTGTTGTTCTTTTCCTCAAATGCAAAATCCACTCAAAACATTCAAGTGCCAAGTAAATGAACTAGTTCCACTCATCTTCTACAAACTTAACATAAAATATATGTTTTTACCATTTGTCGTAAAAATTTTTACCAATATAAAAGGATCAATTTTACAATTGTAAAAACTAATTTCTACAATTTTATTTTAATATGTAAATACGCATTTTTAACTGGGTAATTGACAGCCTGATTGACCTTCTTTATTGGTACAGGGTATCTTTAAGTTAGACGTTATCGTTCAACGCATTTTGCTTTGTCACTATTTTTCATTAAAAATGTTTTGGTTAAACATTTTTCAATTTCCGCCAAAAAACTTTCGGTCTAAATACGAAAAATTAATCTTGTACAGGGTCGAGAAACCTTTTTACTCCCTGCATTTTATGAAAATACTAGTTTAATTTCCTTAAATGAAACAACATAAATAATTAATTGAAGATTACAAATGTTTCCTTTAAAGTAGACGATTGCTTTAAAAAATGATGTTTAGAAACAAATTTTAATGGGTTTTAAATTAATATGAAAATGACGAGTTCGTTTTAAAAATGCGGTTCTTTTTATTTATATATATTTGAAACAGCTTAAGCCACAATTCAAAAGTGATTTCATTAAAAAAATATTTATTATTTATTTGTGGCTACTCCAAAAAGCCAAAAGTTAGTCTTAGTCATAGCTGAATACAAATTGTGGTTCATATTTCATAGTCAGATTCAATTACAGAACTTCGAAAGTTTAATGGACAATATGTTTTCCATCCCTCGTTCTTCTTACCAAAAGCAGAATACAGGCTCAAACCTCAGCCGCAGAGCCAGCCTGGGCTCACGTCCACATCGTCATCGTCGTCGTGGTTGGTGATTGTTGGTAACTTGGCTAACTTGGCTCGCTGTTGTCTTTGGCCGTGCCGCAATTACTAAGACAGGCAGCTAATTTTATTTGCTGTAAACGTGCCTCTTGTTGTTGTTGTTGTTGCTGTTGCTCTTACTGTTGTTGTTGGTGTTATTAAAGTTGACTGTTTTCGGTGGGAATTATTTGACGATGACTTTCAGGCTTTGCGTGTCTGGATCGCATTAGCCACCAAAAGGCGGTGGAAGCAAACAAAAACCGTCAACATCAGCGTCAATTGACTTGTCAGCCATTTGACAAGACATTACTCAGGGTGGTCTACAGATCTCTATGGACTCGCTGTCCGTCGGGTGTTAAGTGATGGGTTGATAAATGGATGGCGTTGAAATGATCAAATTTGTTTTATTTTTGCTGATTTTTCGGCATTGCTATTCAAATGAAACAGGAAATCGCAATCGTTTTTCAAAAGACGATTTGAAAGTGACACTGACACTTCAACAGACACAAAAGAATATCAATCAAATTAGGCAAAAAACTGGTTCGGCATTTTAGCCAAAAGCAAGTTCCTCATCCATAGAAATGTATATAAAAGTTGACAATAGCATGATGAATATATATATGATATATATAACTAATAATTTCTAAGTCTGACTCGAAGCGGAGATGCTCTTCCAAAAGTATTTTGGGGATCAATTGAGTAGCCCAACATTTCGGGCTATAAGTTAAAAGTAAGTAAAATTAATGATGGTACCAAATTTATATATGTTCTTTGGTAGATATTTCCAGACCTACACAAATTGTAATAAAATCCTAAGAAGCATTGACATTCACTGAATAATAATAATTAGTTTTAGGCATCAATTGGCTGTCTGGCTAAACTTGCATAACCTTTTTTGAGGAGAGGCTTGTCAAAGTTTATGCAAGAGTGAAATGAATGCCATTTAGATAACATTTAGCTTGGCGTGGCTCCACAATTCCCCTGACCATATTCCGGCTGAAGTGACTGAAGTGACTTATATATACGTGTGTACTACTCCCATATTTGGAGCATATTTTGTCAATTGCTCTGGCCTAAGCTGCCAATACTTCAACTCGAGCCCAGAGAAATCGTGTTTAGACAAAGTGCAATAATTCACACTCACTTTGGTGCGACCCATTGAGCCTGTTGAGGCTGACAACAACAACAACAAAAACAACATTGCTGATCGAGCGACATGCCCCATGCAATCCATGCAGATGTCGAACAGAAAATTATGCTACAACTTTAAGTGATTATGAAATTTAACATGCACAGTCTGCCACTTTTTTTATTGTTTATGACTTGATAATGCAGCGAGCCAAAAGTGGGGCGTTTCTATGAGCAGCTTTAAGAATTCCACTTGCCATTGCTCGAATAAAGTTATTAAATTGAATTTATGATTTCTATAATCAAAAAAAATATACGGAGCGTGCAGCTGAAAAATGAATTGTTTGCCAATTTCATAGCGCCACTGGCGATACGTGCATTATGGAGTTCGGTTTGCAATTTATGACTAATTTGGAAATGATTTATCCAAACGCCCATAAACAATATGCAAAGTTGTCTCGTACCAACAGCTAACGTGGCTTATCGATTGGCCGCGCAAAGCTTGCCAAAAATCCAATCTCGTTTTTCTTTGTTGTTATTTTCGCAAATTAAATTTAGTGAAACAAAGGCCATGGGCAGCGGCTCACATAAAGATGATAATCAAATGCATTCAATTCTACTACTTGTTTGCATAAGTTGTGGACGCGCTCAGTCGAGACACAAACCAGACGTCGCTAAAATCTTCGTTTGGGGCCTGGACAGCTTCGGCGGCATTCGCTTCCATTTCGGGCCGCTGCTTCGGTTGAGAGTTAAGCCTCCACTTCGTTGGTTGCGTTGGAGACGGATCAAAGCTGATCGAGTCGCTGGCTACTTCAACTTGGCGTTGCATAAAAAGTGGTTCAGTGGAGCAAACGGCTTCAGACCGAAAGCATCGCGTGCGCGACAAATACCTATTGATATTATTGTTATCGAATAGACCTTAATCGAATACGGCGCGGAAGTGAAGTGTAGGTGCTGAATGTATACTCAATAAGCTGCTGTATTCCACACATCCTTATTGCTGGATTATTATACATAAATAATAAATAATGTTTAATATCTGCATGTGCTTTATGCAAAACAATAACAATTGCCGATAATTTTATATTTATTATTTCCTATATGAAAATTAACATAAGTATAAATTTGCATTTGCAGCTGCGACGTATACATCATATTTGGATTAATTATATTTTAGTGCGGATATAAATTGTTATAATAAATTTTGAAGGTGAGTTTTCTGTGCATTTTGGAGCTTCTATAAATTTATCACACCATATTTTGAAACTAATTTGAAGTAGAAACGGTTTAACAGACAATTAAATTAAAATAAAATGCGGTTAATCAAAATAGTGACAAAAACAAAAAGTACAAAACTTACATTTTTCATTCGTTCAAGAAGTCTTTGTGTTTTTTAAGAAGATACAAAAAGTTGCTTAATAACAAAACGCGAACATTATACAAAATCAAGTTTTTTTTTCGAAGCTTTAAATAAAACATGTCAAATGTTTGCAAAAATGTGTAATAAAATTATAAATATAACCTGATCATATTTGAGCTCAGGTAATGCAAAAAAAAAAGATACAATTTTGAAATGTCATCAATGTATAAATTGTGAATTTACAATGGACATGTTAAGTACTTAATTTATTGCAACACATTGTGCGATATTCTAGATCAGGTTTCTGCTTTGTTTAAACAACAATGTCAACTTGATTTATGTGTTTCTGCAAATTCCAGATTTCTCTTTACAATGAAACCAGTAAAAGTTAGCAATTACAATAATCAGTTTTGATTTCAATTCAATTCATTAAAAGTTGACTTTAATCAATCCGACAGATGTCAGTTGTCTCCAGAGAGCTAAGATAGTTGGACAAATTTGCATATTAATTTTAATTGAGCGCACAAAGCATGGCAAATGCGAAACGATGAAGTGAAGTCGCTAAATTGAAATTGAAAATGTCAAATTCGGATCCCGATTCGAGATTCAAATGAAATCGAGCTGAATAAGCCATTTTGAGCCGCAGCTGCGGTAGGTCCAACAACAACAAA
Organism: Drosophila dives; assembly: GCA_035042365.1. Classification (NCBI taxonomy): domain Eukaryota; kingdom Metazoa; phylum Arthropoda; class Insecta; order Diptera; family Drosophilidae; genus Drosophila; species Drosophila dives. The sequence continues at coordinate 489,427 of JAWNLJ010000416.1, read as the reverse complement.
AACAACAACAACAACAACAGTTGGCTTGTAATGAACACAAATTAACATACAATACGAGCTGCGAGCGACAGATTGTCAAACACCAAGGCGAACAAATGCTCCGAAAGTGTGGACTCAAAATGTTCCAAATATCATTTAAGCCAACAGTGTCTTGATACTCGGGACACCCGAACTCCCGGTCTAATGAATAATTCATGTATATTCAAGTCGATAAACATTTACTGGCTCTTACATATATTCAGTTACAATTGCAACGTGTTAACTGCTTAACGCATTTCACTTAATGACATTTGAAGTGTGTGCGAATATTTATTGAGCTATCAAATATAACTTTGCAGCAAGTTTGTTGCCTAAGTCCTTTGATCGCAAATCGATGCACATTAAAATTTTATGGATTGTAAAAATTCTGTTTGTGCCATCCGAACACACATTCACTTCCGTCTTGAAAGTAACTTTTTGGTTTGTTTTTTCTTTATTTAATAATTACATTTTGACATTGGCCTAGCACAAAGCAACACAATGCTAAAACTAGCCAACAACTAAAACTTCGCCAAAAAACGAACATGTATTTAATTTGCATATACAAATTCGATTCCCACGACTTTTAATTGTGTGCAAAAAACAGCAAACAGCAAAAAAAAAAAAAAAAAGCCACGGTTATATTTGAGCTTGGACTTGAGAATGTGATACAATTCTGATTATTTGATATACAACTTAATGGTCTGGTCAGGGTCTGTCAAACCAAACACAAGTTGGGCATTGTGCTAAATTATCCAACGCATCAAATAGTTTAAAGTTTTGGAACAAAAGGTTTGCTTATTATGTTTGTTTATCTTTCTGTTTGGAATGTTTTTAATATGCATTTCAAGCACTTTAATTAACGCCATTCAAAATGCCATTAATCCGTAACGACTGCAAGTTAACGAACCGAAATTAATTCAATATTCGTCTTATCTGACATAATGGAGTCAAATGACATGTTCCCATTGACTATAAAAGGTAGCGACTTAAATACATAATAAGTATGTTGACAATCCCTTTCTTATCAACCCAAATATATGTATATAGATGTTGCAAATTTTAAATGTTGTAGAAAAAAATAATTAAATTTGAATACGACATAAAAAAATGTCCCAAAAAACAAAAGAAACAGTTTATAATTTTTCGCCACAAGAGTTTCGAAAAAAACTCATAAGTTTAAATTAAATGCTAAAAACGTATTTAAAAGTCAATTTCAATGCGATCAAAATATGGCGTAATAAAAGATTACAACTTCTTAGCATTAATATATGTATATAGATGTTGCAAAATTTTAAATGCTGAAGAAAAAATAATTAAATTTGAATACGACATAAAAATATCCCAAAAATAAAAAATAAATATTTTTTTCATTTTTCGCCACAAGAGTTTCGAAAAAACTCATAAGTTTAAATTAGGTGTTAAAAACGTATTTAAAAGTCAATTTTAATTCGATCAAAATATGGCGTAATAAGAGATTACGAATTCACTTTGAATAAATAGTTGATTAGGTTAAGTCGAAAGTATATAATCAATATTTATGTTACTGCTTTATTTGTATGTAAAACAATATTTAAAATGTATGAAAAATTTGGAAAACATGTAAGGGTAAATAAAAAAATTATTATATCTGGCTGGGGTTATCTTGTACACTGTTTGGCAATATGTACATTGAGCTATGACAGCAAATAGAACAGCCAACACAGATATTTATCTTAATGAAGTCGACGCATTGCCAGTCAATTCTAACATCAGCTGGCAACAGCCACGGCTTGGGGCAGGGCGAGCCATGCCACATGCCAGACTGCGCCTAGAAATGCGTACGGGGTCTGATTGACATTTGCGAGCCAAGTCAAAGCACAACAAAAAAAAAAACCACAATAAAAAAGTGCATTAGCAGACAGACTCAAGTGAAACTAAACGACATTAATTGTGTCTCAGCAGAGCGACTCAAGTTATTGCCTTTTATGTGGTTGATATTAACAACTAAAGCGGATTTGGAGCAACTCTTGCCAGGCATCTCCATTAATCTCAAGTGCATTCAAGGCCCCTGTTTCGGTTTCGGTTTCTGGGCGTACCCTGTTTTTTGCTGTTAGTTGTGTAACAATTGAAATCAATTTGGAACTGGCTTACAAATTAACCAACATCGATTTAGTTCAAAGTTCAATTACAAGGGCTAAGCAGTAACAACAACAACAATAAGTGCAGAGTCAGCCACAAAATAAAATCCAATTCTTTACTGTAAACAAATCAGAAATCAAAACAAATACAATTACAACCATAACAAGGGAGAGCACACAAAACCATTGAATGCAATTGTGTTAAAATCAACAATATATGTTCGATTCACAATCGATAATCAAGAGGAACCCAGCGGGTGATCTAAACTTAGTTAATCTTTGCTAGAATCTTCGTTATGTCGATTGTGAATCCGATTGGATTAATCAAATTCAGTAGCTGAAATAACCTTCAGCATTCGTTAAGACTCAGTCACAGCTCAGTTGCTTATTGGGGGATTTGGATTCCCATTGAGAATTTATTTTACCCTAAAGTCATATCTCATGATTCCATCTATGGGATACATTTTAAAATTAAAGTCTTTGTCACGATTTCATGGTCGTTATGAAAGCTTGAAAACTATGTCGTCTTTAGGCGAGGAAACCTAATTTAAAACTATTTTGACAATAGGCAAAAATATTTTGATTGTGAAAAAATAATCTATACAAAAAGTCACATTTTCTGAGATGTAAACTTATCCTTATGTGCTTTCTGTATTCCAAAAACTCAACAGCTTTTCCTGGCATTAAATTAGGTTTCATTAAAAATGATGTTTATTCATCAATTTGATTGGCACAGAAGCCTTTTTTATCTCCCAGTCGATTGCTTAACATTCATTCAGCAATCAAATCTATTTAACTTGTATTTATACAAAATGCTCTTTGTTAACATGGCCCTGCGGCGTTGGCCAGTTTAAAGTTCAATTATTTGGTGATTATGAGTATTAGTCGAGCTGAGCTGGGTTCAAAGACGGGTTCAGTTGGGCAGTAAGTCAATCGTTTTGTTGTTTTGTCCGATTTTGGTAAAGTTTTTTTTTTTGGGGTTTGTCAGTTATTTGGCGAGTCACGCATGCCTTTCGATTTCTACGAATCTTTGTGGTGATTACTCAATTCGAATGCGAGCGCAATGCAAATTTATCATTTGCCTGAATTTGCATTTCACAAAACAAAGTTCGTGATATGTCACAGGCTCTAGAATGTGCCCCACCAGCCAACCAACCAACCAATCGTAGCAGCAACGGCAGCAGCAACAACAACAATAACAACAACAGCAGCATTTACAATATTTACTTGACACTTTGGGGCAATTAGTAGCAACTCAAGTTTGACATTCGAAATGACAGCGTGTCGAATGGCAAACGTCTTCTCCTTCAATAATTCTCAGCTACTTTTGATTAATTGTTTTTAAATATTCTTAGATATATATATATGTGTGTGTGTGTGTCTATGTTGTGGCAAACTTTGTTTAATTTAAAGTCGGAGGCAAAGAACATTAATTGGTGTTAATAGTTTTGTGTAAACAAAATTGTTGAAATGTATATGATATGTGTAAAATTTAATATAAAATATATTCATGTCTGATAAATATTAAATGTAAAATTTAATATAAAATATATTCATGTCTGATAAATATTTAATGTAAAATTAAACATAAAATATATTCATATGTGAGAAATATTTAATGTAAAATTTAACATAAAATATATTCATATGTGATAAATATTTAAGCAAAAAATAAATGCTTAAAATTTATTAATTCAACTGTTACTCATAAGCTGAATATATGAACAAAAATACAGAGTATCTGCTTGTCAATTTTTTTTTTTTTTAATTTAAGTAGCTAAATCAAAATTCTAGTTTGACTTAGCATTAACAAGCGAGTTGTGTTTTTTTAATGATACAAAATTTATTTTTAGTTCAGAACATGATTAATCCAAACGTATTTATTGCTTGGTTGGGTCTTCGTTATGCTGCCAGTGGTCAAATGGAATCTTGTGAGCAGTTTATAATCTGTTAACACCTGTCGTGGCTATCGACTGCATTTTTATTATCAGCTAACCAGGTCAAGTCGGCTTGTCTATGGCTGTCATTTAATGCAAATTATTGCGCAATGTTTTTTTTTTTAGCATGTTCCATTACAAATTGGGACTTGTGCGAGTGGCTAACGCATGTGGGCGTGGCTTACTTGCAAATTATTGAGCACAAGGCGTTACTTTATATTCAAATTCCTATGTAAAAAAAAAACATAGACAATATTTTAAGCAACTGCACTTTGCTGTTCACCATGAACTGTAAGGAAATTGGAGGGTTGTTTAATAGTTAATTATTGTATTTTTCTACTATAAAAAAAAATTTGTTCCAAACATAATTGAATTTTTAAGACATAAGCAAAAGGCGTTAGGAAGTAACTTTAATACAAAGAGATTCGTCTATTCTTAGGTGGATTAATATAATTTTTCGGGTTTTTAAAGCGACTGAAATTAACTAATTTATTCTTATATACAATATTTTAATATTTCATATTCGTAATAGCCAATTAAAAATTCATCAAAAACTAGTTTGCTTATAAGGAAATATTCTGCATTCAATAATATAAAATTGATATGTATTTTAAAGGGTATTTAAACTTCAGCTAACTCTGTGTTTGTTTATTAGATTTGGCAGTGCAGATTAAATGGCTTTTTTTATTACATCTCAGGTAACTTAAAGATTCATAATCTGGCCATTTGAGTATCACATAAATATTTTTTTTTTTATTTTAATGCATAGTTTGTGTAGGCAAACGAATTATGGGCAACATAATTTTGGTGAATATTATGAAATTAAAGCTGGTTTATGGTTATGCTCTCAGTTTGGTCATTTAATATTTAATAATTTAATTACTGGCTAACTAGTATTTAATAATAGTTAAATGTATAATATATTGTTTTATACCAAAAATAAAAATACTTTGCCAATTAAAAGCATGTAAAATGTTGGATTAATTGGGAAATATATTTAAAATGTGATTGTAATTGGGGTTTGCTTGTTAGAGAAGCGTTCTTAATGGCACTTTGAGTGTCTGCACCCCTGAGGCAATTAAACGAGTTAACATTGCCCGGATTTTGGATTGTTGTGGAGTGTTGCAGCAGTTGCAACGAGCAACGCGCCACAACTTGTCGCAACGTGCAACAAGCTGTAAGCTGTAAGCAACGGAGCAACATCAATTAGCAAAGTTTTTAATGCGACCACATTTGGCGTGAAACTGCAAAATGAACCAAACAAAATGCGTATAAAGAAAAAAAAAAACCAACAAAAAAATTAAAAACGCCTCAAGTCAATCAATTTTGTTGTGTGTCGAGCGACGCGTATTACAACAAGCCAAGTCGGGACGACAGACCAGGCTAACTAGCCCCAATCCCAGCCCCAAACGTACCAAAGTGTTGGCCACGCAGCCTTGGTCCGCAATGAGGCTGGCAGATTGGCGATGGCGATGCCGTTGTCGATGCCGATGCTGATGCCAGATTGGAAGCCATTTGGAAAGGCACTCGGCACTCGAATTACGCAGCAGCTTACGCAAATTTTTCTTGAATGCCGCCGCCTGCAGGCCCAAATGCTAAAAGCCACTTCTGTTGCTGCCACTGCCGCATCGTAGGTGCTGAGCTGGCGGCCAAGACTGTAAAATGCCGGCACACCCTAATGCTATCTACCTTCTCGCTATATGGCTATGGTCTGTGTCGGGAGCAACCAATGGCTTTAATTGAAAATCTGCGATGCCTGACCAACTAGTTTACGCATTCGAAAGGCCTGCGTGGTTCGGGTAATTAAAAACATGTCGTTCAAAACGCTACTCTTAATAGCAATAAAGTTCGATAACTAAGTCATAAAGTTAGCAGGAAATTAGTTTGAATTAAAACTGTGATGAAAAACAACAGATTAAGTTACATTTTAAGCGAATTGAAATTTATTTACAAATACATATTAACTGTAATTATATAGGCAGTTTAATTAGCCAAGGTCGGCTTTAGTTATAAGCTATTATTAGTTGCATCTAGATCTCCCATAGAAGGCCTAAGTTTAACTCGAACTTATTTATTTCCGTTTATCTGATTTTTTTTTATCCAATTTGGAGAAACTCAAGAATTCACATTCAGACATTTTAAAATATATGTTGATATTTAGCTGATTCATTTAAGTAAAGATGGCAATTGTTGAATCTCGCAAAATAACAAATTATATTGTCAAAGAATAAATTATATAATAAAAATGTATTTTATTATTATTAGTACTATTATAATATATATTATTATTATTAATAATATTATAATATATATTAATATTATTATTATTATTATAATTATTATTACTATTATTATTATTATATATTATTATATCTATAACACACTATTTTACTTACTGAGTAATTTATAACCTGTCATTAAATGTACATTTAATAATTAAAAATAAGATTTAAAAGCAATAAACCTAATTTATGCAGAAATTATACAATTGCTGAAGGTTAATTTTTGTGTAGTATTAAACACATAACAAAAATTTAAATTGGCTTTAAACTTAAATATATAATTAAATATATATCAATTAGATATATATATCTAAATCAGATAAGACTAATTTATAGAGTACTCTCAAGTCGTTATGTAGTTGTGTGTGTTTTGTTTAACTTTTGATTGTTTTTTCTATGTTGTCTAACGTTGCGTATACGCAACAGTTGTCATACTTTTTTCTTTGGCTGTGATCATTAATTATTATGTTAGCATTTTGTTCGTATTTTTTTTTTATGGTACATGCGTGTTGCCTGATTGCAGTGGAATTTTTTGGAAGGATGTGCAGCCAAATGATTAATTGAGAACGGCTGTTGCCATGCGGTGAGATGAATGAGTTTTCGTGGCAATTTACGACACCCTCCTGAGCGACAAGTTAGTATTTGGCTAACTTAAGTAGCATTGCCAAATTATACCAGTTTATTAAACTGGTTTTATGGAGCGTAATATCCCAAGCCCGCCGAAAAAAAAAAAAAACCATTGGTGGCACTTAACTGCTAATAAAAGTGACGCACTTTCCAGTCAGGTCCCCGCCCCAAGATCTCTCTGGACATTGCACAATTGACGTGACATCCTGATTACAACGCATAACTTAATACACGCACAGTGATTGCATTTTTATGACCCAATCTTGGACAGATTTTGCCCCAAAGGCTGCGTTCGCAAAGTGAGCGGCAATCGCCCAAAAAAAAAAAATCAAAGGATTTTAATTATTTGCACAAAAATCTAATTTCCGTCCCCAATATACTGCATAAACGGGATTATGCTGCTGATGCAATCGCACCTAAAAAGAAATATAGAGAAAAAAAAAATAAGAAAAAAAATGAGAAAAAAGTTGAGTGCCACGCAAAAGTTAACAACAAATCAAACGCCGCAGTTTGACACAGTTCGGAGCAGGAGCAGCGTGTGGAAAATGGAAAATCCAAACGACAAAACGAAATTTATCGAGCACGTAGAGAGACTCAAAAAATGCTTAAATGGATGTGGATATTGATGTGGTTCTTGTTGTTGCTGTTATGGACCAGTCCCAGGCACGAAGCGAGGTGCGTGCGACGACGTCGCTCAATCAATGCAATTCATTCATTGAGTTTGAAATGGGCACGCGAATTGAGACCTGAGAGTCCGAGACCAGAGAGATCTCAGACTAGATTTGCTGGACTTGCTGCGGTCGGGTCTGACTTTTGGCCAAGTGCCTTTCAAGTCTATGCCGCACACACACACACGCACAAACATAGTGGTTGTCTCTGCCATAGAGGCAGCAGATTGGAGGTGGGAAATAGGTGTTTCCATGTTGCAATTGCAATTTTGATAGCACAATTTTGAAAAGTACTTACTAAGTAAATATGTATGTAATGGCAAATGCCAGCAAAGGTGGTAACTGAATAGTTGATTGAATAAATTTAAGACAAGAGTTGACTTTAACTTAAAAATATTTAAAAGGGTTTAAAGTATAAATTAGTTAGTATATTCAAAGTATAACTATGTGGATCAAAAGACGTTAATAATTTACTTTAATAATTTATTATTACATTATATTATTATTATTTTTATTATTATTATTATAATCAATAATAATTACTGATAAGATAGAATCAGCTCATAAATAAATAGCTTCTATAAATAAATATCAATCAATAAAAAAAACTAATCAACAACTTTAAACATCCATTAAACAAAAGTAAGTCACTTTGAAAAATCAAAATAAAATTAATGAATTCAGATTATAACATTTTCTCAACAATTTTGTTCACATGCATATCGATCCATGTTGGACTCATCCATTATGGCTTTGCTTTTTGTTACTGTCCCAGGCTTATCGTGTATATCTGTTTGCTCGACTGTTGCATAAACTGTCTCAAGAAGTCCAAAGCTAAATGCTTGAGGCGCAATTCACTTGTGGCATGTGTGTGTGTTTTGTGTTTTTTTTTCATTTTGTTTTATTTCTAAACGCTGGACACAGGCGACAGTCGTAACGAGCGCGTTGCAAGACTCGCTGTGGTCAGCTGCTGTAGTTGTTGTTGCATGCAGTTGTGTTTGGCACACGCTGCGGCTGCTGCATAGACAAAAAAATGCGTTGGGTGCGTATACAAAAAAAAAAGAAGATAAAACAGAACTCAAGCGGAAAAAAACGCACAATAAAAACGCAAAGGAAATAAAAACTGCGAATGGGTTGCACAAAAAGTTGCGTTTGGCCACATTTATTGATTTATTATGGAGCTGGAAGCGCATAATTTATTACAAATCTATTTGTGCTGGTCCAGCTATGTAAATATATATACATATATATATAAGTATTTTCGCATTTTTGTTTTTTGTGCGTAGCAGCTGATTTATAGACTGCAGAGAACAAAAGACTTAGGCAACAAACTTGCCGGCAAAAGATATTTGTCGATAAAAAAAGAACTTGATATTTATAGGATTTGGGAATTTAGATAACACTTGGATAACATTCTGCGCCAATAAAAAAAATTTGTTAAATATATATAGGAAGTCTTGAGAAGCAGAAAGATATTCAAGTTTATAAAACCAGTCGGGAAGGCCCAAGCGCCAAGCCCACTTTCAATGGTTTATAATTAAATTGTTTATAAACAGTTGCACTCGACGATTAGCTGTCAACTATTGAAAGTAAGCTTGTAAATTACATCAGAAGTTGTTGACAAGGGCGCACCCTGTATAGACTCAATATGATTAGTGAGTCTTATATTTATTAATTAGATTTCCTTCTTGACTAAATAAACATAATTCTAAGAACTAAATCAACAACAAAGTTAAATTATAAACTTAATTGACAACTGAATAAAAGAACTTTGAAATTTAAAATTCACGAATTCTGACTGGCAAAATAATCAAATTACATTCACCAAATTTTTATCTTGCTGTAATCAAGCATTATGATGAATCACAAAGCCTAGAAAAAACTAGCAAACAATTTATCAACTTTTAACCCCAACAACAAGCCACGTTCAATGTTAGTGTTTTTTTTTTGCTCTTTTGCTGTTAATAACTTAATTAAGCGCCATTTATGTAAACACGGCAACTAAGTGAATTATGTTCCCATGAACTGCAGCTGACTTGACGCCCACGCGCAGCCCAAAACAACAACAACAAAAGCTGCAGCAGCAGCAACAACCACAAAGGTAATTCTGGCCACACGCCACAAGTTGGCAACTAGTCCGCAAGTTGAACCTTGCAACTTGGCAGCTTGGCAACTGTTGAATGCCCCCACCCCCCCAAACACCGTGTTGATTAATATCATCTGTCGTCGACTGCCGCCGCGAATTTCGCTTTTGTTAATACCAGCCACCCACATCCAACCCACCCAGCTTGCTATTGTTAATAGGAGGCAGCTCTTAAATAGGCCCATTAAGTCAAAGATTAGATGACCGCCCAGCGACAATTTTGCATGTGGCTTTGTTTTGTGGCTGCTCGCTAAATTGAATTAAGCCATGATTATGTTCACTTCACTCTGCCCGGCTAATTAGTTGCACTTCATTATGTCGATTGGTTATACTTGTGGTTATTGCTGTGATTATGCCTTGGGCAACATGCGACCAACACACACACACAATCGATGCATGAAATATCACGCCAATTACGAGTCAAACAGCGCGAATTCAGCCTCAGTTTCAGCCTCAGTTTCTGCCTCAGTTTCTGCCTCAGTTTTAGCCTCAGTTTCAGCTCCAGCTGCGGACAACTCGCAACAGTGGCAGCTGTAAACGTGCGCCACAAATTATATCAATTTAATAACAAAAAGCAATGCGCTCAACTCAATTTATAAGCTCGTTGACAACCTCGAAATACCCTAACAAATTTAATAAACAGTCAATCAATCAAATTGTTTATTAGAAAATTTAGCTATGGTAAATTTCAGATACTCTAACAATTAACAGAAAACAATTTAAAGGCTTGACTTGTGTTTTTTATCGGACTGCTAAAGGTTTGTCATTTAATATGATAAATAAATTGAAAATAAAATTTATTTTATGTTCCTTTAGCAATTTGGGCTTGCCCATATTTTAAGATTGATTTTTATTCTATGTTTTTACACACTACTTAATTAGTTTGAAATAAATTATAACTTTGGATAAGGAAGTGACAAAATTTTAATGTAAATTTTGCAGCAGATAAATTTAATTTTACTTTATTTATAGGCTTATTTATATTTTTTATATACACGTTACTAAGAATATGATCAGCTTTTTTTATGTTAACTGAATAAAAACCGGGCATTAATCTGCTGTGCATATTTATATTTTTATTATTTTTTTAAGTGCTCAGTTTTAATTCGAACACATTTACAATGTGTCAAAAAGATATATTAGATTATAAATATAAATATATATAATATATATTTAAATAAATTAAATGTATATAAATAAATTATAAATACTGCAATAGTTGAAAGAAATTTGTATTATAATACTATAAATTTACTACATATTCAATAGAAAAGTAGCAAACTTAATGCAATAGTCCGCATACCCTATTTGTTGAGTTGATTAAAAATAAGTAAACTGTAAACAGCAAACGTAAAGTGATTTTCATCAATTATGTTTACGTTTGTGCGTCTCATTAAACATTTATAAGATTGATTGGCTGCTATTATTACTATTATTATGATGTCATAAAAGTGTGTGTGTGTGTGTGTGTAATGCACTATAGATACTCAAGCTCCCCATCTCTCTCTCTCTCTCTCTCTCTCTCATTGCAGATGTCTCTCCATCGATTGAAGACGGATTTGCCCAGGATGTTGCTGCTCTTTGTGGTCGCAGTGCAGCCGCTGAGAGCTGAGCCTGCTGGCTATCATTATGATAAACCCTCGTCGGGTCCGTCACCACCCTCCATCTACACGGGCCATCATTTTGCACCGTTGTCCACGGTTCAGCCGCTACCACCAGTACCGGCGCTGCCCTCTCTGCCCACTGGACCTGGGTACCAACACCGAATTCCAACGCAGCCAGCGGGCAGCATTTTGAGTCGCTATCTGCCAGGCCCACCAGCAGTAGCTCCCATTGTTACTGGCTATCCGGCTTCAACCTATACCACGCCACAAAACTCTCATTCTTACCAGCTGCAACATCCCATCAATGTGCCCACTGCTCCCAGCCAGCCGCAACTGCCCTATAATGTGCCCAGTGGTCCGGCTGCTCCACAGCCGCTGCGTATTCCATTTGGCAAACAGGCTCTCTTCTCGCCCGGTGAGACCTATGTGGACGCCACTGGACGCCAGCTGAAGCAGTATGCGGTCATCGAAATAATTGACAATGATATCAGCGAGAGTCCGGCGCCGTTCCTCAAATCCGCTTTCTTTGATCGCTATCGTGCGCACTTGGGTGCAAGTGGTATTGGTGCCACTGCCTTCGGTTCAAGTCCCGCCTCTGGTGCTGGTTCCGGTCGTCAGCTGGACTCACGTGCCAATGCCTTGCTCCTCGAGCAGCAGGCATTAAGTGTGCAGCCGCGCTCCCAACTGAATCAGGGCCAGGGACAGGAATCGGTCGCATTGGGCTCAGGTGGCTTGGGCTACATTCGTCTGCCCAATGGCAATGTGTACTTGGGCTCGGGATCTCTGGGCTACATCAGTGGTCAGCAGCGTATAGCTTCCCTTCGGGAAGCACGCACTCGGTCCGAGTTGACCTCAGATGCTCTCCACTTTGGACATGGACCGTTGGGTGGTGTGGGTAACTTCTTGAGATTTAAATGAGGAGAGAGACAGAGATAGAGAGAGCAACGAGTTCGGTTACCATTTTGTACAATACACATATTTTATTGTAAATATTTAAATAAACCAATAAAAAATGCAATAATTTTATTGTGTAGTTTTTAAGCGTCTCAAAATATATTCTTTTATATATACACATGTAAATAACTGCAAACATTTTGTATGTTTTCCTATGCGCACTGCTAAAAGTTGAGAAATATAAATAAATTGAGAATGGAAATTATTTAAATAGTGTTTTTATTTTAAATTTCCTAGTTTAAACAAACTTTTAAACATCGCGCGTTAATAACACTGTTATTTACATAAACTGTTTATGTTATAGAAAGCTGGTTTTACATTGCCATTTTGAGCTCAACAGATGAATCTATGCCCAGGTTTTCATTTAATTCCAGCCATTTCTTTGAAAGTACAAGCAAATTAATATGTAACATACGCACATAAATAGGCATATGAACTTTAAACTCTATCCGTAATCACACAAAGTCATATGATAAATGCTGCGCACCAAAGCAAAAATTTAAATCTTACGGTAAAAGCAACAGTTTTGCTTACAGCTGTTCAATAACATTCAGCTAAAATTGACCGTGCTGCCAACTTGTTAATTAAAAAGCACATATTGCTAGAGTCGAAAGTGCTTAGCCACATGCTGCTTAGCAACATATTTGTCTATCGATGTTATCGATGCCGATCTGCTATCGACTTGTCAAAGTATAAAATATTCTTCTACGACTTTCGTGCGGTGCGGTTGTGCGCGTCGGATGGTTTAAAATGCTGAGAGCATCATTTTACAAATTGCTTTAAGCTACACGCTAAACACGCGAAAAGCAAAAGTGAATATCAAAACACCAATCAACAAATTATTTAAACGAAACGCGACAAGCTGTTTATATTATACAAAACAGATGCCAATACATTCAAGTTAACAAAACAGTTGGATGCTGTATGTGTGTGTGTTCAAGAACAAAAATATTTTCCTAAAAGTTTGTGGGTGTGTGTGCATGCGTGTTCCAGTTTGTGTATAACAAAAAGAATTCTGTGTTTAGTGTCCTTTGAAGGTGGTGCAGGATAATAACGCATTAGTCATCAGCAGAGACAGCGCAGTCGGCTGCGCAGTCAGCAGCGCATCCTGCCTGTTGTCGCCGGTTCTCGTTTAGCATACAGCACAAAAACAAAAAACAACAAAAAGCTGAAACAACAACAACAACACAACAACTTGTTCTCCATGCACCATTTAACCCCTGCATAACAACAACAAGGAGAAAAACAAGAAAAGTAAGAAGAAGAGCAAACGAACGAACTGCGAAGGGAAATTGAGAATGGAGCGTAAATTCACGCGGGGCTTGAATAAGCCCGGCATGGCTGCACAGCTGAGAGAGAGCGTCTCTCAGGTGGTGCGTGAGAACGCAGTTTTGGTAAGTTGTGTTTTTTTGTATTTGAAGTTGCTGTTGCTGTTCTTGCTATTGCATTTTCTTTTACATTCTTTGCGTGTTGTTTCTGTTGCAGTTGTTGGTAGTATTTGTGGGTGTGTCCCTTTGCATGTGATTAGCTTGCAGTAAAAAATTAGCTGTAAATGAAATTTATGTTTGTATGGCTATTTTGACAAGTCATCAACATGTTTTTTTTTTAATTTCTTTCTCTCTCTTTCTGTTGCTCACTTTTAGTGTTGCAATGCGTCAGTTTTGGCAAACATCCAAAATGTTTGACATCTGCGTATTCCATTCATATGTTATTCTCTCTTTCTTTTCCTTTCGCAATTTCTTAAGCATATTTTTAAAAATATTTAATGACGTTTGTGAAATGTTCAGATAAACTGTAAAGTTGCATAACCAACAATAACAAGAACAGCTGTCAAGGGACAAGTTTACTCAATTGCTGTTCATCAGTATCTCAACGAGCTTTTATAATAATAATAATTATCTTAGGGCCTAGCAGACAACTCGGCAAGGCCGTGAGATATAAAATTCCGCAGCTTCCACTTTTGTTTACATTCATGTTTGGAAGAAAATAAACAGTGATGTTTTTGTCTTAAGCGGCACAGTGGAATGTACCTAAAGTTCATTTATTATAGACAGAAAAGTGAAAATATTAAACTCATTGAAAGCAATTTTCTTTAAAAAAATAAACAAACCGGATAAATACTCAAAATATATTTTGATTTTAAATTAAGATATACATTTTTTCAATGCATTTTAAAAATATTTTTACAACTTCAATAAGACTCCTAATATGCCCTATTCTATAAATGTCATATTCAGTATCTAGGCCCTATTTACTATGTAAATAACAAAAACGAAACCGCACAAAAAACATTATTCAATTGCCTATTTACACAGCCACTCCTCTAACAAGTTGTGTTTCATGTTTTTAAATTTTTTAATAAATGAACACAGCGCAACCTTAACTCTCCCAAAACATAAAGTCGAATCTGAAGTCGATGTCTGGCACAGCCCCAATTACCGATTAATCATAAGGAAAAATATCGCAGTTTTAAATAATTAAGAGTATTACAATTTGGGCCACTGAACTTCTCTGTCGAACTACACTGACCCCAAATTATCAGCGGGTGTCAGCATATAAATTTAATAAATATGATTAGCAGATGGATAGCGCAGCTGATAAAGCAATGAGCCATCAGATAAAGTCAAACGACTGTTTTAATAACCAAATTTGGAACCGAAAAAACGATAAAGTGAAATTTGGGCAAAAAAAGAAGAAGAATGAGCAAGTATCGTAACTGAATGACACGGTTTCGATTACTCTTATAGCCACATATGATGTTCACAAACACACATAATACATGTTTGTGTATGTGTTGCTATTTTTTATATGACCTGATTGACAGCCAATGGACAATTGTGGCTTATTAAGTCTGCTCGTCACATTGGTGTTCCCATATCAATGTGCACTCTCACTTATGGCATTATAAAGCACTAATTGAATTAGAGAGGCAGCTCCATCTCCTCCAACCCCCCCCCCCCCTTCCCCTCTCTCCCCTCTGTTTCTCTATTTATGGCCACCCAAAAACCAAACATGATTCAGCTTGGAGCACACTCTAATTGGCATTGAAGCGCGTCTAATGTTCGCCTCCTCCACATAATATGATTATTTTGTGTGCTGCGGGCCAAGTAATGTAATTAGCGGAACAGTTAGCAGCGACACGTAAGGAATGCTGCACTCGATGGCTGAATGAAATCACGCCCCGTTCCACCAGATACGCCTTATATTTGCATTTAATGACATTTGAGCTGCTCATATAATATAATCATTATGCATGTATGTTTCGAAGTGCCTGTGTAAAATCTATATTTACACAAATGTAATGTTTGGCATTTACAATATTGACTTTTCCGCCTACAAATTGGCACAATTCCACGTATTTCTCAATTTAATAAGTGTGAGCAAGATTATTTATAAACGCAACTTTATTGATAGTGAGACCATCGAGCTGAATCAGCACTGTAGGCAGAACAAAATCAACGTTTCTTTTCCGCCTTTACGAAACTTATAGTTTCCCAATGATATTTATGGCTATATTATACATCAATTGGAAGGTTATATTTTTTAAATTGCGTCTTTTATTTCTATCGGAAACCATTTTAATTAGTTTTACTAAAGTGGCGAAATTATTGATAAAATTATATAATTTTCATATTCGTATATTTAAAGGCTCTAGCTCTTATAGTCTCTGAGACTTGCCTTTATATAAAGAAAGACAAAAGTATGTAATTAAATTGACTTGGCTGTTAATGCTGATCAAAAATCTATATGCCATATGGGGTCGGAGATGTTTGCTTTGCTTGTCACCTACTTTTACAGAACTTTTTATACCATTTCTTTATTTTTAATGGGTCAGGTTTTAATGATAGTAATCAAGAATATTCAGCTGAATCAGCACTGTGGGTGTAAAAGGTTAGCAGACTATGTATGTTTTTTTTAAATGAGTAGTGCAATTTTTTTTTAGTTGACTTGTCTATGACTATATATTTTAAACCTATAAATACGCTTCTAATTAAATAATTTTAGCGTATGCCAGAAACTGGGCTGCTACAAGTCATTACAAAAGGTGTAATATATCACAATATATTCAAGGCCAGATCAGTGTGACATACATATATGTCACTACAAATCTTGTAGATACAACTTAGTGTAAAAGTTGTTCGCTTCCCTTCTCGATTTCTGTTTCTGTTTACATAGTGTAAATTATACCTTCTCCATTGCACTGAAGATTTACTAGAATGAAAATGCACAATTTAGACGCCTGCTGTTCATTAAAATTGTTTACTTGTCTGTTTACAGACACACACACACACACCCATTCACACACACAGCTGCCATCTGAAACCACATAACAGAAAATAATTAAAGCCGCCACTGCGTCTAAACTTTTTAAAAAAAAACGTCGACGGTTCTAGGGTCTGAGAATTTTTTAACAAATTCAAGAGATAAGAATATACAGTTTAGCAAATATTTTCAATAGAACAACAGCTGCTCGATTATAAACATTTAAATTGAAAAAAATATGGATCTATTTATAAAACAGCTGCTTATATATAATATATTATTTTATTTATTTATTTGTTTTATAATCCAAAGACAATATGCTGATAATATATAAATTCTATAGAAACGCCTGTTTGCCTTCATCTTAATTCTGGGAAACTATTCAGTTTTTGATTTATGATAAGCCTGATCCTACGTTGTATACCTCATCGAAGCTTATTCATTCGCTTCTTTTTTGTTTTGGACATGACTTCACCTTTCAATTATGTTGAAAACACAACAAACAAAAAACATGCATTAAAAAAACAACAGAAACAGACCCAAAATAAAACTCAAATGTGCCCAGCAGCTTCTCTCCGAGTGCCACTTGAGTGTTAAACGACTATTTGCATAGATGAGAGAATATATTTACATATATACGCATATTAAATGAACATTATGTGTAGTAATATTATTAGCAGCATTTGTTTTTATATAATTGTAACTTATATTATATAGATTTGTTAGCATTTGCATCGACTTGCGCTCTGCCCACATTTATTTATTTATATATTCATGTACTTGTCTTAGCACTTCCTCCATTTAATCGTTCTATACATATTACATACGCCAGTACACTCGTATTACCCATTTTGTCTGATTGTTTTCGAAAGAGACGCTTCACGTGTTGAGCGCTTTTGTCACGGCTCAACTGTTGCGGCTCTGTTTGCTTGTACGCCCAGTAAAGCGCTGATGCATTGGGTAGATTAGCAATGTGATCGGGGTCTACTGAAGAGAAGACTTAGCAATAATATTGATGTTGGTCGCGGATAGATAGTGAACCTTAAATTGTAAATAAAATGCAAAATATACATTGTTCACTTATCATTATTTGTATACAATTTAAACTTGTTAAAAGTATGTAAATGGGTATAATAAGTCTATTCAAAAGAACGTAACAGATAGATGGAAGCATCTCCGAAAGAAGTATCTTAATCAGCATCATCAGCAAAGTCGATTTATCTAGTTTAGTCTCAGATACTATTAAAGTTAAAGACTTAAAGTTGTGAATATAAGTTGCTCGTATACCAACACAGATCAAGTTTATTTAATTTTATACATTACTGTCCACGGACAAATTGATTTTCGATAAAAATGACAAAAGGATAAAGCCTTTCCGTTGACAGAAAATATATATCAAATATAAAAAATATATAAAATATCAGTAATAATAATCTCATTTGTATTGAATAAAAAACACAGATTTTGTTAACCAAAAAGTATATTCATATTAAACAAACAACAATTGGCCTACCTCATTTTTATTAGGATATCTTCTTAATAATTCCAACTAGTTACAATCTAAGATTATTATTTATTTATTATTCCACATTTTAAGCGTTGCATTTACAGGGTATCTGCTTGTTTAAAAACCTTATAAAAATCATGCTTATTTGTTTGCCTCTCTGTTTGTTATTGCTATAAAGGGATTCGTGTATTCTTTATTGTGTGTTTTGTATACTTTCGTGATGTTCAGTTGTCTGACATAGTTCACCCCAGCGGAAGCATCGCCTCTGAACTTTTGCTGTATATATATATATCTATATGTATAAAGTATGTGTTTGCGCTTTAATGAGCGCTTTACCCGGTTCTGCTTACCTACCTCATATATACAATAAATATCTACATATTGTTGCCAATTTTAATCGTGTTTTTTGGACTCTCCCACACAATATATATAGTCTATACACAAACTATCCAATGTATATATCCAACAAATATATAAATTGTAAAGCAGTTAAAAATTATAAACTCAGCTTGTACTGATCCAAGCTTATTATAATTCTTCTCTATCATTTTAGCTACACTGCCCTGGAAGCTATCAGCGCAGTCTCTCCATTTTGGTAAAGCAAATTGATATAACAATTGCCAGCCCCATAACCCACTTCCAACTATATATATAATAATGCATAACAGTTGTATGTCAAGCGCTAACAGCCACAACCACAAACTGTGACCTGATTTTTTTTCATTCTATTTTTTTGCACTTGATGTGAATTTTTTTATTGATTCTCCAGCTGACCTTCACTTGACTGTCACTGAATATCCTTAGATATGCACATCAAGTTGAGTTCCTGAATGATTAATTCATGCATGTCATGTCCAAGTCAAGTATAATTAAATGCCACAGTGATAATCTGAAATCTTAATGTTTAAGCACTTTCCATTAGTTTTCTTCACTTTCCATATGTAAAAACCGTTAAAAACCATGTTTATAATGCCGCACAAACATAAATGAGGAAGATGCATCTTTAAATTTATTTTGTGATGGCACTCGTGCAAATATTAACATTGAAAATGATGTTGCGGAAAAGCTAGAAACTCGAATTCGAAACTCGTTTTCTATGAATGCTGTCAATTAGTCAGAATGAATCAAGTTTTTAGCTTTTCTATTTCAATTTGATGGAGAATAAAGTGAAAAACTGCAGCTGCAATCAGTTTTATAGTTTATGGCTCTGTTAACTATTTGACTCATGGCCACCGAATGCTCTATTTGAAACCTTCGCGCCACAAATTGTTGCATCCAATTGATGTTAATAATATAAATTGTTGATAATACACGTGGGTATTATTATTGTTGCAAAATCACTGGGAATTGACACAATTGTCGACAGCGGCAAACCAAAGCAAAAAACAAAACATTAAGGAAAAAAATAAACAAATTTATATCTTTTATACAAAAATGTTTTGTGCGCAAAAAGCAAAACAATTTTTGGCACATTTTTGTGCTGCAAAATTGTCTTGTTATGTTTTTTTTTTTGGGAATCTATGTATACATAAACAACAAGAAATTTGATTTCGGCGGAAATGCTTTGTGTCGGCCACATCACTTGACTCGAAATGCCAAATATTCTGCGAATTCGACGCATTTTCCAGTTTATTAAAATTAATGGCATCTTAATTTATGAGCTTGCCTCCGATTTGCGGCAGCGATAAATAAATGTGCGGAACGTAGAAATGCGAAGTGTTTGATAAACAAACTTGTTGTGGATCGGTGTGATTATTTATCCATGTGGGTTCGCACAACAAGTGAAAGAACAAAAACAAGTATTGCCAAAAGGTGTTAAATACTCATTTCTGTAAAGTTGCAGGAGAAACTCCAGAAGCAATCGTTCAACTGAGTGAAAGGTGCGAATATTGCCGCTGTTTGGTTTTGCTTGATTATCGAAAAGGGTATAAAAAAATACCTTTCAGCTAGTTTCTCTTCTTAGACGTAAACTTAATGTAATATTAATAAACAGTGTATTATTTTTTAAAACAATTTTACAAGTATATTTTTAATAAAGTAGATAGATCTTTTACATGATTTAATATCATGAAAATATTATCATAATAAACTTTCGCTGCAACTTGCAAACTTGCAAACTTTGGCTGGTGTATTCTGCATTGTCTCTTTGAATTGGGACAGTAGAAGCTCTGAACACGCAAACACAGATATGAACAGAAAAGATTCTGTGATAAATCACAGAAGTAAAGGTCGCTGACATGTCACATGTCGCATTGTCATTTGTGTTTTCACATACCCATTTACACAAAAATAAAAAAAGAACTAAAAACAGAATGCGAATGCAAATGAAATCCACTGTAAACACAAAACAGATCTAAACTCTCTGACTGAGAGGAGACAAAAGCTTGTATTGTATCAGTGCTCCATACGGAAGCAAGTTAACAATTATTTTGTTGTTGTTTGTTATTGTTTTTTTTGCGTTTCGAGTAACTGTGTCAACTCGAGACTTGAAACACAACAAAGAGTGGCGATTCTAATGTGCCATACTGAATGCTAAATATTTGCCAGACAACTCCACAAGAACGAATACAAATTTCTATGGCAAGTGCTAACAGCATACATACACACATAAGTGAATGACATTTGCACACAAATATTGACAATTGGGGAAATGGTTGTGAAAATGATGATGAGAAAATGTGCATTTTACAAAGCGACACTATTTCAATGCGCATGTTTTCTAATCATAGATTGTCTATATATATCCATATGACAGTTTCTAGAGAGACTGCAAGTATAATGAGACTTGGAGTTTAATTAATATTGAAATTGCTGCTGCAGATGATGATGGGAGACTGCAGCTTGTCTATTGCCCATTATGCAATAGAGCAAAGTGCACAAGCGACACACCAACAACAAAAACAATAACGAGAAAACACAGTTGTAAACAAACAACAACAACAACAAAAGTCGTAGACATTTGCAAATAACAAAAGTGTGAGCTGAGCAAAGAGAAAGGGTAAATTGCGGGCAGAGAGTTGGGATTAAGATTGTAAAATGTGAGATGGCACCTATAAAAAAAAAAATATATCTCTAGATTGGTTTTAGAGGAGTGTGCTTTTTGTTTGCCCGGGCGTGGCTGTTTGGGAGTTGATGAAAATGTTTGTCTTATGCATTGCTATCTTTTAAGTGGGTGGATTAACGTTAAGCAAAGATAAAATTATTGAGTCTTAACACTAATTTTAGTAACGACCAAATTCCTCTGTTAGCTGTAAAAAATGTTTAGTAGTTTGACTACTTTTATATTTACAGGTGCATAATGCTGTCAGCTGCCTGGCAGCTTAACCTTTTCAAGGTCAAATGTGCCCCTTATTGTCTAGAACACTTGCCAGCTGGGCAACTTTTGCTACCTCATTTCGAAAACGCAGTCAGCCCTGCGGCAATTGCTCAACTGCTTTGTTGACTTGTTGACGAACTAGAAATTCAAGCGGGGGTCAACCTTGAGGACAACTTCCAACCAAGAAAGCACTGGATAAAAAACAAGCGCAAGTGCATTAAAAAATAAAAAGAGCACAAAATGTATACAAAAAAAAATTCCCACGCGACCAAAGTGTAGCAGAAAATAGCATTTAACAAAAAAAAAAAACAAGACTAACGATTACAACAACAACAACTGCAACAATAATTTCACATATAGTTTTTCCAATTCTTGGTCATGTGTAGAAAAAAACTAGACAAGAAACAAGTTGTTCAGCTCGACATAAAATTGCTCAACCAGCAAATACCCTGTGTGTAAATCTAAATAATGCTAAGAATGCGGCACTTGCAGTATCAAATTTCAAGAGGCATATCAATTTCTTAGCACATTTGTAACTATTTGTAACGTTTGAGAGATAATTTTGTTCAACTCCCCTCCATTAACTATTCTAAAGGGTATGCGAAAATAATTAAGCACGACTCAAGACAGTCTTACAGAAAGTAAAAGAAAAGTAAGCACATCAGAAACACGATATAATAAGCATTATTAAAAAAAAGACGTGTATTGTGGCAAGAATATTGCGACGTCTTCAATCTTAATAGTTGGCTTTTTGCTTGGGAAAGTTGACAGTTTCAGTGCAGTTGTGTTGTTTCTACTGGACAATTGGGTGTGCAAGTGTGTGTGTTTACACACAACACAATACATACGCCTCAATAGATGCGACTACTTTCTAAAAAGTACTTAGCACTTTCAATTGTGTAAACGCTGCCATAAATACTTGTACAAACTACGACGAGACAAGAACCTGTCAGCGCCTGTCTGCTGGCTAATTATGGTCAAGTCTCAAGGAGCCGCTTTTCTGCTTTTCCTTTGCAGCTGTGTGTCTGTGTGAAATAAGCGTTAATTAAGCAGATGGCCTAAAGTAAATGTCACTCATTAATTGCTCAATTGTCGTGTCAGTTGAGCGAGAGTTGAATAAACCTCTTAAGTTGCAGCTTGATCTTTTGCAACATGGAGTAGCACCAAGACGCTGACGACGCTGGCACACCCACCATAATCTACTCAAGTTGGCATTTGGCAAACAGCAAGTAAATACAGAAACAAGTTTCAAGAACCCA
This sequence comes from Drosophila dives, assembly GCA_035042365.1. Classification (NCBI taxonomy): domain Eukaryota; kingdom Metazoa; phylum Arthropoda; class Insecta; order Diptera; family Drosophilidae; genus Drosophila; species Drosophila dives. The sequence goes on along the minus strand of JAWNLJ010000416.1, from coordinate 466,729 downwards.
AATGCCGCTCAAAGCTTTCAAGTTAATCTTTATGGCGACACTGGTCTACCAAAACTTATAGCTGAGGTCAAAAAAGATACATTTTCACAGAAGCGTTGCTTGACGACTGACACATAATAATAAGTTTGGTACACAATTGATTGATCTAATTGTAATAATAAATAAAACTTGGCATGATTTGCAAATTAATGTGTCATTTATAAAAAAAAGCGCTGATTTGTTGTGATTATGGCAAAAACTTACTTTCTCATCGATCGATAATAATTCTGATAAATTATTTCACAGTAATCAGTGAAAAGTATTATGCAATCGAATGAAAGTCTTGCGGCTTTTTTATCCACTCGCATGTTGCGCAATGTGATGCGATTAGTGCATTATAAAATGTTTTGCATATAACACCAAGTCAATTGGCATTATTCGAAACGATTTGAATAAACTGCATTTGCTCGACAACAGTTTGCATTGTGCGCAAATCGACAAAAAGCCGACTAATAAATGCCTCCAAATCTTGTATCGAACCATTATCGATTACTAATGAATATACTTTCTTTTGTATGTAAAATCGCGCATATAAATTTCTTTAAATATCGCCCAGCAATTTGTTTTGAGATTTAAGTTGTAAAACTCAACGAAGACTTGGTGAAATTTTGTTTTTGCCATTGGTACAAAAGCAAATTTCATTCCAAATACAAATCTATAGAATTGTCGGTCTGCTTAGAAAGTATAAATTTGTCACTTTTAATTTTCAATGATATCTTAAATTATGCAAAAGACCAAATGGAATTTGCCGCTTGTGATTATGTGATAATCACATGGTCTCCAAATGATCGAGTTGATAATTTTGCTGACTTGTCAAATCACATTTGGAAATGATGGCAAAGTAAAGTCCAGTTAACACGTTTTTAGTTACACTTATGTACACATTTGTCGGCCCAAAAGTTTCGGGTTCATTGAACCAAAACCTGCTCTGGCGTTGACCAAAACAAAAGCGTTCCACCTTTTGCGGCCTTTTCCGCTGCGTCACTTGGGAAAAATTATAAAATGAAAAATTTATATAAACATACAAAAATATATACACACACACACACATACTACGAAGTGCATTTTATGACTGACATTGCTATGCAATGCAATTTTTTATATCAGCGACATTCTGTGCCCCTTTTTGTGGCTCAAGTTCACATGCAAATTCTCAGTTCATGCTGCGAATATTTTTTTGCATACATAAAAGTTGCACAATGATATGGGCAGTGCTCCAAAAGGAAGTTGCCACAGAGCGTGTGTCATTTTCTATAGAACTAGATTTAGTTCTATCTGTAATATACATATATCTATATATACATATTTATTTATACATATTTATATATACATATTTATATATAATGCTCATAAAATTCTTTATTCATTAGTCAACAGTTGTTGTTGCCAAATGACTAATAAATTTTGTTTTTCCTATTTCAAGGCTTAGTGATTAAAGTTATACTTAAATGTTCGCTGAGTTTCTAGCATTGCATTCAAGACAAAATAATTGCAGTTTCCAATGCCTTTAAAAAGTATCTACTTAATCATATAGGAAATTGACGAAAGACAACAATTTTAAAGTAGGTAAAGACTACCTGTTAATCATGGAAATAGGCAAAATACAGTCAGTATTTAAACAACACTGGTTTTTAAAACTGACCTAATTTACCTATTTAGTTTTATTTGTTTAAATGAATTTTTCCTGAATATGCTCCAAAGAGAAATAAAACCACTCAATGAAAATTAAGGAAATATGTTTACAGAAATGCAGAAATTTCGCCTTTTTTAAGATGAGCTTACATTCATAGATAAACCAAAATTTTTTTACATTTAAAATTTAGGAAAATTAAATATATACATAAAAATATCTTATCATTTACAACATCAGATTCGATTCAACTCTCTTCTTATATTAATGTTTGACCCCTTTTTGCAAAAGCCATAAATTGCATCTGTAAAATCCATTACAGTAAAACAAAAAAAAAAATGTTGCCAAACGATAGCTCTTGAAAAATGCAAAACACTTATTATTTTTACTGTTGGCCACTTTGCCCATTAAGTAAAAAAAAAAACATTGGCATCAATGTGGAAACTTTTTATGGGAGCGGGCAAATGGAATTTTTTGTTTTGGAAAAACTATAACAGAATTTCTATGCGGAGATATCTAGCTAGAATTTACTGTATACATAAGTATTTCTTTCGATATGAAATAACCAAACGGGAAAACATTTGGTAGCCAAAAGTGTGGGTCAAAAGTTCGCCCGACGTAGTCAAAACTTTTCCATATACCCATAATGCAAATCACTCCCGGCAGACTGCTGATGCAGACCACTTCAATGGTTTCCAATTCACTTCAAAGCGAAGCAAAAAAAGATACAATTTTCCCTCCATTTGGCTGCCAAGCGCTTTTGTGCTGCTCATTTAAGCGGCTCAAGATCTTTTTTTATATTTTTATATAAAAAGGCGGCTGCATTGTTGCAATTTAAATTGTTCGCTTGAAGGCGGTGTGCGGGGTAAGGGGGCATGGAGTGGCGACCCAGCTGTTGGGGGGTTGCACCACTCAAGTGACATTGTGGGGCTGCACTCTTAGGCATGCGATGGGCGGGCTTGGTGATGCCACTGCATTTGCCATATCAAAATCAACGGTCATTGCCATTACCATAGCCATCGAACATTAGCCATTAACCATAACCAGCGACAAGTAGCCCGCAAGAAAACTGAACAGTAGCAGAGGCAGCAGCAGCAGTGGCAGCAACAACAGACGCCGCATGCCACTTGGCAGCGCTTCAATTGCATGGCAAGGCATATGAAATCATCACGTTTCGTGGTGGCGCCCCAAACCAAACCCAACATTCGCTTTCTGATGATGATGATGATGATGAGGCCTTCTGCTCAAGTTTCACGCCTTGCCAGGCAGCTGGACCAGTTGTTATTACTGCGGTTGGACGTTGAGGCTTTCCATTGCCTGCCTGCCTGCCACTTTTTTTTTTCTTTTAATTTTTACAACAAATTTGCGTGTTGGGCTCTGCAGATGGAGTTGATATCCACTGATAGATTGCGCCTGTATTGACTGATACGAACAAGTTTTCTAGCTTGTTGGCATTTAACGCAACGCCCATGCCATTTTTAGCCATTCTGCAGAACAACCTGAAGAAGAACAGCCTCGCCACGAAGCCAGTTAGAAAAAAATTGTTGTCAATTTATTTAGGAATCTTGGTCGGACGTTATTTTTCATGTTTATGGAAAACTCACGCTTGTTGGCATTTGGCTAAGCTTGACTTTCAATTTAATTGCATTTTATGGTCATGCTAACGAAATCTTAGCCATTTGCTATTTGTCATTAAAGACGGCATATTTTCATTTACAATTGCTAACCGGTAGTTGAACTGTCTGTTAAATCCATATTGACAGACGTAATCAGCTAACATAAAAATTTAACTAGTTAATATAAGAAGAAACTACATTTAAAATTCGACAACACTTCACTTTTCGATAGCCATTTTTATTGTTTGATTTAAAATGGAGAGCTTATGTCACAAAATCTAAAATCCCACGTCGAATATTTCTTAGATTTAATCCCGAAACTAAATTTATATATGTCATTAATTAAAGACTTTGGACTTTGTCTATGTCACTCTATAAACCTGTACTGAACTTTTTTGAGTTTAAATATAACACAGAATGTTTTGTGGTAGATTTTCTTTGATTTCCTATATTTAGTTTTAAATAATAATTTAAGATATTACTTGGTATAATTTAAGTGCCATAAAATTGCTGTATTCATTGTTCATCGTCTGTCTTAGTGGGTATATTGTGTGTGTGGATTAAATCACTGTCAAATCAGTGACTTGTTTGGCTGCCCAATTGATTTGGTAATTGCTTTGCGTAATACTTGATGCACTTGTCGACGCATTCGTCGGCTCAGTCTTTTGCCAGGGGGTTTAATTACGCAAGTGACGACGCCGACTCCGACGACGACGACTCCGACGACGACAACGAAGTCAATTTGCATGCAATGCGTGTAACAGCGGAAAGGAGAGAGAGAGCAGATGCGACTTGGGCCTACAAAATAAATGCTTTCCACATGGGGCATGCAATCAGCGCGTCCAGGCGACAAGTGCATTGACATCGCTGAAATGCCGCTGGCCACAGGCCCCACTGCGTAGAAGAAACCCCATAAAATGAATATGAACCTAGACATTGGCTGGCTGGCTGCCACAGGGCGTTATTCGAGTTTTGGCAAAAAAAAACTTAAAAATTTGTAAAAGTTTTAATGGGAATAATTGGAATGCAAATTCTGAAATTTATGCAAGTTTTTAAAGCTTTTAATGGGCTACTACACATATGGCATACGTTATATAAGTATTCCGCAGATTTCACTAAACTTTGTCTCATTTATTATTAATGAATATAATGATTTAAATATTGATTTAATTCGGGAAGAACTAACTTTTGACCTAAGACAAATGCTTTGACGTTGACAAGCCTTTTTTTAATTGCTGCACAGCTACGCAGTTTTCACACGATGCTCTCATTGCCTCATTTAGTGGAAGCCAGAGCCAAGCCCTGGCTCAGGTTTCATTCCAAATGTGGCAAGACTTGACACCGGAAAAGACACTTTAACCTTTTGGGCAGGCGCCTTGTCATAAAGGGTTGGGCCACTTAATATCACCTGCTCTGCCCACCATTTAAAGCAGCCAGTCGCACCTCCACTCTCAAGTTGTCATCGTGAATAGGAAAAAAAATAAAGAAAGAAAATCATGCCAAATGTTTAAACAAAATCAACTTGTTTATGCCAAAAGAGCGGCCCACATTGATTTCGATCGCATGGAACGCATCATTAGAAGTTACACCCGCAACCAGACACAACAAAACCGAAACGGCGACGTCAACATCCGCCGTAAAATGCGGTCAAGGTCTGAACATTTGTTTTTGGGGGGGTGAGGAGACTATAGAAAAGTAGCCATAAATTTATTGCGTGCCTCGATTCAATAAATTCCTCGCGAGCTGCATGAACATAGAGACTCGATTATTGAAGGGGGTCGGCGGGGGTGGAGAACTATTATTAGATGCATTTTGCTTTTACAAGTGGCACACATAAATTAGCAAACAAATTCTAACCAAAATATTAACGCGCACCCTCACTTTACACTCTATCTTGCAGAGCAAACCACTCGTCGTGGAGCCGATCGACTTTGAAGCCTTTATAGCCAAAAATAAAACACTAATACAAAATGATCCGCAGCGGGAGTTGCTCATCTATCCAGCAGACGATGTTTCGGTAAGTTTGTTGTTGTTGTTGTTGTTATTGTTGTTGCTATTATTTTAGTTTTGGTATAAGCCCAAAAGCCAGAACGAATAATTTATTCATTTTAATTTGGTATTCAACAAACTTTTACTTTCGAACGACTCGAAAACAAAAAAAATTATGTGGTGTTATAAATCATGGCCAAGTCTCTCGGAGTATTATTTTGATTTTTTTTTTTTTGTAAAAGTAGTCGTGTTAAATGCTTAATGATAGGGTCTAATATATATAAGATATTCTAAGTTAATGATTAAAGGTTGTCAGTGTAAAGGTATTTATTTTTATACTCATATCATTAATGGTCTAATTTTAAATATAACTTAAATTAAACAATTAGCCAACAACTATGTTTCACAAGATTATTATAATAATTTTTTTTTTATTAATAATTAAGTCAAGGCTCATTTGCAAATAAAATAATGAGTATACAAATAATGAAAAATATAATGTGTATAACAAATAAAATTTAATAAATAATTTAATAAAATACAAAATAAATTAAATTAATAATTTTAAAATGTATTTGCAGGAGATTGTCATGCCGCGCAAGCAGCGCACCAATGCCAAATCTGTGGCAGATCGGTTTGAGCCACCAAATGAGGCGATTGTTTGTCCACTGCACGGCTCTGTGGTGCTGGGCAGCAATGGACACAGTCAGGTGAGCAGGCAGAGCAGTCTGCAATCCAATGGCAGCTATCAGAATGGACACAGCAGCAGCACCAGCCTGTCCAATGGCAACGGGCAATTGTCCCGCAAGAGTTCACAGTGCTCCAATGGCTCAGGCAGTCGTAAGTTTTCGCAGGAGTCATCGTATGAGTCGGCGCTCTCGTCCAACACACTGCGTTCGCATCTGGCACAGCCGGAGGAGGTGGACGAGTATGCCGAAGAGGAGCCAGCGGTTGGTGAGGATGCAATTGCCCTGGGCAGCCGTGCCGAGTGCACACGTTTCACACGCCAAGCTCTCTACACGTATCGTGCCAAGAATCACCTCATCCACTACAAGTACAATGCATATGGTGGCAACTGTCACGATCTGCCCAGGTGAGCATTCCACACAATTGCTAATCTCTCCTTGCTGATACAGATTTCTGATTCCAGCACTACGCCCGCAGAGGAGTTGCTGGAGGAGCTGTACGAAATCGATGCCGATCAGGATCGCATCGATGAGGAAATGACGCGCTCCCAAGCGGACACAATAACCAAGCAGGGTTATCTGTTGAAGGGACCCGATTCGGCGTCGGATCGCATGTTTGCCAACATTGGCAACAAGTCCTTCAAGCGTCGCTATTGCTATCTGCGCCAGGAGATCGATGGCACCTATATGCTCGAATTGCACAAGGATGAGAAACAGGGCGATGCCAAGGCCACCATTGTCATGGACTTTTGCACGGAAGTGGTTCAGGTGAGTCTCAAATCTCAGCTGCAATTCTCAGAACTTAATTTTTTGGTTTTCCCTTACAGAATCCCAAACGTGGTCGCTTCTGCTTCGAGCTGCGCATGACAGCTGGCCACAAATCCTTCACCTTGGCCGCCGAAAATGAACAGGACTTTAAGGATTGGCTAACTAAGCTGTCTTCGGTGCTGGCTCAAAACAAGGCGCAGGATGAGAAGCGCAACGCATCTCTCGAACGGCATCCGGCACAACCAACACCACAGCTGCAGCCACCAGCAATGGAGCCGCAAATATTTGGCACGCTTAAAGGCTTGGATCAGTCACTGCATCCACAGCTGATGAAATATGGACGCGAGACGGATCACTCCATAGCACTGGCGCGCCGCGAGCAACGTCGCCATCTCTTTGCCTGCTATCAGAGTGCCAGCAAGGCGCTGTCCAACGCCGACAATGTCGAACAGTATCGGGAACACTTTGGCACACGCATCCTACTCAGCTGTCAGTGTCTGCGCTTCCGTTTGCAATGCCAGCCAGCGGATATGACAGACGGCGGAACGTCGGGCGACCAACTCTGCCAGGTGGAGCCGTACATTACCAGTGTGGCACTCTACGATGCCAAGGCGGGTCGCAAGCTCAGCGAGAGTTTCTACTTCAACATCAATGAGCAGTCAGCGGCTCAACTTCTGCCCAATACACCAGTGCCTGCCTCGGTTGCTGGCTGTGGCATGCCACGGCGTGCGGAGAGCGATGAGCGCAGTGCTGCACATGCGCCACATTCACTATTCGATGGCGTCTCATCGGATTTGTTGCGCTGTCCGCGTCAGCAGTTCCAGCAGCTGCGACAGTGCCTGCTGTCAGTGAGTGCACCACATGCAGACATCTATTTGGTGTTGCGCATCGAGAAGGTGCTGCAGTGCAGCATCGCTCAGGCGGCCGAGCCGTACCTGAAAGCGGCGCGCGATGCCAAACTGGGCCAAAAGGTGTACAAGTCGGCCAAGAACTGTGCCCAGCACATCGGACACTATCGCCAGCCATTCGCCTGGGCGGCCAAGCCACTGTTCAGGGCCTACAGCCACGAACTGGATGTGGAGTCGCAGTGCTTATTCGAATTCAACACCATCTATCGCCAGGAGCTGCCCAAGCTGCGCGATGACGAGCTACTCAAACTGCTCCTCGACTATCGCAAACCAGAGAAACTGAGCAAATTGACGATTATACCGGGTTTTATGCAGCTGCAGCTCCAGCTGCTGGATCAGACGACGCCGTGTGGCCTCAGCAAATCTCTGGCGCCCTTGTCCACGTTCAGTGCCACGACCAAGCAGCCACTTACACTGGAACTCACCGAGTTTCAGAGCCAGGCCGAGCGCGATGCGTATCCCTACACCAACTTCTGCAACCATCTCTATGTGTATCCACTGAGTCTCCAATTCGATAGCCAAAAACTGTTCTCACGTGCTCGCAACATAACCGTAGTCGTCGAGCTGCGCGACGGCGATGGCGAGTTCAGTAAACCCCTAAAGGTACCAATCCTCTAGAATCCCAGTCAATATATAATCTTAACTAATGGTCTCTTTTTACTCACTTACAGTGCATCTATGGCCGACCCGGTCAGGATTTGTTGGTCTCGCAGATAGCGTGTCCGGTGCTGCATCACAATGTGACGCCCACTTGGTATGAGGAGATTAAATTGCGTCTGCCTCTGGGTCTCTTTGCGGAGCATCACTTACTCTTCTCCTTCTATCACGTGTCCTGCAATCTGAGCAAGAAACGTGAAGCACACGCCGCTTTCGAGACGCCCATTGGCTATGCCTGGCTGCCGCTGCTGCAAAAGAATCGCATCTGCTTGGAGGAGCAACTGTTGCCTGTTGCTGCCACGCTGCCCGTTGGCTATTTATCCATACAGCCCCTGGGCTGGGGCAAGGGGGTGAGTAACTGTTGTTGGTGTTGTTGTTGTTGCTGTTGCCGATCATCGATCATCGACTTATGCATTGTTTTATGTTTATTTTGTTTTTTGTCCACATCCAATCCTTGCTTGCCTAACCAAAAACAACCATCCACTCTTCGTTTTTTCTCTTTCTCACACATACTCCATGCACCGCCATCCGCAATTCGCATTCCCCCCTTTGGCCGCCTACAAACCCTTTCCAATTTCTCAGCAGAACTGCGGTCCCGAAATTCAATGGATCGACAATCAGCGACTGCTTTACAGCGTTGGCCTTCGCTTGGACTCCACGGTGCTGACAGCCGATCAGCATCTGCATAACTTCTTTGCCCACTGCGAGCGGCTACTGGAGGGCGGCAAGACTGGTGCCCTGCCCGCCGAGACGGAGACATGCAAGATCCTGAAGGCGGCACATGCCATCGATATGCGTTCACTCATCAATTTTCTGCCCACGCTGCTGAACGAGCTGTTCACGCTGCTGGTGCACACACAGTCCGAGGAGATTGGCCAGAATGTGATACGTGTGCTGACCAACATCATCCATCTGATCAGCGATGATGCCAAGCGCACCGAGCTTCTGGCCGCCTATGTCAAGTATGTCTTCAATGCGCCGTATTATAGCCAAAAGACGGCACGTTTGCGCACAGTTCACGGTGAGCTGTGTCGTCATCTGCCGCACCTGCTCAGTCCCAACAATCCGGACTTTCTCATCGTGAACAAAATCATGCGCTACTCGTCGATCTTCTTTGATCTGATTGTGAAGAGCATGGCACAGCATCTGTTGGCCACCGGACGCATTCGCATGTTGCGCAACGAGCGTTTCCCCAAGGAGTATGCGGATCGTGTGGAGCAGCTTATCAAGATGCTTGTCACGTACATAACAACCCGTTACGATGATCTCGGCGAGGAGACACAGCAACTGAATCGTTCTCTGGCGCGTTTTGTGCGCCAGTGTCTCAGCTACATGGACCGTGGATTTGTGTTCAAACTAATCCGTTTCTACATGGAACAGTTTGCGCCGGGCAATCCCCGGGTACTGCACGAGTACAAGTTCAACTTTCTGCAAGAGATTTGCCAGCACGAGCATTATGTGCCCCTCAATCTGCCCTTTGTACTTAATCCCAAGAATCGACCGCCCGAATTGCTGCAGCATTTCACACTCTCCGAGCAGTTTTGTCGCCAGCACTTCCTCTCCGGCCTGCTGCTGCAGGAGCTGAAGAGCAGCCTCAACGAGGTCGGTCACGTGCGTCGCCATGCCCTGTCCATCTTCAAGGATTTGCTGGCCAAGCACGAACTGGACGCACGCTATCAGCAGCGTGGTCAGCTATGCCGCATCGCCCTGCTGTATGTGCCCTGGCTGGCCATCGTCATGGATAATCTGCATCGCATCGATGATCTATCCGATGCGAGTCCTTGTACACCCAACGGACATGTATATGCCGACTCGGCATCCTATACAAAGCGTCTTAGCTGCTCCAGTAGCTATGTGCTTAGCAAGGACTCCTCAACGTTTGGCTCTCTGACCTCCACGCCGCGCTCGAAGAATCGCCTCACTGTGCACGCCGATCAGGCGAGTCCCTGTCGCACCTCGATGCACATCAAGGATCACAATTATTTGGCCGCCATCGCTGGCACAGCAATTGGCAATGGCATCTCCAATTTGTCGCTTAACTCCAACTCCGATTCAGGCGTAAGTAGAACAGTAAATTTGTTGAATTCTTGGCTTAATTTGTCTGTCCATTTATAGCACTCCCAGGACACGACCACCATTGGCGCCTACACCAATGGGGAAACGGATGTGGCGCTGCGCAATGGCCACAATCGATCCGTGAGTGTGACCCATGCACACATCCTGTCGCGCTGCGACAAGTTTAGCGCTGCGGAGAGCAAGGATCTGCTGCTTGGTTTCCTGTTTATTGTGAAGCATCTGTCGCAGGATCAAATAGTCGCCTGGTGGCAGAACTGCAACGAGACAGAAACGCTGCAGTTCCTATCCATATTAGATCTGTGCCTCCTGCAGTTCCGCTACGTGGGCAAAAAGCATGTGGTGCTGGCGACTGAGGCGCGTGTGCAGCGACCAACTAAGGCGCACACGCTGCCAGCCAGGAGTACGCCGCCTGTCCTGGAGAATGGCAATCAGGAGCCGCCAAGCAACGGCACTGGCACACTCACCCAGACGCGGGAACATCTGCTGGAGGATATGGATCTCTCGGCCCGATCACAGCAGGCGCTGTACGAATCGAATCTGGCCACAGAAGTGGGCATGATCATACTGGACTGCATGGGCCTGTATGTGCTGCAGTTCCGTCAACTGCTCGCCGACAGCCTGGTGCTGCCCAAGCTGGCGCGCGTCTATTTGCGCTTCCTGCAGCTGGGCCAGTCGGAGCGCCTCTCCAAGCACGTCTTTGCCGCCCTGCGCGCCTTCATCAACAACTATGCGATGGCCCTGTTCAAGGGCAATGCCATGCTCTGCGGCCAGATGGTCTACGAGCTGCTGAAGGCCTGTGACAGCCGCCTGGTGGATATTCGTCACGAATCCTGCGCGGTGCTCTATCTGCTGATGCGCAGTAATTTTGAGTTTAGTGGCCGCAAGGCGCTGACCCGTGTCCATCTGCAGGTTATCATCTCTGTGTCGCAGATGATTGGCAATGTGATCGGGTTGAATAATGCGCGATTCCAGGAGAGCCTGTCGATCATCAACAGCTATGCCAACAGTGACAAGGCCATGAAGGGCACCGGTTTTCCGGTCGAGGTCAAGGATCTGACGAGACGGGTGCGCACTGTCCTAATGGCCACGGCCCAGATGCAGGCGCATCACATGGACCCAGAGCGACTGCTGGAACTGCAATATTCACTGGCCAATTCGTATGCCTCGACGCCGGAGCTGCGTCACACCTGGCTGGTGACCATGGCACGCAATCACGAGCAGAATGGCAACCTGTCCGAAGCCGCCTGCTGTCATCTGCACATTGCGGCGTTGATGTGCGAATATCTGCGATTACGCGGCGGCTGCACCCTGAGCTGGTCCTCCACGGCCTTTGGACGGATATCGCGCAACATACCGCGCGACGAGCAGGGCCTCAAGCTGGATGCGGGCGCCCAGGACTCGCAGTATACGGAGCAAATGCTGCTCGAGCAGCTCAAGCAATGCGCCGTTTTTCTCGATCGTGCCGAGCGTTTCGAGTGCCTCGGCGAACTCTACAAGCTCATCCTGCCCATCTATGAGCGGGCGCGCAACTTCATCGAACTGGCCCAAAGTTATGAGCATCTCACCCAGGCATACAATAAAATTGTGGAGGTTAATCGGTCTGGAAAGCGCATGCTGGGTCGCTTCTATCGCGTCGTCTTCTATGGCATGGTGAGTGTTTCTATATCTAACTGAATAATAAGCAGAATATATTCATATATATATGTCTGATTTCAGATGTACTTTGAGGAGGATCACGCCGTTGAATTTGTGTACAAGGAGCCCAAGCTGACATCGCTAAGTGAGATTTCGGAACGTTTGAACAAACAGTATAAGGAAAAGTTTGGTGCCGATGTCGTCAAACTTATTATGGATTCATCGCCGGTAAATATATATAATTCTATTTACATAAAAGAGATCCCAAATTGTTGTAGAAAACGCAAAAATTAATTTTGAGCTTATTTATTTATACTTGTCTTTAACAAATCTCATTCTCCCAAATGCAAATGTTGGTTTTCAAAATAAATAACATTTAATTTATTAATTTTTTATATGCTATAAACACAAAATTCATTGGCTGCCAAATTCTTAACAATTTTTAAGCTAACTTAAAGTAATAATTGTCTGACTAAAAACACATCTTAAAAACTATTTTCTTGATATCAGTTAAGATTTACTTTGAGATCTCGGCAAATCATCGATGTTGTTTTGAATACCTATTTTTATAACTAGAATACAAATTTTTTAACCATATCATTTGAATAGATACTCATTCAATTGCACATTAGATTCGTTTTCACCTCGCATTACGTTGAGACGCTAAATTGAAATATGTGCCAAGAATTAGAGAGTATTTAATTATTCGTTGTAGACTTACACGTTTCACCTCCGACTGGCGCATCTCAGATGCATGTGTGCTACGTGGTGCAATCATTCGTTGAGCTCCCGCTGAACCAATCTTGTTGCTCTGCGCTTGAGTCGCAGTGGCTACACGGCTTGTGGTGTCTTCTTTTTTTACATTCTTGCTGGAATTCAAAAAAATAAATTTAAATAAAAAATCTGGAAAATAATACGAGCTTAACTATAATATAAAAGTGACTTTTTTTCGAATATCCAGAAAAGTTCTCTAATATTCAGTGCAATTGATTCACAAATGTGAATTTCAAACCGGACGAGAATCCAATATTTTTGGCATTTACTTACGCTTGGGCCTGTTGCTTGGCCAATACGAGGTGTGAGCGAAGTGGCTCCATTTTACCGTTGTCATTCGGCTTCCTAATTTGAGTGGCCCGCATCTCAAGTATACTGCCAACAATGCCTGACTTTGGTAGCGATGCATGCTGATTGGAGCCAATTTCCCGATTTTCCCTAGCATGTTGGGATCGCTCTGGTAGCTTCTTGGTCAACCCAATTGTGCCACGTGATATAACTGATGAAGTTGAGGGTGCCGCTGCTTCTGCTGCTCCTGCTGCAGCTACTGCTGTAGCCAAGCCAAGTGAGCTAAAGCGAGATCGTTGGATTTTTATCTCTTTGCTTGTCTTTGTTATGTGAGTTGTTTGTGAACCCGTCCATTTCCCCTCTTTGATCTTGTGTAGCTTGGATGCGGAGGACACGTTATCTGGTATTTTTGTCGGCTTTGAGCAGGATTGCTTTTTTGGTTCCAGTTTCCCTTTCTGCTGCTGCTGCTGTTCCTCCTCCAATTGCTTATTCATGGGCACTTTGATGCCACTGGATGCCGCCTGGTTGCACATTTTCATTGAATCATAATCAGCTGTAAAAGAATCCCATTCGTAGGACTCCTCAAAATCATTTAGCTCGTCAATTGCCAGGGCTGCACGTGCAGCAGTAGATTTAACAGTTTGCCCTCCACTGGTGGTCAGCCCTAGTTTTTGGCAGAGCTCCTTGAATGCCTCCTGATAGCGAATACCCGAATTGTCAGTGATCAGCCTCTCAAATCCCTTGATGGCCTTGATCTGTCGCTCAATCTCCAGTTCGTTGTACACACACTTTTTAGGCATTGCCAAGCATTGTGGACATAAACTCTGCTCTTCACCCTTCTTCTCCAGAAGCTCAGCCATGCGAATCAAAAAATGTGCGGCTACAGATTTGCTGGGCTGTTGGGATTGCAATACATTGCAATCCCCAATTTCCAGACGAAAGCCAGCTGCCATGCAAAGTTGCTCGTCCAAAGGATTTCGTCTGCCATAATCTTTGGGCATGAACTGCACACTGATGCCCTGCCCGTTTGGTGTAAGACTCATATTAATATCAGAGAGGGGTAAATTTGAGGTGCCCAGTTGATTCATCAAATAGAAGAGTTGACGCTGAATGCGGCTCTGTGAATCATCGCTGTTCAGGTGCAGACCATCTCCGTTGGCCACGTTGTTCACCAGCGTCGTTGTCGAGCAGAGCAATGGATTGACATCATCAGCATCATTATCATCAGCGCCTTCGCTAATTTTCATAAAAGAGGGCACAAATTCGGCCGCATTGGGATTTAGTGAGGATTCACTTTGGCTCCGGCTTTTGCTCTCGTTTTGACTTGGCATATAATCGCTACTATCCTCGCTGCCTAATTGCAGCGAATTAATTAAATCATTTACGTGGATAAATTGATTCTCATTGGCCAAGTCCATGCTTGGCTTAAGTATTAAAATGGTAACTTTCAAATTAATTTGGTAACAATGCACTCGCTTTTGGCATACAAACAAAATACGATTTGTTATTGTATTATAGGTATTTTTAGTGAAATATACATTTAAAAAGCTCGAAAATTAATTGAAAGTGTGAGAGTTGGCCGAAACACAAGTATTACTCTGATTTAGTAGAAAAATATTCCAATAACTCAATTTTCTAAGCCACTTTGTTCTTAATTTATACAATATGTTTATTTCTTTGTTTTATTTTTATTTTTCACTTACAGGTCAAAGTTGAGGAACTGGATGCCAAACTTGCCTACATACAGGTCACCCATGTGATACCCTTCTTCACCAAAGACGAGCTCGATCAGCGCCTCAATGAGTTCGAACAGAATCATGATGTGGACACATTCATGTATGAGACGCCATTTACCAAATCTGGTGCCGCACGAGGCAGCGTTGAGGAGCAATGGAAACGCAAAACGGTCATTAAGAGTGAGTCATTGAAATCGCTTGAGAATGAATAGAGATGAACTAATATTCTAATCACTTTTTCAGCCACTTATTCATTTCCATATGTCCTCAAACGCATACCTGTTAAATCGCGAGAAATTATCGAGCTGAGCCCCATTGAGGTGGCCATCGATGAGATGCAATCAAAGGTTTCAGAGCTGGAGGAGATCATTCTGCCACCAGCGGATGTTAAGAAGCTGCAGCTGCGTCTGCAGGGCAGCGTTGCAGTCACTGTGAATGCTGGACCACTGGCATATGCGCATGCCTTCCTGGACGCCAAGGTGATCAAGAACTTTTCGCTGGATCGTGTCGAGGACTTAAAGGATGTGTTTCGGTAAATGGCAGTTTGATCAGTGATTTGGATTAGTAATTCACATTTTACTTTCCTTTTTTTAACTAGTGACTTCATTGGCGTCTGTCATAAAGCGTTGCGTGTAAACGAGCGCATGATTAGTGCCGATCAGAAGGACTATCATAATGCGCTTAAGGAGAACTATGAGAAGCTGTGTCAAGCGCTCAGTGAGTTACTCCAAGACGAGTCATTCCAGCCGCTTAGCGACGATGCCGACACAGCTGCCCAGCGCAATAGCATGGCTTTATTCAATGCGATCAGTGGCGCCTCACATAACTCAAGTACTGCTTAAGTTCAAGCCAAAACCAAAAACAAAAATAATTAGAAAAAACCACAGCTAAAAAAATACCAATACACAATACGCACAGCTACTAAAAATGGTTATTTTTTTTTTTGCAATATTCGCATAACAAAGCAATGTAGAAGTGTAACTTGTAGCATTAAAATTGTTTGTTCGGTGTTCCTTTTATAATGGATCTTTGATCTTTGACCTTTGATGTTTGATGTTGTCGTTGTTATTGTGGCAGGTAAACTGAGAATTTCGCCCCGTCCCTTGGTTTGTGTCTCATCCAATTGTTAAACAATCGCCATCCATGTGACTAATTCCCAGGTATTTGGTCATTACTAAAACCAAACTAACCGTAAGCAATTACTAAACAAATAAATTACAAAAAACAAAATAAATATACTAATTGCTTAAACCCTACCAAAAACCACATAGCTAGCAAATTCATGTAATTAATTAAATTTTACTTTCTGTTTTAGGTTTTGGTTATGCCGTTTATTAAAGTCCATGAAAACCAGCATATATCATACCCTACACACAAACCATACAGCATATATCGAACTACATATATACCACATAAATACGCGAACACATCCATACACCATACAACATATAGAAGTAACTAATGTTTCAACTAGCTGACCAAGTTCCAGGACACTCGAAAACACTTGTTAATTTTGTAAATCCGTTTAGCCTTTATACAAATACTACATTTATTGTTGTTCAATTCTAAGTGCTTTATTGTATATACATATAAGAGCTTCATAATAATTGTACATTTATTTGATTTATTTTTATTAATATATTGTATTTTTTAGTTCGTCTATAATGATATTTCCAGTGTGAAGCATGCCTAAAAACTATATGATATACATTTTATATATTTAAATATTTATATTAACCTGCTGTTTAAAAATTATCAATGAGCTCCTTTATTAGATCAAATCTGCTAACGTTGTGTCTTCTTCATCTTGAATGTCTAAAACTAATGAGTTTATTTATTAAATTCTTTATATATACCCAATATACCTGCAATACTATCTGCAGTACTATTAAAATCAGAACATTTGAGATTTCTTTCTGTTTATAATCAGACATTACTGAAGATAGTATTGCACACCTTATACATAAAACTTAAATTTATAAACCTATGATATGCCTAGACATAAGTTTCAGACGCAACAGAACTTACCAAAGTATTCAAACAACTATGATACATATACATAAATATATATATATTTACATGCATTTTCTAGTGAAATCGAATAATGTACTAAATAAAATATTTGTTAATCAAAACTATATCGTATTAATTTTATATTTTTTCCTCTCTTTACACGAGAAGAAAATGAATGATTATTCTCTTGATTTCCAACGTTTAACAAATTTGTGTTTAGTTGCTTTCGTCAGACGAAAGATCTGTAAAATATCAAAATTAAATAATAAACTATTTTTACTTAATTAACCTACCTTCTAAGTAAAATGATATCTCAGATTAATTTATTCAGCGAGACATTACTATATGGCTTCTGCAGATTCAAACGCTGTAAATTAAATTATTGATTAACTTTACAATTATTTAATTGATTGTTTACCTTATGTATTTGCATTTGGCGCATTTGAGAGGTAAATGTGCTACGTGGAACACGTTTCTGAACGCCATTTGAAGATTTCTTTGCTAATCCTTTTCGAGGTGACAGAATTTCGGCAATTAAATTTTTTCTGAAAGCAAGCATTTTGTTTAATTTAAGAAGTTAAATACTACGAAATTTAAAAGGAACTTCAATTTGAGTAAGCATCAAAGAAATGATTAATCAAATTATATGTAGAGTGAAAATAGAGAGTCTTACTCGAATTTTGGCTTCTGATGAGCACTTAAAGTTTCTGGTATAAAATTATTCGAATAGGTTGTTTGCTGAGGTGTGTTGCACAGTCTTGAAAAGCTAGCAAAACGATTCCCCGAGAATTGATTTCTGACTTGACCTGTGTTAGTGCTGAAAGCTACTTGGGGAAAATGATGAGTGTCCTTGCCAACACAACTAGAGTGAAACTTGCTTTTATTCTCCTGCAATTTGTCTTCAGTGCACTCCATTTTATCCTTGAGGACTTCACCCATACGAGCCATGAAATTGGTGGCCAGCACATTTGGCAGCCTTGGTGATATGCAGGCGCGATTGCTCAGCTCCAAATGTACGGCTGCATCTTGGCAGAGGCTCTCGTCCAGCATATGCTTGAGAGTCGATGCATGCTTAGTCTTAAACTGAACGTTGACACCCTGGCCGTCTGGCGCCAGACTCACCTTGATCGCCTTCAAGGGTATAATGTCCTCGCCCAGCTGATGCATCAGCTCAAAGAGCTGCCGCTGGGCCTGCAAATAGGATGCATCTCCGGATGGCAACTCACGCTGCAATAATGTTGTCGTTGAGGTTTTCGTTGTTTTCATTTTTTGGGTGTGCAACAGACTCTTTTTCAAATTGTTCTTCATATATGATGGAATAAACTCTAAGGCAAACGGATTTAAGGATGATTCGCTCTCGCAATACGGATTAAACGAAAGATTTGGCATTGACTGGAATGGAATATCCATATTGAATTCACTTGGACCTTTCACTTTTCTACAATGCATTGCTCGGCGATGATCCTATAATTAAAATAACTTATATTTTGTTTATTTACTGTGTCTAAAATTGAATTGTAGTCAAGCGTAATAAAATGTAGTGTTTGAAATGATTGAATAACCTGAAACACAATTCAAATTGTAAAACGCATGGCACACCTTAACTTTAAAAGTTAAAATTTATTGTGATCGATATATTATTTAAAATACCATGAAATGAAACTTGATTCAATTTTGTAAGTCATTTCAAAATAATACACATGATGAACTCTAAAAATCTCTATCCTCCGAAAGTGACGTTGCACTTCTGAGACGCGGTTCATCTATATACAGATCCACGATATCGGTGTCAATCATGTCAAGTTCATCAAAGATAATCTCGTCTGTAATGGATTTCGTTGGATCCTGCAGGAGACAGAGAAAATAAGAGAAGACAATGTTGTGTTAGTTAAAAAATTACTCACAATTCTGGCATGCTTCCAACATGAAAGAGCATTTAAATTGTTGCCCATTTGTAGATTGATTAGTGCAAGAAAACCCCAAACATTGGGCACATGAGCACCGAATGTAGTACACTTAACAAAACACTCCATGGCTTTATTGAGATTCTTCAGTTTGTAGTATGCCTTGCCCATCAAATAACTCTTGGCCAGTGAGAGCAGTTTACCAGCTTTAAGCTGACGCAGTGCATCAATTGTCTGCTGATAGTTGCCAGCATCAAAAGCCAAATACGCAAGTCGGATTTTGCTGATCATAAAGTTATCAGGATTGGATGAAGGGTATTCTGACTGAACCGAATTGACTGCATAGTATTCGGCCGCAGCTTCAAAATTACCGCGATAATATTCCACATTACCATTTATTTGGGAATTGAAGCTAACCTAGATATAGAACATCCATAAAATCTGGATGCACTTAAAGATTGTATTAAGAGAAAAAAACAACCCACCAACAAGTTTTTTTCATCGTTATCCTCAAAGCTAAAGGTCGTCACCTCAAAGTCCTCATCCAACTGGTTAAGCAGTATTTTCAGCTGCGTGCCAATCATATAGATTTCCGGATCGCTCCATTCATGCTGCATCTCCTCAAATATCACCTGACCGAACTCAAAGAGACCCAAACGCACAAACTTCCTAAAGGACTCGAATAAAATCGGAGCGCGCCGATTCTCAAATTTGGTAGGTAGACGCAAAAAAATTCCAAATAAACTGAATGGTGACGAGGCGGTGCCACTTCTCTTATGTTTCACTATATCTTCGAAATGCCAACGGGCAAACGAATGTCCTGGAGGATAATCGAAACGTTTGTAGTAGCAATAGAGCAGTGTCCAAGCGTATATTTCATTTTCATAACGCTTCGCAAATTTAGTAATGTTATTCAACAGAAATTCGCTGGCCTTGGCAGATATCTCCGGATTTGGATCATCGCGTGTGGCTATATAGTCAAGATAAATGCGTATTAAGCCGCTGTGGAAAGATGGCGACTAGTTTAAACATTAAAGAAAAAATATATTTAAATTACTTACGCAAAGTACTCTTGGCCTTCTGGTATCAATTTGTTCGATTCAAAGTAGGTTTTGGCCAATTCGTATTCTCTTCGCTCCATTTTGGCGATTAGGTCAAAGAAATCAAAGAGATTTTCAGTGGTATTCTTTGTCTAGTTAGAGAAAAATAATTTATAATAATTTAGTCCTGAGATGTTAAATAATCTTAAATATTTGTTATCAATATAATAAAATATATGTAAAAATAAATAAATAAATAATATTAATTTAATCACCTCTTCATAAAAATGATCTGCTAAATGCTTATCCCCGGCAGCGTTTAAGATTTTAATTGTATTCATTTGATCAATAAGAGATTCAATCTTTTCGTCATTATCCGCAATTAGGTCATCCAAACCATCGTCTTCGAGCTTTTCCAGCAGATTGTGGACACGCAACTCCAACTCATTGTAGGCCATGGCGCACAGATTCTATTAGGAAATATCAAAAAAAATTATATTGGGTTTTATATAGACCAAAAGTTACTAACTGTAAACTCCGCACTATTGGCGGTTATTTCGCGCTGATTAAAATCACAGCCCACCAGGTTGAGCAGTATGTTGTTCAGATTTTGGAGCGCACAACAGAAATAGGATCGCTTTTCCTCCAAAGAATGCACTTTCTTATCGACAATGAAATGTATAATATTTCGCACATATTGATCAAAACGATAATATGCATTTTGCTGGATATCCCTTAGCTGCATGGGCTCCGGTTCAATCAAATTCTCGTAGCAAGAGATCAAACGGTTTTGGCTAATGAAACTCTCGCGAAAGACCTTCAGCTCCGTGTAGCACTCGCCCAGCGGAGCCAGCAAACAAATTTGGATAATTGCAAATGTGCTCAATGCCGGATCCGAGTATGCTGAATATCGAGTATCGTCCAACAATACGCTTCCATCTGGTGCTTTTATCTTGGGTAATTTCTTCTTTGTGCCCAGATATTTTAGCTCCACGGCAAAGCGAAGATTTTGCACTGAAATTAAATACTTTTAGAAAACTTAAAATAACATAAAAATATTTGAACTATTAAGCTCGAAGATATTACGCCTTGAGATAGAGATTAAAGATTCACTTACCAGCCGGAAAGAGAAGAACAGCTGGATCTAAAATGCCCGAGAATATTTTCTGATTGGCAATTGTTTTTAAGGTTTTCTTCCCAACTTTTTTCTCAATTTCGGCCATATTCCAAACATCAACAGCAATCACGTAACGCCTTTGATCGATGGCTGTGTACAGGATATCAGAAAGATTTTTGGTCAAAATAAAGCGATGGAATGAGTTAAAGACAAGAGCCAAATCCTCATCCTGGTTGATCAAGTCAAAATCAACGTTCATATTATCCGAACGCATTAGCCTAGAGAAAATCTGATACATTTGCACCGACATTGGGGATTGGAGGCCCGGACAGGACTTATGGGTCGTACTATTCCGAAAGAATTCAAATACATGATGATTATCTTGTGTCTTAATGCAGTCTAGATTGCACTTAGTGAAGCTGCACCATGGTATCACATGGTATTCCTGGCGATTTACGGGCAACTCTGAGCGAAAACTTAATTGTACATTCAGGGTTTGTAGATCGAGCGTATACTCTTCCTTCAGGTTGTAGATGGACTCCAATGTGATGAACGCCATATTGGTGAACATAATTTCTTTGGCAATGGGCACCAGCGTATACAGATGCCAGACGGTGTGCATTGTGTAGCGCAAATTCATTGGGCACTCGGGCACTGGATAAAGTAAGAGTTCCTCGTGTAGCATGCAGCGATCATGACTGAATAACTTAATAATATCCAAATACCCCATGGACAACAACACCATTTCAATTTTTGGCTCAAAGAAATCGGTTTCGGTTTCCTCAACTTTGTCCAGCAAGAGTGCTAATAAGTCTGACGTTTCGGCCTCCAATCCCAGATCCTCCTCCTCTTCATAAGTGACCTCCTCTATCTTGCGCATGTATAATTTAATAAGCAGTGGATTATCGGCAGCTTGATTTATTTGATCGAGGTTATCCTGCTGCACTATTAATGTAAATGTCGGCTTGGAGGTGAACTCATCTTGGGTAATGATTCCCTCGGTATTGTAGTTGTCCACACATTTAACAATTAAACTTCCGCCTTGATCCAAATGTATTTCCAGTGGATACTGAATGTCTGGTAGCTTACCAACATTGGCCAGCTGCACATATAGGAATACATTTGGTGGCGGTGGCTTTAAGGCAACCTCTGTGCTGGAATTATCGTTGGCTTTCTGGTTGCCGAGCTTTGGCGCCATTATTATTGGGTTGTTTCTATTTTTTCTAACGTTAAAATCTGTGATTGGCAAATTCAAATTTAAAAATTTTTCATTTTACGATTGCGCAAGTTAGCAGTTCTTTCCCCAAAAACCAGTAGTACGATAGCAACTATCGATACATTTGATAGAACAGCTGTTGATGCAGCCCTGTAGACTGCTACACGTGAAACGCGCAATGGACAACAAAATATTATGCAAGCATTGGACATTATTCTGTGAACATTAATTAAATTTCCTACGACGACATTAAAATTACGCAGCCATAATATGTATCGTTTGCTGGGCGCAAATCGCGCGACAGCCGTGCAACGTGCTCTGCGACTGCCAACACCTGCCTCAACAAACGGCTGCTGCTGCAGTTGCGGCGGCGGTATCGGCAGCGCTGCGCATAATTTAACACAATATCAGCAATATTATCAAATGCTCTACCGCCAAGCACCGGCAAGTGAGTAAATCAAATGTAATTTCGATTTATGTACATAATACAATACTATAATTCTTATTCAGCAACAATAACAATAAAACTGCGCACACAATCAACCACGCCCACACAAACAGACGCCCTTGCGCTCGCCAAAAAGAAGCGTTTGCGAAAACCACGATATGCAAAATATGTGGAGCTCTTAGAGGGTATGCACGACTTTTAAACAAATATAAACCATAGTTGCAACTGATCGTAATCTTTAAATAGTTACCGAACTCACTGCCAGTGAACGGAAATCGCGGGTCAAACGTTTAAAATCCAAGAAATTGGCGGAATTCATACAAAAAACGCAATTGCAAATCTTGGAGAAGCGTGCCCGAGAAGAGCGACGTGTTCTGAAGAAGGGAAAATATGCCACAGAGGAAGCCGCACAGCGACAGCCGGCGGAGTATCAAAAAATCGATATAGATGCACTCGATAGCTCCATACTGGAGGCGGGCTTGTACGATGACAAGCCCATGATATTCTTTGGCAAGGAAATGTACACCAAACAGGTTATTGCCAATCCCAGCGAGGTGCATAAGATACTAAAAAGCTTTCACAACTATCGAAACATCATTGAGAGCATGGAGAACGAGCGACAGTATAATGCTGAAGCTGATTTGGCAAGTTTTGGGTAGGTAATTGCAGAATCTAGTTGGGAAATTAAAAATGCCCTTACTACACATTTTATAACAGTCGCACTAACGACTCCTTCAACTTATTTGAATTTCAGTTTAACTGAGCCTAAACATATCTCGGAAACGGAATTGATGGATCCCTTTGAAGCCATCGAGCCATATATCGAAGCCCAAAAGATTCAAAAATCAGATGTACCAGCAGTTAAAGTGCCCATTGCTAAGTCCAAGAAACGGTTGGTTAAACAATTCCGCATCTAGTCGGGCCAAGTAAATATGTATCTCATAATTTTTTGAATAGCTTCAAGTCAAAGGTGCACGTCAACGAGGAGCAGGAGCGTCTGGCCAAACAGCGTGCATTGATCATCAATTTAACCACATATCTGAACGTTTGCGTCTCGACCAACATGCTGAGTCGTGCTCTTTCCACCATCTTTGCCTATCGCAGTCGTGCCAAGAAGAGCAGCGTACAGCATCCAAAACCAAGCAGCAATCTTATCACCATCGATCTGTACAACATACTGTTGCATGGTTATGCGGGTAAAGGTTCCTTTGAGCGCTGTCAGGAACTCTTTAAGCTCATCCATGAAGATGGCTTGGAGTTTAGCGAGCAAACGTATGCGGCTACATTCGAGTGTTTGGGCCGTGTTGAGTCGGATGAACAGAATCAACAGTTAATTGAACAGTACATAGCACAGGCGGAACAACAGGGCTACAGTCTGAATCAAATCATGGATCGCTCCAAATTTGTATCGGATCAACGCGATATTGCACTGGATGCCATAAGACGAGTGCGTGCGGAATTTACGCCAGTTTATGTGCCTCCCCAGTTGGGCTATGACAACGAGCTGCTCAACGATCTTAATGCGCATGCTCTACCAGTGGGTGCTGATGTGCAGACTAACGCCGCCGACGAGGATTGTGTCATTATGAATTCGAAGCGCGGCTATAGCAAAGCACAGCTGGAACAGTTGGCTCGCGAGCAGCTGCAAGTGGAACTGGATGGTCACATTACCATCAAGTCAATTGAGAAGACTAAAGAGTTTGCCAATGCCGAATACTGTGTAAGTTACGGAATGGAATAGTGTAATTTTGTATTCTCATTGTTCTCCTTTTTTCCTGGCAGCGTTTGAAGCTCAAAGAGCTGGAGCAAAGCTGGCGCAAGCAAATCTCCGCAGCGATTGTGCGAGATCTGAACACATTAAGAGCTCAGGTGCGTTTCAAGCCGCACGGTTATATGAACTACTACACCTACCTGAAAGTGCTCGACGCGACACACTTTGCTGATATACTGATCAAGGAGCTGTACAAACTGGCCGAGGGCTCTGAGACATTCAGTCCGACGGTGGGTCAGCTGTACAAGGAGCTGGGCCAGAAGGTGCAGCAATGTTATCAAATCGAACAAAAGAAACAGAATGGAACACTGGAGAAAATCGGAGACATATACAGCGCATATTGTGAACTCTGGGACAGTGGTCGCACCATGGACAATACGCGCCAGATGTGGCAGCGATTGGTGCACGCCGAGCGCCACAGTGGACCATCCATGGATCTGCCTGAGGTGCCGTGGCCCACTAATGTCCTCACTGGTGTCGGCAGATTCCTCTACAACATCCTTATGCGCGACATTAAAATCGATGCGCATATTCTGCGCCAGAAGAGCAAAGCGAAGACAACCACTGCAACAATAACGTCACATAGTTTGCAGCCCGCCTTCTACACGCTGTTTCGCAACCAGGGTCGGCTGGTGAAGGAGGAGGTCAAACCGCATCCGGTGCTGTCGCGATTGCTACGGGCTTCGCGACAACAAACGCTTACGTTTGATTCGAATCTTGTGCCCATGTTGTGTCCACCACAGCCCTGGAGCACACCACACAACGGTGGCTATTTACTGAACAAATCAGAGCTGATACGACTGCCACATCAGGCTGTGCAACAGTGGGAGCGCATACGTTCCTCCAATCCTCAACAGCTCTATCCGGCCATTGATTCCCTCAATCAGCTGGCCAGCGTGCCGTGGCGTGTCAATACCCAGCTGCTGGACGTCATTATTGAAGTATTCCAGAATGGCGGCGATGGCAAACTGGATGTACCCCAGCCGCCCAGTTCATTGCCACCGCTGCCCACGTTGCCATCGTCCGATAAGAACACCGAAACAGTATCACCGGCGGAGCGTGCCAAGCAGTTCCGCGATAAGCTCGGACATCGACGCAAACAGGCCGAAATGTACAGCTTGTGGTGCGATGCACTTTATCGCCTTTCGCTGGCACAACATGTAAGTGTAATTTGTTTAATGACACCTTCAGATTATATAATCCGACGTTGTTTTTTTGTGTTGCAGTTCCGCGACAAGGTCTTCTGGCTGCCACATAATATGGATTTTCGTGGTCGCGTTTATCCAGTTCCGCCGCATCTAAATCACTTGGGTTCGGATTTGGCGCGATCGATGCTGATCTTTGATCAGGCACAACCTTTGGGCGTTGATGGTTTCAGCTGGCTGAAGTTGCACTGCGTCAATTTGACGGGCTTGAAGAAGCGCGATTCGGTGCGCGAGCGTCTGCTGTACGCTGAGGAGATAATGTCCGATATACTAGACTCAGCGGACAATCCGTTAACGGGTCGCATGTGGTGGGCCAAATCCGATGAGCCGTGGCAAACGCTTGGCTGTTGCATGGAGATTGCAAAGGTGCAACGTTCACCCGATCCTGCCGCCTATCTCAGTCACTTTCCCATCCATCAGGATGGCTCTTGCAATGGTCTGCAACATTATGCGGCACTCGGGCGAGATCAAGCGGGCGCATGTAGCGTAAATCTATCGCCCTCTGCCATACCGCAAGATGTGTACAGTGCTGTGGCGACAATGGTGGAGCGCACACGCAAAACAGATGCGCAAAGTGGACTGCATGTGGCGCAGGCTCTGGAAGGCTTCGTGCGGCGCAAGGTGATCAAGCAGACGGTGATGACTACAGTTTATGGTGTCACCCGTTATGGAGCGCGTCTGCAAATTGCACGGCAGCTGAAGGACATTGATGACTTTCCCAAGGATTGGGTGTGGCCAGCGTCCACATACCTGACCACCAAAACCTTTGAAAGCCTGCGCGAAATGTTCACCTCGACGCGTGAGATTCAAGACTGGTTCACGGAATGTGCGCGCCTCATAGCCGGCGTCTGCAGTCAGAATGTGGAGTGGATAACGCCGCTAGGTTTGCCCGTTGTACAGCCATACAATCGGCAAGAGGTCAAACCTGCCCTGCGCAACAATGGATTGCGCGTCAGTTCAAATATGCCTATGGATATGTACGAGCGTCCCAACATACTTAAGCAGAAGAATGCCTTTCCGCCGAACTTTATCCACTCGCTAGACTCGTCACACATGATGCTCACCTCGCTCCACTGTGAAAGACAGGGTATTACCTTCGTCTCTGTCCACGACTGTTTCTGGACACATGCCTGCTCGGTGCCCGAGCTGAATCGAGCCTGTCGCGAGCAATTCGTCGCTCTACACTCGCAACCCATTCTCGAAAATCTGTCGGAGTTTATGCGGCAAACGTACAGTTTTCGTGATAAGTAAGTTGCACATTATCAGTTTTGTTATTAATACAATTCACTAATCACAATTTGAAATCTCTTGCAGCGACTTCACCAACGATGGCTCTGTTGAGGATCTTTCCAAGCGTCAGTTGAATCGCACTTTGCGGCAGCTGCCACAAAAAGGTGACTTCGATCTTCACAATGTCCTCAGCTCGGTTTACTTCTTCAGCTAGATTGTGTACTTCAAATTGTGCCTGATTGTAGTCATTAGCCATTTATCATAAGCCTTAAGACATTGTTAATTTTGTTAAACACTTTAATGCTTTTACTACCAAAAACAAAAAAAAAAAAAAATAACGACCAGTGAGTGCAGCAGCAGTGTATGTGATTTTGTAAGAGTTTACACATAAAAAATATATACTAAATATTTTTTATATTAAAAGCCAAACAAACAGTTATCTAAATTGGTATATTTATATTTGTCAAAGTCTAACCCTATGTAGTATTTATACATGCCATTAAGAAGCTTGTTTTTGAAATACAACCCCAAAATAAAAAGAAAACCCAAACACTTGAAATAATTTCACTGGCAGAACGAACGGAAATGAGGCTGATTCAATACAATGTAGGATTTTTATCATTTGATTGTTTTTTTTTTAGCAAACCAAGGATGGTTAAAAGGACAAAAGATTGTCCTTGGTAGGACGCTTTTTCACTCGTATGACTTTTTAGAAGTTTGACAAAACAAAAATTGCTTTAAATTTGTGCTAACAAAAATAAACTCCATGTATCTGCATTTAAGGATTAAGGGAAGAAACAAAAAACTTACATTAAAGTAATATTGAGGTATACTTTCAGGGGAAAGTAAAAAATTCCTGAAATAATACACATCCTTTTAGATTTTTGTTGTAATATATAACTTTTATAAAATGCATGCATATAATTTTACTTTATTTATGGAAATCTTGAATCGTTTTCGTAAGTTTTTAAAGTTTTTGCACTGTGACTCATCCTGAAACTCAGGGCACAAACGTGCATCTTTCTTATAACAATTCGAAGAAAGTCAACGTTTTATTATCAAACAATCAGTGCAAAATATTCACTCTCAATGCAGCTGTTAAAAGTTTGCATGCACTGTACACTTTCACTCAAAAATGCTCACTCAAACATTTGAGTGCCACCCCATATCCACTTTTCCTTTTTGCATGCCTTCGTTTGCCGGGGCTACGGCTGCTGTTGCTGCTGCTATTGCTGCTGCTGCTGCGATTGCTGCTGCTTCTGATTTTGCTTCTGCCGGTGACCGGCGAATCGTCGTAATTTTCTTCGTATGTCGCTCGTGTGCGAGACGCGCTCGTTGCGCTCGTTTTGACTGCTCGCTCGCTCGCTCGCTTGCGTGGTCTGAGGTCTCAGTTTGAAAAGTTCGTGCGACGCGTTAAGAACGTAACGGTTTATTCAGCTATCAGACAGCGCGAGCAGCGGTCAGCGTAAAGCGTTTATTCGCAATTTAAAAAGTGTTAACGTTAAGCAAACGCATCTTTATTGTTACTTCCATATTCTCGGTAATTTAGAGTTTCTTTTTTTTCGGCGTGCGAAGGGGCATGTGGCAGCTACTGTCAATGCTGCTGCTACTGCTTAAATTGACGCGACGATAAAGAAGGTAAAAAAACAACAAAAAAAAACAGCTGGTAAGCTTTTTATCGCATATCTCTTAGATACTACACGATGCCGATGCCCGGCCGCTGCTGGTGCCGCTACTGCTCGACCTATTCACTGTAGTGGCAAAATGCATTGCAAATAAAATTTTCAACAATTCGAAATTCGAAAATAAAAGCGCAGAAGGCAAAATCAGAAACTCTCACAATAATACATTTTGTTTTTGTTTACGCTGCATTCTAGTTGTTATTGCTGGTGATTTTGTATTTTTGGCATTGGAACTGTTTAGTTTTTGTGCAAGCAATTTGTGCCCATTTTTTCGCTCATAAATGTAATAAGAATAACAAAATAAAAACAGCAACAAAAGAAAATAGTTCTCTTATCAAAATGTGTCTCATATTAAATAGCGTATTAAAACTAATTCAATTAGAAAACTAATTCATGTGCCATGCAAATTGTGCCCAAGAACAAAAGTTTCTAAAGAAAAACCGCATGCACCTCAAACTCAATTTGTATTCCTTATGTGTGTGTGTGTGTGTATGTGGCATTAATTGGGCCAATATTTGACTCCGTTTATCTGCAACAAACCATGCTGCAGGCGCAACCAAAGCCGCAATCGTCAGTTACTTTATCTCTTTTTCTCTCTCTCTCCCTGTCTCTTTCGCTCTATCTCTCTCGATTTGATAAGTGGCCACAATTTTAAGCATTGACATTTGATTGAATGTTTAAATTGTTTTATTGTCGGATTCTGGAAACTAATTCGATTACGTATACGTAACTTGTGTTTTTTGAGAAGTTCTTACATTTCTCATCAAAAGTTTCATTAGATAAAAATAGTTTTCTAGGTTTTTTTTTTAGCGTTTTGTTATTAAGTTTATGATTCGCACAATAAGTTCGCTTTATAACTTTGCCAGCTACTGAAATATAGGTTACTATATAGATAAAGTATATAGATTAGAAACCACAGAAAGATATAAGATGTAACAGGATTAACTTATCTTATTATTATGACTAGTATAGTTACACGTACTAAATAAAATAATCTTGTGTTTTATAAATAGACTAGATAAATTTTTGAATACTGTTTGCGTTTTGCTGCAGCTTTTAACCTGAAATATTTGACAAATTATATTTATATTTATGTCTTTTTCAACAGGACAAAAATTCCAAAGCTGTAAATTTCATTTACAAAGTTCTTAAGCTGAAAGTATGGGATTATGAAAAATTCCCCAAGGGCATGAAAAAGTCCCCAAAAATGCGTACAATTTTATGACAGCCTCTGCGATTTGCCATAATTTATTACCATTTTGGAGATTAATGCCCAAATTGTCTGACGAATTTTTATGGGATAAGCAAATTGAGGCGCTTGCTTCTGCCAAATTATACGTCTGCGATTTAATTTGACATGGTAAGAAATTGCATTGATTTCTAGGTTCACCTTTACGCTTCTTTTTTTGTCCGGCGTAATTTATGAATGCGAATTAATGAGCCGTTTGCATGCCGAATAGCTGGTCCTGGGTTTGGGACTTGCAATTGGCCATGGCGCAAGGAACGATTTTGTTTTCGACTAACAGCGATGCCTTGATTGTTGGTGCTGCCAATGTCCATTTTTGGCTACCATAATTGAGTCCATTTCCGTTTCACAGATTTCCGGTGATTATTTCAAGTCGTGACGCTTCGTTGTCGTCGTCTTTGTAGTCCTCGTAGTCCTCGTGCCAATGTCCATTTGATGTAAGCTCGCACTGGCTGATTGAATTAAGCAAAATGATCCTGGACAACAATAGCCACAACTGCACACGCAGCTTAATTACTGATTGCTCATACAACGCACACAGACAGGTGCTCCACTTACCCTAATTGAAATTGATTCATTTCGGGTCCCATGTACTCTATTCCCAAATGACAAGCAGTTTGTGGCTGGCTGAAGGGGGTGGGGGGACGTGTGTAGAACTTGTCAAAGCTGAAAGTCAAAAATTTCAACTGACATGAAGCTATTTATGAAATTTGTTGCCGCTATTGCAGCCACGTATCGATTCAAGTTGCGACACAGTGCCAAATTTTGTGAACAGTTAGTTGGATGGAGGGATGAATGGCAGCGGGATGGTAACTGTAATTTGTATCGTATCAAACACTGCGCCACATGACACACACACACACACACACACAGACATGAACACAACAGATAAATTCGTGTGGTTGTCAAAAGTCAGAGAACTCAAAACACATACCCTTAAACTAAAAGCTGAATCGAGTCTAATGCAAAAGCCACATAGAAAAGCAAACTAGCGGAAATTGTTGAAATAAATAATAATGTACAAATTCTAAGTGATTGACTACGGAATGCCCTGGAAAAACAGCTTTACATTGTTAGTCATAGCTAAATTTTAACAAAAATAGAATTGTTAATAAATTAAAGATAAAAATTGCGTTTCTTAATTGCTCCTTACAATTGGGAAATGGGAATGAACGACTGTTAGTAGATCTGTCTATATCTACTTTCAATAGCTGCACGTTATTGCTTTCATCGTGCATATACCCCTATATAGAATAAAATACTAAAGTGTATTATAAATAAAAAAAAAATAGGTTCGCAAACAAACGGAAGCACCAAAAAACAGAGCGAGTCAAACGTAAAGAATTGTTACAAGTTGAACGCGCTGGCTGAGCATTAATAGGTTTTTGACTTGCTATAAAAATGCTATTCCTCTCGCTCCCCCGCCCGCTTCACTCACCATCCGTTTTCCTGTACAGACCACAGTCAGAACAAGCGCGAAAAGCTTGGGAAACTACCAATGCGAATGAGTTGTCTTTCTACGGACAACAAAATAAAATAAAATAAAGTAAAAAACCAAAAAAAAACAAGAAAAATAACTGAATAAAATCTCCCCCAACTTTTGGCTGGAGCAATTTACTAGCTTGTCTTGAGACAATGATTTGCCAAAGTGTTTTTTATGCGGTGTAGGGCGAAGCGAATGGTGCGGTGGGGGGAAGGTGACAAGCGACACGTAACTTTATTTTGACTTTGACTTAAAGTTGGTCTTGAATTTCTTTGGAGAGGATCTTGATTAGCTTTGTGCTGCGTATTGTAGTCTAATTGGGCCGCTGATTGTGGCTAATACGGACCGTGGCTAATGCCACTTGAACTGGCTACGTAATTGCCCGAAGATGGAAAAATAATGCGATTTGTTGCCATTGTTGCCTATGCCATCAACCTCAATCTACACTGGAGCAGTTCATTGGGTATTTTGTTCAGTGTGTTTTTTTTTATCAGAGGGCCTTTTTTATTTGCACCCTAAAACACGGGCAAGGTAAATTATTGGGCTTGTATAAGGGTTTTATTTTTGTGGCATTGTTCTTTTTTATATACCATATAAAAGCAGATCTCGTACCTTAATCAGCCAGTTACAATGTAATTAATTTAATGCAATTGTGTATAAATAGAAATACATTTTAATTAAATCTGACATTCACTGCAATAATTTCAATTTAAAATCTACTAAGTGCAACAGAGAAGCAACAATTATGCAAATAAATATAAAAGTTCTGATTTATGTACAAATGAAAATGTTTTATTTTTTAATAGCTGTGCAGACAGCAGTTGAAATATTTATATTGCTGACGTTAAGACAAATAATGAGGAAATAATTAAACACAATTTTTGCGCTTTTTGCACAATTAAAAAGTTACAGCAATTAAAATTACTATATTCTTGTAACAATGGGAGCGTTTTAACTTTTCGTAGATAAGCCAAATAAAAAAAGAAAACATCAACTTTTATTTTCTCTTCGACTTGCAATCTTTCCCTTGACTCAAATGCTTGTAAAGAAGTAAATTTATGTCTTAAATACATTTCACATTAAAAGGCGCTGTTTTTTTTTTTCGATATTCTACGAATTCCCACAGTTTTTTTGTATTTTGATCTATAAATCACTCGATTATTCACATCTGATGTGTGCGTCATTTTCACTAGAAAAATTATCTTAAACAAATAAAAATAAATATATAATGTAAGATTTACTTAAAATAAACCTTAAGATATCATTGGACTTATTTGTGGGGATTTTCTTTTTTTATGCAAAATGCATGAAACACACCACAAGCCGCTAAAAATACTCTGTTGATACGCCAAGTTCAACAGCATGCATCCATTGAATGCGAAAATAATACTTAATGATAATTTCTCTTATCAGGTATCAATTATCTGCATGTTTTCTGTTTTTCATTGTGAAACATGAATGGTAGCTGCGACATTTGTGCAAAAAAAAAACTCATCAATGTTGTTGGTGATAACATGTGTAGACAGTTATTTGAAATTTACATGCTTATCTGTATATATTTGTATGTGTGTGTGTAAACCAGACACGTGTGTATAATTTGCCCCCCTTTCCTATTTAAATTCTGTACATGCTGTAATCAATTTTCCATTCAAGCGTCGATGTTTCCTGTCCTTCATTTATCCATGCATTCAATCAAGAAGTCGACCTTACTCAGTCAATGCTCGTTTTCTCTCCTCTTCTCTCTCAGCGCTTCCATTCCATTTCTGCTTCTTTGCCGTATTCATAACAAATTTGGTAGAAAAAATTCATTTCTCAACCTTTTTTATTTACTTTACTTTTTATTTATTTGCTATTTTGTTGCTGTTTCTTTTTTGATGTTGTTGCTTTTTTGCATTTCCACCGCCTTACACTTTATTTCGAACATTTCTTCATTTCTTTTCTTTTTTTTTCTGCAACGTTTGCATTCGCTGTAATTCGTTTCAAGCTGCCTTCAATTTCTTGTTGCTCTCTTGCCATTCACTTGCTATTTTATTTGCTGATTTAATCGCGTCTTGAAGCTTCCTTCCTGTGACTGTTGCTGCCGTTGCCGTTGCCGCTGCCGTCGTCGTCGCTGTCGGCGTTTTTTTTTTACTCGAATGGGGGGAAAAATGGCAAAAAGGGGCAAGAGAAAAATGAACAAGCGGACAAACGAATTTATAAGGCGTAATACCCGTCCAACCGACACACACACACGCACACACCCACACCCACACACACATATACACACACTCTAAGACACATAATCAAATGTAATGCGCTGTGGGGCATTAGCCCGCAACTAACAGCAACAGCTTTGCCCGGCTAAAGATTATAAAATGCGAGTGCAAAAAAAATAGCAATTCGCCCACAGACGAGCTGTCGATGCGCTATAAACCTGACCCATGATCTTTTCCAGCGAATTTACTATTCAGTGTTGGGCACTATTAAATTAGTCAAATTGAACCGTTAAATTAACTCAATAAGCCTATTTATCACAGAGAATGTTATAAATTCGCACGTTTTTAATGATTATTCAATAAAATAAATCTATAAATTAATTTTATCACACATTTTCTCTATAGTTTTTAATCCCTGTTAAACAAAGAACTAAAATACGAAAACAAAACAATTTCACAGTAGTAAATCACAAAGCTCATTGTCAAAATATTAATTAGAAAAATTGATAAATCACAAATAATAATAATAATTAACCTTTTGAAAGTTGCAAAAAGCACATCAAAATGTTAATTAAATCTAAAATTGTTATTAATTCTGACAAATTGCAATCAATATTTAAACATATACAAATATGAATTTGTTCTTTCACTATTTGCGCCACTCTTTGTACATTTAAATAATTTGTAATTAGTAAAATTGGTAAATTTACAAGACTGTCACATAATGCGTTAGTTTTTTTTAAAGTTACATAAAACGCAGCTGGAAAAATAGTACCCATTAAAAGTCTTTGACTTTTTGCCATTTCTCTTACCCGTTCGTATTTGAAATTCTCTTTCTGGGTCTTAAGTCTATTCTCAATTCTCGTAATATATTTGTTGTTATTTATTTTTATTTTCTTGTTTGCTCGTCATGGCGACAAGCTCGGCATCTATTTGCAAAACTGAAGCGTATTACGGCTGCCAGTGCAACTTGACGGGAGCCCCAAAGACAGAAACTGCAAATAACTATTCCACATGAAATATATTGTGCATTGTCTATAAGTCGCTCAACGTGTCGTATGCTTGATGATGTTAAGTCAAGCGAATGTGTCAAATAGTAATAATCAGTTTCAAGACGGCAATGTTAACAACGCACACAAAGTCCTCTCTCACACATACTCAGACACACTCAGACACACACACACACACACACTTATACACATAACGATGGTAAGCCCTTAACAATGCCCTTACGTGCCACATGGCGTATGCGTTACATTTTGTCAGCTTCACAAAAACTTCAGCAAAGCGCTGGCAGTCATATTAAACGCACATTATGCAAAATAATGAATATAAAAAAGTTTGTATTGTATACTAAATTGAGACATAGGGTTCAACAAAGAGATATATTCATGAATACGACTCTCAAAGAACCTTGACAAGTATCATCTATCGCGTATTCATAATTGAGATGTTTGATAACAAGTTTTAGCCGCCTTTAAATAAAGCCAACACTTTAAGTTGGTTGCATTAAGAGTAAGAAATATTTTGTTTAATCAACTGGTTTGTTCTTTATGTTAATATTGAGTTGTTGACATAATTATTCAAAGTTCTCAACATTATCAGTTTCAATCTTTATTAAACCTATTATGATTAGATCGGCTCGAAAGTTTTTTTTTATGATTTTTGCCCATAACCTTGTTAGACGAAAGAAAGAGTAACTTAATTAATTTGTTAAATATTTCACTTGAGCACGTAACATTGCATGTTCTTAAGTGTTTATAACAATGAACCCGCTACAACTTAAATGTAAATATTTTATTTATATTATTTGAATTTCGCAACCAGTGCCAGTCGATTATTAAGCTGTAGACGACTTAATGTGGTTTAACTGAGCTTTGATATGACAACATGTATGTGCCAAAATAGAAAGATATCAAACACTGAGGAATTTAAGTTTTATAATTCTAGAATTCACTTACAAAATTATATGAAATTTGACATGCAATAAGACAATTGTATTTAATGTGAAATACGAACTAATCGAATTGATTAATCTTGATTATCAGCGCAGTCGCTCATCTTTCCAGCTTTGCATTTCTAGGTTTATAATTTACGCCGATTTCAGACTCATCGTCATCGTCACCGTCATCTTATCAAGCGAATTGAGCGCTCATTCACACGAAATAAATAAATAAAGTAAAAAGATGGGAAAAATATAATAATAAAAAGAGGCATCAGCACCTACGTCAAATATTTGTACATGTAGCACTAAGTGTTTGCTGCAGGGGCAGGCATGCCAGCTGTGGCAGCTGTACCCTGGTTAGGGGCTGCGATTTAGGGGCAGATATGAGGAATGTTGGCTATGCGTTTGTGTGTGTGTATTGTTGTGCGTGTGTGTCGTCTCCGTCGTTGTCGTTGTCGTTGTCGCTGACGATGTCGCGCATTTGGCTGCACTTAATGAAGCCAGCGCCGCACTAACTAAATTGACTTTATTGCTGTGCAAATGGGCGTGCAGCTTATTATTTGTTGTTTGCTGCTGAATGTTTGTTTTGTTGTTGCCCTTAAGTATGTTTTATAAAAATAATATATTTACATATCCCCATACACACACAGAACGAGAGAGGAAAATCGCGGCCTATGCAAACACTTATTGCCTGCGCGCTCGTCATTTGCTCATTGTACTTTAACTTTTATAAATAAAACATGCGACATGTCTCCAAGAGCTATAAATATACAATACACACACACCAACCCACACATACACACCTGTGTTGAAAGCAAAGCTGCTTTTAAATAAATAATTTACCAATATTTAATATTTAAATACACATATTCAGTGCAAATTAAATTAAACGCCGCATGCAATTCCAAACAAAATGAAAAATTTATTGCGTGAAAAGTTTAACACTCCTGCGTGTGTTCTTTTGTGTGTGAATGTGTGTGTTAAAAATGGCCTAGGTCTACAAAGAAGCCCATTTGCATAGCTTTGTCAAAACTGATGCAAATTTTTCGCGATAAATAATACGCTTTTCGCACTTAATCTACGCACATTATTTTCAATTTTATTTATGCTTTTAATATAATATTTTCTACCAAGCTCATTTTTCTTGGAACAATGACTGATGATTCAACATCATAGTTTGACCTATGTTAGGATATCCTCCATTAATAATAAACATAACTATTTATAGAAATCTTATCATTAATTTTCACTTAAAATCACCCGCAAAGAACACGCCACAGCATCGATTTATGTTTATATAGTAAATAATAGACATTATTATGCCATTAAATATTTTTAACACTTATTATTGATTTGTTTGTATTTTCTAAGCAATTTGAAGTAAATTGTTTTTTTTTTTAAGATTGCTGCTTTAAATTGATGGATCTATGTTTTCATTTTGATTCTTGTATTTTAAGCAATTAAATATTCATTCCTATTCTTATGTTTGTAAATAGGAAGTTGTTTTACCTAAAAATTAGTACTTATTTAGTAACTAGCAAGTATTACTAATTTTAATAATTTATGTGCAAAATACTTTGTCGAAACACAATGTAAATAATCTTGCCACAAAAGCAAGTTTTTCACATAGCTCGAGTTTGTCAAAACTGAATTAAAAGCATTTGCCTTTGTAGTCAGAATTTGTTCTCTGATGATTATTAATGAATAGAGGATGCACAATAGAGAAACTCTTGACGCTTGACGCCTGACGCTTGGCACAATGGTTGTTTATCTCTGTTTTGGCATTTACTCGCACCACTAACGACATTTCCCAGCTGTTTGCCACTCGAGATGGGAGCAGCACTTACCCCAAACACTGTATATATATATACAGTAAATTCGAGTCTTTTGTCTACCAACCAGCTAATCTTTGTCTTTCATCTCGATTAGTCGATATTGCTGTACGCTAAAAATGAGACAAAAGCTAACGGAAATTGAAGCACGCTTAATTATTATTAATTTGCATGATATCTGCGACACGAGGGCGCTTTTCAGTTAGCGTCTATATTTCTTAAATATATATATATATATATATAGGCACATTTGTGTATTGTGTTTTGGTGCTGGCTGTCAACGGAACAAAAGGCCAAGTGAATCTATCGATGAGGCTGCCACACACACTAGACAATTGTGATCAATGGTTTCCTAACAGCAAAGTGAACGTCTCACAAGTGCCTCTAACTGTACTTGAGCCGCCCTCAACTGGGTATGGGAATAACACTGAGAGTATCACAACGGGCAACGGGTGCTCCAATGGCCAAATAAATTAGGTTTGACATCATCGGTGTCGGTGTCGCTGTGGAAGTTGATTCACTTGCCTCAGACGCCTTTTCAGACTGCTCTATTTCTTTGCACACCCTTGAAACTACATTTAAGTGGGGTATCTGGGTTTACTAGATGGAATTATATTTTGAAAATTATTTTTGAACAATGTTTTAAGCATCAGTTGGTGATAGAAACTCGTAGGTTTTATATATTATTTTAATTAAAATATTTAAGCAAACAAAAAATAACAGAAAAAAACAGCTAAGTCGTTCAGTTTATTATTTATTTAAAGTATAATAATTTTTTTTTTGGCTATCTATCTCACTATTTGCATGACTTAAAGTCGTTCACTCAAAAAAGCTGCATTAATTTTTGTTTACTTCGTTGTTATTATTATTGTTTTTATTGCACAGTTTTTGATTGCTCGAAATTGTTTAAGCTTGTTGAAAACTAATCTGTTGGCGTTGCCAGAGTGCGGCAATCATTTGCGCCTGCGCTGCACACATTTGGGTGCAGTGTGTGTGTTGTTTGTGTGTGTGTGTGTGACTCTTTTTAATCGCTACAATAGATTTGACATTCAGTTAAGAGTAGACGGCTCAGTAGCTGACAACAGCTTGAATTTAAATAGCAGCTGCTTTTGGCGGTAATTCGTGATTCAACGACAAATTCCCAGCAGGTGTGTATGAGAGTGTCTGTGTGTGTCTGTGTGTGCCTGTGTATGCCTGTGTATGCTTGAATGTGTGTTTATGTAGAGGTCAGTGTTTGGCCGCACGTCAAGTTGAAATAAGTGCACAAATTACCCAAGCGTAGACAACGAACGCAGCACCGCAAAAGCCAGAGTAATTTAAAAATTTACGACATTCTACAATTATTACACCTCACGGCGTTTCTGGCCACGCCCATTTTGTACGTACGCCCATGCGAAATTCGCTTACAACTTCCGCACAACAAAACAAAAAACACTTTCGGTTTTTCCTGAGCTGTGTTTTTTTTTTATTTTTTTTTTGTCTTCACTTTCTGTTTGTATGCAAATTTTTATTTCTTTGCTTTGCTTTGCCAAAAACGTTGGAGGCAAAAAATAACGCGTCGATGTGGACGTCATCACCTCCACAACTTCCCCGTTCTATCCGTCAACGGTGTCGTTGTCAAACAACAAAAAATAATAACAAAGCAAGAAACAGCAGCGAAATTTGTTGGTCTTATCGCACCAACGGGTCCGGGTCTGGCTGAGAAGTGCGAGTTGCCGTATTTGCATTACTGCGAATTCCCCATTTGAGAATTATAATTGTGGGCACTTTGGTTCAACTGAATTGCTTGTAACAGCTGCCAAGAGCAAGAACCACTTAAATTACCTGCTCAAAACTCGAGTGTTATTTATTAGCCGCAATAAGCTACATTAATTTGGTTCGTAGAGCTTCGAAAAGTGTTTATTCTTTAAAAATAAAAGCATTTGGGCTTAATCCCCATTGTTGTACAAGAGAAGACTAAGTAAATTCCATTGCTCATTAATGGATATACACACAAAAAGTGTGTGTGTGTGTGTAATTTGTCAGCTGTAATTTTTAAAGCTTAACATACTTTTTCACAAATGGTACTTTAACAATTCATCTTCATCACTGCCAGCAAGAATCTTAAATATTCCAATTTCAAGAGTTCAAAAACTTACTGTCCCCAAAATCAAAGGGTCTTTGTTTTGTCGCATACCTTTTCCACGGATGTGCCGAGGAAGTTATTCTTATGGCTCAAACATTTGTTGTGTCCTCAATTATTCGAGGAATGTAGATGTTGTTGCAGAGCATTTTATGAGTGCTTCAACAATCCTACCCCCCCTCCCCCCTAGTCACTTTGAAATTGAAGTTGAAGGACGTCAGAGGACTTACCAGTTAGTGTTTTGTTTTTTTTTTTACGACTTTCGCTTTTGCTTTATGAAATTCAAATTGAAATTGAATTTTAATTTGGTATGCTAAATTGCGAGTGGCTCCGTTTGGGTTATTTGACTTGAACGTAAAAACTAATTAATTATACGTGCAAATTGTGTGATAAATGGCATTTCTATGCTTCCTGGATCCCAGCTCCTTTCCGTTCCGCTTAGTTATGGGCTTTGTTTATGGAACTCTCACATTGTTTTTCATTTTGAATGGTTGTTAATTTCATTTTCAACATATTTTCCACTTG
The DNA here is from genome assembly GCA_035042365.1 of Drosophila dives. Taxonomy (NCBI): domain Eukaryota; kingdom Metazoa; phylum Arthropoda; class Insecta; order Diptera; family Drosophilidae; genus Drosophila; species Drosophila dives. The sequence goes on along the minus strand of JAWNLJ010000416.1, from coordinate 426,953 downwards.
TACTGTGGCTTTTTGCAAAAATTTATGCAGTATTCCATTGATTTTCTAGTCAAGTCAAGTGGGTGGGCCTAGCCGGTGGGCAGGTAGGCGTTGTTTTGGGGGCGTGGCATTACAAATAACACAGATGCTGGCAGCTGACCACACACACAGCAGCAGCAAAACACAACATCAACAACATCAAGTGTCCTTGTGCCCGTTAGGCAGCTGTAGTTTATTTTGGAGCATTTCTATTTTCATGCCAAAGCATCTAGCCACCCACCCACACACCCACTCCCTCCGCACTTCCCCCCCGCGCCTGTTGATTATTACATTATGCACTGTTTGTTATTTATAGCGGGTGTGACATCTACGCAACTTGTGCAAATCTGATTCACTTGCACTTGCAACCGATTCATACACACAAATATTTTTTAATTATGCGTGCAGACAACGCATCAACATGGAAACATTGATAGGGGTGGGGGGATGGTGGGTGGTGCCAGCCCACTTCGTGGTGCTGCGAGGCATGCAATTCATTTGAACTAGTACCTTGGCGAGCGCCAAGTCCTTATAATTAATGTATCCAATTGAACTTGACCCAAAAACCGAAAGCTCTTCAAATTTGCTTGCTTGGCTGCAGTTCCTAACGAGCTGCAAGATGAATAAATATTAAGATGAATGAATGAATGGGAGTCACAAATTGCCTGTCGACTTGGATTGCAAATTGATTTGCTAAGCTGCCAGTTTAATATTCGTATCCACTCAGTCATAAATAAGTGCTTGTTATGAAGCGAAAAAGGTCATCTATCAAATACATAATTTCGAAGTTAGATGGAAATCAAGTGAATTTTCTTGTTAGTTAATGGCTTTTGAACTTGTTACAAAAATTCTATTCAATATTTTACAGGATTCAATTGACGTTGTAGTAAATTATTTGAACCGCAATTCTTACATTCTTCTTTAATAAAGGTGATTACATAGAAATGCATTAAGCCTCAAACAAAAGCTTCAATTTTCACAAAGAATTTTTTTTTCTTTTTTTTTAATTAAATTATAAAAATGTTTGCATTGAAAAAAAGGAAGAAAATCAGAGTCTGTCATGCCTGCATTTGTTTTATTAATTAATTTTTTGACGAACAACCTGAAATTGTGAAAACAAAGTTGAACAAATTGTGGAAATTTCGCACCAAGAAAAAAACATTTGCATAATTAAAATGGAAGATTAAAATTTTGTTCACTGCGTACTATTTATAAGCCTCTTACAAAATGGTAGTTACGACATCTAAAGATTGCTGTTCCAATTAAGACCCATTTACATGAAGCATCTCAGCTTGCAATTTAATATTGTTATGGAGCACTTTGGAGAACAGTTTCGTATGATCTAAATATGATTCGTCTAAGTGCATATTCCATTTGTTTTTCTGTGCCTGTGGCTGAGCATCTGTTTCAGAAACTAATGTATGAAGCACTTCAGAGACAGACAAGTTTCACACAATTCCTCTCTCTCTCCCATTTTTTTTATGTATATTTTCCTTCTGTTATTGTGCACTCATAATTATGTATGACCTAAATATGAACCCGTCTCTGTGCATATCCCATTGCTCCAATTTTTTTGCCAACTGTGACTGTGACTGAGCATCTGTATTTGGGGAACTAACTATGAAGCACACTCTGTCTGCTCCATATAGTCAGCTATCAGCTTACACACTCTGAGCTGCCAGTGAGTGAGTGAGTGAGCTCGTCGCTCGTCGCTCGTCTTTGTTTTCGTTTGATATCAAATACATTCATGTTTAGTTTTGTAATTAAAAGTGTCATTCTAGACGCACGCACAAGCACCTGAAGGGTTAGAGTTTTGTGCATTAGCATGCAAATGCATTCGTTCCAGTGTCGAGTGGCAAAACAAAAAAGCATTCAAGGCAACTCATACGTAATCACACACACACACACACACACACACATGCACACATACACACCTGCAGTTGCAATTACATTCGAGTGTTTTGCCTGCGCCATGTTTGATAAGTACGAACAAAAAAACGTTGCATACTTTTGAGCGACACATAAAAATGGCGAGCTGCGACGTCGACGACGACGGCTGCTGCGGTGTACAGCTGCTATTCAGATATGCAAATTTATGAAATGTAAATGTGAATTTCATTTTAATTGCACGCACACTTAAAGCCGCTGATTTTACCGCTGGCACGCCTCAGAATCCATGGCCAACCTCAATCACCAACTTTCCTTACCGCAACAGCGAATTGTTACCTGGAGGGACGCACTGTCAGTCAATCATAAAAATGGCGTCACTTTTTGCACAGTTGTAATAAAAGTTTTGTAAAAATCCTTTACCAACCTTCCTTTCCCACTTTGCGGTCCAAACAATATTTCTCGAAATATAGTTGATATATTGCTTGGCCATATCTCTGTAGAGTGCGCGTTTTGCTAGCTTCCTTCCTTGGCAACTTCCTGTCACGCTTCCAAAGGCAACAGCCATATAAATATTATTTTTACCACTGTTTTTGTTGTTGTTGTTGTCTGTGTTTCATTCGAGAGGACGTGCAGGAAATTTGAGCAACGCAGAAAAATCCATTTACGTAATTACTTCACGTTAACTTTTGCTGTGCGTCGCTACAATGTGCCCCATAGCTATTTTCTGCCTTTTTTTTTTGGGTCTTTGGAATGTTTTATGAAGAAGAGTTTGCTGAAGGCGAAATAAAATCGCGTTCTTGCCTCCCACCAGAGCCAGACTCTTGTCAAGTCCTTTTATTATTAAATTATTACGCTGGATTGCTTATTGCTTGATTGGAAATCTTTTTCGCCCTTTTTTTTCTCTGTTGTTTCTTCGACCCACTCTTGGGCATGAAGCTTCTTAGTCCCTGTCGACGGCCCTTCGTAATTAAATGAGACAGTTCTAGCGCATATTGATTACAATAACTGTCAAAAGTTTGCTATTCGTCTCTTGCCCTCAATTATTGCAGAATATCCATATCATTAATTATGTTTCAGTTATAATTATACTCAATATTTGGTCTGCATTCCAATTACTGACATTAATTTAAACTGAAATATAATACAGCATTGTTTGGGAATACAAGAGATTTCACAGTAAATTGGTTTTAACAACATTTTCATTTGGTAATTAACATGAAGTATTTGTTGTATTTTTAGATACGAACGAAGCTACCAATAATGTAAGGCGACACTTTAAACAGCCAGCCAAGAATCGAGTTAAGCCAGGCAAGGAAAACAACAAGTCAACAACAGCTGGTAATTGAAGTGGAAAGAGAGGGAGAGTCAAAGGGGCGCACAACAAGGGGGAACTGAAGAGAGAAAGAAGGAGGACCAACAAGTTGCCATCAACGCCGTCGCGCCCATTGACTGACTGGCTTTAGCTCACTCCCAGGCGCCGATACAGAGACAGCAGCAAAACGGCAGCCGTGGATACCAATACGCTGCGCAGTTCAGCCACTGTGAAAGTGACGACGACGCCGACAGCGCTGTCGACGCCGCTGCCGCCGCTGACTATTTGTCAGCCGCCAGCGCCTACGCCGCCCTATCAGCGGCTGACCAAAGCGTTGCAATGCGATCCGAGATGCGGACACGAGGTGAGTGCCAATAAAGAGTTCGCCTCGAGTTGCGGTCAAGTTTCGAGTGGGGCGGCAAGCCACTGGCATGCCCACAAATGGGTGGGGCGTGTATTTGGGCGTGTGCTCGCCGTGTTGACGTCACAGCCGGGAGCGCATCTAAATCGAAGCAGACCATTAAACAGCAGCTGAGCTGTTTTGCATAAATGATTAAGCTTTACGCAAAAATCACATTATAATCTGACGAATTCAATTTCCGATCCCTTAAGGCTTAAAAAAGGAAATTGTATTCAAACGTAAAGCTGGCTTTGAAATTATAATAAAACTAAATAATTTTTCATAATTTTAAATATATTTTCTAGGTATTCAATTATGAATTAAAGCTATAAGCATTTAGAATATCTAGCATAGAGTTTGTTTGATCTACCTCAAAAAGATTATATCATTTTTCATCTTGATAAATCAGATCTGATTTGAAACGGGTCAATTGAAGTCCAGCCCTGGTATTTGCTTAGTTAGCTAATGCACAAACCCAGCATTTGCAGCTAGCTTCTCAGTTGCTGCGCTGCAATTATGTCGAGGTTCAAGGCTAATTTTCTTGCGCCCCAATGAGCATTGTGTTTGTTTGACTGTGTGTGTGTGTGTGTGTGTGTGTGTGTGTGTGTGTGTGTGCATACACTCATTCAATGCATTTGTTTTTTTGTTGTTTGGCTGTCCCTTTGTGTGCATACAGAATGCGCGTGTGGCAAAGGTAAGTTTACCGCATTACGTATACGCCATGTTTTGCATTGCGTTAATTAACGCTGGCCGCTGCCACGCTTAATGCTGCTGCAACTGCTGTTGCTGCTGCCACGCTTAATGCTGCTGCAACTGCTGTTGCTGCTGCTATTGCTGCTGCTGTTGCTGCTGCCGCTGCTGCCGCTTTGGATTAAAAAAAAGCGCAGCTACAAAAGGGGCAGCAGCGTTGCAGCAATTGCGTTTACCAAATTGCAGAACGACTTGACCTTGTCTTACCATAAGCCCGAATACGCGAATGGGACCTTGAGTGCCCCTCCAAATCCTCATGCGCTGTCATCTGCGCACATCCATGTGCACTTGACATTGCCTTAAGTAGATTATAAGACTGAAAGCAAGAGCAAAAAAGACCCAACTGAAACTTGACTCGCTTTCTTAAATTCCATTAGTCAATTAAACGAGGTTTATATTATTATCTGAGGTGTTTTTATTAAAAAATATATATATTTTTGAAGTATATTAAAACTTTTATACTGATTTAGCGTCAAATGCATTTTATTTATTCGTTTTCTTTTCAACAGACAATAATAAATTATAAATTTTATGTACTAAAAAATATATTCCACTTTTTCGTTTTCTCATTGTTAAATTTAAGATTTAAAAAAGGTTTAACCTCACTTAATTTTCATATATATATTATAATTAAATTATTTTCATATTTATAATCTTCCAAACTAGGTAACAATTGGCCGTCGGATCGGCCTCTACAGATTCTGTGGCGACATCGGACGCGGCAATTTCTCCAAAGTCAAACTGGCCGTTCATCAGTTGACACGAGGTAAGCCATAAACTTATCCCCCAATCCTGACATCCACCCAATATACAATTTAATTTCAAATTGCAGACAAGGTGGCCATCAAGGTAGTTGACTTGGATCGTGCTGGATTGGATGCCAAGGCGCTGCGCATGCTGTCCAGCGAGATAGCGACACTGGAGTGTGTTCATCATCCCAACATTTTGAGGTGCGATTAAACTTTTAAGACTTTATATTGCGAAATGAAACCAGTGCACATTTTTCTCTGAGTGTAGGCTTATTTTTTATTGATTTAATTTGTTAATCTTCTTCTGCTCGACAGGCTTTTTGAGGTGGTTGAGACGCTGGGACGCGTTTATCTGGTCACCGAGTGGATTCGAGGTGGTGAATTATATAACCACATCACACAGGGTGGTCCACTGCGGGAAATTCATGCAGCGCCACTGTTCAAGCAGCTCCTCTTAGCCGTCAAGCATATGGTAAGCTCAAGAGTAACTGTAGAAACTATATGCAAACAGAATTAACTGTTATTTTCTCCACATACAGCATAGTTTGGGCTATGTGCATCGCGATATTAAAGCGGAAAATGTGCTGCTGCTGTCGGAAGATCGTCTGAAGTTGGCGGATTTTGGTTTCAGCACACAGCTCATAAATGGTAAGAGACCAGCACCAGATTTTAGCCAACTTATGCAGCACTTTAACTGTATTTTCAAAATGACCACATTAGGTGCCAATCAGAAGCTGGACACATTTTGTGGCTCACCGCCTTATGCGGCACCAGAATTGTTCTCCGATGATCATTATATTGGTGCACCAGTGGATGTCTGGGCACTGGGCATTTTGCTATATTTTATGGTTGTCGGCAACATGCCATTTCGTGCACCCACCATACCCGGCCTCAAGGCAGCCATACTCAAGGGCGACTATCTGCTGCCTGGCCAGCTCAGCCTGCCCTGCATAAGACTAATTCGTAAGTTTCCACTTGATATTATTTACAAAAATATTTCTCATTTAAATGCAAATCGGCAATTCTGATTTCAACTTAACTTTTTTCATCTAATTCTAGAACGAATCTTAATCCATGTGCCCGCCCAGCGGCCCACAATTGACGATATGTTGAACAGCCAGTTCGTCACCTGTCCCAAGCTAAGCGTTGAGCTGATGCAGCTGGAGCTCAATCTGCACATTAAGCCGACCAAGCGTTCTATTTTCTGGGCGCGCAAATCGCATCGGCTGCGAAAGAGTGCCTCGTTGCGGGAACGCTACTCGGAGGTGGTGAAGAAGCCAGCGATTAGCATGAATACGCGCCAGCAGAATGAGCTGTTTGTGGACAGTTTTTTGCATCCCATTCAGCTGGCGCATGAGTTGCCGCCGTCCAATACCAAAGAGCTGGAGGCAAATGGTGAGGTGACCAAGCGTACGGTTTCCGGTCGTCGTTACTTGTTCTGCGGCACGCTCAAGAAGAAGATCACACCCATCGAAACGGAGCCGGAGAAACAGCTGTCGAACGGTGGTCCGCCAGCCAAGCTCAATCCGTGGAGCATTGAGGTCGCCGACGATTGTCCGCTCTTCAAGAACTACGATGCGGAGACTGGCAGCTGTGTGATGCTGCCCACCAATACGGATGATCTCAGCCAGCTGTGCGCACTGGAGTTCGAGGCAAGACAGCTGCTTGCCGAGTTGGGCCTCAGCTCCCAAATGCTAATCAATGCCAGTCCCAGCGGACCACGCTCCGACATAATCGGAGCCTATCGCATCGTCGTCAATCGGCTGCAAAAACAATCTTGGCTGGCGCGCAAACATGTGGAAATGGCGCTGCATTTGGAGCCGAAGCCGCAGAAGCGGATCGAGCGTCAGTGCTGCATTCTGTAGACCCGGAAAACCCAAATGTTGTTGAATGTGTTAAATGTTTTATATAATTAGTTAATAATTAATGATTAATGATTAGTGTCAATTTTATAGTCCAAACATAAATGTGGATTTGTGTGTTTCTTGTTATTTAGCGTAGAGCGAAAGAGTTCCTTATTTCGAATATTATTAGGTAATTATTATATTTTGTACGATTAAATATAGCAAAGCTTCACTTGGACTGGTTAAAAATTTCAAGTCTTAACGCCCACAAAAATGATTTTGAGTTAAAAAAAATTTAAAGAGTATTTTACTCATAGTTTAATAATTATTAGTTAACAAATGGCAAAGAAATTATTGACATTAAAATATTTCATCTCTTTACAGATTAGATATATTATAGATATACGTGTTACGTAAAAAATAAAAATAGTCAAATAATACAATAGAAATGTAAAATCAGTTTTTGAAGAGTCTCTTCGAATTAGAATAAACCTTCGCGAGATAGTCAAAATGTTTGAAATTAAAAAGATAGTTGCTAAAATCTTTGCATAGAATATTCAATAAACACATTTATAACTCTTCATGGAATCGTAATATTTGTCTAAATAATAATTAAGAATTAACATCGAATAATTATAATACAAATAAGTAATATAAATTCGGCACAAATCTTGCGTGACACTAGAAATTGGATGGGAAACTTTAGAAAATATATAGTATAGGCCAAAAAAAAAAATCTACTCTTTTGGGGGCGTTAAGACTTTGATTTCTTTAAGTAAAATATTCAAAATAAAAACAGTCGAAAGTGCAAGTGAAATTTAGAGAAATACGTACATATAGTCCAAATATATTAGTCGTTGGTCCATTTTTGAGCATATACATAAACATATATACATATATATATATAAACCACAATATAAACATACGAAATATACGAATAACATACAATATACAAGATATAATAATAATGATAAATTGAAGCTACACACAAACATACATAATTATATAAAAAATAAGTAAAACAAACGATTCAGCCTATTGTTAACTTCCATATAAAAAGATGGCGTTTTAATCAATTATTAAGGTAATTTGTATTCATCATCATAATAGAAAGCATAAACAATGCGTTTGTGTGTGTTTCTAGGTGTTTATATATGTGTGTGTTGTGTGTGTGTGAGTATGCCATATTGTCTCCCATGGAGTCAATCTCTCTTACAATAAAGCAGCATATAAAATATATATATATATATATATATCTACACATATATATACATATATATATATTCGTAAACAATCTAAAAATTTAAGTCTAGATTTTCTTATAGTTTATAGCCATACGGCCACCTCAGCATCCGCCTTGGATTGCTTGGACAGCTGAGTAGCTGCTCCACTTTCGATTATAATGCACGGCGCAGTCGCCGTGAGAGTCGACTCTCTCCCTCTCTCTCGCTCTCTCTCTTCCTTTTGGTCTCTCTCAAATGGGAGCGCTCGGTTTGCTGTCGACGTCGCTGCTACTCTTGCCTGCCAATTGGAGCACATTGATAAGACACCGCAAATTGAGTGAAAATTGTCTTCTGCTTTTATTGTTTTTTTTTTTAGTTACACTCACCCAGTATGGCAAAATGGCTCCGAGTCGTTGCTGGCGGGCCAATCGATGTCGGGCATTGCGGGCCATTCGATATCGTCCGCCGTATCCCAGTCGACGGCACGCGACTGACTTATCTCGAAGAGAGCGGGCGTGCACAGGCTGAGCACCTCTTGACGCAGTTGCTGCAACAGCTCATCGAAATTGTCGCGCGTCTTGCACAGAAAACAAACGGCCAGCGAGGGATCCATGGCAGCAAAGCTCAAGCGAGCCGCATACTTTTGATGGTAGCTCTCGTCCAGCTCCTGTTCCGCTGCGGTTGTCTTTTGCGCTACGGCACCGGCACGTTGCGTCGTATGCGGATCCAAATACAACACCTCATCGTCAACATAGCCCAGAAAGTACAGCGCCTGATTGGGTCGACCCCCAATCATGCCACAGCTGCTGTTCAGCTCCAAGCAGCGCTTTAGGGCGGGCACATAAATGGGATTGATATCGCTGATGCCCAAACGCAGCGGCACAATTAGCAACAGTGGCTTCCACACTGACTCACTGGGCTCCTGGCAGAGTGTAACTAAAAGCAAATCAAATAGTCAAGTTATCAAAGATTAGATATCCTTACATTAAGTGGCAAATTAGTAGCTAATCTTACATATATCATCCAGCACCACAGTGCTATCCATGGCAACGTGTACATTCAGTGAACTCCAATCATCGAAACGCACCAGAATTCTGTGCATAAAAGTATAATTAATAGTAACAGATGAAGATAGCAATTGGATGACCCTGCTGCACCCACTCACTTGAGTATTTGGGCAACCGTATTTGGTCCAAGCCATTCGCCGACGGCTTTGTTTTGCGACTCGCCCATTAGGGCGATCTGGTGTATGGAATAGAAGCTTTTCCGCGTATCCTCAAAACGATTGACGATCTTTAAGTAGGTGGCATCACGGCAGTCGGGCGTCCAAAACCAATCCCGTCCCAGGTGCAGTTCAATCAAGGCTTGGGCGAGCACCATTTGGCCGCAGCGCAGCATGCAACCCCAGCCCTTATCCGTGGTCAGCTGCACCTCGCCCAGCGGCACAAAGCCATGGCGATATGTGCACCACAGACGTGATTGAATGTCACGACGGATTACCTCCAGTTCTGTGGAGTAATTGAGTGATGAATTATATTTCCGTTCGTAGAAAATATCTCCACATTTATGTTATTACTATGACCCCTCACCTTGTATGGCATTGTATTGTTTTCCTAGCAGCCAAACGTTTGTGTTGCGCTTTGGAATATCTTCGGGTTCGCTGCTGCCAACAGCACCGCCAACGGCCCCAGCGAGAACGCTGTCCGGGCCGAGGTAAGCCTCAAAAACGCTGTCCATGCCGCGTACCAACTGCGCGTACAAACTAACCAGCATCTACGTCGACCACGCACGTCTCCTCCGCCCTTTACACGTCGTTGTTTTGGGTGTGCTTCGTTTTTCAATGAATGACGTTGTGTTTTTTTCAGTTAGCTGCTTTGTCTTTGTTTTGGTTAATTCCGTATCCAGGGTTGTAGCTGTTGTGATTGTATTTCCCGTTTTGTTTTTGTTACTGGCAGTGTTGCTGTTGTTATTACAAAGTAATCCCAGAATAGGCTAGTGTGTTAGTAGTCGAAACTGTTTTTCATTATTGTACTTTTTAGTAGTGTGTGTGCTGATTACAACGATAACAAAAATTAGCGTCGTCAGCTGCGCTGCTGTCGTTGCGTTGCCATTATGCGGGAATCACACTTGCAATACTTTTGCGTAATATTATTATCGTCATATTTTTCGGCAACGCTGGTATATAATCTATTCGAGTTCACTAATTCTATTTTTCATTTGTAACAACGGCATAGCAGTTCGAATAGTTTATACACTCATTAAATATTTGCGTACTATGAATTTAATGTAGTGTCATTCTGGTATAGGTGATGTAAATAAAAATCGATAACTGGCCTATCACCATTTGTTTTTTTTTGCTACCGATTATTATCACCGATTCATATTTTAGTGTTGGCAATCGTTGCTAGCGTTGAGCTGGGCGCACTAATTTAAATATGTAAGCAAAATTAGTTTTTATTAAAACCAGAACATTTGTTACCTTTAAAAATGTTATTTTATTATTATTTTAACTAATTAAAAAAGCTATATATTGCCTCGATTGCTGTACTCAATTTACATTTTGCACGCATTTTGTCAGTGCTGGCAAAAGTTGCAATTGCTCCTCATTCGAAATAGTAACTAAAACTCGAATCACATTTTTAAACCGCAAAATTTGTTGTTCAAATCGTAAAATTCATCCTGCTGCTCATCCTCCTCCTCCCGATCGCTTGTGTGCAACATTTGCGCATTTGGATCGGCTGCCGCTTCAGCTTTGCGTGCCGCCTGTCGCTGCTTCTTCAGACGCTTCTTCTCGACCGCTTTGGCCACCGCTTGTTCCGCCTCCGATTGCAGTTTCCAGGGCGGCACGAAAGCCGCACACCAATCCCACAGATAGCAATAGAAATCGAACATCAGCCGCGAATCGGCCAGCAGAAAATGCTCCACATGGAAGCGCACATCCACCCGATTCCGGAGCAGATCATAAAGATTATAGATGAGGGCACCGCAAAAGAGTTGATTCATCCGAGGACTACGACGTGGATGGTCGAGCAAAGCATTCAGTCCGTTCAGCTGATAGATGACCGACTGGAACTCGGCAAATGCATGCAATACAGTCGTGGAATACAGATCATATTTCTTTTTGAATATTTCCTGCATGTGAAAATGGGGCAGCAGTTTCTCCTGCACCAGATAGCAATCCGACTTGGGCACATGAGCCATCCTCTCCACCACCGACAGCTCCAGCAGCGAAGGCTTAACACCACGCTTTACCCCCTCCGCTGCTTCCTTGTCACGCACCGCCCGCTCCTGCTTGAGAATCTTGCCGAAGCGACGCTGAAACTCTTTAATCTCCCGCTCGGCGGGTATGGTCACGTCGACGGTGCGCAGCACGACCAGGCTGAGGATTAGGGCGTGCAGGTGCAGCATATCGCAGTGCTCCGATCTGTGCAGCCAGTAGACAATGGCCAGAAAATACAGCTGCAGATCCGCAGGCAGCTCATCCAGCCGCTGGAATAACTCATCCACATTTGCATGTGGCATCTGTGACTCGATAGCTGCTCGCAAGTGTCTCGCATCTGGCGCAGATGGTTCGTATTCCAGCGGCAAGGGTTTCTCAATGGCCTGGCGATAATAACGCACATTTGTCACACGCAAGGCACGCGTCAAATAGGTGTATTCAATGGGTACCGATTGCCCCGATTCATCCAACTTGGTAGGCGTCGCATGTTGGAGCAGCGCAAAGCTATAGGTGAGTATGGGCAGGGCCAGAGCATTGGCATCGTGGTGCGCAAAGTGCTCGATTTGCGGATTATTGATGTACTTGCGCAGGTGCAGCAGATCGACCATGTAACGGGACAGACTGCCCGTATAGAGCTTGTCGAGAAACCAAGGCGGAAAGAGCAGTGTTTTATCCTCCACTTCAGTGGCATCCTCATCGTCCTCCTCCTGTTCCTCATCATCTAGCTCCTCCTCCTCTTTTTCATTGCTGTTTTCCTGTTGCTGTTTATGGTCCTCTTCCTCGTCCTCAGAGCTATCTGCTACCTCTAGTTCACTTAGTTCCTGCTCCTCCTCCACCTCATCCTCACTAGCTGCATCCATGTAGGGAAAGGCATTCTCGTAGTGCTTCTCAAAGAATTCGTAGGCATGGCAAAGTTCGTTTGAGTACCCAGAAATCGCTGCCTGCACTTGAGACACCAATGAATCGCGTTGTGCCTGCATAAGATAAAGGTAATAATTAAATACTTATATATATATATATATGCTTAGTCAACCTTTTTCAGCCTGGAGAGCACTTTGGCTAGTGCAGCTTCCGCTGTTTGATCGCGCAGCCATTCGAGAATAACGCGAATCCTTCGCTGCTGCTTCTTCAATTTGCGACTGCGTCCCGCTTTGCCCATGCCCACTGCAAAGAAGTTGCGGAATGCAGAGCTGCAAGATAATATTTTGAAAAAAAATTTTAACCATAATTGTTTAAAATATATACTATTTCGTATCGAACCCATTAAAATTTATTCATCGACTTCTGATTTCCAATTGGGTCTTTTTCTGTATTGGGAAATTAATAGAGGGAAATTTGAATTTACCGCGCAATGTAATCGTTGCCGAGCAAAGCTGCAAATAGGGGCAGCTTCTCGGCGCTCAGTGCGCCTCGACCACACAAATGTTCCACGCGATAGATGCAACAATCCAGATATTTATATGTTGCGCCCGACTTGGATGTTTTCTCAACAGAACTGCTTTTGATACCATTCATAATTTTGTGAGCTTTTGTGCGTTTCTCGACATGTTTCGCTTCGTGTTGGCGCAACGAGCGCTGATCAGCTGATTGGGGCTGCTTGGTCAGCTGTTTGGTGAGCACCTTGACGGTGAGCGTAATTAACGGTATATACTTAACATTGTGTATATAGAAATCGGAGTCATAGGACAACACTGGACAGTTAAGTTTCCGGGCAAGTGCAGCCAGTTCGTCGTCCGCCTCGAAGACGCAGCGCATGACGGGCACATTGCAATCCCTGACAGCGTCGACGAACACTTCCTTTAAGTGCAGCGGGAAGAGTGTGATCGATGCACAGGGATTAATGCGTTTTATTACAGCGATTTTGCCCCTCAACCGTTTGCTGACTGTGCGCAATTTGCGTTCCTCGTAGCCGCCATCCATCAGGACATAGGCTCGAATCTGGCACTCAGCCAGCACCTGGAAGAACTGCAGCACAGCCCGATAGAAATCGTCGTAATCGCCGCCAAATGCGGAATAAGTTCCCGTCACATCTTTGTACAAATTGCAGGCCAAATTGTCGCCATCGATGACTAAAGCAGTGTTGTGAAGTTCATACGGTTTCAGATAGATCTCCGCGCGTTGCGCTATGTAACTGGTTAAGCCTCGGACACCCATTTGTTGCTGTGCGGCCTTTTTTGTTTGTTTATATTTTGCGCATGAAAAGCGCGTGTTAAGGGCGAAACAGTGTTGTAAGCTGATCGTGGATTAAGTGCTGCCCATAAGTTCAATTTGCACTGTTACAGCAACAGCGACTGTTTGATGCGAGATGGATCAGCAATTTATGAATACAACAAGAATTCAAATTAACAACAAAATTAATTAATATTAACAAGGAATTCATGTTGCATATTATGCTTTTATTTGTGCCATAACATATGGTCACTCTATTGCAGTGCTAGCAACGCAAACTGTTAACGCATAATTTCACAGCAGCTGTTAACGCACACTTGAGACAGTTAACGCATGCAATTTATTTTTGGTATTTTGCCGAGATGATTTGTATTTTTACCGCAACAGTGTGACAGCCACACCTGCATTCAGACTGTCGCCGTCAAGCAAATGAAACGCTTGTCTTTCGTCCGTAACGTAACGCGTAACGCGAGTGGCTTTTCTGCTGTGCCCAACGAGCAATTAAAATTTAAAATCAAATGCTCCGCGAAGAAAAGGCGACAAACAAATAATACACAAATATACCATATTAGCGGCATGCTACAAATGTAGTTAGTGTAAATCAAGTGCCTTTCCCAAATGCGAGCGCGTACGCGTTGCATATATACGGGTTCCGTTCGTTCCGCAAGCAGTAAAGCAGCGTATCGTATTTTTCCCTCATACGTTTCTCGTGTGTGTCCGTGCCTGTGTGCGTGTGTGTGTTGTTTTTGTGCTTGTTAAACGTAAAACAACAGCAGCAGCACAGGTAGACAACGTCCCAGACACCATAAAACGATCAAAGATTAAAAACAACAAAAAAAAAAAATAAGGAAAAAAATCTTTAGCGAAAAAGTATAGAATAAGAATTTTGACTGCGAGAAGCGCATCAAAAAACGGCAACAACAACAAAAACAGCACTTATTTTTTCGTGTTAATTACTTTTGTGCGACTTTGCTTTGCGGTCGCATTCATTTTATATACTAGTATTATTTTTTTTTTGGATTTTCTTCAGGCAGCCGCAGCCATCAACGGCCGCCAGACACCAAAAAAAAAAAACAGAAACAACAACAAATGCTTTCGCGCCCCAATGGGTGTGAGCGAGCGCGCAGATCATTTATACGTATCGTAAACGTATCGTGAATGAATATTTTGTCTATGTGTGTTTTGAGAGAAAGAGAACGAGAGAAGAGCGCGCGGTGCGTACGTGTTTCAGTGTGTGCGTGCGTGTTGCTTGTCCATGTGTGCGTATATGTGTGTGGGAGCCCAAAGCATTTATAATAAATAAATTGTGCTACCACTCGTAAAGCAAATAAATAATTATGCTGCTGCACACAAAAAATACGGCAAAAGCGTAACAAAAAGTGTGAAAATTCGTCGTCAACTTAAAAAAATACAAATTAAGATCAAATAATAATAATAAGAGTTACGATTTAAGAGCAAAAGCAACACAAGAAAGAAAAGCTCTCAAGCTGCCTATCCAAAAAAAAGTGTTTCTTTTGTCGTCAGATTCGCGAATTTTGAGTGGAATTTTGACAATTTCGTGTCTTGTTGTTGTTGTTCTTGTCGCTCGTCGGTTGTCAGTCGAAAGTTTTTCGATCAAATTTGTCATCGCATCGGGAAGCTGCTTTTGGAATACGCGCGAGAGAGACACCGAGAGGGAGAGTGAGACAGAATACTCAAAAAGGTACGTAGACAAACAGTTTAACAGTTATTCCTTATTGATATTGCTTAAATTGAAGCAGCAGTGCACTGAAGTCGAAAACATTTCCAGGAAGAGTGCAATAAAGCAATGGGTTTTCTTCCCGCTCACGTTTCCTGTCTTCATCCGCACACAATTTTCACACGTCCTTGTCGCTGTTTAGCGACAATTGCAATTTTTCCTTCTGCACAAGTTGCATTTCCCACGCCTACCCTACAGACACACACACATACTCAAGCAGGTAGCAGTGCATAAAAAATAGGAAAAAAATTCTCACATTACCAAAATTGAACAAAATTCGTTGAATGCCTCCATAGGTGGGCGATTGAAATGTTCCTTCTTCCAGTGCAGTGTGGAAAAATTAGACTCACACGCACACACACACAGGAATGCATGCTTGCTTGCACATGTATGTGACTGAAAATGCGCAAAATTAGCCACCCGCAGTTTCCAGCAAATCTTGAATTTAACAAGACTTCTCCAATCGGGTATGCACGACTAAAAGTTAACCTGTATATTTATTAATTTGAGATAGGTCTGTTACTCTCCGCTGGCATTTTTCAGCTTCATTCAGTAAAAATTTATGTTCTTCATACACTTCCATCAACCTTAGTATACCCTATTTTAAATGGCTATAGAATATAAAATGGTAAATAAATAACGGTGGTTACTACTGAAAGGGGGTCTGCAGTTGGCAATTTGGCACAGTTTGAGATTATCAAACGCCAGAGGGCGCCTCTGCTTCTATTGTGCATTAATCAAGGGAAATTGAAATGCGACTGGCTGCCAAATTGAGTTTTGGCATCATTATGCAATTATCTATTCTTCTTCTTAATGTGCTCTCGCTGTTGTTGTCCAAAAGTGTTTGGCAAGTGAAATATCGAGCACAAAAGTTCATGGGGTGCTGCTGCTGCTGCTCCAAACTCCATACGTATTTTGTATACCCATTCCATAAATCCAACAATGACTCGACTGGAAGAAGTTGAGTTTAAGTTTTACAGTTTGTTGCGACAGCTGCTGCTGCTGGTTCTCTCTCTGATTTTATGAATTTTGCTTTGCTGCATACAATAAAAAGAGCATAAAATGCACTCATACATACACACACACACACACACATACGCACATGAACCGTGACAGCTGCAGCAAAGATCTGTCTGTGTGTGTGTATGTGCGTCTCAAATGACACTTGCCGACAGCGTCGCTGCTGCTATCGACTGCACATTTTTCTATGGAATTTCCTAGTAGGAAGTGCAGCAGCAGCAGCAATAACAATAACAATAACAACAACAACAGCTACGAAGCACTTGACAATTGTCTTTGTCTCTGTCTCGCTCGCTCTCACACCTGCAGCCAGCCTTAGGCAAGAGAGCAATGAGAGAGCGACAGCAACTGTAACTGTGTTTGTGTGTGTGCGTGTAGGTGTTGGTTTATTCCTTGTCGTCGTCTACTACTCCAGTTATGTTTCTCTGCGTGTGTTTCTTTTTATGCTCGCAATTATTCAATTATTTTTCATTAAATGTGCAAATTTGTCTAATGTTCTTGCGCGGAAGTTGCCATTTAAAGCAGCATTTAATCGTCGACCATTTGTAATTTGTCACTGATCTGTCTCAGCCACGGTTTGTCTTTTTCTAGATCGTTTCCGCTCCCTCCTCTCACTTTCTTATTCGCTGAGCTTTTCCACTTATAATATTTAAATGCATTTACCGTTACTGCAACACTTCTTTCCCCATTTCTATCTGTGTTTCACCCACGTCTTGACCTACAAGTTGCTCTAAGTATATTTTCGACGCGCGCATTTCCTGTCCATTTTCTTTATTTACTGTTTAGAATTTAAGTATTGAGCAAGGCAAGGCAAACACACATACGCACACAAAAATAAATCAGAAACATAAAACAAGAAGCAAATAAAAATGATTAACAAATAAAGTAATTATTTCCTTCCAAAAATAGCAACATGAATTATGCGTAATTATTGTTGCTGCTGCAGTTGCGAGTGTAAAAAGCACGTGCAGCACAAAGACAAAAAAATACAGAAATTAATTGGAAGTGATAGCTGATAGCAACAATACTATTAATACACCAAACAAGAAGAGTGCGAGAATTTGCATTGATCATCCTCGATCGCCCCCTCTTATTCGCTCTCGCTCTCTGGCATTTCAAACCGGAACCCAATTGGATTTGTGAATGAAACGCGGCCTTGCCCCGCTTACGTCGAGCTTGCGTTACGTTCTTTTTTTTTTTTCATTGATCGCTGATCAATTGAAAGCTCAGCCGGAATTCAAGTTGATTGATGACGGCGCAGCTTACGTACCGTAATATCTGGTTTTTCTCTCGCTCTTTTTGGGTGTGTGTGGGTGTGTTTTAAGCGTTGAGTTGTAATTTCGCAAATTTGTGTCGCTAATAAATCATTCGTCTCTTGTTAGCCGATTGTAAATTGTGAGTTCAAATTGTTTTTTGTTTGACTTTGTTTTGATAGATTTTTGGCCCTCCTCCTGTGCTGTGAGCATTGGTTATTATTAACAAACATATACGGGCGTTCAGCTACCGTATGTGTGTGTGTGAGTGTGCTTACGTCATTTGCAACGAAGTATTTGTATTTCGTATTCGTACAATTCTTTACCCTGTTTTACAGTTGTCAATTGACTGCTGCGGCCAATTTTTTGGCCTACCAAAACACTCATTCAGCTCGCGTCAACAAATATTTTGTTGAAAGTAGGTAACATTTGGAGTCATCACTTTTTTCGACGAGTTTTTAGTACACGACCAAAATTTATATAGTTCAACAAATATTTATTTCAAAATATCTCGAAATAATTTACAGCCATCATTTACAGTGTTTTTTTCTTTTCTCTTTCAATTTTTCACTTGTGTATTTTGGCCTATTTATTTATCAACCAAATAAAGTATCCGCACTAAACAAATTTTTGATTTTTTAATTCATGAGAATTTACATTTGACTAGACAGAGTATCCATAATGCAATAAATTTCGATTAATTGGCTCGTTAAGTGAATATAATGTGGATATTTGTTTTGATTTGCTTACGTTTCAGTATGAAGCATTCGCCGATTGAAAATAACTCAAGAAATAATCCATGAATGGATTCGTAAATGGGGCTATACTCTACATTAAACAGTCTATAAGAACAGTTTGTGTATTAATATCTATGAATAATTTGAAACATATTTGTGAGGAGTCTTTAAGTATTCTGATGAAGTACATTCACTTCATGCTTCAGAAACTACTCTACTGCTGCAAATAGTTTTTTTGTATAGACTAAAGGGTATTTGTTATTCCGCATTCAAATTCAGTCAGTAAATCAATTACTGTTCTACCTTAGATCATATCGAATATGTTGTGTTTGTTTGGGCAATTTTAAACAGATGATTTTTCCTTCTTTTTTCCATTGATTTCTCGGGAAGTTATAGTAATTAGTTTTTATAAGAATACCCAAAGAATGATGCATATTAAAGAGATCAATAATTAATAGGAAACTATTTGATTTGTGCCGAATTAATAGAGCCCGCAGTTTGGAGGGTTTTTACAATTTTTGTAGTCACCTCTTCAAGGCAATAATGCTGTCCTTGTCTATAATCTTATCAGGGGCTGTTTCTGTTGGCTAACAAGCTGGGTCAACAAGTCGACAAGACAAATACAAATAGCATAGATACAATTGTCATAGATAGGGATACCAGCAACATTGCTTGGCTTTAACTGGCTTCGATTCCCACACTTCATAAAATGCGTCAGAAGGTTGCCTCTAAGTGAATCATTAAACAAATTACAAATTAGTATGCCAGTTATAAATAGCTGCAAGATAAAGGCATCGAAATTTAAGTAGACGAACCTCAAAGAAATTTCAACAAATTAGGCAAACATTTTCATCATGCTTTGTAAATAGTTGCATAGTCTATATAAGTACAACTATGAATAGAAGAATGAGTACAACTATGAGTATTGAGTGAGTCCCAAACTACACCCACAGTCATTTAAACCTATATATAAATACTTATATACCTATCTATATATTTACGGATACGTTTTGCCTTTTAAGGCTTTTGGCCAACTCAGAAATATGATGCATTCACTTCACGTTATTTGGCTTATTCGATTACGCATAAAACAGCAGGCATTGGAAAGATTCCAGATCCCAGCACCGCTGATTTCGGACTTGGGTAAATCACTAATGTGCGTCTCTGACGGTATTTCCCATTACAGTTGTTTGTATTTTTGTTATAAATGAACCTTGAAACCTAATTTATATTTATTTGTACTGTTTTGGAAGAATAAAATGCAACTAATAAATGTAACCTGAATTATTATTTTTAGACTGTATCTTTCTTTCCCAGCAATGATCGTACTTTATTTCTTAAATTCTCCATTCGTCGTGTTTTGCCGTTTAATTTCTACATACTTATTGAACTGCCCTCGTATCTATATATTGTCTAGAGACCGATCTTGCCCCACTAAATTAAGCAGTTTGCTTACGATTTTGTAAACAATATTTGTGCGTTGAAAACCAAAATATTTTTCCGCTTTTTTTGTTTGTTGGTTTTGAATTTGATTTTCTGTGCACAATTTGCAGTTATTTTGACTGATATACACGCTTTGTGTTTTTGAACTGTGGATTGTCTGACATCTAAATGTGTGTCTTGAGCAACGTTTCCCAGACATATTTTTCTACCTTTAGACTCTGTAATAAACCAGTTTCTCAGTGTGCCTCCCTCCCAACTCCCCACTTCCCCCCACACTGCCTTGCTCCAACCAAAAAATTGCGTTGCCCAAAAACCACACGGCTAAGAGTGAAAAACCACAATAAGAATTCCCATAATTATAACAATGCCACACGGTGCCACAAAGCCCAAAAAAAAAAAAACGAAATGATATCCAAGCGTCACATTCGTCAAAGAAGAAGAAGAAGAAGCAAGAAAAGAAGAAGACGTTCAGAGAAAGAAACTAAAGAAGAAAGAATCAGAGTGCCTTTGAAATTTAAACTTTTGTGGTTACAACTTTTCTAGACCACAAAACTTCTCAACCGAAAGCCAAAGAAGTTTGGTTTGTCTTTTTGTTATTTTGTACGCTGCCAAAACAAAAACAGAAACACAACAAAAACAAAAAACCATGACGAAGTAGAAGAGGAAGAAGAAGAAAAGGGTGTGTAAGAGAGTCCGGAACAAGAAGAAGACGCAACAGTCCAAAACAGTCAGCGCAAAACTTTTCTCAGCTCTTTTATTTTCCTTACAAGACTTTAACTTCCCAAGATGGATAAGAATTGAAAGGTGAGTGGGGAGTAGCTGTGTGTGATTGGGTGTTTGTGTGTGTGTGTTGTGAAGGAGAGTTGGGGATCAAATCAAGTTTATAGCGATAACAAGAGCGCTCAAGTCGAGAGTGCTCGACTTAAAGATGACCTATAATTATTAGAAAGAAATATAATAATCAATCATTTAAAATGATCGAAACCAAGAAATTAAATTATAAATCGATATTCGTTTAAGTTATCGAAAAACAAAACAATCGATGATCGTGTGTAATTTCTTGAAACTTTTAATGCAGGGTATTAAGATGAGAAAAACAATTAAATTATTTTAGTTAAATCTACGACAATGACAATGACTAAGCACAAACTGTGCGACATTTAAATTGAGCTGCAAAGAGTGCGGAAAATAGTTAAGAGTGGTTAAGTTAAACAGAATATATGTTCCGTTAGTACAGTTTGAATCAATTAAAACGCAGCCGCCATTTTAGCTGTCACCTTGCTTTTTCAATTACGTGTGGCAAGGGGCAACTATAGGGGCAGGGGACAGGGGCAGCGGAGATGTCAACTCGTTGCGCTCCAGAAAAGGCGCCCGAAAAAACTACTAAAAAGAACTACCACAAAAAATGTGTCATGGCTCTCACAGTTTTATTTATTGTATTTTTGTTTTTGTGGCACCGAAATTGCTGCAGCTCAATCATTTTGTGACGGAGCTCGTCTCGTCTCGCACCTGAGGATGAGTGCCTGACTGTGGCGTAATTTGTTGGCTTCCTGCAACAAGCCGCTGCACATGCGCCGCTTGGCTACACACACAGCAATAGTCGGAACTTTGCAACAGGAGGCATGGCAGTTAGTTGGGTTACAGTTTCGGGTTCAATGCGCTCGTCGTGTGGCGTGCCACAACAATTGATAAACAAAATCATCATCAAAGCCAACATCAGCATTGCTTGCTTTTTTCGGCAAATTAAGGTGCCGCCCGGTGGCAGACACGACCAGGATGTGGCAAAAGAGTTTTATATATATACATATATGTAATTTATACTACCCACTAATTACGCCCACGCCACAAATTGACCCAAAGCAAGCTGCGGCAGAGACGCACGTGCCGCGGATTTGTTGCCTGCCCCCCAGCACTGTGAGCGGGTTAACCAAAGACAAAATGGTTGCCAAAACTTTTCAACTAACTGAGTAGCTCAGCCAGCAGATGCCCTGTTAGACTTACCAATTCTATGTTAAATTTGAAATGTACACTGAAATAAGTAAAATATAAAAAATGATTTGGATTCAAATATTTCAACCTAAACATGAAATTGTTTTGTTTTGCTTTTAATAAAAAGATTTGATTTTTATTTATAAAATTATTACGCTGCTTCGGTTTATAGAAATTCATCGAATTTTTCTTGCTCTCTCAAATAGTTGGTCTTGGTGAATTAACCCTTTATTTTCGATTTGGCAGGGTATCTGCACAGTTTTAGTCCATTTAGGGCGCTCTGTTGTAATCCGTACATAAAACCGTTCCACTTCTTCGGCGACTTTTATGCGAATTTCGCAGTCATGGTTATTGTTGTTTTTGTTGTTGCTGCTGTTGTTTTCTTAATGTTTCTTCGCACACGTCAACGTTTAAAAAAAGACTGCAAGAAAAGGTCACACACCTTTTTATTGTGCTCGTCGTTCCATTGCCAAAGCGTTCCACGATTCAACCCTCACACTGATTTTTGCACATTAGGTAACCCCAAAAAATAAAACGAAATGTTTACCCAGCAAACCCCTTCGCTCCCTCCTCTCGGGTTCACAGAGGGCAGCAGGGGCAGCAGGACTTGTGGAAGAAGCGCAGGTGCATATTGTCATCGTCGTTTAACCCTCGACTCGACTCTGCTCAGCTCTGCTTCAATTTCAATTTTGTAAATTGAGTTTATAGTTCGATTTATTGACACGACTTTTCCCCTGAATGACATTTATTGCCATTGGCTGTCTGTTGCCAGGTTGCGTTTGTGGGCGCTCTTACGAGTTATGTGATCATTGCCAGACGGAAAAACATTTAACATTTCAGCTGACGAACTTAAAATACCCTTAATATTTGTACTCTGCATTTGCAACTGACTGTTTTTTGGTTGCAATAAAAAAAATAAAAATGTCCTTAGGGGAAAAGAAAAATAATGAGAACTCAGTATATACGGTTTTTTTTTCAGTTTTTCTTGCTTTTAAGAGTTATTTATTCATAAATTGTACGCGTTTTCCTCAGCGAATCTTACAAATTCAAATCACCTCTCATTTTTAAATAGGATAATATTTCAGATCAGAGTTTTCTGCAACCCCAAACCCAACGACAATTATCAGCCTACAATTTCAAGAGCTTATTAAGGACATGATCGTTAGTATCCTTCAGATACAAATCAAAACAACAGCTGCTGCTGCTCTGTATGTGTGTGTGTGTCTGCGTGCTACGTTGCCAAACTTCTTGGTTATTTTTCTTTTACTACAAAATTCTAGCTAACTCCCATTCTAAGTCCGCAATTTGAGCAACAAGAAAAATCTATGTAAAATCGACATGTCATTCTAGAATTAGTTCGACAAATTCCAAAAGTCTGGTAACAATGGCATGCCACGTGAACGTGTTGCAAACAAAACACACTGAACGAGGAGACCAACAAAAAAAAAAAACATCCTGGTGGATGGAAAATTGTTCCACTTGAGTTTTCCCTCAAGGCGGCGACTCATTCATGCATCAAGCAACAAGCGTCTTCCGTTTGCCCAAAAAAAAAAAACAAAAACAGCGACATGTGTTTGAGTTCAGGTCCAAGACCGGAGTCTGAGCCTGAGTCTCCCCCTCCTTTTTCGCCTGTTTACCCGTCTCTTTTCCGCATAATCTCGATTTAAAATTTTTCACCTGCCCAAATGGCCCGCCCGGCACCCGCAAGCACTTAGCCCGCTGTTGCTGCTTGTTGCTGCTTATCAGCGGCAAAACGGGCAACTAAATACGTAAAAAAAAAGAAAGAAAATTAAATACACACACACGCACACACTTGAGCATACTTGTGTTTTTGAAAGGCAACAATTTGTCTATTATCTGGCCAGGCCAATTTCGTATTGCGCTCTCGCTCGCACGTTCGCTGATGCTGCCTTCTTGATAAATGTGCCTTCGACGGTAAATCCGCTCAAGCCTGATTAAGTGAACTATTATGTTCGCCCATTGCTTTTACTCACTCACTCGCTATTTCTCTCTTTCTCATTCTATCTCTTGCATGCTGTGCTTTGTTTTTTCCCATTCGTCATGCATGTGTAGACACACAAGAAGCAGCCGCCGACGACGACGACGCTGACGCCGCAGTCACACACATCGCGCAGCCATCAAATATTGTTTATGTTTTCAACAAATAGAACTCGCTACAAACAAACACACATGCATTACTCACTCATATATGGAGAAGAAAAAGAGCTGGCGAGAGAGAGTGTGGGCATGTGTGAGAGAGGCGGACACGCACATTGCTGCACTCTTTCTAATCAGCCGAGCGAACGAACGCTTGTTGCATTTGTTTTGTACCTGCTTGACCTGTGCACAGTTGTTGTTGTTCATTTTTCTCTCTCTTTGTCTCCCCCGTCTTGCATTCTCTCACTGCCTGTTTGTATCTGTTGCATTTCGCTGCTCTTGATCCATTTCCATTTCTATTCATTTTGTGCGTGTTGCTCATTACGCGTCTCTGAATCGTTTCGTATTTGTTTCTCACATGCTGCTGTTGTTTCTGCTGCTGTTTCTGCTACTGCGCTGCTGCTGCTGCTGTATGACCAGCTTCATTGAGCTTTGCTTGGCTGCAGTCACGTCAATGCTACGTGATTTATGTTGTTGTTGTTTTGCTGCCTATGCTGGGTGGTAAAATTAATATAACGTTCTTTTTCCCTGGAAGTGATCCACTATGCGTTCTGTGTGTGTGCAAGTGTGTGTCTGTTTGTGTGCAGCAATCATTCCAACAATGTTGCTTCATTTTAATTACTCCAGCAAGCATGCTTGCAAAGTTGAGCAAGTTGCGTAATTGCTGATTGAATTAATGTTGTTTCCTCTTCTCTGCCACTTGAGGCCGGCAAGAAAGTTGCTCGCTTACATCACCAACAAGCCTGGCAACCCTGGCAATCCTTGCTTATGACAAATATCTCATAGTAAACTTTAACAAAGTCAGTTCTATTTAATAACCCCACAAAATTAAATCAGTCAGCAAGTCACACAATGCGTCAGAATGCATTATTCTTTTTGTGTGCAAAACTTTATGACGCAATTTGCAAATTGACTAGCCACACATTTTTATTGGCTCGAGCCGCCCACCCAAATACAAATTGCTGGCCATAAATTTGCCCATCTGCACCATTATTTTTATTTTGGTTTTATTTTTCGTTTATGAATGCGGTAATTTTTCAGGATTGCTACAGTTCACTTTTGGCATGCAAACACGTCAACCTCTCATTAAGATATGCCAGTTGCCTGGTTCGACTTACTAGCTGATTGTTGGGCGGGAGGGGGGTTTGTAGTTTGGGTAAGAAATCTCAGTGCGACCAGCCAATTGTCGCATGCAAAATGCAAACTGGAAGCAATGCGACGCCGCCTGGCAACAAGCAGCCAGAAATTTGCAGTTGCAACGTCTCGAAGTCGTCCCGGTTGTAAGTTGTTTTTTGTGTTTTTTTTTTTTGCCACACGCCAGCTGTCGGGAACTACGCCAACTGTTTGTAATATATATATATACATATATATTTATGTAGATATATGCACACTTTCCTGGCTAGTCTAAGAATGCTCCATTCTATCTGCATGCCCTTTTTTCTTTTATATATATTTATTTCTTCCTTCTTTTTTTGGTAATAAATTGCCAACATGCAAAGGCAATAAAATAGCAGCGCAGCCGTAGACACATTTACAATTTGCGAAATGTGTTGACTATAGTTTTTAGGGGCGCGGATGGGGAGTTTGGGGTGGTTGTTGTTACCCTAGATTCCGACATAGCAATTCGTTTCGCTCGTTTTACTTCTGGCAACTCTGGCCAGTCACTTGCGCTAATTTAAAAAAAAAAAAACAACTTGCTAAAATAACTGTTTTTTTGCGCTTGTGCAACTCCTACAAAAGCGACGACGCCTCCAGCACAAACAATTAAACGACGCGTCGTCAACGACGCTCTGATAAACAAGGCAGATAACAAGAAGAAGAAGAAGTGGCAGCAGCAGCAGCAGACGACCACACAAAGGTACTCCCCTCCCCTTCCCACCACTCCCTTCCCTTGTTGGCTGACAAACAGCATATGCTACACACTACACACTTCACTTGTAATTCAGTTTCAGTTCTTTTTTTTTCCTTACCAATAAATTTTCGAAATACCTTCTTAACTTACCGTCGAATGCAATTTTTTCATTAGCGCTTCGTTTGAGCTGTTTTGGGTTGGTGTTTTTTTTTTTTTTTGCTGGTCTGCTTGGTAGCCGAGGGTCAAGTACGAGTGCAAACGTCTACTAAATAATTGCCACAATCGGTAAATTTCAACAACTTTTTAGTGGTGACTGGTCAGGTACGAGGTGTGCTCGAAAAGTACCTGCATAAGCAGAGAGAGCGAGAGAGTGAGAAAGAGCAAGAGATATGTACTTTGCGATCCTGTAGCGATCGTTTGTCAAATCAATAAGTGGTAACTAATTATTGCTTAACAATGTCAGATCTTGATAGGTTTAAACAATAATAGTAGAAATCGGGTCTTTGGGATGAGATTGGAGATGTTTCCACCTGCCCGATACAAACTTTTGCATAACTTTATTTTTTTTTAATTAAAAGAAACATGCGAAAATTAAAAACTATTTGTATGGTTTAAGTATTATCTCCTTCATCTGATGAGTGACTTCTGACTCCTTGCCATTTTGACCATTAAGTAGACCTCGCATTTGGCAACCCTGGCCATACAACTAACTACACAGGCATACAGCAATCATCAACATCAACATAAGGCATCGGGCATCGGGGGGAGCCCCCGTTTTACAAGCGAGTGAAGAAAATGTAGCAGCAAAATTCCGAGCAACGTTTCGTGGCCGATAGTCGTCGGTCGCACTCTGTTTTTGTTGTAGGTTTTTCAGAATTGCATTTTTATTGTCTGCCACTTTGTTGTTACTACTACTGTGTCGAGTTGTTGTTGTTGTTGTTGCTGTTGTTGTATAAATAAACCATATGGTTAAAAGCGTAGCATATTCTACGACCAGCCTTTTTCTTCTGTTGGTTTTTTGTGTTTCAGCTTCTTTTTCTTCGCTTTTCTTGCTTTACCCGCCTGTCATCGTTGTTATTGTTGTTGTTGTTGTTGTCTTCGACTTGGTGGTTACCGTGTATCGTCTTCGTTGTTGTTGTTGTTGTTGTAGCTTGGATGTGGCTATGAAGTTTCTGCCTCAGTGCGTTTGTAAATGTTTATCAAAATGTCTTGTGCCGTTCTCTAAGTTCTTACCACCTTCCCCTCTGTCTCTCTCTCTCTCTCCACCCCCCTCTCTGTATACCTGTGTGTTTGTTGTTGTTACTAGTACTGCTTTTTTTTGTTACATTTGAAATGATGGTCGTCGCACGATCATTAACCGCAAAACATTGCTCTTGTGGTATGTTGGGCTGGTTCCTCTTTCTATCCACAGCTCGGCAACATGTTGTCTGCCTGCCTGCCCCGCTCCATACCCCACTCTCCTGCCTGCCTCCTTATTGCCTTGAGTGTTGACTGTTTGTTTGGTTAGCGAATTCTTGGAAGTCAGGGCGCAAAATATGTCGCACCACACACATAATGCAGAAATTGATTTGATTGCAGTCTGAACCCAACACAAAACGTTTATCAAAACCGCTGAAAAACAAGTCTTTAAATAATTATTTTAATAGAAGCCCAGTTTGAACGATGTATTTATATATTGCAATATCGAGATTACTTATCGAAAATGAGAATCCATAAGCGTGAAATATCCATAAATTATTGTTCAATCTATTATTAAATATTTAATTATAACCATTAATTTTGTAGCTGTCTCAACTGGAGCAATCTAGCATTGTTTCTGCTCCTTTAATTCAATGGAGTACCCTTTATAGAACCAGCCTGTATCTAGTGTGTGTATTTCAAGTCTTCTGCTTTAGCTACTTGCCTCAATTGTTCAAAAATAAATCATCATCTTATAGAGCTTCCGCCGTTCCTTAGGTGGCGCCGCTGTCACGAAATCTCTTTCGCATGTCGCACAGTTTTCACCAGACAGTTGGCAGACAACAAGACAGAAAAAAATAAACGTGGAGGGAGAAAAGCGACGCAACATCAATGAAAGCGACGCCACAGATATATAAAAAACAAAACGCACAAGGCTGCAGTCACACACATAAACAACACACGCACATACACACATACTCACACTCACACACAGCGAGAATCTCTCCAGTTTTAATCGATCGATTTTATGCACTGTGAGACATGACTGTAAATCACACGCCGCTTTTGTTGTATCCATGAGATACTTTGAACGTAGATACTTTTGCTCGGTCAAATCAAATGATAGCCAACTAATTGCTAAATTAAAAGCACATTAAGGTTTTTCATTTTCCATTCTTTTTTTTTCAATCAAAAAATTAACACCTCCCGTCGGATACCATCAACTAAAAAATGTTAAGCTGTGAAAATGCATTTGAATTGCAACTTGCGCCACACAATTAATGAACGTTGAAGTTGCACCAGCCAAAAAAAAAACCAAAATTAATATAAACAATTGAAATGTGGCTGTTGCTGGTATTTTTATTGAGTTGTTGGTGATATTAGCTATTAATGAATTTTAGATTGTGAAAGTGCCAGAGTCCATTGATCTCAGTGTGAGTTCATTAAGACCTCAAACATATTAATTGTTGGCATTTAACAGTTATTTAATAAAATTGATTGACATGTGCCTAAATATGGGAAATAAACTTTACTCCACTCTTCTTAATTATGTAAATTAAATACAATAATCTAGAGGCTTATACACGAAAATTGGTTCAGTTTACCACAAATTCTAAGGATTTTGTTAGCCATTTTTAATAGGTAAAGTGCTTAACAACAATCGGCTCAAAAAAAAAAAGGATTGAATTCATTCAGAGATTGCCGCACATTCCAAGAAACATATCGTTGAAAGATATTGCCACAGATGCTGTTGCAAGAGGATAGTATCATTAAATGCTGCCACAACAACTGCATTTAATCACAGGTCTGCCAAGGGCTTTGGATATATGTTTCAATAAATTCCAGCAAATCAAAACATATGCACATAAATACATACATATGTATGCAAGGCACACGGGTCTTGGCCAAGAGCACGCGTAATGGTCGAAATGAATGCGCAAATGGCTTGCGGGCTGAAAATGATGAGGACGACGACGGTTACGTCCGATGGTCAGCCAGTCAGTCAGTCAGTTAGCCTTGCCCCTAGCAGCCGCTGCAAGGAGCAGATATCCAACCTGAAGACGACGTTATGGTTCATAAACCAAAAAAAAAATAAAAGAAGAAAACGAAACGAAACAATGAATAACAGCAGAACTCAGCGCAAACGAGCGAGCAGAAAAAGAAGCAGAGAGAAATAAAAAAAAAACGCGACCAAGCAACAGCCGCCCAAACATTGGAAAAACATCTGCTGCCTGCCACAGTTGATGAACTCGATTCGGTTTACTCTCAATCTCTTCCTCTCTTTTACTCACTCTCCCTCTCTATCTGTCTCTCTCTGTCCACTCTGGCAACTGCTGTCTTGCTTGACTGTTGCGCAGGCGCGACAGCAAGTACCGAAGAGTATCGAGTACCAAGTATCGAGTACCGAGTGCAACGAGAGTAGCTACACTCAGAAAAATATGTGCTCTAAAAACGAAGTGTAAAAAACCTTACACTTTGATCTATCTGAAAACTAGCTTTATTGCCAAATTTTCTAGTTGATTTTGGTTTTTATTTATTATATTATTTAATTATTTATTAATATCTAATTGGGAAATATTTTTTCCTAATTTTAGCATTTACTTGTTTTCTGTTTTGCATAAATTATTTTTAAAAAATTATAAATACCTATGATTTGTTATTGGCAATTTTTGTGCGCGTGCACAATTGGCAGACAATTGCTTACTCCTCCACCTACTTCTGCCCTCACTTCCTCTAGCTGTCCCACTCTCTGTCTCTCTCGCTTTACCTCTTCCTCTCTCTTTTCCTGTTGCTTGACTCATCCACATATTTTTACTCCACGCTGCTGCTGCTGCCCCTCTTCTGCAGCCTGCTGCGCGTCAATGTTTTCCATTTATAATTCTCATGCCTCGCTGCAATGCCTTTGCCATCGCCCCTACCACTGCCCCTACTCCTACCCCTGCCAGTTCCTATACCCTGCCCACCTCTCTCTCTCTGTGTCTTTTTTAATTTGGTTCACAAAATACCGCGCGTTGTTGTTGAAATTCTTTAGCAATCGCCTCGTTTCGTCTCAGTTGCCCTGCTCTGCTCTCCAACTATCTCTCGCTCTCTTTCGCTCTCACTCTCTGTGCGCTACCCTACCACTTAAAAGACTCGAGCTGCTGCTGCTGCTGTTTCTTCAGCAGCACCGTCTGGTCGGCTTGTCGGCTCGATTTTTGACAGGTGGTGCAGTTTGTATTCAATTTCTTTTGGGCCGTCGTCGTCAGCGTCGTCGTCGCCGGCGACGACTTTTGCTCTTGGGCTCTTGTGTTGAGTTTTTTCGGGTTCTCTTCTTCTGCTGCTGCTGCTGCAGATTCTTGTGCTGCTTCTGCTTGTGCGTTTCTTATTCTTTTTTTGGAATGTATTTTTGCCTATTCATAAAACAGCAAATGAGTTCAGACAGCCGACAGCTAACAAAAGATTACCCAAAGAACAGGCAAACACACACACCTATACACACACACACACACCTATACACACACACACACACCTATACACACACACACACACCTATACACACACACACACACCTATACACACACACACACACCCAGACATACAGCGCATGCTCGAAGGATGCTGAACACAGGCTCTGAACTCAATTCTCAGTTTAGTTCTGAATTCAGTTCAATGCACTTTACTAAATTAGTTTTTTTATACCCTCTTTTATTTGTGGATTATGTTAAGGCGTATGAAAGAGAAATCACTTTTTATATATTTATCACAATTTGATTGATTTAGTTATCGCAAAATAACTATAAATTCAAATCAATCATCTTTATCAAAATGCGAAAAAGTGTATCAATATTTCCTATGTGTTTGCCGTTGATTTAAGTTATAAGAAAGCAGCATTATAATATTGTATGTATTTTATATAGGGTATCTTATAGTCATGTTGAGTAAACATAAATGACGTTTATACATTTTAAAATGCACGCACATGAAACTAATTGGATTCTCTACTTCTTTTTTGCAGTTGTGTTGTGGTTTGCCAGGATGCTGAGGAGGCGGCATTAGCCAGGAGCAGCAACAGCTAAGCAACGGGGACGAGAAGCGAGAAGGAAGGAGCCAAGGAGTAAGTGTGTTATCCTAGAGGCGAGTCTAGATTGTAGCAGGAAAAACAAGATGTCACAGCAAGTGTATTCGGCGCATCCAGCGCTGGCCGCTGAGCAGCTGGCAGCGCCAAGCAGCTCCAACAACAACAGCAGCAGTAGCAGCAGTAACAACATCGGCAGCAGCAGGCGGAAGGCCACGCCCAAAAAATATACATTAAGCAGAAGCTGTGCGGCGCTAGCAGCGGCAGCTGCAGCTAAAGCGACAACAACAGCAACAACAACAGAAGCAGCAACAACTGCGACTGAAGCAGCAGCAGCAGCAGCAACAACAGCGGCAGCGAGTGGCAAGGAGTCGTGCAACACGCGCAAAACGCAACCGGCGCGAACAAACTTGGCGGCCGTGGATGATGATGATGACATCGAGTGCGAGGATGTGGACGATGTCAACTTTGGCCAGCAACAGCAGCAACAGCAACAGCAGCAGCAGAGGCAACTAACCAAAGACAATGGCTACGATGAGACGGATCATGTGCAGCTGCGCCACAAGCGGCACAGTCGACAATTGTCAGACAGAGGCGGCGGCGGCGGACGAACGGGTGGAGTGGGTGGCTTGGGTGGCACGGCGACAGGTGGTTCAATGAGCGATTTGAGCAGCGTGATTAGCTCACCATCGGCGAGCACAGTTTCATCGCCGCTGTCGACGCCAACGCGAACGGCGCCCTTGCAGCTGCAACTGCAGCACAGCCATCAGCATCATCATTGTTGCCACAAGCAGTCAAAAGCTGCGGCGTCGGCGTCATCACACCACCAGCAACAAAAACATCAACAGCACCAGCAGCAACATCAGCAGCAGCAGCAAAAGCACCAACATCACCATCATCACCATCAACATCATGCGGCTGCTGCTGCTGTTGCTGCCTCTGCCGCAGCCGCTGCAGCGGGCTGTGGCGCCAACTCCTCGTCAGCCTGCAAGAGCAAGAAACTTGATCCGCGCTTCAGTCCGTCACCGTATCGCCAGCTATTGCCCATTGCCCTGTGCCTGCTCTCGTTTGCGCTCGTCTTTGCCACGTTAATTGTTTACATGGACACGACAGGTGAGAAAAACCAAAAAAAATAAAATAATATAATAAATAAAAAATATACGCTCTAAGCCAGCATTTAAAATGCCGCCCGCTGCGACCTCTTCACCGTTCTAATTACATCTTTGCCTAGGGTATTTTCAATAATTGTCATTATATTCATAAGGCGGATTATATATATGTATATTCCTGATCACAATCAATAGCTTTTATATATATAAAATAGAGACCAGACCCTTGTGAATTAATTTTCCTGAGAGGTTTTTCCAAAATGAAATTATAGACAAAAGCTAATTTGTATAATCAGATCAGATCCATCCTAAATATTCTATAGTTCTCATACTAAAATTGAGCTTTAATTTAAAATATGCTTTTTTATATTGGTGGCTACATTTGTAGGAATTAAACTTTAAAAGTAAATTAAAAATGATATTAAAAGTATATGTTTTATACAAATTTTGATCAACTGCTGCAAATAATATGCCATATTGGTTATATGCATGTCAGCTAGGGTATTTTATCTTTGGCACTTTACTTTTCGCTGCATATATTATTCATATAAATTTGATATCTTTGGCATATGTCTCATCTGTTTATTTTCTGCCATTTTTTCTTCATTTAAATTTCTTTTTAGTAAGTTTTTCTGTTATATTTTTTTTTTGGTATACTTCCACCGGATGTAGGCTGTGTTTGCATTTGGCTGCCTGCTGTCCTTTCCTGGGCACACTTCTCAGATTAGTTTACGCATCCTTCTAACTAGCCGGACGAGCCGAGCTCTCGTTGCCCACATACCTCAAACGTGACCTGCTTAGTTGCCTGTTAGCGCATCTTTTGTCAATAGATCTTTCTTCTGTTTAGGCTCCTTTTTTTTTGGCTCGTTATTTTCTTTGGCTTGGCGCAGTGGCGCTTCCTGTCAACAACAACAACAGCAACAAAAACAAACAAGTAAACAGCAGCAGTAGCAGCAGCAAAGTTTGCCGATGACGTCTCACTTGGCAACAGCAGCTGCTGTCATAATGTCAGCGGCGGGGCAAGGCGACACGTGCCGCCTACAAAGGCGGCACCGCTGCAAACGCCAAAAGAATTTCTAATTTGCCATTCGTTGAGTGGCAGCGGCCCCAAACAACTATGGCCAACAGCAACTGCAGCTACACGAATAACAAAAACAGCCACTTAACAACTGCTATGGGACACAAAGTGTCGCCAAAGTGTTGCAAGTTTGAGCAGCACAAAAGTGCTTGCCTCGCAGATACTATTTAGTTTGGTTGCAGAACTTTCATAAATTTGATATATTTTCTAGAATATTT
Organism: Drosophila dives; assembly: GCA_035042365.1. Lineage (NCBI taxonomy): Eukaryota > Metazoa > Arthropoda > Insecta > Diptera > Drosophilidae > Drosophila > Drosophila dives. The sequence continues at coordinate 393,551 of JAWNLJ010000416.1, read as the reverse complement.
AAATGAAACGAAAATTTCAATGTTTTTATAACTTAAAGCATTTTTTTTGTTCTTTTTCAATGTATGTTTAAATGGGTAAGAAAAATAACAGAAATTTACTATTAGTTAATACACTACAAATTAATTAGGTAAAGTTTAAGTTGGAGTGTTAAACAAAACCAATTTAGGTTGCAAAAAATACAAAATTCCAGTTTTCTTATTTCAAAAATATTTTTTAACAAAGTTATGTTATTTCATTTGTTGAACATGTTCAGATTCCGGTTTAACAAGCGATTTTAATTATATTCGCACCTTTTGTTTTTGACGAAGCTTTAATAATGTTGGAATGAAATTATAATTTTTAAAAAAATATTTAAGGTCGCAGAATAAAATAAAAATAAATGAATTGCATTTGATTTTTGAAATTCAAAAGTAATATTTCTAGGGCCATGAAATTTAGCAAGTATCTTGCATAAGCTTACTGGCTGATTTAGTCAAGATCATATCCGTTGATAAGTGATAATTATTGTGTAATTAAGAGAAAAGATCTTGCTTTAATTGAGAGATTGAGAGAAACCTTGTCTTAATTGATACACACTTCTCTTCGCAGCTAGTTAGTTCGCTTAGTCCAAGCTTAGAAACCTTGTTAGTTGATTTGCTTAGTTTGCGATGACTCATCGCTCGCTGATTTGTCCACAACTGGACTACGACTACGACTATGACTATGTCATCCATCCAAATTATATGTCCCAGACACCATGATCAGCAGCGCCAGTCGTCGTCGTCGTAGTCGGATGAGGCAATTTTCTTTTAATTCGCTCAAATATTTTGTTATTGCCCAGCAACGTCGCCGATTCCAATGTGGAATATGTGCATATAGTAAGACGATGTGGTTATATATAGGCGAATATAAATTTGCTTAATTTGTGTTTCTCAATGAAAGCGAACAAATTTCGCTTGTTGTTGTTGTTGTTGCTGTTGCAGCCTTTTCTCTGCCACTTCATCTTCTTTGCCAACGTTCGACGTTGCCAAGTGGCTACGATTTGTGGTGGTGGTGCTGGTGGTGTAAATGTGCCTGTTGGATCATCAGCTCTGACTCATACCCCTTTCAAAATGACTAAGGGCGAACTACGTCTGCTGCTGGGCTGGTTGATTTCTACTCCAATGAGACCCAAAAAAATCAATGGAAATCCATTGTGTGCAGCTGTAAAGCAGCACTGAATCTCATTGCACAGTGACTCAAAGCACATTGAACAATTGAGTATTAATTTAGTATACCAAAATATGTGCTTAAAACAATTCACTTTCTACAGGAAACGAGAAACAATTTAACATTTAAAAGTAATCACACAAATCTATGAAAAATAATCACTAGAAGACTAACTTTATATTCAAAAAAGTAATAGTAAGCTCACCAATAAAATAATATTATTTTGTGTAATTAGTGCAGAGCATTTAATTATTATTTTGCTTTATTGATTTCTGGCTTTTCGCGATAAGAGTTTTTCGAATTGATATAGTAATCAGTCTACACGTATCTGCAAAAGTAAATATATACTTAGATAATGTCCTAATTGAAGGTAGCTTCAAGATAATTTGGTAGTTATCAACAAAAATTAAACTTAAAAGTCTTATTAAATAATCATTGATAGCCTTATTTACTTATATATATAAAAAGCGAAAACAGGTACAAATTGTATAATAAATAATGGGAATAAGTCCGATATTTGGTTTAGTATTTGTTATGTTAAAATACTACAAATAAATTCAAAATTTGATAAGGGCATCTCCCAGTCGAGCTCTCTCGACTTATTCTTATTAAATGTTTTTTTTTTTTTTTAATGTTTTTTTCATTATTTAATATGTTTACTCCACTGTGCGCTTAATGGTTAAGGAGTGCATTGTGAATTCCGTTGAAGTACAAGTAATTTTCGCTGCTCATTGCCGTTTCTTGTTGTTGTTATTGTTCTTGCTGTTGTTGCTGTTGTTCTTCTTCTTCTTGCTGTTGTTGTTGTTGTTGTCGTTGCTTCCTTTGCATGAAACGATTCCTTCCGCCTACCGCCTTTGTCTTACGAAATACAAAATATATGCAAATTGTGCAGCGAATTAAAAGTCGATAAAGACAAAGTGCCAACTTGCAGTAAACAGACTGTCTGTCTGTCAGTCATCCAGTCAGTCTGTCTGTCTGCCTTCTGCCATTCTGCAATTCAGTCAGTTATTCAATCAGCTGTTTGCCACCCACTTTTTAGCGTCGGCTGCTGTTTTGCTGGGTTGGGTTATTTTTTTTTGGCTGCCGCCACGTAGACTAGACGGGGCTTGGCTGCACTGTTGGACGTGGCAGTTGCCACTTGGCTTGCAACAGCTTGACAGCTTGTGGCTTTTGGCTGGCTGGCTGACAGCTCTAGTTTTATGGGACTCAATTGATGGCTCTATTAGGTTTATACGAGCATACGGATTCATAAACCATAATAATATAAATGAGCACGCTGTGCATAAATTAGATGCGCCACAGCAACAACCAAAAAGCCGCCAAGTCACATCAATTTCGAACACGTTCCGCCGTGTGGCACAAAAGGTTGCTACAAAAAATTCTTCAAATCATTCCAGATCAAAACACAAATATTTTGAGCCCCAGCAGACACCGTCTATTAAAGTGACAAATTCTTGTGGCGGCTTCCCATCGTCTTAGCGTTTAGCATTTTGTTTAGTCTTTGGCTTCTCAGACATATCAAAACTATAACCTCGACCATGACTTTACCAGAATGAAATTCCAAAATTAACCATCGGCTTTTTTTTCGTTCTCTACTTTTCTGCTTTTCGTTTTGGTCTTCTTTGTTTTTATATAGTTTTTATGCTTGCCTACGCTCTTTTTTCATTTCATTTCTTTTCTTTTTTTGTTACAACATTTCTCTTCTGGCGTCCTCGGCCTCTTTTTATGGCCGGTCACACAAACCAAACCAAGCCAAACCAAATCCAATCCAATCCACTGCACAATCCCCCATCTCGTTGTAAATGTCACGTTTCAGCTTTGAGACGCTACTTGATCATGATCCATCTAGATGATAATGATAATGATGATAATATGATGAGTGCCGGTGCGATTCAATATAAATTACAAGACTCTTTATTTCCCGCACTATCTGTGACAATCTTATCTTTATCTTTCACATACCTTGAGCAATATCAGATTATTTCTATTTTTAAGATTATGACAAACACGTAAATACATATTGAGAACGCTCTTCGTCATCCATTGGAAGAATGCACCACTTAATCTAGACTATTTTGCAACTTGATGTGTGTAAAATGTGTGGCAATTTGGGTTAGTGTTGTAAACATTCCTTTGAACACAATCTGTCATGTAGCTTGGAATTGTTTTCTGATAAGAGTTTTGCTAATTACAGTCTGGTATTTTACTGTTTAAATACAATCTGTGGTAATAAGTTTAAATAACCTGGAATTGTTGACTGCTTTTGGTTTTGAATGTCATTTAAAGGCTAAACTCTGTTGAAATAGGGGAAATACCGTTCGTCTGTATCAGATTAAAGACTAAAGATTAAAGATTATTTAAAAAACGTACTTTTAATGTTGAATAAATTATCAGCAAGTTTTATATATATTTAAAAGCTGGTTTCAGAGCGAGTACTTTCGAATAGAGTATTTTATCTTTATTCTTTCTTACGTTTATTTAATATAAACCAATTATTCTCTTGACCCTCCTTGTGAACTTTGATTAATTGCACTCCTTTTCCATTAATACCACTTGCTGCCTTGCCTTGTTGCCTGCCTCATTTCTCGCTGTCACTGTCCTCGCTCTTTGATTAGGCCATAATCCACACATAGCCTACTTATCAACGCCTTTAGTGACACGTTTAGATTGAGATTGCCTGCCACTGCGCAAGAGGCGACAAGAGGCCCGCCCCATTTTGGTGGGGTGGGCTGGTGTCAACGTTGCCACATTTCACATATTGTTGACATCGCGTGGCGCATCTGCACGATTCTTGGCTTTGCCTTTGCTCGTGTTGCACTCTCGTCTGGCAAATGTCATTAGCCCCACCTGCCACAATAACAACAACAACAACAATAACAACAACATCAAGAACAAGTACAACCAGAACAACAGGCGCATAAATCGCATTAGCCCAAATCTTGAAACGTTGCCACATTTTGTTGCTGCCTTGTGGCGTCTCTCGCCTGCTTGTTTGTTTGTTTGCTTGTTTGGGGGCCAAGTGCGGCAAATCGTATCAGAAGCATTAATCATTCATGCTAATCAGGCATTATCTTCACACTTCTCCACTGTCATTATGGCTGTGGCTCTGACAATTTGCAAATTGTTGCCTTAATTGAAATTTACAACCTAGCACACACTCACTCGCACACACACACAGACACACACACATTTTCACACTCACACCAGCGCATACTAATGACTTAATTCCCGTTAAATCGCACGCAGCGACAACTTTCATTCATCCTCCCCCCTTCAAAATCTGTTGCAATTCCATATGCTAGATTATTCTGTGTCCGTTGCCCGTGTCTAAGCACTATTTACTGGTTACAGTAGTCACCCGTTAGCTAAAACACTTTGCATAATTACAGAAATTTGTATACTGTAATTTCTGCATTTGCTTGTGTGAAAAGAAATGTTTAAATTAATGTTTAACATTTAAGAGAATGTAGAAATAGTTTTAAAGGTGTTATAGGAATTTCCAAAAAGGTAAAAAAGATTTTTTAAACATTACTTAGGAGTTTCTAAAGAGTATTGAATATTAAATAGTTAGTTTTTATTTGGGCAAACATTTTAACAGATATTTAGTTAAAATATTTAGAAATTTTAGCTAGTTAAATTTGTTAAGAAATTAAATTATTTCCCAATTCCACTTTTCGAGCTCGCACTGTAGCTGAATACAAACTTATGCCCAACTGCCTTGCCCACCGGATGTCAAATTGCCGCCTAGTTGCCCTTTTGCCCTGTGACTAGTGATTCATAATTTAATGCTAACAGTGCTTGCCACCCCCGCAGGCTCGCTCGCTTCTGCTGCGCTCTGCCACAGATCGGAGAAGCGTTTCATCCCCTCTCGCTTTGCACTACTCTGCTCTGCTCTGCTGCCCTTCTGCTTGCTGCACTAAAGCGCAGCGAGTGCTCAATTTGAAAAGGAAAGCTCAACAAGCATTATCACAGCATGCGCCATGTGGTTACACTCAGTGGTTGCAGTGGTTTGTGTTACGTGGCCCAATGCCACCCGCATTTGGGTTTCAGGTTATTAGCAACCCTTGTTGAGGAATTGCGCAATATTTTCTTCTACTTCGTGTGAGGTTACCTTCACCCCCTCTCCCTCTCACTTTTTCTCGGATTAGTTTGCTAAAAGACTTTCAAGTCACGCAGCCATAAATTGGCCATCCTTATAATAATTAAATTAGGTTTCAAGGCAAACAATTTGATGGAAGGATGCAATGTAGTATTTCCTCTTGATCTAGGTTAGGCATAAATGGCGTTTTGAAATACACAAATTAGAAAATTTAATTAACTTAACCATTTAACATGCAAACAATATCCATTCACCATCAACTTCAAAGCTCCATTTTGGGTTACTGGCCGCATTCATCTTGGCCAAGTCGTTTGCTATTGTGAATCATTTAAGGCAATGCCAATTCTTAACATTTTTCTAGCAGAGGCTAGTTTGGCAAAAATATTGTTAAAAAAAAATTTACATTTTTATGTAAATAATAAAGTATAAAAAACTTTTTCGGTCACAAAATGACCATTAAGTTTATTATATGAAACAGTTGCTGGCGCTGGGCTCATAAAATTCCAACAATAATAATTTTTTTTTGGCAATAACGACGACAATTTAGTAATTTGGCCAGACACCCCACATTCCCGTCTTGCCTAAAAATATTAACTGAAACGCGACGGCAATGAAATGAAATGCTCAAGTGAAAACTTTGGCTAATTAACGCAGTGTTGCGGCCATAATTTAAAAGGAAAGTGCGCCACGCTTATGAGACAAAAGCAGCAGCAGCAGCAATAAAAACTGTGGAAAATAAGAAAGAAAATTTATGGCCACTATTAGTGGCAGAAATCTGATATCATAGACAGTTTATTATTAGGAACGGGGATCGCATTACATCAACTCGATAGCAATTGGGCGATTAGAGGCTAACAGAATTGTTTATAGATTTGTCTACCAGCAGAATAATTCAGTGTTGTTGTTGTTATAATAAGACGAAATGAATGGAAATAAAATCGAATAGCGACAGCTGCCTTAGAAACTGCTTAACTGATCAAATTTGTAGTCGACCAAGAGGATAAATTATGCCAGCGGAAAGATATAAAATGAAATTAAATAACAGTAGTTGAAAACAGTGTTAAAATTTAGTACTACAAAGCAGCAACTGCAGCAATTGCTGCTGCTGTAAACTTTAACAGAGCGCAACCAGAATGCTCTTTTGCTCTGCTTAGATAACAGCTGCAGCAGCAATCACCATAAAAGTTCTGCTAAGTTCGCTTGTTATCAGCTGTTCTTGCTCTGTAATTGCTATAACTACAGAAATAGAGAGCATAATGAAAGATTTGCTTGCTTTTACTGTTGCTATTGCACCTGGAAATGACAGAGCATTGCGAACTGAAAGAGCAATCAGTTCAGTTGTTCGATATTATCGCTGCTAATTCTCGTTAAAGTTCGTAACTTAAGCTTAAAAATTTTAAAATGAAAATATTTATGCATTTTATAAGTAGCATATTCAATTACTTGCTTAAATTATATAAGCTTCCATTGGTAGACTTTAAGCTTAAAGAAACGAAATGAATTGAAACAGCAACAGCTGCATTTGGGCAACGAAATGAAGTGGAATGGAACAGTGGCAGCTGCGCTTAAGCGGACCGTTAAATGTGCGCATATGTAAATCCCCATTTGGCACAATAAAATAAAATTAAAAAGAACTTAAAGTGAAATCGGGCCTGGGGCGCAGTAATTTTGGCGTCAAGAAGAAATAAACGCTGACATTTCTAATTTGCACGACAAGAGAAGAGTGATGGGGTCGACAATGGTCGACTCTTCGTCTCGGGGTGGCAAGACAAATGACGGGGCAAGGCCCAAAAAATAATTCGAAGCAACGTTTAATTGCGGTTAAGCGACGGCGGCAAGCTTAAAAAACCTGAGACCGATGTTGCTGCTTGCCCCCTCGGGGTTAGGGCCACGACTTGTTAAGGGGTAGCTGCTGACTCAAAATATAGTTGTGTGCCCCGCCCTATTCAATAACTTAACAAAAGACACACACACACAAACACACACAGGCACACACACACACACACAACTTTTTCCATGCATTTTCAATTACAAGTTTGTTGAATAAAGCATAATCAAAGAGCAATAAAAACAGGAACAGCAACAAATACGAAAAGTACAAAAAAATGGTTGAAAAACTTTTGTATTTTCTTTTGTTTACAAAGCGGGGCAATGTTACCCTTGTTGTGTAATATTTGTACGGCCTGAATTGCTGCATGTGGCCCCTGCACTCTGCTGCCTCCTCTCTGCTACCTGCTCCCTGCCTCCCTGCTACACATTTAGTTTGTTGTATAATTCATTTCTATTGCCACTTTTATTATTGATTTCTACAACTCCGCGCATCAAGTCCGGGTCGCTGTTTGCGTGTAATTGCTTGCCTCTCTCTATTCAAAATGGCCTGTTTCCATGTCGTCTGTTAACGTGTGTGTGTATGTCTGTGTGTGTGTGTGTGATAAGGGGTTATTGTTGTTATATATTTTGCTAAATTGTTGGTGCTTGTTGTCTGATTTGTTGTACATGTGCCAACAAGCTAATAAATTACACTGATTTATTGGCCAAGTCGAAGCGTGTCTAATCAAACTAGGTCGATCTTCAACCAGGCTAACTGAGCATGCCCCGAACTTAACCACTTACAGAAGGTCTCTGCAATTCAATCGAGAATCGATTCAGCAAATGCGCAGCTTAACTCACTGCTTGCAGTGGAAACGTGGAGCATTTGTCAGACTTATCGATTGGTTTTCTATATGCAACCCTCAAAAAATGTAGTAGAGAAAATGTTCCATTTCATATTTTAATATTTATAGGGTTATAAGGGTGCAATGAAGTTATGAGAAATTATGTAAAGGGCGGAGGGAAGCCATAAAGTATATTTACTCTTGCCCAACATAATCTGAGTAATCAATCTGGCCTTATACGTTTATCAATCTGTGTAAGCAAGCTAATCTAATAGCCTGTAGAATCTAGAGACTTCTAACTATGTAGATATATATTGTCTATCTGTTTATGAGGTGTTTATTTAGTGTTATCGATAACAGACTCTGTTTCGATTTCCGATGGCAATAAAAGACAATTATAAAGATACAAATTTACAGTTTATATTATCTATATACTTGACATACTTTTGATTAACTAAAAGAATTTAATAAAGATTACAGATTAAGTTAAACAAAACTAATTATTATAGTGAACAAAATGTTATATAATTTATATTGCTATTAAAGGCATTATGATATTATCATGGAAAAGTGGTTTCAACTAGAAACTTCGCATATATTTTTTATATCAATAAAAAAAAGAGATTCCTCTTCAGTTAGGTAATCCATTGATTTACAAGACTTTAAATTTAAAGCCAAACATTTCCCTTTCTTCAAAACGTTGCCATAATGTTGCATGCCACATTGATGTGACCATCAATGCGAGCAGCGAGCTTGGACACGCCTCTGCCCGTTTTTTCTATTCATGCATCTGTGCTACACTTGCACAATTGCCACAATTACGAGTTGATTTTATATTTGAATTTCTTTTGACTTTTACCGAGCATTTTGTGCTGCTTTTTCTATGGTCAGTTAAAAACGAAACAAAAAGTGTAAATTGGCGCAAGGAAAGTGTGAAAGAAAGGCAAATAAAACTAAACTACAACAAATCGTACATTTTTATATGGCTCATATATATATATGCCATGATGACTACATATGCATTCGAGTCGGGGAAGTAGTAGCGCATGGGCTAAATATCAAAGGTTTATGGGTTGTGCTCATTATATATTTTATGGGCCTACCGGCCGGTTCCCCAAACGACCGCAGCGGCATAGTTTCAAGGCCCAGTCGAGTCAGGTGAGGTCGCTGCCAAGTTTTATTTTTTTTTTCTAGTTCTTTCTGGTTTATGCCAAAATTTGGCAACACGGCAATTAACCTTCGATACGAGAACGCCACACTTTTCACTTTCACCCGAAATTTGTATGCCAAAAGAGTATTGCTTTTTTGTTCTTCATCTTTTTTGGAAATGGGAAATCTGATTAGTCTAAATGGATTTCATTATGAGATTTATGTCGGCTCAATGAAATTAGCTGGCTGGGAAGTTGGGATTGAAACATGACTGCTTTGGAGTGAAACAATGTGGAATTGAAACAGTTGTTGGCACGTGTTTGAAGTGTGGAGTGTACACTGGAAAAAAGATCTCACCTTATTTTTCTGAAAGTATATTTCTAAAAACCTTTTTCCACTTTTTAATTTAGGGTACATTTTTGCAAATTTAGAAATGCATTTATTCATAAAAGAGAAGTTAAAAAAAAACAACAGATATTTCAGTTTCTTGACTTTTAGAAATTTATTTTCTTCTATTTATAAATTATTTCTAAAAACAAAAAAAGTCATATTTTTTACATATATTTTCTAAAGATCAGATAAATTTTTTTTTTTTGAGTGCAGAGTGTCTTAGCTTGTTTATGTAAAAGCTGGCAATAATTACAAGAACTTGTGTATATGAATATATGAATATATAGCTATATACATATTACATTCTTGACCGAATGATGTTAGAGCTTTGCCCCCTTCACCCCTCTTCAGCACTTGGCCAATGCAAATCTGCAAATAGTTGGCCAAGCGTATCGCAGTTGATGCAGTGCACGCCATCGAAAAGCCGAGGATGCTTCAGCTGCCACCTGTTGCCTGCCGCCTGCTGCCAGTTGTGCAGCCAGCGTCCAGTGGTGCAACAAGTTTTAATTAAATCCAATTACCCACTCGAGCAACAACACAACAATTCAATGTTTAAAATAATAATAATATTAATAATCATATTTTCTTTCGTTTCGTTACTTTTCGCTTTGCAGAAATCCGGCATCAACAATTTCGGCTAAATATGTCGCGCGACTACGAGCTGAATAGCGTGGCCCAAGACGATCCCGCACTCATTGCATTCCTGCGCCAAATTCACATGCGCAAGTATATGTATATGGCCAAAAGCGCCTCCGTCACCAGCTCCAGCGGCAAGTCAGCAGCTGTATCGCCCGCCGGCACGGGCAACATTAGCAGCAGCAGCAGCAGTGGTAGCAGTGGCAGCAGCAGTGGCAGTGGCAACAGCATCACCGATCAGCTGGCGCATTATGTGTCCGATTTGGTTGGCGGCAAACTCAATGGTGCAGTTATACAATCGTTAAGCGGTCCGCTGGCGCATCTGATAACAGCGCCCTGGCTGAGCGAGCAGCTCAACTGGATGGGGGTGCTGGTTGAGCCGGAGCCACGCTGGTATTTCGCGTTGCGCAAACAGAATGCGCAGCGGCCACGCATGCAGGTGGTGCACGCCTGCGTCTCGCCAAATCCCTTTCCCAAAGAGGTAAGTACCAATTGAATAATAGTCCTATACAAATCCATAATTAATAACTCCATCTTCATTTGGCCAGATCACCATACACAATGAGGATGTGCGCATAAACAGTTTGCACGATGAGGAAACATCGTGGTTCAATTCGCGTGTCAAATGCTTTCCGCTCTACACAATCATGCTGGCATGTGAGCGCACCGAGTACGATCTGCTCAGTCTGGGCGTGCAGGGGCATGAGCTGGAGGTAAGCACACATTCGTGCTGAAGTTGCATATATTTTTGGGCATTTCCACATAAAAAGCCAAGACTTAAACTGAACTGCAGTCAATATGAATTATATAAGTTCACAAATTGAACAAGCAAAATTTTATTTTTGAATAGGGATTTTAAAATTAATATATATATAAGAATTCTGTACAAAAACAATTACTGCCCTTTCGGCTTTTAAGTGAACATTTGTAATGATATTTTAAATCTTACTTCTATTTCTGTTAAAACAATGCTAAATTTATAAACCAAGTTGAATTTGCAGTTCAAGTGAATTTGTAATTCTTCCTTTTTATAAAATTTATTTCGCAAATTATGTGCCTTTTATTGATTTAAATAAATGTTAATAAATATATTAGTTAAGATAAAAAGTCTTGTTTAAGCTTATCCTGGAAATGCTCAGATATATTTTTAAAACTTTCAATATCAATCGAAATGTAATTAAAAACGTTCTCTCTTCGCCACTTTTCAGATCTTGCAGACGCTGCCCTTTGACAAGATCAAAATCGATATAATCTCGATACACTTGCTGGATGATCACGAGGATGTGCGCGACTATGTGCAGAGCATAACAAAGTTCCTAGCGGGCAAATTCTACAAATTGCAGCGCAAAATCGGACGCAACTATTTCTATCAACGCCTCAATGCCAGCGCCAGTCGTACGCGCAAGAAAGATATACTGCTGCTCAAGACCCCAATACAATAACTGCAACAGCAACAACGACAACAACAACAATAACAACAACAACGAAGAAAGGATTCAACTATTCGAAACATGCATTAAATGTTAGAATCCTCGAAATGTTAGACTCGATAATAAAGTTGAGAGAATGCAAATTAGCAACAACTTTCGAAAAACTCAGTAAATCGTTTATGTTATAATGATAATTATTACATATATATATACACACACACACCATACAACAGAAACAACAATACATACATGTTAAATATTATAAACATAAAACTGTATACCCCATATGATATACATATATACATACATACATACAGATATATATATATATATATATATGCATTGTACGTTTAGTTTCATTTTCATTGCTATGTTTTGTCGTAAGCAGAAAAATAAATATGAAAACTGATTATCTTTTTTTGTTTTTCCCTAATCTATATTTTTTTTGTGTCGAAATTTGTTTAATATCATTTATTTTTCTATGTCTGAGTTCGATACACAATGATTATGATTACGATTATGATTATGATTCTTTATATATATATAAATCGAAAAAAAGCTGTAGCTAAGGTATTATGATTTTTGCTATAAGCTATGCTACATAAATATAGAAATTTAATTTAGGCGCGCCCCTAAACTTGTCTTGATCATCTATGTATAAATTTAATAAATTTACAACTATTATTTGTAATTGCTTTGCTATAAATATAAAGGTATATATATTATAAAACTATAGGCTTCATAAACAACTTACACTACATAAAACATAAATATATATCTAAATAGATAAACAACTATAAATTATTAACTATAGCTATGCGACTTTATGTTAAATTGAATGCTTTATGTAGTAAACCATAAGTAAAACAAATACATCAAAATCACTTAAAACAAAACAAAATAAAATACAAATATTTAAATTATATTAAATTATTGAACCAAACCAAGTCCACACACACACACACAAACTCATACACACCCAAAAACACAGTTATAAAAATGAAAAAAACAAAACAAAAATCATTGCAAAATCTGCTTTCAAAACTCATCTCATACTCATAGTTAAAAGTAAGCAAAACAAGGAAATTGATAAATATTAAAAACAATAACAAATTATATAAATGAGGCAGCAAAAGTTTAAATATCAAAAAAAGAAAAACAATTAATGAATTGCACTTAAAAATTAGCAAATAAAAGAAAAGAATCGACAAAATCACACACAAAACAAAACACAAGCACATTTTTATGTATTAGCAAATAAATGTATGTAAATTAAATGTAGCTCCAAACAAATAATAATAATTACAATTTATATAAAAAGAGAACAAAAAAAAAAAAACAAAAAAAACAATTACACACGTATTTCAATTACATTTTTAGTAATTACATAATGTATTATTATTTTGTATATTTCATTGCACACACAAAAACACACACACACACACAAACACAGTTGACGGTTGTTGTGGTTGTTGTTGTTGTTGCTGCAGCAATGTGAACTCGTTGCACCTCGCACTAGCACCACCCCCTACTCCCCACTTACCCCCCTCAAGCCCACAACAGCTTACAATTGTTTATGGAAACGAATATAATATTTATAATGAATACAACAAACTAAATCAGTGCCTTTTACTTAGACTTTAAAAAAATAAAAACTAAAATTGTTTAAGCTTAAAAAATGATTAGACAAGAAACTTGATGATGATATTTGTAAGTAGTTTTGCACTAAACTCAACTAAACTCAGCTCAACAACCGTCAAAAACAAATGCAAAAAAAAAAAAACAACAACAATTGCCGCCTCTTAAACTTGCCTTATCGATGTTGTCAGTAGGCCCGATCTATATATATCTTTAACTATATTTAGATCTGTCAGATAATCAAGTGTAAAACTCGCACAGTTACTAAACAAATCCGTCACAACAATTTATTTAAACGCTTTGTACAAACAACAAAAAAAAACTACAACTACAAACACACACACACACACACACACAACACACACAAGTAAACATCACGTTTAAATCTTAAGCTTAGTGCTAATTTGAAAGTTTTCTGTTTTAAGCCTAGTTTTAATTATTTAGTTGTGTATTTTTTTGTGTACATTTAGCGTTTAACCAAATTTTAAGTAGGCTTAATTTACATATACATACATAAACCATACATTTAATTCGGCATCACACACACATACATAATTACACACAAGAAAAAAAGGCTAAGCTCGAAACTATTTATAAAAGTAAGCAGAAACGAATACATTTTAGTAAATAATACATAATTAATAAAAACGAAAAAATTCCAAAAAAAAAATAAATAAATAATTATGTAGAAATTTGACTTTATCTGGCACAACACAGGCAATTACTAGAACTACATAGATATTAACTAAATATCGTATACAAAAAAAGGGAAATTGTTTATCTTATGAATGAAATGACTTAAAAAAATAACTTTTGAATTAAACTATACAAAATGCGTAAAAAAAAAACAAAACAAATGCGGTAAATGCTAAACATAATCAAACTTATAGCTAGACACTTGCGAACAAATTGAAAACAGGCTTACACAAAACCAAAATAAATGGAAAAAATTACTGAAATTTATTTAATTAAAACCAACAAAATTTACACAATGAATAAAATAAAGATTTACATAAAATGTAAAAATCAAAAAAAAAAACGTGGATAAAGATTTCTTAGTTTTGAATAATGCTAGCAAAAAGGGACTAATTACATTTTTTACTTCTTTACCTTTTTTTATCACCGTTTTGTGTTTTGTGGTATTTTGTGGCAATGAGAATGCCTCATTTCCAAGGAAATTCCGTTTAATCCACTTTTTATTTAGCTACATTAGCTAAAGATTCTGACTACTGAACAAGTAGACTTGTAAAGCTAACAATTAGTAGTCAACCACATTATTTTAATGATTGCTTCGCATGTCTTTTTATTCATAAGTTTATTTTATGAGTTTTAATTAAGAAGCAAACATTAAACGCATTAATTGTAGTTTGTTTATTTTTATCATTAAACATCTGCTTTTAGTTGCAGCCCTAAAAGCAGGCAACACTTTTTATCGGTTCGTTGTCAGAAACAACCTGTTGCTCGCTACTACTACTTAACGTGCCCACCCTGTACGCCTGTAAGCAAATGTGTTAAGTCGAAAGTCATTAAATCAACACTTAGCCTGGGCTTAGTTTGGGGAGTGTGTGTGGGGCGGAGGTCAAAGCATTGATCGCTTTTTAAGAGGCCACACAGCAGGCTGGCAACAAAATAACAGCAGCGACGAGAACTCATTAAAATGGCCTTAGCATGCAGCTTGGTTTTTATCGAGTGCTAAAATTCATACGATATGCGCAGTTTGTTCGCACTTGGGATTAAGAGAGCAACAGAGCAGCAGCAGAGATTGGATGGGGGAAGACCATTGTCTGGGCCATAGATTTGCAGATGCCTTTCAGCACAGTGGCGCCTAGCACTGCCTGGAAGCTTTTTTACGGTTTGGTTGTCTTTATTTTTATTTTATTTTTTTGGCCGCCCTCGCGACTGCAACAGGCTGTTGGCGGAGCTTTTCTAGCTTGCCTGCTCTCTCAAATGCGCAAGCGTCGAGCTGACACACTAACACAAATGCAGTCGGCTGTGGGGGCGTAGGTAAAGCAGCTGCGCACGAAAGTGAAAGCTGCGACTTTCAAACTGTTGCGCTCAAGCTCAAGCATTTGAAGCTAAAAATCAATAGCAATAAGGTGCTGGCTAAAGCAAACAGCTGTCAACCTACGTCAACTGGCAAGCACAGAACGATGAGGAGCAGGCTGAAGTACGCTGCTGCTGCTGTAACGCAGCTTTTGGTGCTGCATACAGTGGGTCAAAAAGGACATTGTTGCATATAAATATGCTATGTGTATGGTTTTTTCCAGCACTGTGCGATCGTCGCGGCAATTAACAATTTAGATTATAAAGTGGTAAAATAATTCACGTCATATTTTAAATACATTATTTTAATCAGTCTTAATTTATATATATATTATTAAAATTAGTTATTTTTATTTACACAAACTTAATCTGTCAACTTAAAAAGAAATCTTTTCTGTTAGACTTGATGTTTTCATTCTTAAATCAGATATCATTAACATAGCAAAATTTGACTTAATAATAAACGATTTTGGCCACTTATCAAAGACATAGAAGCTTTAACAGAGCTTTTGCTGGATGGTGCTTATGCCTAACCTACAGCACATAAGCAGAACAACACACACACGCAGGCAGGCAAAATGCGTAGGAATTTTTAGGCAACAAACTGCTATTGTACGAATGTGTGTGTGTATGAAACTCCGAAGAGGCAGCGACGAGCCACAAGCTGCGCTGCCAACACACAACGAACACGAACGTAATTTCAGTAGGACAGGCAGTCCTTCGACTGACGGTCAACGCGAGCAGCCACCAAAATACAAAATCCACTCAAATGAAATCAGCCAGCAGAGAACAGTGATAAATACAACAAAAAGCAAATAAATGTAAAGTCTGTTTATATCTATGTGTAAATGTGTGTGTGCTTATCATATATTATATTAATAAATTAAAGTAATTATAACTGTATTGTTTGAAAAACGAGAGAGAACAAATATGGCGACAAGGCAAAGCTTTTGACTCTTTTTTTTTTGGCATATTCTAAATGCGAAGCGAGTTGAAAAAATTTGACACTGAACTTCAATTGTAAAATGTAAACGTGTATCATATTAATGTATATATATAAGTTTATATATAAATATATATTTGATATATATGACAACAACAACAAGAAAAAGAGAACTGCTAAAGAAAATGCTGCATAATTCTATGGCTCAAGCATATGGTGGGCCTAAGTTGCGGCTCTTGTTGCTATATTTACAAGAGCAGTAACTGCAACAGCAACAATAGCAACAATAACGGGCATCTTAATTTTAGAATGTATTTGTGTGTGTGTGCGCTCAAAAGCAAAAAGGCGACTGTATAACGGACAATGTGTGCAAACAAAAACAACGTAAACTTGACTTGTGGACACACATACAATCTAACAAATGCGTGTGTATGTGTGTGTGCGCTTATTGCGTCGCCATACGTTTCGGCCACTCTCTCTCACTCTCTTTGCCTGTGAATATGTGTGTGTGGGCGTGCGACAATTTTTCACCTTATTTTTGTTGCTTTGTTGCTTGCCATAAACATTGTCGGTGAGGCGCCCTCTTGGCAATTAGATGCCCAGAATCTGCTATCGACTCGCACGCCCACAACATATTCACACTCAGTCTTGCCCTTTCTCTCTCTCACACGCTCGCGCTTGTTCACAGAAACGTCATCGTGAGCCTGCAAACACCTGCGGTTCGCCGCCTGCCCACACACAAATACAAATGCAAATACAAATACAAACAACACATATATGCACACATACTCGCACACAAATCGAATTACCGGCGCTCTTACCCAGTGGCCCTTTCGCTCTCTTAATTTGAGCTCTCTCTCATTTCGGAGCCGCAGTCAGAAAAAAAAGAACAGTAATATCTAGCGGCCGCCGCAGCTGCTGTCGTCAGTCGCTGACGTTGTTTGCCTTAAAAAGAAGTTGTTGCTGCCTACCAGCAAAAAGTATAATTAAAAAAAAAAGAAAACAGTAAAATTAATGTGAAATTAAGTCATGTATATATATATAAATATATATATAATGAAAATGTATATGTGTTGTGTGTTATGCCTCTTTTCAGTACCAGGAAGTCCGCCACTAAACTAAAGCCTCCACCACCAACAATTAACAACAACAACCATTTGCATGTCTTCGTTCGTTTGGGCCGAGAATGATATAAAAAACTACATGAGCAGCGCTATAAATGTCAAACTGAGGTAAGTCTTACTACATATTATTTACTATATACTATATATTATTTTATGGGCCCATTGCGAGCGCAGTTAAATGATTTGACCTTTGCCGCTTGTGTGTGCGCCTGTGTGTGGCAACAGGTGCGCCCGCCTCTCGCCACTTGCCCTTTGCCAACCCCACTCCACAATAACCACTCTATTTGCGGCAAAAGAATGAAAGAGGCAAGCTGAAATAAAGAGCAAATGCGTATTGCAAATTTGCCAAAGGCGCCAATTAACGACTTCTGCTTCCCTCTCCCTAAAAACGTTTTCATTGTGGCATTCACTGGTGATGGGATGGGCCTTCCATTATTATTATCTATTCAAATTCAATAGATTATATTATTATGTAAATTTTGAGTTGGTTTTGGAAGAAGCTCATAAGACGCGCAAAAATCCAATGAGCCACAATTCACTACCGTTTCCGCTTCCGTTTATTTTCCATGCTCTTTTCTTAGCATACTTTTAAGCAGCACTAATAAATCTTATGAGCACAGAATAGTAGTTTTCCGATTCAAAAAAGTAGTTTATCAGATAAAGGCAAAAATAAATATATAAAAATTAAACAAAAACAAAACATATTAAAAGTATTAGATCAATTTGTATATTGAGCAAACAATGCTTATATGTCGAATCAGTAAATAAAGTAATAACAAGTTAATTGGCAACCAGTTGCAGAATATTTTTTATTTATTATGTTGTTTTTGTTTGTGTCATAAATTTAGTCTATTGTTATTATATATTATATTTTAATAGTCCAAACCGGCGGCGACATATATCTGTTCTGCTTGCAGCAAATCGATTGATTTAGATATATCAAGGAGAAACCGCTTCCATTATTTGAGATATATTTTTACGATAGTCACAAACATTTTTAATAGTGTTCAAAATAACTAACTAAAATTGTTTATTGTTTGGTGTCTTCTTTTGTAATTTGAATATATCGTTTGCTGGCTTCAGGTGAACTAACTAACTTTGCTTAGTTTGTGAATATATTCAAATTAACTTAAAGCTTTGCAGCAAACTATCACCATGTAGCCAATTATGGCGAAAAATCCGTTTATATTAATATGAAACCTGTCAGAATGTAAAAAATTTGCAAAAGCACTAAAGTCACGTTGCCTTCATTATTTCCTTTAGTCGGATCAGGTGGCAGGACATGTGACTTAATTTTACTTGAAATATGACTTTGACAGAAGCGCCAGAAACACCAGCTGTCGATGCGGTAAGTGGCAAGTGGCATGCCGATGGGCTCCTATTGTGTCTACTTCATTTACTTTGATTGAATGCTGTTGACACAATTCCCGCTCGATTGCTGCTGGATATGTGGATTTGTGGATATGTGTTAAAAATAGCAACACAAAAAATAACAACAACAACAGCGAGAAAAAGAACAATGACAGCATTTATATTCCGTCGCACTGCGAAAAATTCATTTTGATTAAGACTTTCGTAAACAGCCAGAAGGAAGCTGTGGCATCAACGCCGTACGTTCCGAATCCGTATTATAAATGAAACGCAAATATTTGTGTGTCCACAATACACAGTTACAGAGCACACACACAGATACACATATTACATATACACATACAAAACCAATTGATAAAATATCACATAAACCATAGGAAAGTATTTCTGAATTGCACTCTAGTTTCATTCCTGAATAGCTCCATAAACTGATTGCCATAATGGCTCCAATAAAAAAGCGCATAAACAAAACTACAAAATTTTACTTAAAGTTTGTCTAAAAGAGATCTTACTACATTTTAGGTATATAATTTATAAATCACAGAGCGTATTTCGCAACATTTGTAATTCACTTTTAGTCATTTAATAAATTATCGAACTGACTATTTTTATCATATCATTTATCATTTATTATATCAATTTAATTGATGCAAATAAAATCAGATAAATATGTTATGATACTCAGAAATAAAAATCCTTTATTACTTCAATTTATTTTCCTTTATTAATACTATTATATTATGCAACAATTAGACCCAGTTATAACCCAATAAATAAAGATACAAGTGTACATTGAAGTTGTGCCGATCACAGAGACTATAAAGGTTAGAGGCGAACTTGAAATAAAAGTTCTTTTGTATCAGAAACAAATTAAATTTTTATCAAGTGAACGATAACCCGATTTCCCGTTTCCCGAACATCGATACAAACTATTTTCAATAGCACTAATCACCTACATTTTGAAAATTTGTATTTCTTAACTATTCCCAACATAATATTGATCAACTATAAATATTTCAACAAGATCGGTTGAGAAGTACGTAAAAACTAGCTCAGCAATTTCTTAATTGCTTGTACTCAAATATTGAGTTTAAATGAAATGACTTTAATATTATTTATTCATTAAACACTCCCAGAAAACAATTTGATGTGCCCCGACAAGGATGCACTAAAAATAGACCAAAACTTCTATGAATATTTATTGTTTTAACATATTTAGCCATTATTTAAATGGCCCATAGCTTGATTAACGTCTCGTCGCTTAAGCAAGACATTAGCAACCCTCCCAGGAGTTTCCCTACTTGCCACCCACCCACACAAACACATAGTGCCCCCTCATTTACCCCCCTCTTCTTTTGGAATATTAATCAACATTCTGGATGGCAGCCATTGTTGAAAACAATTAATTTAAAACTGTGCAAATATCAATCATAATTCAAGCACGTTTCCAAAGTCTGGCCATACGTCCCTTGGATATCATTAGGGACATGGGGGAGTCGTGTCGAAATTGGATTTCGAATTGGATAGTGGAATACAATGGCGTCATATGGCGCATCACCAAACCACAACGACGACAATCCATTTACTTAATGAGATTGCAAGTGACATTGTAAGCTGAAACTCGACTCTAGGTGCCTGCACCCTTTGGGTTCCCTATCCAGGGTCTGCTGCGGCAGGGAGAGGGGGAGGTGTGCAGCACAATGACGGCCAGTCTCAAATAGTAAGTTATGTGAGTCAAGTTCATTCATAAAAGGCGTCGCCAGCCAAAGTATAAAAACAACAACAACAAAAATGTATTGTTAAAAAAAATCAATGGTAGGCGTAGGGGGTTCCCTACTGCGCATATACAAAATGCCTAAAAATAGCTGAACAAATTCACAAAGATAAGAAATTGAAAATGTCTTGGTAAAAAAAAAAGAAATAAGTTATGTCTTAAGGCAGCTGTAGCGAACAAAATTTAGTTAAAAAAATATAACTGAAAATGTGGGCAAGTGTAAAGAAGAGCAAAACGAGTGAGAAAGCTAGGGAGAGAGAGAATTAGAGAAGAAGAGTAGCTATTTTTGGAAAGTAACGTACCAGCGGGTGCGTGGGTGAGTGAGAGAGAACGTCAAAGCTTAACACTGAGCTCACACTTTAGAAGGGTGCCCCCAGCCCAAAAGCTAAGTTTGCATTGCGTGCGTGCGTGGGTATTAAAAGCTGCACGAAACCGAACACATAATGAAAGCTCTATGCGTGGGCGTCGCTATCGACGCAACAGGAGCAGCAGTAGTCGTCAGCCGTCAGCAGCAGCAGCGTCAGCAAAAGCTTACCGTAAAAAAGCTGTATGCCAACATTACCCCAGGCCCGACAACTGGAAGCCTGGAAAGTGAAGCTTCGCAGCGTCGTGGCGCTGGCTTTTACTGGACTTCGTGTAACGGTTGTCGGCTCGTGTCTCTGTCTACCTGATGCTCGGCGAGTGTTCGCGGCAAGGCATTACTTCGACTTGATTTCAGTTCAACCTGAGGAGCGCAGCGAAGTGAACGCTGGGCGGAGTGTTGAGCGGTTAAATAAGAAAAGTGACTCCCTACAACAAGTAGGGAATAAATTCCCAGCTAGTATTTTGCGCCAGCTAATTCAGAGATTGGCGTCCAGTGTGGCCAGAGCTTGGTTGCTTATGTGCTGACGCTGTTGCTGCTGCTCTTGCGTGGCATATGAAGCTCAACATATGGCAGCAGTTGGTATCGATGCTAAAATGCAGCACACTTATCACAAGCACTTTGCGCACTTTATATCCTGGTAAGTCTGTGAGAACACTTTCAATGTAGAAAACTAAGTTTAACAACTTTCGAATTGTGTTCAAAGTTTTTCGTTGGTCAACTTTTGTTTTCCCATTCGCTTTTCACTTGCCTTAAGCATTTTGCTCTGAAAAGTATGCTATATTTTCTGTCAGACTCGATTACGTTTTTATGCCTAAAATGTGCGCGTTGCTGGCGTCGACATTTTGCCTGCCGATCGACAACGAGGAGCGTGGTATAATGAAATTATTGACTTTAATTAAAGGAAGCTCTTCATTTGTCATCCATTCTAATTAAAATGCAAATAAATTCCAATTAAAACCCAATTAACTTTATTCATTGTCTGACTGTCAATTCTTATTATGAAATAGCTACGAAAATTCGTGAAACTCATTTAATGCGATACACAAATTAATGAAAAAAAAATTACGCATTCATTGTAATTATAAATGTATTAATATAGAAAAAAAAATTCCCTGCCAATTATTATGTGTATCAATTTTCTGTCATCAGGCAAAAACTCATGACACAGATAAGATACGTGTAGACACGAGCAGATACAGATACACACACAAAGGTGCTATGTGCAACTGTACAACTGAAATTGACACTCCACTCCATAGCCCCCCACCTCCATCACTCCTTGTGCTCTTTACAAAACTGCGCATTTGGTTTTTGGAAAGCGTCGAATGTTGATTTCCAATTGATATGCAATTTTCTTGCTGTCTCTCTGTACACAGACTACATATATTGATACACACACACACACACACACACACACTCACCCACACCCACACCCACTCACCCACACATACTGATTCAAGTATATAGAAAATATCAAAGTTCTTTCATCAGACATATTAACAGATGTATGAATCTGACAAAGCCTGTTCATTATGCTTGCATTTTATCATGCATATTTTATTCCGGGAAATGAATAAAATATTATGCATAAATTCCATAGCAGCGCTTCAAAGACCCTTTCAGTATGCAGCTGGCTGGAAGCTGGCATAATGAGACCCACTTCGTTTGGCATCTGTTGTCCTGGGCAACATCAACAGGAGCTGCTGCTGCTGTTGCTGCAGTTGTTGCGCTTTGTTGAGTGCCTCCTACGTAAGCCGCTTTGCCTGCACCGCATCATCACTGAAACCTATTCAGTGCACAGGATGTGCACAATTTCCATGTAGTTTTCTTTCAAATTGGGAAAAATTCTACCCTTCTACGTCGCAAGAAATTTGCAAATTGTGCAACTAAAATAAAATAACAACTTTAGAATGCAACAACATTATAAATGTGTGCTTCACATTGCTGCGAATAGTCCATTTAGTTGGTTGGATCACAAACTTAATGTTCGTTAAGCAGCTTAATGGTCAAGCTTGGCCAAGATCTCTCTGGATTCCTAATATCTTAATAATAATATCTTAATAATTAATTATTAATATTTGAATTTAGCAAATAAATAAATCAACATGTACAGGCGTATTTTCTACAATTAAGTTAAATAATTAATTTAAATGTTTATCCCCGTAAAATGCGATTATTGTCAAATTGGGGCCACATTGGGGTTTTTAATAGTTTGCTGCATTAGATAATAAGTTTACAGAGGACAAAATTCAGTCAACATCAAAACAAAAGATGGGCTGAAAACTGTTTTTTTTTTTTGCACTGAATGGCTGCTCGCTAATAAATTTCATTGTTACACAGCTGGAGCCATTTTCTGCCAGGCGCACAAATGATAACCGATTGCCGCATGGGTTTCGCAACCAGCGCTTATCTAATTGCTTTTCATTTTCCGCTGAGCGGAAATGACTTCTTTTTTTCTTTTTTTTTTTTGTGTTGCACGCTGTGCACAAATTGTGATTTGTGTATAGAAATGAAAGACCGAAAAAAACAATTTGTTGTGTCTTAACCAGGGCTTAGTAGTAGCAGCAGCAGCACCATTTGCAGGTTGGTTACATAAGGGTTTGTTGGCCAAACAGCTTTCAATTCCACTCGAGATTTCCAGCTGTCTGTTTGTTAATTTTGTTGCTTTGCCCGGCTGCTCGATATTCACAATAACAGGACTCCTAAGAGCTCTAAAGTGCCCAAGCAAGCAGAAGACCTGAAGCCAACACTTCAGGCTCAAGTGTTCGACCTTTAATCCCCAACATTGTGTTGGGTATAAATATCCAAAAAAAAAAAAAAGCCCGCCTTAAAGTGTGATGAACTGCTTCCTCCTGAGCTGAGAGTCGGCCAAGCGCAAGGCCTATTTCACCACTCACCTCCATCTTCTGACACACAGCAACTGATAGCCACAAGCAGAATAAAAAAAAATATACACCAAAGAAAATCCTTTATGGCTGTTGGCCAATAAATGCGCAACGAAATCAACTTGTAAGCTTTAAAAAACTGGCAAAAACCTTTTGATTATTACACAAAAAGAGCTCATGCAAAACTGATAGAACAATTTTCAAGCAAACAAAAAAATATAACTTGGTGTAATCCGAAACCGAATTTGAACAGCTTAACAATTGAAAGGAAAGTATCTTAACTATGAATTTATATAGAATTTTGACTAATTACAACAAAGAAACGATAACAGCTGTATACTGGACGTATGTGTAATTTTTACTTTAATCTGTGTCAAACAACAGTAAGTTTAAACATTATATTATTATTTTCTGTGTATTAGATCCATGATGGCATTGGTAGGATCGAGGTTGTGCTGCAGCAGCGCTTGGATAGCCATCTTGCGGGAACAAAGAGCCTGTGTTTCGACTAACTCGATATCCCTTTCATCCAGATCGCTGCCAGGTGCATTTTCATCAATGTGCTCATCATCACTGACATCATAATTGACAGTAAATGCATCCGGTGACTTCTGCGATGGCTTCCCATCGTTGATAAAGCGTTCGGCTGCCTGGGTGGCTGGAATTGTGGCAATACGGACCTGCACCTCACCGAAATAGATAAGTGTATTGCTCGTGGGGCACTGAAAGACTTCAGGATTTTCGATATACGTCTGAATACCGTTCGTACGCTTTGTGACCTTGTGCACATTCGTAATGCGTTTCCAGCCCAGTTCCATAAGTATCTTACTCTCCTTATATGAACATATGGGGCTTGAAATGAAGTGGGCGTAGGGCACACCATCGCAGTTCGATACGGATGAGACATATTTGCAGAAGCTCTTCAGATCATACACATTGTTGATGAAATCCGACCATTCGGTAATTGCATCGTTTGCTGCAGTATTAGCAGCTTGATCTTTATCTTTGCCCATCGTTTTCACAGTTATCCCAAATTAGTTTCGCCTAAGAAAGTTGACGTGCTGCAATTGGTTTAACGTAAAATTTACATCAGATTTTTATTTATTACTTTCTGTATTGCCTGTAAAAAAGTAATCATTTTTTCGCGTCCTCACCCAATAAAGATTCAGCTGCAAAGAGAAAAACTTTGCAGTTGCGTGAACTTGGCTGCACTGGCGTCAGTGTTGTAGATCGACGGTCAGTTGCAATATTGGTTAAGTTGAGTATTTGTGAAATGAATAATTAATTTTGATAATATTTTGGTTAGACAACAACAGTGATATTCAGTTCTCTAGTCTAACTTTAAAAGTTTTCCAAACTTCAGCGATACGATTAATTTCATTTCTTATTCAAACACATTTGTCAATAGCCGATAGTCATTTTAATTAATTTTGGCTAACGCTTATCTAATTGCTCTTCATTTTCCGATGTGCGGAACACCCTTCTTAACTGCTCAACCCATTAAAATCGGTTATTAAGTTGTAATGAAGTGGGGCAATAGCGATATCAATTTCTGAAAAAAGCAAAAACTTATCGAATATACCTTGAATAAATATACACAATAATAACCAAATACCAATTTTTTTATTTATGAATATATACCTACTTCTGCACGTAACTGATTTATTTCTTGAGTTTTTGAATAAAAAAAAAAACGTGCTGCCATAGATATTTTTTTGTTATTACGTACGCCAGCCAAGACGTGTTGATGATTTGTGCATAGAAATAAAATCCCGATAAAAGCAATTGACGGGACTTAAGCGGCAGCATTTGCGATTCAGTTATGCTGAGCTGGACAAGCTCTAAATCACTTGATATTTACAGTAATTGGACTCCTAAGAGCTCTAAAGATTCTAAGCAAGCAGAATACGGATAGCCAACACTTCCGCCTGGAATAGGCGACCAAGCACCAAACTTGTGAATAATCCAATAGTATAAAATACATATCCAAAGTCCTACTTAAAGTGTGATGAACTGCCTCTTGCGGAGCTGAGTCGGCCAAGCGAATAAAGCTCCTGTTTCCCCAACTCCAACTTCTTGTGCCTGGCAGTGCTGGTTTTATGCTCAGACACACAGCAACTGACAGTCACAAGTAGAATAAAAATAAAAAAAACATATTCCAAAGCAAATCCTTTGCGCATTTTGGTCAAGGAATGCGCCAGAAAATCATCTGGAAAGCATTAAAAAGAAATAACCAGAAACTGGCTCAAAAGTTTTGGCATAAAACTCAAGAAAAACCAACGCAAAACTTAAAGTCTCAAAGGTAGCAAAATTGCAAAACAAACAAAAAAAAAAAGACTTGATCCAAAACGCAGATTATACTTTAGAAATATTCTTTTCTACACTTCCTAAATTTTAGAAAAGAATTCTTATTTAAGAGTTTAGTATATTAGAAGAACTGAAATCTGCAACGATTTATGAGGAGTTTTGAAAGATCTTTAAGGAAGATCTGAAAAGTCTTTCATATATATTTCAAAGTTTATTTATTTCAAGTTTATCAGTAAATCTTCTAAGAAAATTCAAAACGCTCTTTTCTCTTAGAATGCAGGGTGTAAAAATTCAGAATATTTTGGCCTTAAAAGCTACGAAACTTGAAATTGTTTGTAGAAAGTTACAGTTGGTCAGATTGGGTGAATTTGGAGTGGGGATGTGGCCAACGGTTTACCGCACGTCTCATCAATTGTTTCTGGGTACTTAAGTTGTTTACTCAAGTGTAAGGCGTTTGCCATGTGGCCAGGTGATGGCTACCATCTCTGACAGCTGCCTCTGACTGTGGCTTCGCTGGTGGCATCTGCTATTCTGGCTGTCTGTCAGTTTATTTTGTACTTCGCACGCGTTTGGCGAACGCCGATTAAAACTCTTCGCGCTCAACTTAATCAATTTCCGGTTTAATTTTCACTACAGCCAGCTTTAAATGGACTTCATGTGGCTTGGAAGAAGATTTTAAAAAAATTGACTTTCTAAACTGTGTTCCTCCAAATATATATGACCTTAGTTTATATAACAAGTGAGCATGTTTTAGACAGTATTATGACAGCAGTGATATCTGAAATTGCTAGAGATATAGTAATATACATTCCAAGTTGGGAAAATCTAGTGCTAAAATTGCTGTAGATTTTTCTTAATGGAAACGGGCGCTTACGCATAATATTCCTATTCTTCTGTTCTAATGACTAATTGTGCGATATAAGCGGCTTTATCGATTAACATTTATTGATGTTATCGATATCTTTACAAAATTTGGGCAGCTTAAAATGTCTAGTTTTAAGACGTGTCATAAAAGTTGCGACATTATACAAAACCAAATTTACTCTTACATTGCAGCATACAGAAAATTCGCTGTAGCTTTCTGATTTGTTTAAGCTTCGAAATTTTTTAACACAAAAATGTAGATTAATCGCACATTCCAATAAAGTGTGTTTGGTCATTCGAAGCACAACAAATGAGCCGTTTGCACGGAGAGTGCGTAATAAATGGACATTGGTTCAATTTTGTTTTGGCACAGAACTTCTCCATGAGGGAGCTCTGTTTCTGCTGCTCTGACAAAATTCGAGTTTGTTTTATGTTGGTTAATTTTCACGCACAAAATTGTTGGAGACGCGAATTCGGCCACATTTCAAAAGCTAAAGTCCTTTTTACGGCTGCCGGCGACAGCTGCAAATTGAAATTGAAATAAAGCCGCAGTTAGAGCCCCACATTTATTAAGTGGCTTTGCGTAGCGACAGGACGACTGCCTTGCCTGCCAACGGAATGCCAAAAGAAGAAGCCGCCGCGCCCAACAAAAGCCATTTTAATTGAATGAATACTTATTCAGCAAGTTCTTGTGAAAGTAACTGGCACCTGGCAACGCCAACACAGTAACGTCTACAAAAATTCCTATATGAAAAGTTTATTAATCCGTCATAAACAATAAGTTTGCACAAATAATAAAATATATGGAGAAATAGCTGGGAAAACGGTTGAGCAATTGTGTACAAGGACCAAGTTACGAGAGCAGCTCAAAGATGGCAATTCCAAGGATTGCCACCTGTCCAAAAACAAAAGAACGGAAAATACGAGAAAATTAAAAAGGCAAGAAAAAAGCATTCGTTTTAAAAAACCGATTTAGTTTTGATTAAGTTATAGCTGTGCTGAGTTTTGATATATCTCTCCGATAACAAGGCTTTGTCTTTTGTTATGATAAATGATATATAAATATAAAAATAAAATCAAACTTGGATACTGATGCTGATTAAATCTCATTCAAGTGGGCATTCATGGAAGCTTAGTTTATAAAATACATTAACTGTTTTGAGTGATGGACAAATGAAAAATTCAAAATTTATTTAATTGTTAATTAATATGTAGGATAATTGCTGTCTGTTAGAGCCATGATGGCAAGGACAATATCGCGATTGTTCTTCAGCAGCGCTTTGATGGCCCGCTTGCGGGAACAGCCCGATTGCATTTGCACCAGCTCAATATCGTTTTCATCCAGATCGCTGCCAGGTGTATTCTCATCAATGTCCTCATTATCACTGACATAATTGACAGTAAATGCATCCGGTGACTTCAGCGATGGCTTCCCATCATTGATGAAGTGTTTGGCTGCCTGGGCGGCGGCTGCACCTACGCCATTGTCGACATGCACCTCACCGAAAAAGATAAATGTATTGCTTCGGGGGCACTGATAGACTTCCGGCTTATCGATGTACAGCAGCACATTGCTGATCTTACGCATAGCGACACGCGACACATTCGGAATGCTTTGCAAGTCCATTTTCAGGAGTAGGCGTCTTGCCTTCTTTTCGCCACGCGAAGTACTGAAGCCGACGCGCCAATCCGAGAGTCGCTTTTGCTCGGAGCTGAACTCAAAATCGCTGTCCAATGAGGATGAGGCGGTGTCATCGATTGACATATATTTAATTTCTTTGCCCACATCTCTCAGATACTCCTCATATTCATAATCAATTAAAGTCGACTTGTTAAGAACCGCATCGTTATCGTTGTTGTTGATATCGACGAAAGTTGATGCAGTAGCAGCAGCAGCAGTAGCAGCAGAAGCGGCAGTAGCAGCAGAAGCCGCAGTAGCAGCAGAAGCCGCAGTAGCAGCAGAAGCCGCAGTAGCAGCAGAAGCCGGAGTAGCAGCAGTAGCACCCGAGACACCAACAGCAGCAGAGAATGCTCCAGTCCTGGCGGCTGCTGCTATTTGCATCTCTTCGTCTTTGCCCATCGTTTTTACGGTAATCCCCAATCAGTTTGTCTTTAGAAAGTTGACGTGCTGCCAATTGTTTAACGTAAAATTTAGTTTAGAAATTATTTATTTATTTCCGTATTGCCATAAAAAAGAATTTGTAAAATTTGACGTCCTCACCCAACAAAGATTCATCAGCAAAGAGGAAAGCTATGCAGTTGCGTGAGCTTGGCTGCACTGGCGTCAGTGTTGTAGATCGACGGTCAGTTGCAATGTTGGTTAAGTTGAGTATTTGTGAAATGATTAATTAATTTTGATAATATTTTGGTTAGACAACAACAGTGATATTCAGTTTTCTAGTCTAACTTTTAAAGTTTTCTTATAAATCACTAACTGGCGAAATTACTGTGATATGCCAGCAAGTGATCTAACCTCGATTTATATCATTGCACTTAAGTGTCTTATCGATATATCTGTGGTGACAAGATGTCGGTTATCGAGAGTTTGCCTGCTCTAACGTAGCAGTTAAAATTGTAAAACAATTCGAGTTTTAAAATAAACCTGTGCCTTGCCATCCTTTATCGTTATAGGTAAGGCCATATCGTGTATATATATTTCAGACTTGTTTAAACTTTTATACTGTATGCAGTCTTGAGCTAAATATTTATGCAAGACTGTTTGTGTTTTGATAAAAATGTGAATTTTTTTGTGCAAAGAAAGTAAAAAAAATTCTGCTCTTAACCCGTTCATTGGGACCAAAGCGTAATCACTTGCAGCATTTTACTTTGCGTTGCCTAATTGGATTAAAAGTTTTTTTTAGCTGCATTTGGCAGCAGAGCCATCAAATTTGTATAGACACAGCCAATAACATTTTGTGGATATCGCAGCAAATTTGATTGAAATTGACGATTGAAATTCAATGAATGAAATGTTCAAGCCAAAAAAATACGTATATGTATATATATATATATATGTATGTGTGTGTCTGTGTGTGTGTGAAAGCTAAGCCAATTGCATAGCGTGGAAAGCGAAAATGCTGCTGGTGACAAAGCATTGGAAATGTTCAGAGGAAGTGAGGGGGAGGCGAACCGCAGTTGAGTGCGAATTTAAAGCCTGTCGCTTCGGGGCGCAATATGTGCTGACAAAAGCCAAACGGATGTGACTAGAAAGGCAATGGCTTTGCCAAGGCAAAGGACGATCCGTTTGGGGGGAATATGGACTGCAATCTGTTTGGCGGAAGTGGAGCGAACAATGCAGAAAAAAAGCGAAGCGAAAAACTGCAAGGCAGCCAGTTGACAAGCGCAACAAATGTATTTTAAAGTAATTTCCCTGAATTTTAATTGCAACAATGCGCGCAACGAGGCGTAAGTCTGCCACAGAAAATAAAGAGTTGGGACAGCGAATCGGAACTGGGTGTACTTAACCAAAAAAAAAAATGCCAACAGAAATGAAGGCGCTTCCTGTCCATAGTCGTGGCATCTGCGGCATGCAGCCATGCAACAGTCAACGAACAACAGTCTGTAACAAGTGCACTTGTGGTGCCACGCAACTACAGGAAATACTCGTGTAAATGTCTATATGTAACTAAAGGCAGCATTTTGCTTTTAACTTCCCACAAAATTGTTGCTAGAATATTTAAAAAATTGCGCAAAATTAGACAATTTGTTTGACAATTGAATTTAATGTCTAAATTAAAATCGTTCGATTTGAGAATTGAAGATTAAATGGGTATTTTTATAGAGTTCTTCTTTATCGTTAACAAAGCCAGAAGCGTCTCTCGATTTTATTACTCAGTTCTCATTTTGTCTGTGCAACTTTGTTTTTTTTTTTGCTCCATTTATTTATTTTTTTTCTTCTTTCCTCCTGCACCCTCTGATGCGTTTTTAATTGCTCGACATTTTTAATTAAAGAGGGACTCGAGGTGGCAAGCGGCCGTTAAATAAAATGTGGAATGCTCAACATTTTTCACTTATTAAAGTTTATCGCTAGGTGGGCTTTTAATTGAGTTGCATAAATTATAAAACGGTAAACGGTAAAAAAAGGCAAAGCTAAATGAAGTTGAACGCTTTATGATGTTACTTAAATTCCGTCTCTGGTGGTCGGCTAATCAAATATTCCGTTTACACGAAATATAATCATATTAGTACATAATATTATAAAGAGCTTATGTAAGTTTTCCGAGCACCAGGCTTTGCCTGCAGACTTTTGTGGCAAAGTGGGCTTTAGTTGTAGGCTGAGTGGTAAAACTTTGAGGCTGGCACGTTCGAGAGATGATTAATTATGCCGCCGCATATGTTGCAAAGTCATGCGGCAATGGGACGCCGAGGCTCAGTTTAGTGAAGTTTAGTTTTCGCATCTACACTCACAAAAAATATGAAATTAATTCCTGAAAGGAGAATAGCTTTGCTCCTCATGAAAGCAAATCCTTTTTCGTAACTTTCTTACTAAAATGCATACAAACAAAAAAAAAAAATTAATAAGATGAGTCGGCTTTGGCGCTTTTCTTAGTTGTAGGTAATATTTTTTTCACAGTGTAACGACGATAGTGGGATGCATGAAAAATGATGAATCCGAGAGTAAAGAGGAATAATAGTCATCGCTGCGTCCTCGGAATAACTATATCAAGGCAATAAAGTCCTGCTTGGATGGAAACAAATCTGTAAACACATTAATCATGCAGCTTATGCGAAATGATGGAAAACCCATCTCAGTATCCTAAAGGGTTTGTCATCTCTGTGTGGGTGCAAATAGAAACAAGAAAAGTCGACCGAAACTTGATTTAATTCCAAGAAAGTTGAATACCAAACAGAATACGTAATTACGAATATATTTTCTTATTTATTTGCAATACTCGGCATTCGTTCAATTTCACAGTTCAGCGCCGGCTCCTAATTTATTGACATAATTTAAATCTATAATAAACAAATCTTAAATATTCCACAGCATATATAGAATAATATTGTTGTCCATTTGAAGTTTATTTTGGTAATCTTTTGTGTGTTAGTCTTTTATTTAGTTAAATGTTTATTGTTGACTAATCTGCGCTTTTTTATCCACATCATCTATTTATTTATCGAATATAAATTAAATTATTTAATTTATTGCTTGATTGCTGTCGAAAGAGAACAATGCCTAATTTTATCCATGTAAAATGAATACTAAATAAACTGTTTTGGATTTAGTAACTGAATAATAATAATAATAATAATAATAATATTTGAATTAAATAAGACATATATTTTGAACACGAGACGGTTTTGAATATTTTAACATTTATTTAATGTTAATTTTTATTAACTGCTTTCTGACTCAAATCCCATATAAATTATGCAAAATCGAACACTTTAACTCAAACTTATCTTTAACAAATTTCTACCTTTTATCCCAAACATCTTTTGGAAAGCCTGTTCACAGCCATGACCAGAATTTAGTGTATTTCCCGAGAAAATAAACAAATTATTTGATAAAAGAAAGGAATAAAAAACGAATTCCCATATTTATTCAGCTAGCTATAACAGTTTGACATTTATTTATTTAGTAGATTTTCTTGAACTTGGAGCTGATTGACAGATAATTGCTTTTTCGTTTCTCTTGTTTTTTATATTTTCAATGGCCTTCGTCACACCTTGCTCAACATTTTGTGGAAATTTTTTTTTATATTATTTTTTTGGGGTTGGAACTAAGCTTGAGCAGATTTGTGTCCAACGTGGCGACAGTTGATGAGTGGCAAGTGTTAAGACCTTGCCAAGTCCGATGCTCAACAATAATATGAAAAACAACGCTTAGTTATAACTTAGACCTCCATCTCGAGAATAAATGTAAGCCATAGCGAAATTATCCCTAAGAAGGTAACGATGATGATGGAGAAGGGAAAGATTGGGACAGGTAACGACCGTCTACCCATTGAAGCGGCAAAGAAAATCAATTTCCTTTTGGGAGTGTGTTTCTGGCGCTTTTGCGAAACGAAGCCTGACATTTATTACCATAAAAACAGGAAGAATTATTTGTTTGGGCGCACAAAAGGAGCACTGTGCGAAATTCCGGAAACTGCAGCACAACAATACTAAACAGCCTCGCACACCCCTTCCCGCCTCACCATAAATGTGTGTATCCCCGAGGCGCTCCAAGGATGTAGGCAGATTGTGTATTGTGCATATTGAAATAAACCTTGTAAGGAATACAGGAAATCAAAAATAAGTATTCTGCAATTTGTACAGCCACTCAAATAGAACGCACAGTGGTTCCAAGACTCACTGTTGGCTTCGCTTAGCTAGTCTTCCTTGTCATCGTCAGGATGATAAATGATTAAACTTGTAAAGTTTATGTTTTTATTAATTTTTTTAGCAGACTTGCGTAAATTTATCATGTTTGCCGACAGCGAAGATTCATTTTACAAATTATGTCACAAATGCGATGAAATGATTAAAGCGCGAAGTGGGGGAAAAATTTTAATTGAAATTCATTTTCTTGGAAAATGTTTTCTGATAAAAAATGTATTTTTATGCCACTGTAAATATTATATAAAAAGTTTAGTTAAATTTTTGCCAATTTCCGTAGCGTACACAAGCAAATAAATAATGCCATAAATGCCACATTTTCTTACAGGTGGGCCGATTACCATGGCAAGCTATGTACAGCAACAGCAACAAGTGTGGCAGCATTATACAACAATTAAGGGGCAACAGCAACAGCGGCAGCATAAGCAGCAGTTGGCAGGTGGAGGACGGACCAGCGTGTGCCAGCAACAAGAAGAAGGAGAATGGTTTAAGCAGCTATTGGAACAGCAACAACAAAAATTTAAGCTTGAGCAACAACAACAAAATCGAACTCCGACGACGACGACGAAGAAATCCACATCGCAGAAGCAGCACCGTCGTCTATTGATCAGTAGCAGAGCAGCAACGTCAACGTCTACGTCAACGCCAGCGTTGAATGGCAGCCGCGGCCTCAGCCGCATATGCAGAAATCTGGAAGCACTGAGGCAATCCTCGAGGCTGGTGCAATTTGTTTGGTGGGCAAAGCTACTGTTGCTTCTACTGCTGCATCTGGCCACGTATGGAGATTTTGTACAGGCGGAGGGCAATGTTGGTAAGTCACAAAAACAACCACTTTGTAAACCTGCCACACACGCACTGCACACACTCTGGGGACACTCTGGATGCGTGTGGCAAACAGGCAACAAATTTACTAGTTTAATTACAAAGTTTGAACGACCAACTAAATCCAAAACCGAATTCTGCCTTGCTGGCCAGCTTTTAACAAGATTTGCAGTGCAACCATGTTTTTAACTAGTTTTGTGTCGTCCATAAACCAATTGCATCCACTATAAAACAACACACAACACACACAGACTTATATAAAATCGCCTGTGTGTGTGTTGTCACCGGAAACAAACAAACTATGATAAGCTAACTGAGTTTAAGTTAGATAATCAAATTACCGTTTCACATCAAAGCAACAAATTTACTATAATTTCGAGTTATATTCAAATTTGCGCCGGCTTTGTAAGTAAAAACTTAATTTTCCTTTGCACTGTTTCGTTTTTTTTCGATGCCATATAAATTTTTTTTGCAAGATTTGCATCGCACGGAATTTTAGGACGTTTTAAATAAAAATCGGGGAGAGAAGAAATTTTTTCTTGTTGTTAGAACAATTTATAAAGTAAAAAAAACTGTCCAAAAATTAGAGATGCTTGCACTCAGTCAACAATCTCAACTAGATGGTTTTTATTTTATTTTTTTTAGAAAAAATTTTAGTAAAAGGGGCGCGAGGGAAAAAGGACTATTTAAATTTAAAACCTAAATTGATTTAGAAACTTTGATACCAATTTATAATTTAATATAAGTAACTAAAAAGTTCGCCTTATTGAAAGCGTTTCCTCTGAAAATTAGATGAATCAAAATGTTTAAAAAAGCTTCTATTATATTTAAAACCAAATTGAGTGTTAGCTACATACTTTAATCCATAATAAGTTTATTTAATCTTGGTGTCAAAAGTGTTATAAATTTCTAAAATACCTTGCAATATTTTTCTGATTGTAAAAAGTTAGTTTAGCGCAAACCGGAAAAAACCTCAGCAAACAATCATTATTTACATAATCTTGCAACAAGTCAAACTTCGGTGTGTGTGCGGCAAACTATGCACATCAGTCTAACTAAATGCGCACTCTGGCATTGTGCAACTGGGGTTTATATATAAATAATGCATGTTTGGGGCACGTCGGTTAGCAAGTGTTAAAATGGCAACACCTGAGCAACACGCTTTGGCACAACTGTACTTTTCCATGAGCAAAATGTCAGCAGCTTACACTGTAATTGAAGTTGGAGCTGGAACTGGCCTGTGTGCAACGCCCTCCCCCCTAACCAACACAAATAGCAGCACTCAGCTCCTGGTTGCGGTCGTCATGGCAACAACCAGTTGCTGTGGCCAATGCTGTTGCTCCTTGCAACTGATGCAAAAATTTTTGCAGCTCGGACGTCAGCAATCAACCCTCACAGAATGTGTGTGTATGCGTTTGGAGCTGTCTGTCTTTGTATATATATATATATATATATATATATTTGTGTGGGTGTGTTGCTGTGCATTTATGCATCAACAGGAGCTAGGGCCTGGGATTTATTGATTGCCAGCCAGCTGCTGTTGCTGTGGGCTGTTCATGTGTCGCCCACGCATCCTGCTGCTCATGTTGTGTTGCAGGCTCATAGATAAATGAACTGGCATTGTCTGCTGTGTGTGTGGTAGCTGTGTGGACTGACTGTATCTGCCACACCCATGTACATCTTATTGTTGTGCAGCATGTCATGTATAAATTAGTAAGCAGCTTGCATTATCAGCAAACTGTAGCAGCAACATCCTCATTAGCAGCACTCAACTTGCAACTTTTGTTAGAGGCAACCATAAAATTTAATTAGAAGCTGAATAGAATGTTGCATCGCATGTTGCTTTCTAACAAGGCATTAAATTACTCCTTTGGTAGTCGAGAACAGCGACAACCAGTTAATTAAACTGACAGCAATGGCAAAGGCCAAAACTTCAAGTTGCCTGTCAGCAACGTGTTGCAACAAATATTGCCACAAATAATATTTGGATAAAGAACAAATATTACCATATTTTGCTGTCGTCAACTCTCCACATTTGTATGCAGTGCAGCACATTTAATGAAATTCAAGCACAAATTCAATTAACAATACGAAAATAATACTATTTTATATATGACGCATTTTTGCGTTAATTTGTTATGATTTATAAATAATTGAAAAGTTTTTTAAACATGTGCAGCGCTAATGGCATTTGCATTTCAATTTGAGCGCAGTTAAATTTAATTATTCACTAACTAATTAAAAACCAAAACCAAACTGACCAAATCAGATTTGAAACTCTTTTCACAATGCTGTGAAAATTGCGTATTTTTCGTATTTGTTGTGGTAACTTGCAAGGGGAAAATGCGGTAAACGGAAAATCAGTTTAGGATGTGAACCTAAAATAATTAAAAACAAAGAGCCCAAATACATTCTTTGAATTGCTATTATTATGCTGTGTGTGTGTGTGTGTGTGTGGATTTATTGATTTAAGGTTGAAAATATTGCAAAATTGCATTTCCATTTCATTTCCTACGTATTTGCAATTTATTACATTTTCACATGATTGCACAATCCGAGAAAATTGAGTCGCATAAGAAATAGAAATGCTGATTGTGGTTTCATGAAAAACTATTGGCCTAAAGTAAAATAATTATGTTCAAACAAATAAAAGTTATCGAAACTGGTTTATTATTTTCAGTAATTGGATGTTATTGAATATGAAATAAATATTTAAATTTATTTTATTGATTCATTTAAATTTTCTTCGAATTTCGTTCATGTTTTGATTCCATGCGTTAAATATGGTTAAATAGTATTTAACTTTTCTGCAACTAAGCCAGTCAGCAATTGGCAACTGAAAGCTAGAATGGCTAAAACTTGGATGAGTGCCACATTATCTAGTGTTCTGATGTGTTGTTGTGCCTGTTAAGTGCAGCTTTGTGCCCGGCTGCAAGTGCAACAGCTTTTATTTTTTATGTGTGGCAAGAGTTGCCGCAATTGTTAGTAATTGCAACAGTTAAATTGCCCACCGTGGTTCACCTCCAAAACTTGTCAACTTTCAGGGACGGCTAGTTGCAGTTGGAAGCTTGTTTGTGTTTTTGTTGCGCCCCAAAAAAGCGAAAGCGTAAAAGTTGCAGCTGTTTCACTCTTAGAAAGCAGTCGAGCGGAAATGTCGAGCGGAAAAGTCGAGCAGTTTCCCTGTCTGGCGGAAGTAACAAATTCTGTTGTCTGCAAAATGAGAAATGCTTCTCGATTATTTCAGCAACATTGGCTGAAAACAATAATGGTAGATGTTCACAAAAGCGCAAGGATGCCACGCCCCCTTTGAACGTATTGTGGTAGGCAGGTTGGGCGGGTTAGTTAAGCAGCAGAAAACGTTTTTGTTCCAAGTAATTTGAGCGAAGGGAGTCTCAAATTAAGTGCATTTTCATTAATTACAAGTTGTTGCATTTAATAAATTAAATTGCCGACACATGCAGCAACTTGAGTCGCCTCAAATTCAGGGCGCTGCAGTGTTGCAACTATTTTTCATGGCTCACATTCGACAGTTAGCCTTGTGAGCTTGAACAGCACAAAGCGCAAAAGGGAAAATATAGCACCCGATTTTTTTTTTGGCCACGTTAACCAGCAGCTATCATTTCAAGCACTTTAGTTGATGGAAAAAACTGAAAAAGGGCGAAGCATGTTGCAAAGTTCTTGCCACGCATTTTCAATGGTGTAGATTACCTGCAGCCAAATAGGGAAAGTATAGTTTTCTCCGGTCTGCCGAAGTTTCGACATCCTTGCAGATATCGTAGATTTTCACTATAAAATTCGAAGTTTCTGAATATGTAGAAAGTCGACAAGCAGAATCATAACTCTCAACAAAGTTGTATATCAGAAAAAGACACTCAAGTATCAAAGAGAAAGATTTGGAAATAGGACAAGTTTTGTTGAGTGGAACAAATGCGAAAAGTTAAAATTGAGGTTAAACTAATCGCAAGTGTAATAAATAACTGTGGCAACATATGCTAAATGTCAGCTAGGTTTTATTTCCTTTTCTTGTCTTTCAATTTTTTTTTTTTTTTTTGTTGTTATCAGCCACATTTGCATTGCCAGCATTCAAATGACATGCCAAGGACATGGTTTTTCCTGTTGAAGGCAGTCGCACAAAAACACTTTGCTACTTAATATTCTCAAAATAGTATTTCTCTGAGCGCTTATTGAAAATCGTTGTTTGAGGCAAATAAAAGCCAAATGTGACGATATTATTGCCTAGAAGTTCGTGAAAACTTGAACTGACATGCCAAGGATAAATGTATTCAGTTGCATATTACAGCTGAAAGAATATTTTATGCTTTAGCAAAATGTTAGTTTTGCGGCTGTCAAATGTAGCAAAGCACTTTTCTCAAAAGTTTAATAAAATAAAAATGTTTTGCCTTTCGTAAGTGCTTGCAAGTTTTATTAGCTTAAAATGTCTGAGATAAAATGGCTTATTGAGAAAAAAGTTGACTAATGTCCAAAGATGAAAGAGAATTTTTTATGATGAAATATCCAATTTTAATAATTAAAATATTTGATCTTTAAGCAAGATAATATTTTCTACATTAAATTTCATAAACATTCTTTATGCAATGTAATTTTTATATCTCAAAGAAATATCGTTAATTAATATAATAATGAAATACATTCTCAGATTATTAGAACTCGATTATCTATCATAGAAAACAATGTCTTTAAATAGCTCAACTATCATAACGGGCACACGTCAAAAGCCATAACAATTCAATTATGTGGCCACATAAAGTTGTGCAACAGAGCAGGATGAGATGGTGTCCATATTGAAAGGACTTGCTCCTTAGACGTATCGAGTGGCAGCAGCGTGCCAGCGAGTGGCACGTTAATTAAACTTGTGGAGGCATTGAAAGTCAAGCATCAAGATGAAAATGTAATTAAGAGATAAAAACGAAACAATATTATGTACATCTGTGTGTGTGTGTGTGTACGTGTGTAAAAGCAGAACGCCCACATTACGGTGCCAATCAGCTTAAAGTTCAAGTAAAAAAAAAAGTAATGCTGGCAATCCCAGCTAGAATTAATAATAAGATTGCTCGAATTGAAATCAATCAGTCGCAAGGTAGTCCAAAGAGCTCATCAATTATTGTGTGGCAAAAAGATACAAAAGCGAAGCTAATGACTAACATCCGTAATCATCATAAAGATGTACAAAAAATGATATGTGTTATAATAAGTATAGCTGGAAATTGGCCACCAAATTGCCAACGTGCACGCCATCAAAATTAACGCAACAACGTACATTTTTTGCAACTGTATATATATCCATAAATACACATATAAATACGATTATATATATATATATATATATCCATATAAAAGCAAAGTGCAAATATGCGTAAAATTGTTCACAGACTTTGAAGGCGTACACAAAAACACACTCAACAACAGAAACACATTTGGCATATTAAGACCAGAAATGTCACCAGAAAACAAAAGAAACAGAGAAGAAATTGAAGACTTGATTTCTTCAATGGGTGTTATATATATATATATATATATATATATATATACAATGTTACAATTACAATTATGTATTATATGGAAAAGATTTTTCTTTAGATTTGTTTTCATCTGAATTTAGCAATAGGGCAATGCTGAACATATATATATATATAATAAGTATAAGATTCAAGTCATATCAAATTATAAATTAGAAAATTAATTATTATTTCTATTTTATATTTAATTTTCACTGGGCATCGTATTAGGTAATCAGTCCATCTCTTATTTCATTTAATATTTTTGCTTGTTCATATTTAGCATATTGCTATGGGCGTGTCCGTCACACACACACATATACACCCACACAAATATACATTTATATTTAGCCATTGCCCGCTAGCAAAATGATAGCAATTACTTTCTTGTTGGCACTTTGTTTTTGGGTTCGCTTTTGAAGTGTATCTTTTTGTTTGCCCAATTTGCCGTCGGCTCTGAACCAGGATCACAAACACACAAAACAAGGCGCAATCCCATTTAAGTGGAAGCAAAAAACTAACAGCCAACCTCTGCAATAACAAGAACATGCCACACCACACCAGAAATGGCGACCACTTTTCATATGTTGCATAATTTATGTAAATGTATTTATTGCCGCGCCGCAAAGTAGTCAACACAAAACGTAAGCAAGCCAAGAAGGCGATTTCTGGCATGCCTTGCCAAAGCAAATAAATGTTAATTTCATGGTAATATCGTTGACTCAACTGCGAAGGTGTAACAGCAAGTAAACTCAGTAAACTGCCTGCCCCCACTCCCCCAACCCTCACCACCGCTTTTTCAGTTCCAGCATAAACATAAACAACTCGTGCAAAAACTAAGCAACCAAAAACCAACAGTCAAGTAAACTTGTATTGATGTACATTCCCCACATGTGTGTATATATATATATATATAAATACACATATATATGTGTGTGTGTAAGTGTGTGTGCTTTGACTTGTATTTGCATGTTGCCTACTTGCTTATGGGGGGCAGCCGTTGGCTGTTGCCGTCACATAAAAACAAAACACAAAAAGCATGTAAAATTCATTGAAGCCACCAGCAGCTGTGTATGTGGGGAAACTTACTTGTAAAAGAGGGTCACACACACACATCTGTATACACAGTAAGAAATGCTGAGTAAATATAAAAATTTATATCAATTAATCTTAATCAAATTCTACATCATATGAAAACACATATACAAAATTTAACACAAAAAAATTCTTCACAAATTTACGCATAAATTGTTGTTTTAAATACTTTAATACTTTGTAAACAAAAAGAGCCAGATTAATTACCAAATTTTTTACTGTGTATATGCCTGATATTTGCTTTGGCTCTAGGCTTGGTTGGTTGGGCGTGCGGCAATTTAATAAGAATTGGATTTTTATGTTTTTCGCATCTAGCTGGCATATGGTGCACACTCAAACACACACTCACACACGCACACACATGTGAATGAGTGTGTGTTGGCGCCTTCACCGTGGGGCGTACTTAATTTGGCATTAATACCCATTACAATCTCAAACAGCAGCCCCTTTTCTGTTAACCCCCCAACCCCCCTCAGCTATGTTGCCTTTATTCATTGCGACCTTAACCTTTTGTGCTAATGATTTGATTTATCTGGATCCAGGCAAACGCCATTATTTGCACAGCCTCACGATAAAAAAAGCAAATAAATAAATTACATTTTGCCATCAGCGCAACATCGAAAAAAATTCTTGTAACATGTATTTGCAAACAGTAATTGTTTTCATTGATTTTAATGGCTTCACATAAAGGTTAATTTTTTGATAATTAGTGCTTTTTAATGCACTTGCCCAAAAGGGCTGTCAACGTCATTAAAAGTTCAATTCGCAAATTGACTTACATTTCTCAGCCTATTTGATTTTAATGACAATTAACAAAATGTGTCGCCATATGGCCAAAATAGAAACAGTTTTTAGTTCAAGGCCAATTGTATAATATTTTAATGGCTAAATCATTGAAAGAGCTTAATGTTGTGTAAATTAAATAAAGCTGTTGACTGTTTGAATCAGACAGAATCAGAATGTTAATAATTAATCCTGACCATTTTGGATATAAATTTGTATCAATTAAGTTAGCCAGTCGAAGATTTGCCAAATTTTAAACAGTTGATTTAATTTAAAAAAAAATGTATAAAGGGAATTTCAATTTAAAAATCAATATTCTTTTAAGACTTTTTGCGCTTAAATATTCTATGCAGAATCTATGTTTTTTTTTTTTTGTTGCTTCTAATTTATGCAGAAATGTCTAATGAATTTGTATGCTAAAAAGCGCAAGCGAGAAAGAAAAACAGCAGAAAGAGGGCAAGGGGCATGTATTGGTTAACGAAGAGGATGGTAGGGGAGGGGAGTGGGGATGAGTCAGTGTAGGCAGCAAATAACAATGTAGCGCGCTGCGCAAATTAATGAAAATTCATGAGCAATTCTTTTGTCTCAAGCGAAAGCAGCGCTTTTGGGAGGGATAGCAGCCTCTCCTAACGAGTGCAAATTAAAAGCAGCAGAATCCAAACATTAATGTGAAGCCGAAGCGGGGAGGAGG
This sequence comes from Drosophila dives, assembly GCA_035042365.1. Taxonomy (NCBI): domain Eukaryota; kingdom Metazoa; phylum Arthropoda; class Insecta; order Diptera; family Drosophilidae; genus Drosophila; species Drosophila dives. Next base: position 351,466 of record JAWNLJ010000416.1, on the reverse strand, counting down.
AGAAACACAATGGTGATAAATGTGCACAAAATAATAAGCAATAAAGATTTGTGTATAATTTTTTGTTATGGCCATTTGCCAAAATACTTAATTGCGCACTAAAGCGAAGAAAAGTGTTTTTGGATTTAATTAAATGCTTAGCTTGGAATCATGCAGATATTTTCGGACTTTATTTAACAGCCTCATAAAGCCAATTGGCTGGAAATTTGCATGCACAAGATTTTTGACTGCTCCTCCTTATGCAAGGAACCAACTAAGTAGAGCAGCCCCAATCACCTGACTCGTCTGGTTTACCCCACTCTGACACAAATCCTCTTTTCTGTGTAATATGCAGCAAATCGTATGCTTAATATCCTTTGCTGACTGGCAAAATGTACGATGACATTGAAGCCATCTCCTGGCTGCTCCGCTGGGGGCCAACAATCAAGCAGAGTATTTGAATTTTTGATTTTTCATTTTGCATTTTCATTTGGATTTGACTGCGTATTGGATTTCAAAGAGGAAACGCATCTGTCGTCCCTTTTCCATTTAATTTCATTTGCAATTTCCACGAACTTTTAGTCAAATGTCACTGTGGATGACAGCTTTCATCAAGAAAATTGTAATTTCGTAGAAATATCATTGAATAGTTTTGAGCAGCAAAGACGACGCTTGTTCTTAAGGAATTTCAAAAAAAGTGAATTTCTTGGAATATCAAATAGTTTCCCCACAATATTTTTACCAAAATTTCTTCAGGAAAATATTACCAAGAAATAAAGACGTTGCTAGAAAAATTGGCCAGAATATGCACTCAGGTGATAAGTTCGTTTGGGAACTAGAAAAAGTCTCACCAATTTTCCAAAATGCAACAGAACTAAATTAAATTAAGTTTTTTTTTTTTTTTATTATTTTTATTAAATAATTATTATAAATTATTAGATATTGATTTGTTGAGAACTTAAATATTCAGTTGCTGTTTAAAATTTATTGATAATAGTTTAGTATTCTCTTTATTCTCTGCTTACACAACTCCGAGCATTGGTCCTTGGGCATGGTAATCAGTTTATGGACATCCTTGCCGCATTAGCCACTGTGGCAAGCAGGCACAAGACAAATGAAAGCAGTCAGCAGAATATGCGGTCCCTGGTGTTTATATTCCAGTGCATTGTGGTTAGTCACTATTGTGAGAATGTTGCTGCAAGGACGAGCTTTATGTGCTTAATCTGCCGCTTGTTGCTGCCACACTCAATTTATATTTTCGGGCCACAGACAAAGAGGAAAAACACAGAGCAGAGCACAAAAAAAACAACGTTTCATATTTATGCGGCACGTTCATTTGAAGTGTGCAACTTGGCTGCCTAATTGCGTGCCAAATTTGTGGCTGTTTTAGGCCAACACATTTTTGTGGGCTAACAAATTCCGCTAGATAAATCAGAGCCGCTAGGCAAAAGGCAAAAGGTTGACCGTGTCCCAGCGGGGTCAGCCGCAAAGGGACAGCATTCAGTACAGTTCAGCCATGTCCTCAGCATTTCAAAATTTATAAATTAAATGAGTGCGCATAAATCTGCATACCAAATGAAAAGTGCTTAGCCAGCCCAAAATGAATTGCCAGCGCCAGCGTTGAAGCTGAAAGTCATGAAAACAAGACAGGCGAAATTGTGGCAAGTTCAGCCACTGCTGCAGTGGCTGCTGCTGCTGCTTTTGCTGCTGGTTGCTGCTGTGAAATACCGCTGCTTATTTACACTTCATAAGGCTGCAACAAAGAGTCTCCACAAAAGCATGCCGCAAGCCGAGTTAACAAACAGCTGCATGAGTTCTGCTGCTGTGTTTTTTCTTTCTCTTTTATAAAGGGTATGTCGAATAGATCCTTCAAAGTACTTAACCATATTAAAGGAAATTTCCCTTGCTATTATTAAAATTAAATTAAATTTCGAAGAAAATCGACACACTTTTGAATTTCATTATTATTTAGTAAGTTTTTATATGTTTTTTATCCTTCTACACAGATAACTCTTACACAAAGTTTGCTATTGTTTTGCCTATATTATTATATACTAAAGAATTAAAACCAATAAAAATAATTAAAATTTGTAGAAATTCGACACATCTTTTCTATATTATTTAGAAAGTTGCATTGTGTTTTTTTTATAGTTGTACACAGATAACTTTAAGCCAAATTTGGCTATTGTTTTGCCGAAATTATTATTAAGCCTAAGTATTTTAAGATATTTAAGATTTCACATATACAAATATTTTAGATAGCTTGGAAATGCATATATATAAAATTTAATTTAAAAAATTAATATTTAACATATTCAAAACCCATGATTTGTGATTTTTTAAATATCTTCGAAAAGATTTCATCGCAAAACTGACTTTTCATGTATCTTGTTAACACTTTCATAAGGGTATTAAAACTTTGACAATTTAAAGAAAAACTTTGTACACTTGTTGTGCCTGCTGCTGCTACAAAGCTGCATGGCATTAGATATGTGGCAGTAGTTGGAGGCACTGCATCCACCATCCACTGCGTCCTGGTATCATTATGTTTTATTTGTTTATTTGCTTTTGCTTTTGAGCTGTGCTGTGCTGTGCTGCTGCGTGGCGCATGTGTGTGCGGCAGAGCATTAAATGCTAAGTGAGGCACACACAAGCGTAGGAGCAGTCAGTGTTGGAGCGGGTGTTGGGGGTGGAGGGATGAGTGGCATAACTGACGGCTCGTGTGTCTTGTTATGTGGGCCTTTAACGAGCTAGACGCCAGTCGCACACAGCTTTGTGTCTATCATTTCTTGTATTGCATGTTTTTGCTACCATTCCCCTTTTGGTGCCTTGCCCCACTTCCCTTCTTGCCTTTGAGTTACTCGGATTGCCAGTGGCCGCGCTCTGATTTGCTCCTCTTCTTGGGTTGGGTTCGGTTCGGTTCGGTTCGGTTTGGCTCTTGTCTCTGTCACGATTAATGGCCGCCCTGTTATTATTTTTTATTATTTATTTTGCTTTGTGTGCTCGTCCCTGACAGTTGTTGTTCGCCCCAATGATCTTCTTCCTCTTCTGGCCATGTTATGTTAGCCTTGCCGCTTGTCCTAGCCATTGACACAAGTTGTTCAGTGTTTTTTTTTTTATTTTTTATGTGAATGCCCCCGGAACAACATCATTAAAGCAACATCTCGCATTAAAGCATACGCACAACTGCACAGTGGTTCCAAATCAAATGCATCTAATAAAAAAAAAGGTTTGCGAATGATTGTAGAAATTAATGAACCATAATTTCATGCTAAAATTACAATTTTGATTGTTTCTACTGTACTTCTAAAGTTTATTCTGCAAATGGAAGTCAAACCTTTTTTTCTACCTTTTGAAAGCAATCAAAGAAATGGCGAATAAAGATTGAATTTCATTTTCCATTTTGTCCAGCAAAATATTCAATTTAACTTTATTTTTTTCAATATATTTGCTTTACAATTTTTATTTACTCAGTGTTGATATGGAAGAACTCATAACATGAATCACTGTGCCGCTCATCCGCCCATCAGAAATGCTGTGGCTTTCATATGTTTTTTTTTTAATTTTTTTTTTATTATTTTGCACATCACACATACCACACGTTGGCCCTGCCATCGTTGTTGCACCTCCGGTCACACGTGTCGTGGGCGGACAGGAAAAAAATGTTGTTATGAAATGAAAATCTTTTTAAAATTCCTTGACCCGAAAGCAAATAACAGCGGTGCAGGTCCCCGAGAGCTTGTCGGTTAAGTAAACAGGCAAAGCTGCCCAGAAACAGAAGCTGAACCTGAACCAGAAACTGGAGACTGGAACCTGGGATCGGGGACCTGAGAACTGGGACCTGGGACCTCGAAAGCAGGATTGTATTAAAATATGCATGGCCGTGGACATCAATCAAAAATGCGGAGCACTGGCAACCTCAATTGACGCTGCGCATAATTCATTGGGGTGTGTGGTGCAGGGGGGTGCAGGGGGGTTGTGGTGGGTGTTGGAATTTTCAATTTTGTCTTGCGGCAGAATTTATTAAATTGTTGTGGTCGCTTCGCTGTTTGCGAACCATTGTCATAATTTATGTAGAAAATAATGTCAGGAGCAGTTCCATAGAGACGGTTGAGGCTTCTTGCCACAGAGCAACAGTTCACGCTGCAACAACAACGCGCACAGCTTCCGTTTCAGATGCTACTCTGAACTGTCTCTTTCTCTCATTCTCTCTCTCATTCTCCCTCTCCCTCTCCCTCTGTCTTTGTCGATTTCCTCTAGTTTTTCGTTCCAGCTCGTTAACGGGCATTCGAGTTTGGGTGCCAGCGAATCCATCAAATAGACGATCTAATCACAACGTTCACAATGGATGAGCGATGGGCGTGACGCAATCAAATGGGCTTAGCACGTTTAGGGCGTGGCATTGTGCTGTCTTTTGGAATGAGATGTCTGATTTTGATTTGTTACACTGGCAAAGCCTGAAAATGACTGCAATTGAAATTTTCATTTATGCTTTGCTTATGTGCTTCGAATTTTTCCACATAAATCAACACATTATATGATGAGTTTTTAGCCTAGAATTTATTTTTTTTTCTTCCACATAAATTAATTAATTATCTGTGTAGATAAAAGGGAAATGTTTTCGCCTAGTGCCTAATTGAAAAAGTTTCAAATCATTTGCTTCTACATCTTTTGTGGCTTAATCCCTTTGAGACTTAAGTTGACTGGCTGGGGATTTTGCGAAGGCATTCTCTCAAATTTGTAAGGAATTTTAATAAACAGTCACTTTATACTTTGCTCAAAGTGTGCATTTATAAAAAAAAATGTTTTTATATTTATTTTAAGCAAGGCATTGAAAACTTGTAAAGCTTTCATTGTAGTTTGAAATTAAATCTAAACATGGTGCACTCTAATATTATAAAATTAAAACAACTATTTTATAATTTGCTAGGCAAGTTGTGCAATAAATTAATTTGAAATTAACTCTGTATATAAATATTATGTGAAATTAACAATTTCATCACGTCATAGTGAAGAATAAATATGGGCAAACTTTCTTAATTCCAGCACTTTAACGCTTTTCGTCCTTTAGCAGGATTTGAACAGCTCCACGAGCTGCACTTCACTTTTTCTAGCGACACTTTCAAAAGGATTTACGCATTTTGTTGAACAAATCGAGCGAAACAAACTTTAAAGTGCAGCGCACAAAAAGAGAGGAAGTGGAGGGAAATGGGGAGGGAAGTTGAAATGGGTTCAGAGTGGGGCAATTTGCTCGTTGCGTCGTTGCAACGCGTTTGTTGCTTTTGGCATTTAAAGCTTTTAGTCTCGTTTTGTCTGATTGGCTAACCACCTATGCATTAGGCCATTTTTGCGGCCAGGCTTGCTCCATCGACCACAAGTGAAATGCACATTTTCATGGCGAAGAGGAAAATGTTGAAAATGTTGCGTATACGCCGCGTTATCGTGCAAAGCATTGGCAACTAGACACATGAAGAGGCCAGGACATGAGCATGCATATTTATGAGCCTTGGCTAAGGACACTGCTTATTGGACTTTGATGTGGGGCGTGATTTATTTTTCAAGTTCTTTGCAACACTGTTGACAGACGTGCAACAGAGAAGGACGAAGAAGGATTTACGATATTTGCTGCAAATATATAGAGAATTAGGCTAAAAGTGTAGGACACTTAAGCAAAAGATTGAAATGGATAAAGCCTTAAAGTAAATGTTTAGAGTAAACAGCTTAAAATTGAGTGTGTAGTTTGAAATATCTTGGGTTCTGTTAAGTGTCCACGCTTATGACAAAAATCCAATTAGCCAGAATATAAATGGCTTTGCGAGGTGCCATAACATTTACTTCATGGCATATTTGAACTGTCTGTCACGTGCCACATGCCACGTACCACATTGGCACCATTTGACAAATATTGACAAGCTGCTATTTTTTACTGACAATATTGCTCCAACAATGAGGTACGCTTCAATCTGTCTAGTTGACAATGCCCAAAAGTAGTGCGATTTATGTTGCTGTCATTTGGCCAAATAATAATGTTAGTGCTGTTTGGTACAACAAACTTGACCGCAATTTGACATTTGATAGTGTCGGCAAAAAAAAAAAAATATGCCAAAGATGTTCAAGAACTTTATCTTCCTGATTGCTTTTAACGGACACTTAGGTTATCACATTGCCATCACTCGCCTGACAAATGTCGCCATTCATTTAGCCAGCTCCGCAAATTAGGCAACATTTCTTGTGCCACAAAAGCCACACATAAATTTGGTTGCTGTGAAAACGGCTAAATTATGCATATTCATTTTGGTCTCTTATCAGAGAAAATTCAGTCCCAGCGAAACTAAAGCTACAAAATCGACTGGAAAATGCCCTGGGAGGGAATTTGAATTTCCAAGTAATCAATGATTTATAAAATGCTTACATACATATTTTTCTGACAAGAAACATTTTTTTTAAAGAGTTTGAGATTTTTTATATCAGAAATATTTTTTCTTTCATTAATTTAAGTTATAAATGTGGAATATCTACAGGGTACAACGACTGGTCCTAAAAAGATTAAGCTTTCGCAGCGGCCAGACTGCAATTATACAACAATTAAAATGAAACGCTTGAGAGCATTGCAGAAACTGCAAAATCCACAGTTTAGACCGTGGTATGTTGCTGGGAAACTACTGTTTTGGTAGCAACCTGCACACAAATTACAGCGGCTTAATTAATGGCCAAGAAATGTTTGTGCGTCGACAAGCAAACTTTAGAAAAGCTTACAAAGCTTAAAATAGAAGACAACGCAAAGCTGAAAAAAAAACCCTTGTAGGAGGTGCGGACTGTGTAATGACAAGCGTTGACATGCTCTACGTGAGTTTTAGCCCGGCTCGAAGCGGGGGGCGACAAGAAAGTGCCACATTTTCCAGGCACACGCAACGCTGCCGAAAAAACACAGCTGCGGCTTTTGACGTCACAGCAAAACAGACTATTTTCGGCACATCGAAAACGAAATACACTTTTAATTTATTTTTTTTTTTTATAATTTATATGTCAATTTGCTGATGTTTAAAATGTTTTACTTAGAACAACATTTTTAGCTGGCGACAGTTGACTAAGCATCAATCTTGGATGTGGGTTATATGTTAAAGTTGTCTCTTGTTTGTTGATGTGGCTGACGGCTGAGCGTGTGTGTGTATGTGGTGTGTGTATGTGTCATGTGAGACATGCTCGTAAAAAGCCAGGCAAGTGGCACATGACACCAACAACAACAACAACAACAAACACGCACCGACAAAATGGCGACGTGCCAAAACTCTGCTCTGACAACGGGGGGGATTCTGCTTTGCAGCGTTTGAGGGTTGACGCTTCTGCCCGGGTTTGTTTAGTATGGTAATGCTGATTTGGCTTTTACCACATCATTATGTCTTAACTGAAACTTGTTGTTGTTGTTCCCCCTTATATTTTTTTTCTTTCCTTCTCCTTTTGGTGTTTGTTAACAACTCTTTCATGTCGCTTCATTTCTTTTCTTTTCTTTTCTTTCAGGCTGCCAGTTTGTTAGGACGCTTTGCATATCCCACACCGAGGTCTGCTACGATGGTAAGTCAAGATACTGGAAAGCTGGGAAAACACTCGATTAACTCAATAGACTACATCAGATTGTGTTTATGGAGTGTAAGCTGACTGTCTTTGTCAACTGATAACTTGTGAAATATGTCATAAAAATGGGTAAACTGAGCTTATGTAAATTGATACATATATTAACGATTATTTGCAGTTAACGCATTTTTTCCTTTGGCTAGCCATAAAAAGATATCAAGTCGAGACGGTACTTAAATTTCATCAAAACAATATCTGATAACTTTCGATGCTTTAAATGCTATACATTTTAGCTTGAAGACATTTTGAATTTCTGTACAGTTCGAATTTGTTTTTGTACTAATGGCTGGTCTTAATTTCTTAATCCTGGCCAGGTGCTCAATTTCCCTAAGTGCTCTGCAACATGTGAGCTCGTCGGGGCTCGCCTTTAATGCATTTCACATACAAAACAGAACTTTGCTTGCGGCAAAGGAAAACGATAGCCAAACAGTTGCCAAAATGCGCTTTAGATTTGGTATACCAAAAACTGCAATTGTGGGTCAACATGCAATGCTCACAATTGGATTTAAGTTTCGGTTAGCAGCCGTCGGAGTATAATTGCGTATTTGCCAAGCACTACACATATACCAAGTGCATTCAGAAATTTGGGGGGGGACCCAAACAAACAAATAGTGAAATGTGGTTTAAGGGCAGGCGTTGACTACTGCAGTGCATTATCGGGAACACACTCAATTACTTATGCAGTCACTGTTCGATTTTTGGAAGAGCAGCGAGAACAATTGCATCCGCAGCTCGCAGCTGCTGCTCCTGAAACCTACAAAAATTTGGTGAAAATTGCTGAAAGGAAAAAATAAAAGTTTGACCTTAAATTGGGGGAAAATAGGGCAAAAAGACACACTCAACAGAAAAATAATGATTTCAGATTTATCATAAAAAATGTATGGTTTTTTATTTGAAAAAAATTGTGAAATAAAATAATTAATATAGTTGAAAAGTATTATTAAAAAAATGGCGTGTAATAAATTACTAATTGATTTGAACTTCAGAGTTATTTAAGTTACTTATTAATTAAGTATTTATACTCAATTAAATGTTTAAATAAGTTTAACAGTGATACAAATTAACTACATGATTGAGCGTCAATTTATAAATAACAAAAAAATAATTTAAAATACAATTTAAACTTGAGTCAAACAAAAATGTTGAACTCAAATTTCATAGAAAATGCGCAAATTTTAAGCTAATGAAAATCCGACTTATACATTTCCGAGAATAACAACTGAAAACAAGGGTCTCTGAAAACAGGATTTATTCCTGCTAATATTGACAGTAAAGCTAATATTTCTCTCAGTGTATGCAGTGAGATGAGTGTGTTTGTGCAGGTATTGTATGTCAGTGTGAACTGTTGTTGCAGTGGCAGTTTCTTCTCCCAGTTCGCTTTTACATTATGCAAATTATGTTCGAGACAAGCCAAAAAGGATATGTATTTTAATGCTCATAAATCAGAGTGAACACAAAATGTGGCCCAAAGGGGAAGAAGGGGGGTAGATTGTGTTGGCAGCTATTGTAAGACATGGACTATTAATATAGTTACGAAGCCTATTAAAATGGTGCATTCATTTGCATTCCACAGACAACATCTTTGGCAAGTGCATACCAACCACTGGAGTCGACGTGGAGGACATTGAGAAGTAATTATCCTTGTTGCCAATTATGCAACTTGTTTATTTATTATATATATATATATGTGGCATTAATGCAATTGTTATTTATTATACAGGACACCACTCACCGAGGATCAATCTCGACTTTTGTCCACCATGTTGGAGGAGCTTCAGGGCGCCGGCTTAGGCTGGGACCATCATTATGTCCAGTGTCGCATCCAAGGAGCACTGTTCTCGCTGCAACGACAACAACAGTTGCCGCCGAATTTGTGCGCCAATTTGGCACCATCGCCTCCAGAATACGGTGATCCAGCAAGCGCTTTGGCATACGTCCGCTTCATACCACCCGAGCAGGAGCCGCAGCTGGACTACTACGAGCCGGAGCATGAGCAACTTTATCCGATGAGCAAAAAACAAATGCATAACGGCGGTCTTGATAGCATCTTGCAGCAGTTGCAGGTTCAGGATCGTCGTCACTTGCGTCATGATCCGCTCGAACTGGAGCACTTTGGCAAACTGGAGGGGCACGATAAGAACACACAACTGGAGCTACCAAGTGTAATGGATGCATTCCTCGACACGGAGCGGCAACGCATGGAACGCGAACAACAATTGCGACTAGCCGAACTGGATGCCAGCCAGAAGGCGGAGCAACAGAATCGTCTGGAATTGTATCAAATCTTGGCAGCCTCTGAGCCCGATCCGCAGCCATATCAGCGCAAACAGCAGCCAACAAATGCGATGGACAAACTGGAAGCGATTGTCGAGCAGCAACAGCAGCAGCAACAAAAGCAACAGAAGCAGCAGCAGCAGCAGGAACAGGATCAGCCGCAGGCAGCACCTGTCTATATGCCGGACGAGGTGAACGAGTCGAGTGAGCTCTATTTCCCAGGCAACTTTGCACCGCTAAAGCGTCGCGTAGCTCCACACTCCTTTTTCCGTGAGTTGGCCAACGAACAGATGACCGAACCCGAACTGGTGAAGCGACGCCCCGAAAACGATGTGCAAGATCAGGAATTGGAGGCAAAGCAGCTGGCATTGGAGTTTAGCTTGCGGCGAAATTCGCTGACACCCTTGGAGGAGGAGGCCATGCTGGCCTCTAATAGTTTTCCGCGCGCCCAGCAAAATCAGCGCGTCTACACCGAGGGTGGTATGCTCCTGATGCCCCAGTTGACCGAGCCGCTCTCCGAGGACTCTGCGCAAGTTGACCCAGCGGAATTGAAGCAAGCCTTGTTGGCCAACATGTTGGGTTTTGCCCGTCACGAGCGGTTGGATGTGAAGAAGCCAGGACCACAGCTAGGTCCACCCGCCGAGCTGAGCAATGAAGTGGTGACAGAGAAGCCACGACGCCCAACGGACAATGTCAACAAGGAGGTGCTGCCTGCCCACATCAAGGGTGGCGATTCCAACGAGCCGTACAAGAAGAAGAAGGTCGTCAAGGAGCAACACTCGGACGAGGATCATGCGCCGCACACCGTAGACACTGAATATGCCCATGTGTTCGTGAAGAACCCGTAAGCTAAATCTTGGAATAAATCTCCATACTTTCTTTTATTTTAACTTATCTATTTTTGGATGCTTCTCGCTTCTCGCAGCATTGACAGTTGGTACGATGGGCAGCGCATTATGAATGAGCTGGCGCAAATACTACACATGCAGGGATACTTTTCTTATTTAACGTACGTGTCTCCACTTGGATTAAACTGAATCCCAAAAAGATTTTGTCACTTAAACAACCATTTGAATCTTCCAGCGTTCAACCACACGAAGTAAGCTTCAGGGTGGACTCAAACAACCCCGATCGCAAGACGGCCGCCGATGTGGCACGCTACATCAACGAGAACCGCGGCGTCAAGAACAACATCCAGCGGCGTGTCGGTTTCTATGTGCTGTATGCCGGCGTTGGGGATCGTGTCAAGGATTTGCGAGATCCGAGCATCACTGCGTCGCACATTGAGCTGGCCGAACAGGGACCGGATGTGACCCACATTATGGTCTACATGTTTGCCGGCGCTGGTGCCGCAGCGGTGATTGTGATCTTTGTCACATTGATACTGATCAAGCGGCACGATCGCAAGCGTGATAAGCTGGGTGGATTGCAGTCGGGCATGACGGGAGCGGAGAGCTGCAGCAAGGACTATCAGGAGCTATGTCGCGCAAGGATGGCCGGCAAAAATGGCAACGCAACGCCCGGCAATGGTGGTTCTGGATGTGGTGCTGGCGGTGCCGGTACAACCGACCAGACGCACAGCGGACGCATCACATCGCTGAGCAAGGAGAACGAAGCTCGACCACCATCCTCACGCTCCAGCACGTCATCGTGGAGCGAGGAGCCAGCACTGACGAATATGGACATCTCCACCGGACATATGGTGCTGGTAAGTGTGAACTACCCAAGATCCTTTGCATCCTTGAGCTAATAATACGTCTTGCAGTCTTACATGGAGGATCATCTGCGCAACAAGGGACGATTGCAACGGGAATGGGAGGCACTGTGTCGCTATGAAGCGGAACCCAGTGCTCGAGATGCCGCCTCCCAGCCGCAATGTACCAACTTCAATCGTCCTGGCGCTCCACTTCCCTACGATCATTCGCGAGTTGTGCTTAATCATTTGGCCAATGCTGAGGGTTTGGATTATGTGAATGCGTCCACAATTGTAAGTAGTTTGGGATTCAAAAAGGAAGAGAGACAGACTACGATATCTAATCGCCTCTCCCTCCCACACAACAGACCGATCATGATCCGCGGGCACCCGCCTATGTGGCAGCCCAGGGTCCGCTGCCCTCGACACTGGCGCACTTCTGGCAAATGATTTGGGAGCAGGGAGCCGTTGTTATTGTGGCCCTGTGTCGGCTGCAGGAGAATGGCGAGGTTGCTTGTGCGCGATACTGGCCGGAAGAAGGTGCCGAGGTCTATCATATCTATGAGGTGAGGTGCTCTAAATCTGTTAACCAAATCTGATTAACTTGATTAGCTTCTGCTTTCATTGTAGGTTCATTTGGTTAGTGAGCACATTTGGTGTGACGATTACCTCGTACGTTCTTTCTACTTGAAAAATCTGCGCACCAGCGAAACTCGCACCGTCACCCAATTTCATTTCCTGTCCTGGCCCCAGATGGGCGTACCGGCGCAGGCCAAGGCGCTCCTGGACTTTAGACGGTCAGTAGAGAAATATAACTTTTAAGTCGACTATTTAATTTCTGTTGTTAATTTCACAGAAAAGTGAACAAGTCGTATCGTGGGCGTTCCTGTCCCATTGTGGTGCACGGCAGTGCTGGCGCCGGACGCACTGGATCCTACATACTGTTGGATCTGGTGCTGGGACGCATGAACAAAGGAGCGCGCGAAATCGATATTGCCGCCACGCTGGAGCATCTGAGGGATCAGAGAGCGGGAGTGGTGGCCACCCGACAACAGTTCGAGTTTGTGCTAATGGCTGTTGCGGAGGAGGTACATGCGATCCTCAAGGCCCTGCCGGCGAATACATCGGGTGAGAAGCGGGATTTGGAGAAGGAGAGTGGTGCAGCGAAGGAGTCACTTAAGGAGGACAAGGCGCAGGAGGCCGCTGAGGAGGAAGAACCCACCAGCAGCACGAAAGCAGCAGCCAAGGAGAAGGAGAAGGAAAAGGAGAAGAAAAAGGAAAAGGAGCCGCCCAAAGAGCAAAAAACGCCGGCCAAAACGCAGCCACAGCCGGCCAAAAAGTAAACAAAAGCAAAAGCAAAACGAAATGAAATGAAAAAAAAACAAAAATCAAATTTATAATAAGAAAAACTTTAAGTTCAAATCACGTTTGTTGCAGCGTTTCGGGGGTCTAGATTTATTTAAATAGTAACTAGTAATTAAAACATATTTTAAACAAAAATTTATGATTTCTGGGTATAAGCACAAGGAAGGTTCGAAAAAGGCAAACTATGGTCGGCTAGCGTTGGTTAAACATTTAGTTATACAAATACAAAATTTGAAGAAAAGCCTATGTTACGCACAAATGCACCAAGAGTTATACAGCGCCGCAACGTTGCAGCATTCGCTTGCCACATGGCCAGCACGCCGTTTCTGGTGCACACACCAGCCCGTGACATTTGAAATGCGTTCCTGGCTGTGGTTTTCCAAAGCGATGCTGCTAGTGCGGTGTTCAGCACTTAAAGCACAGATTATATTATATATGAAGAACATATATATTCATACATTTAATATGGCAAACCAAACTAAAAAAATAAATTCATATTTGAGTGTTATATACAAGAAATATTTATATATATATCTATATACATGTGTAGCTGTTAAGCATTTAAATTCGATTATGAATGCATTTTTACCTTATCGCGTTTATCGATGTTGTCATAAGCTGTATCTGAATATACACACTGAAATACACTTATAGATGTGCTTCAAATAACTAGTGAGAAACATAACAAGAACTGGTTAGTTGGTATACATATGCCAAAAAAAAAAGCCAAACAACATACAGACAAACAGACACACACATGCAACATACAACAAAACATATACAGAATGACACATACATATGAAGATAAACTACATACATATAGGATCAATGAAAAATTTGTACCTAAACATTAAACATAAACAACACAAAGATCTATTTACAAAACTCATAAAAAGCCAGATACTACTACAAGACGCTATTGATGTGTATGACAATTAATTATACAAGTTTATTATTATATATAAAAAGCAAAAAAAAACAAACAAACAAATATATATATATATATATGTATACAAATTATTCATATACAATAATAATCATTATGCGTGTCAACCTATGACTTATTGATAACTACTACTATCTGCGTGTATCTTTGATCAAACATATTTGAATATTGTTTTACCAAACCATATGCGAATTATACTATTATCAGTTCATTCAATCCGATCCTAACATTTATAATTTACAAAAAAAAAAAAAAAAACAAATACGAAAAACCGCAGATTTAATTTCGGAGCAGGGATTTCAAGCAAAGTCTGGTCTCGTTTTAAACTCATATATTTCTCATTTGATTTTGTGGCAGCTAAAAGCGTTGGTCGCACTTTGTTTTGGGATCGCCCAACTGCCCCGAAATGGATCTCGTTTAGGAGGGATGTAACACACGTTATGAGTAAGGCAACATCTAGAAATCGAAGCTTTAAAATAGCTTAAAAAAAACGAATTGTTTAATTAATACGTTTGATAGCATACAAAAATACTAATTACAGAAATACACAAATCACACACAGACACAGACTTGACAAAAATAAAAATGCTATCAAACAAGAAGAAAAACACTAATGCAGGACTCTATGCATATTTCAAAAGGACTAATTGCAAACGATAAACAGGACTTAAAATAAGAACATAAGGTTTAAATGCGGTTTATTTATATATATATATATATATATATAAATTACCGCATAACACGCTACACGATACACCACAAGGTACAGCCACAAAGATACAAATGACTTTAAGATGCAAAATATTGACTCGAGATTACACAAACTAGTTTAATAAGTGCAAACTATTCAAAAACCAAAAAAAAAAATAAAACCAAAAAACGACAAAGAAGAAGTTGAGTTGAGTTAAAGCAGGCATTAAAAAGATACTGCAATAAAAACTAAAAAAAAAATAGCAGTTTAAGAATAACATTTTCTGTAGCAGTTGGTGTTAAACATAAAAACAAAAATGAAAAGCAAAATGAGTTATTGTAGTTTCAAAATAAACTTTTTTGAAAACCAAAAGTAATATTAAGAAAATACCAACAAAATTTAACTAGACGCAAATTTTATTTGTTAGCATATTCTTCGTTAAAAATGACATTTCTTTAAAAAGAAAAACTACACACAACATAAAAGCAAATGAAAAACAATATTACAATAACTGTGGCAAGCCCACCAACAACTTCGGGCTTGCAAAAACTCCAAAAAAAAAAACACAAAAATTTATTAACGTGGTAGAAAGTATTTAAATATTAATATATACAGTTTTGACGCAAAAAAAAAATGGAAATTAATTTTTCCGCGTGCATTTTTTCATTAGAGAGTTTCAGTGTTAATTAAATACAAATTACAACAAAATATTTCCAAATGTTCTTCGACAAACAAATTAAATAAGTGTACTAAAAATATAAAAGAAGAAACTAAAAATCTCTAAATGTATTGTAGTAAAAAATTTAAAGACAATTATTGATGTATATTTGACATTATAACAATTTGTTGTTAAAAAACAACAACCATGCGTAGTTAATTGAACGGAACTTACAAATAAGGTTTAAAACATATGATAACACAAGTACTAATAATAATAAATATAAATATATATATAAATCAATATATATATATATGTATGTAAACATATATATTAGAAATAATGTCACACACATATGCATACCAATCGTATGCGATTTAAAGTCAGAAACTAAATTATTATTTCCTTATACTATTTCATTGATGGTGTAGATATACAAAATGAAATATCGAACCTTGACCTGCACGGACAGCTAAAAATTTAGCGATCTACGCAACGGATAATGGGTTTTACTCGAAACACAACCTCCGCCGGGGTTAATCGTGTAAAATCCACCAATTAGAAAATATATATGGGAACGCATAGCCACAAGAGCTGTGTGTATTTAGTGTAAAAGCAACAATACGCCCAGTTCGGTACTTGATTTTCCCAAAAAAGGGTAATACGCAACTTTCAAGAAAAGAGAAAATACTACGAAATGGATACGGACTAATTCAATGACAGACGCACTGGAAACTAAATGGTTTGAGTTCCTAGATTAACGCAAGCTGACTAAATAACAAAAAAAAAATGTTGAAGAAGAAGAAGAAAAAAAACGATGGACCTGCTGTAAATACGCACATCTTACCTTCGAACGGTTAAATCTGACAAATACGGACGACATAGGAAAGGACGGACGGACTCCAGACGAACAACCGGACAAGACTTAGTTTTAGGCCCACAAAATGACATTTACTGAAGTTTCGTATACTTGAAAGTTGGCGTAATTTGAACGATTTAATTCGAGATGATAGTGCCGACACTGGTGCAGTATTGCTTATAGATTAGTTGGAAATACATATGACGTTCAACATGACTAAAAACCAAAAGAAATGCTACTATAATTAAGAACATACGTACAACAACTTCTTAATTAATTATATACATTTGTTTTGATTATTTTTATTGTTTCGGTTTCTTATTGATCAAATAATATACAAATACAAATAAATACAAATAACATATATAATATATAAAAATATATATATATCTATAGCATACATTTATCGTACATTACAAAATATGTGTGTTGTAATAAATATAAACTTATTCATATACAATTAAATATGCATATAAACAAATATAAGTACATATATATATTATTGCTGTATGTTTCAATTAAATAATATTAATAAGCAAAATCAAATACCAAGCGCAGGCTTTCATACATTTTTGGAAAACAAGAAAAAAATTATATTGTTATATTATATTATTTAACTATTATTGGTGGATACAATTTAATCATATATATATAAATATATGATTAGCCACTTGACAGATACATGTTATTAAGCAACATGATTGCACAAAATATAAAAACCAAAATTAAAATGTTACAAAAAAAAATTGTAAAATCCAGCAGAAAAAATTTTATGCTGGCTGAGGCCACTTAAAATTTTAAATGAACAAATGATTTATTAAATTAACATTATAACATTGAAAATTGCAAAATGCGATTTAATGGAGACAAAACTACACACATTAATATAAACATGAACCATGAACATGTTTATAGACATACCTATTTGAGGATTTTTGTGCAAAAAATAAATAAGATATATATATATATAAATCTATATAAATGTATACTTAAATTATTTACAAGTACAAGCATACATATACTACATATAAATAATTATACATATTAAAACATATATAAACGGTTTAATTATTCAGCAAACAAAAAAACAAAAACCAGTTTTGAATTTGAATTTTTAGTATAAATATCTCAAGCAGAGGTCACAAGAGAAATTTAGATATAACAAGAAAACATATATCCAAATGTAACGCGCCATTGTGTAATATGCGCTACATAAATATATGCTATATACAAATATATATATATATATATAAACATAAATATATATATATTTATATTAACCTATATATTAACCTGGATGTCTAATGATCTAAAAGGTCGCAGTGCACAAGAAACCAATTTAATAATAATAATAATAAACCTGGATGTATAAATGTAAATCAAAAAACGCTACAAAAACACAAATGCGAACAACTCATAACATTGATAAATAGCAGAGCAAGGAAACAAAGACAAAAATGTCATCAAATATGTAGAACCGGTAATAATAACTATTATTATTATAATACAAAAAACAACATAATAAAGAAACCCTTAAAAAACCAAAACCAAAGACCCCCAAAAATAAAAAAAAAAAAAAAACAAATGCATATAGCAATTCGCTCATTAAACGCACAATATTATTTGAATGAGTCTAAATCACTCGTCATTCAATAGTTTAACTGTTTAACAAAGTAATCGAAGCTACTCCGATATACTATTACTGTAAAACGAAACACCAGACAAAGTTCCAATACAATGTGTTGTACTCAATGCCGTATTGGAATTAAATAGATGTAATTTCCGCTTAGTCGACCCTCCTCCACAAGAGGAGTTGCAAACAGACATTTTACAACACTGCACTTCAACACTACATTATATATATATATCCAGCACTTTTGTTCAAACCCATCATCATCAGAACACAATTATTTTTAGAGTTTTAACTTGGTTTAGCATTTAAATTGAATGAAATTATATATTTGTTTCAGATTTTCTTCGAATAATTGGCAATCGATTAACTTATATGAAAATTTGTTGAAATTGGCAAGTTTTTGTACAATTTTTAATCCCATACATATATTTTTTAAATCTTTTCCAACTTGGCTTTAGCGAAATTTATTTAATTCTTCATTAAAAACAGGCGAAATTGGGACTGGCAAAAAATATTATTTCCAATTGGCATTACAAAAATTATTGGTATTGGTATTGTTATTGAAAACGAAATTCTTCGCGACATCTATTGGTAATTATAAAAAAAGTGTGATTAAATATATATAAATTATTTTTTTTTTACATTTTTGTATAAATAATGTATACAAAAGTGTTTAAAGCACTAAACTTTAAAAATTCGTTTCTAAATTGGTTTTTAGGATTTTTTTGGACTCTGCAAAGCTAAAGTTGGGATAGAAATGCGTTTTTTACAGCAAGGAATTTACCCCATACTAATTTTCCAATTGGCAATACAAAAATTAACGTTGGTTCGATTTTTTTTAAAACACGGAACACATTAAATATCTATAGTAAATATTTTTCAATTCTAAGTGTAATACATAGTGGAGGCTATTTCACATATCTCTAATCAAATGCAAATATGCAACTGCATTGAATAAATCAATTAAGGCTTAAAAAAAAATTTTAAAACAAATCTAAGTAAAGCGCACGGCAAAGGCACTAAATTGTTTTTGTTAATTGTTTTTTGTGAAATTCTTGGTAGTGCGAGACAGAAGGACATAATTATTTGCATATATCAAAATATGCTATGAATACTGGTTGCAGTATATTACCAATAATGAGTATGAGTAAAAATACATACATAATCTACATATATAAATAACGAGTGCACCGCGGTTTATTTGCAGCATTTTTAAATTTTTTTTGAACCGTTCTTGCATTTTTTCATATGCGATCAAAATGTGCACGCGATGGGTTAAGCCCTACTGGTTTAGGTACCCTGCCTGACGAGCATTTTTAATTAGCTCTAAAAATGGGTTCCTCGTCACAAGAATAAATATGTAGACAAATTATCAAAGCAAATTCATTATGCAAATTAATCAAATTATATGTATGTTTACATAAATTTATTCAATTGGTGTTACATACATATTCTACATATATAAGGAACAGTGCACCGCGGTTTGTTTGCAAAGTTTTGTATTATTTTTAATCGTTATTTAATCTTGCATTTTTTCATAAGCGATCAAAAAAATGTGCACTCGACGGGTTAAAATCCTAGTCGGACAATTGGAGCTCTGCAAAGAAATCCCTATAACAAGAAAAAATCACAAAAAAAATAGTAAAACAAAGAAGAAGAAAAATCACATAAAAAAGTACTTAATCAATTTACTGAAATTATTATATTCACATATATTTAATTAATTGGTGTTAAGCATTAAAAAAAACCCAAAAAAAATTAAAAAAAATTTGGCGTAATTATTATTGATATATTTATATATATGTAACATTATGGTTCAGTTATAAAAAAACAGGTAATGATATTTTTCTAAAGGCAATTATTAGTTTCATGTAGTATCATTCAGTTCATCATAGCATTCAGCGTAATTTAGATGAATTATTCGCACATTTCCGACCTACACAATGTGTTTTATTGTTAGCGCCCACTGACACGCCCTATTGCAAATGTAGCACACAAATTACACCCTGAAAGCCACCCCTTTGCGTTTGCCCCCTTCCGACACACGTCGCCCAGAACAAAGCAAAAATACCGCGCCAAAAAAAAACACACACACACACACAAATAATAATAATAATAAAGCTAGTATAAAATCGGGTCATAGCCAATTTTATATGCTAGCAACTCGACTGTGGTGGTGGTTCAGCCGCATCTGTGTCAGCCTTCACTGCGTGTGTGTTCGTGTTGTGTTTTTTTTTTTGTTCGAGTTTTCGATTTCATTTGGTATTTTGGCAGAATTTCAGCTTTCGTATGGTTGCTGTTCGCCTGTTACGAATGTCGGAACATTTCTTTGAAATGCCGCAATGAAAGGCAAAAAGCCGCCGTGCAAACGCTTTGATGATTTTCCGCATGCCGCCAAACCGTTGCCACCACCATCAGCCACAACAACAACTACCACACCAGCAAGCGCATGCAACGACAAGGAACGTTTTGATGACCGCGTTTTTATGTAGTTTTTTTTTTTCTTCTTGTATTTTGGCCTGCTGATGATGATGTTTGTCGGTGTTTGCGTTTGCATTTGCCATGGGCCGATGAGCATACACATATCAATTTAGGGGAGTGGCATGCGTGACGCTTACGGAACGAGATTATAGACTCTTCTCACACTCCCAATTCCCAATGTCCCACAAACATATTACTGAGTGTGCGGCAAAAAGTTCCTTTGTTGTTGCTGTTGCCAGTCCAAGTGCAGCAGGGCGTTCCCGTAACAGGAGCACCGAGGAACAGCAACAGGAAGACTACGAACAGTTCGAGTGTGTGGCAGAGTAGGAGGAAGAGTGTGTGTGTGTGTGTGTGTGTGTGTAAGTGGAACAGGAGCAGCAGACTTTTAGGTCGACAACACAATCTGCAGCATTTTGATTGCGGTTTTGATTTACTTAGTCGCTTTTAATAGTCAATTCATCAACGCCCATTCCTCAAAGATAGCATTCAATGTTGCAGAAAGGCATCGCAGGGTATATTAAATATTTGATCAGTTTTGTAAGTTAATATATCAACATTGGTAGTAAACTTTTAATTTGGATCAACTTACTTATATAATCCTTTGATCAGTGTTTTTAGGGATTATCTAAATATATTTTCTATTGCATATTTAAGACTTCTCCAACTTTTATCCAATATTTTACCAAACATTTAAATATCTCAACTTTAAACATTTTAAAGCCGAAGAGTTTGAAATTTTCAAAATTCAAATTTTAAACATAATATTTGTGTGAGAATTTAATAAGTTTAGCCACTGTCGTCGTTCTCGACATATACAAAAGGCAAATCGTGATAAGTATTGAACTCCAGATGGCGCCACAAAATAAGAGCGTACATTGGATGAATGTCTTTGCTATTCTGCTTAGCATGTGCACTCACCAATGAAAAATATAAGAGTCTGCATTAGGTTAACTTCCTTTTCTATGTTTTTTTGAAAACTTCAAGTATGATTTGTGGTTTTTAAAAAAGGATTCTAGACTTTTAAGGACCTCCTTCAAATAATTTAAAATCCTTTCAGATTGTTGAAGTTTTTAACCAAAATGTTAATTTGTTCTGGGTATATGAACTCTTTTCTGCGGCGAACATAGAATTGCTTAGGTTGCTGACTTGGATAAAGTTACCACAGCATATAGTCACTTGCCTACGCCCAGATGGCACCAGCAGTAGCTAGTAGTAGATATTTCCCGAAAGATGGCGCCAGCATATAACCTGTAGCAATCATTTTCATTGTGAAAATATCACTAAATGTGACAATTTAGTCGGAAAGTAATTGTATAAACTGTTGAAAACGACAGACTTAATAATCAAATATGTAAATATTACAAATAAATGTCTGCAAATAGTTAGATATTTTTAAATTCTGAAAAAATTAATTAAATTGGTTGCATAATGGATATATAACGAAATATATAAAATTTTTTCAAGATGTCACCTCGATAAAACTCAAATAATTCATATGCAAAGCGAAAAACTCGCGGTTGGTAAAAAATTAATTCTGAAAATTGAATAAATTACGCGAATTAGGTAGCAGGCGAACAGAAATCGATGCCAGCAGTCAAGGCAGCTAAAGCAGAAGTTGAGAATCGTTTAGGAACGCAAACACACACATCCACACACACACACCATCAAGAACACACTCTCCCCGCTAGCATACCCGGAAAATGGTTTTCCACCAAAAAAAAAAGTCAAAAGTAATAAGTATGTGAAAGAAAAAGAAGAAGCAGCAGCACAGCAAACACTTGAGGCAGAGATAAACCCGACAGCTGCTACTTGCTGCCACAGACTCAGAATGTGTTGGCCATAAAACATTTTTCATAGCCACTGACGGGGGTAGTACGGGCACGAAGGGGGTTGCAAATGTCTCGACTGCCACTATCTGGAAAATTAATGTTCAGCGAGCGAGTGAGCAAGTAAGCAACACAGATACGGGAAATACGAGATGTTGAAGGAGGGTAGGGAGAGAGAGAGAGGGAGAGAGGGGAGGTTGCTGGCAAGAGCGTGCGTGGAAAATCATCAAAGGTTGCCGCAGCGGCGTTTTCGCCTTTGTGCCAAAATCCTCAAAGGAATTTTCCGATATTTGTAGCAGGCGCACAGAAAGCGTCAGTTGGCAAAGTTGACCAAGAAAAGCCACAAAATATAAAAACACACACACACACACACAGTCGACCTCAACACACCAATGAATTTTCCGACGATATATATATGTTTTTTTTTTTTGCTTGGGGAGAAAATTCGCTTTTCATGTGTGCCACTTACACACAAAAACACACACACACACACACACTCACATGTGATTTATCGATGAGCTGCTGCGACGTCAACTCTGACGTCGATCCATTTGGCGAGCGTCGCATTTTCATTTTGAGATTTTTCATCAGGTTTTCCACAGTGATGTCATTGTTTGTCAGCGAGTGAAAAACGCACTTGAGGAATTTTGTTTTATCAGTCTCTAATTTTTAATGAGCCACTAAGCCTCGATACTTCCAATTTTGGGTAGATAATAAAAATCCAAATTCATTAATCGAATTCATTCAAAAAGGCCTTAGACAAAAATAATAATAATTTTTATAAAAGTCGACGACTCGTAAATCTATCGTCATAAAATGTCAACATTTAAAGTAGACAATAGATTGGTGGGCAAGGGAAAAGAGGAAGAGCAATGGGCGAATTCATTCATAAGCAATTAATAAATTGATGCTTAGATTTAAAGTGGATAAAATAAGTTTTTTATGAGTGTACCAAATTGAGTATGGCACGTGTGTACAAAAAATATCAAGATTCACAAGTCCAGACTGCAAGATACTCTATTCAAAATGTGAGATCCAAACTAGAAGTAAATAAGAAATGTAAAGATATAAAAATTGGCATTAAGATTTTTTAACAGATATAGATATATAATATAGATATATGGAAAAAAATAAACGAATTATAAAAAATTTGCATCTGAAAAATTAGAATTTGGTAAATGACTGTTTTATCAAACTAGTTAAAAATATGAATGTAGGTTATACATATATATATATATATATATAAGATCTTAAATATAAAAGATACCGCCACAGCAAACGACAAAATATACCTCATCTCGTTCCCAAAAAACAGGGTATTTCAAATACCAAACAGCTGCCAATTGCGTGACTTTAAGAACCATATAAATGTCAGTGTCAGCCGATTAGATACCTCCGCCAATCCCCCAAGTATTTATATACTTTTGGCACGTCTGTAGTAGCAGCTAGTCCAAAAGGGAAAAGGGAAACATGATCATTATGGAATTAAGATTTAAGATTCGCCAACGTGGCGCGTGCCCCAAGACGCATGCGAAAATACACAGCCCAATTAAACATTGGCCAACAGCTTTGTTTAGTCTGGCCAAATGCTGACAGCGCGAATTGGAGGAAGGGGCAACATCATTTGCTTTGGCATTTTAAACAAATGTTGCAATCCACGTTTGGTTAGGGCAACAAACATTACAACAACAACAACTTAAGCAAAATAAATTCGTATTATTTTTAGCTTTTGCTGAGTGGCGACGAAATGTCTGCAATGAGTAGGTGGACCGGGAATCTTTCAGAGATTGTGAAAACGTGCTTTCAAAATACTTAGTAATGGACATATGTGGTGCTATAAACAAAGTTCCTCTTTTATGTATATAAACATACTTAATTGTGGTTCTTATAATTATATAAAATGAACTATATCATAACATGTAATGTCTTGTAAAATTAAGATTTCAGACTATATATAAATATATAAAAAAAAGTCTATTTGAATTTCCTGATGAAAGGCAATTAAATATCTTTTCAAAAATTACAAACAAATATTATTTAGCATCATTATAGAATTAAGTTAATATACAATAGCTTAAGTAAATGTCCCATTAGCCACAATGATTCCCAACCACTAAGAAGATCAGTCCAAGTTTACATACATTTCTTTACAGCTGCCACATAACTCAAGCAAATCGAGTTATTTGCACATTCCAATAAGAACAGCCTCATTCTTTTCACACGACAACTGAGCAAGAAGCGGCACAAAATATAGTCAACAGTTTGCTAAAGTAAACCGAGCAAATGATCACTATTTACAGCACAAAAATTCAATAAATATCAATAAGCAAACAAAAACAACAATAAAAAAAAAGAAGAGCAGATATTTAAGGAGCTAATTGAAGACAACTTCAACAAAAGCCGCAAAAGCCGACAAAAGCAAGTGTTTAAGTTAAGTTGAAGTTAATTTTTAAGGCAAGGCTGAGCCAATAAGCAAATCCAAATAAACAAAAAAAAACAACAAAAAAACGGCAGACACTTTAAAAAACAACTGTAACGGTAATCATATAAACTAAGCGGGAACGAAACTTAATTAAATTGCCCAAAAGTGCAGACGATCTGGCGAGCAACGTTGTTGTTGTTGTTGCTGTTGTTTGTGTTGTTGTTGTTGTTGTTGTTGTAGCTCAGACTGAGAACAGTCAACGGATGCGCTTAAAAAATATTAAAATATGCGCGTTTTCCTGACAACAATGTGAGAAGACAAGAAGTAGTTAAGATTATATAAGTCGAATACTAAATACACTCACTTAATGAAAAGCTAACATGTAAAGATAAAAATTATCTGATTTAGTTGAAGTTTGTTTTTGATAAAATTTAAAAAGCAATATTAAAAAAATATTAATCGTGTACATGCTAAAAGTGTTTATGTGATAAAGTCTGTCAATCCAACTGTTGCTAATTAAGAGCAAATATTAAAATCCATTATAAGATTTAAATGTTTGTTTGTCTTATAAAAATTAAACAACTTTTTGCAAGCGTATAG
This sequence comes from Drosophila dives, assembly GCA_035042365.1. Classification (NCBI taxonomy): domain Eukaryota; kingdom Metazoa; phylum Arthropoda; class Insecta; order Diptera; family Drosophilidae; genus Drosophila; species Drosophila dives. The sequence goes on along the minus strand of JAWNLJ010000416.1, from coordinate 326,407 downwards.
TCAACGCAAAAAATGAGTTTTTTTTAATGGCAGACGCGACAACAACAATGAAAGCAATTAACTGCAATAAGTGGCAGGCAGGAAGTTTGGGGAGCTGCACGTGAAGCGACCTTGCAATGTCGCAATGTACACAAGGCCAATAATGATGATGAGAATATACATATATATACATATATATATATATATATATACATATAATAATGATGTTGCTGGTTGGTGTTGCTGCGACGGCTGCTTGTTATATTTTAGCCGACTAACTGTTAACTTGTGTGGACCTGGGCCGCCCCCAACAGCATTCCAACACGCCAAGGTAAAATGTGAATAAACTTATCTAACTGCATGTTGCATGCACCTTTGTTGCAAGTATAGCAACAACAACAGCACCGCAGAGCCATTAAATTATTGCTAATAATAATGCAATTTGCAACAGTTCTTTAGACGCCTTAAACTGAATTGCATTGGGAGATTTTCCAATTTGTTGCTAGTCAAGCTAATTGGTTACAGTTTGAAATGGATACAAAACGGGTACAAGAGTTATATATATATATTTAAATATGAACTGAATAATTTAATAAAATAAATATAGCCCATTTTGGCATTACTTATTTTGTATTGCTTTATAAAAATTGTTGGCATAATTAATGCAAATATTAATGAAATTTTTCGGATGTAAAATAAATACAAATCCATTAATTAATTTATAATTTTTTAAATTAACAATTACAATTAAACTCGAGAATTTAACTTGAACCAAAAATAATGTGTTGTTTTTTGGCGTGAACTTTGATCTCGAGATGGAACACATTCTCTGAGCCGTTGGTTTTTTTTGTGGCCACCTCATACAAATGCAAATGAGAAAGGCAACTCAATGGCAACTAATGGACACGCGTGATAAAATCTACTTCCGCAGGATTACAAAGTCAGCGCCCTTTCGTCGGGTACACCAAACAAAAGTAGGAGTCGATGTCGGGTTTTTGGGGTCAATTTCTAAACCGGCAGCTGCCGTTGCGCATGCGCGGACAACGAAGCTGATGGATTTGGAATTGCTATGGCAACAGCAAAGAGGAAAACAAATAACAACCGGGTAGAGGCGTGGAAAGGATAATGTGTCGAGGGTGAGGACGAACTATGTTTGCCAGAGTGTTCAAGCATACATAAGATACAGCTCTAAAAGGATTTACAGATACTTTATGTTTACTTTAATTGGTTTGTCTGCCAGCGCCACGCGTTGCTCTTTCTTCTTCCCTCTCTCCCTCTCTCTCTAAGTGGATTTTAATATTGGTCTTTTGAGTGTTGTTGTTTGACTGCGAGATTGCAGCAGCTGTTGCCAAATTACACATCAATCAGCAGTTGGCATACATTTTTGTGCCGTTCTGCGCATAACCTTGCCAAAAAGCCAAAAGCAATTGCCACATCCTTTTTTGTTGGTTGCACGAATACAAAACCACAGCGGCAACAGCAGGACTCAAATGAAAGCCACCAAGCCCAATGGCAATTAATCAGAAAAAACCACATAATGCAACAACAATCAACTGCATTTTTCTAGGGGTGCCTCAAACATGTGTTGACTTGGCTAAAAACTATGAATTTTATCATATTTACAAAATAACCATTGTGGTTAACATTTCTCGGTAACACTTCCATTAAAACTCAGCTTCTGGAAACCTTTCTACAATTTAATAAAAATAATGCAAAAAAAACCATGTTTAAATGGACTGCAAGTCACAGTTTTGAATGAATTTAAGTCGCCTCAACACTACTTTTTTTAAGCCTTTTGTTGCATGCTTCAGCACAACAATAGTCAACCCTTAGTAAAACTTAAAAAAATTTATTCACTAAAAGGGGACAGCTGCATTTGCAATGACCTCAGCAGGGCAGCAACTGGTCTATGGAAAGATTCAAGTTTTTTTTCTTACATTTGATGCTAATTTGCATTTGTTCGAATTGTGAGTGGAGAAAATGTGGCCACTTGTGGACAACCCCAAGGGTGTGGCAACACTAATTGTTCGCAATTCAACTGTGAAGTTATACATATGTTAAAGGAAAGCCCTGTGGAAAACTGGAAAACAATATGCTTGGGTTTTCCAATATACCAAAAAATGCCCAATTTGTTTGCTCGTCGGCGTGTTTTGATTTATGTGCGGAGTGTTTAAGCAATCGCAACAGCTGGTTGGCCATTTGATATGCCAAGTTGGGTTGTGTTTATTTGATCTTCGGCCAAGGAGTTGCAGCACACAGCTCACAGCTTGCAGCTGGCAGCTCTCGGGTCAAGGCGTTGCCTGCGTGTGGCAGGCACAAGCGAGAGCAGAAGCTGAAGAACAATGCTGGCAGACCACGCAGTGCACTCAGCCATGCTGCTGCTGCGGGTCACTTGGCTGCATAAGCAACCCCAAAACAAAAAAAAAAAAAAAAACACAACAACAACAATAATACAGTTACCCTAACCCAATGCCACGACTAGTGCTATTGCAACCCCTACGCTCAGCACCACGTGCGTCACGCGCAGACGCAGCCACTTGCAGCAACCCGGGACTCAATTCGGGTACCGGGATCCGGGGTCCCCGCCCCCCGTTTCGAATCGAACAATATGCAGCTCTTTTCTAAAAGAATCCATTAAGTGTGCTATGAACATAAATAATAACAAGTAAGAAAAGCTATTTTGTTACCACGAATTTGAAATACACTTAAATTGGGAATTCAATAAATAAAATTATTATTCTGTTTATTATCTTATCAGACGCATTGATGACATTTTTAATCGAGTAGTATAAAAATAGGGTGTCAATAAAAAATAAAAATAAAAAATAGCTTTTCGAAAATACTTTTCAAACCACATGGAAAAACTGTTATGCACTCAATAAGGGTATTTTCAGTGGCAAATGCTCATGTGTACATTGTTGTAAATGGCAGGAAATGTGCACTTGAGTGCCAGCAACAACAGGAACAACAGCAACAAAAGCAACAACAACAACAACAATTGTTAACAGCAGCAGCATCCACAGACTGCATCAATAATTGCTCTGCGCTGCATTAAAAACTTCAAATTACAACTGAATGCAAAAACACATTATTCACAATTCGAATTTTTCAGCAGCAAAAAATGTGACAAACAAACAAAAAACATGTATAACAACAGCTGCCTGAATTTTTTACATATTATTTAATTTTAGTTTGGTTTTTTATTTGCAATGCAATATATAAAATTGCAGTGCAAATCTCCATAAAAGGCTAAAACGCGTAGGCTAAAAAAGCTGAACATGTTTGAGACATTTGAGATGTTGGTCTCCATAATCATTGCCTTGACACATAGACAGAGTGCGGCGCCAGATTTGTAAAAAAAAAAAAAAAATATATATATATATATATATGGAACGATCAGAGATTAATTAATACAAGTTTAGCTCGGATTCTATTTGCAGACAGAGTTCAGCTCTGAGCAGCAGATAAATAATGCGTTGATTTGCAAATGATTTATGCACTTTGCAATACTAAATTGCTACGAATTGTATATATGTGAGAAAAATGAATTATAATTGTTCAGTTATTAACTAATTAAATCGAAAAATTAATATGATATGATATCCGCCTGTGAACTTAAACTAAAGTTCCTGGTCAAGATTAGGTGACTTTTAATTGACGTCATTTTAACTTGAAAACTTATACGATTGTCATAACTATTTGTCTAGCTTTTATTAGACACTCTATAATTTAAAAAAAAAAAATAAATTAGAAATAACCACAAGGTGCTTTAAGAGGCTACATAACAGTTAACACCCCACAGACTGCGATCACCTCTGAGCAATTTATTTGAGTTGGCTAACAGCTGACGCAGTCACATGGCTAACTAAACAGCTCCGAAAGGGCGTCGCTCATCCACCCCCCACTGTCCAAAACTTAGAGCTGAAGGGTGCAACGAGTGTGGATCATAATAATTGCCTGGGCAATTGAGAAGTGTGGCATAATTCAGAGGCACAGCAGCAGCTCCGCTCATGTCAGATCTGTGCATGAAGATATAGCTCGTTATGTTTGACTCACGTCGTAGATAGCATTCGCCAACTGTTGTGGTAAAAACTAAGTCTGCAATTAGAAAGGCGTTCATCCTGTCAGAATTGTGTTTGTGGCTGCTGTGAGGGTTGCAGATCCTCCAACAACTGTTCTAAAAATTATAGATACAAAGCAGAAATTGCCAACATATGTGGCAGAGGTTACACAGCATTACATAAGCATTTTAACCACTGATAGTAAACCATCTGGCATATCTATAAATTTAAATTTTTTTAAATTTTAGCCACGTGGCAAAGAATATGTGTTTATAATGTTCCCACGTTTTTGGACACAAACCAGAAGCTTGATGCCCGAAGCTTTAACATCTCGGAAACTGAAAATTTATCATTGGAATTCCTTAAAAAGCCCATCAATAAAACTGTCTTTTGTAAATACTCTAAACTCGACCACAAAATGTGTAGCAATCATTAATCTTTTTAGCTGTTTATTACCACAAATTGATGGCTTCGGAAGGCGCTGATGACTTGACAATTGCCGGCTAGTTATGCATTTTCAAATGAAAAACCAGCTGCCTAAATTTTTCTAATGAAATCAGAAGACGCATCGTTGCAGCTGACATCTAAGATTAATTGGGCTGCCAAGAGATAGGAACAATTACAGTTAACTATCGCACTTACCGCAGCACCAATTGAATGCGGTAAATATGGAATATATTAAAGATACATTCTAATAACTGTTTATCTACTTATTGTCTTTTTTTCCAAGTATTTTTTTGTTTTATGAAATCAAATTAACGTAGAAATAGTAAGCAAACTTTCAATTGTATCATTTAAAAGTATATTTTATAAAATATTAGTTTACTAACAATTATGCAACCTGTAAAAAAAATGCGTTATTATCTCATGGATGAGGTTTGTATTCACAATAAAAAGGAAGATTGCTGGGTTGTGATACACAAAAATGTATTTGATTTGACGCCAATGATAAAGGATCGGCTGGATCACTGGAATTGCGTAAGACTGAAAATGGATTACCTTACATGAAAAATTGTATATATTTCCTCTGCTTAGAGCATGGATTACTTGGTGGCCCATGCAGGCAAGGATCTCACCCACTTGTTTCATGAGAATGGCGAACCACGCACTGAGATCTCACTCAGCACCGGCCGTCCACGTGTGCTCTTCCCACCCATACTAGAGGTGGCCATCAGTGAGTTCGCCAAGACCAAGCATGCCATGTGGAGTCAGGATCCCTTCTATCATATCGGTCGTGTTACGCGACGACCACGACGCCTTCGACTGATCAACACGCTGACCGCAAAAGTGCAGCACATGAATGTCTGCGACGAGGATAGCATCTATACCATACAGGAGAAGTACAAGAAGCGTTTTAATCATCATGCAGGCAGCTACGAGTGGCGCAAATTCTCCAATGGCGTTAGTTTATTTTATTATAATTATTAAGAATTTATTTATAATTACTCTTTTCAGGCCAAGTGCTGTGGTGTTCTCAATTTGAATGCCACCTTAGATGAGAATGGTCTCACCGATGATGAGGATTGCGATGTGGAATTGCCACCGCCATCCATCTGGTTATATTACACTGATGACTTGACCATTGGTTGATTGGGCTTTTGCAATTTGTTTATCATTATTACCTTTTTTTTGGGGGGTTATACGAAAATTTGTTGTGCATAGTGCAAGTAAAGAGCACATTTCAAGCTACACTGCGTTTTGGGTCGAAAAGGCATTAAACTCAAAACTAAGCTTGGGCATAGGACTGCTTCTGACTCTGGTATTATATGGTATTTATTTTCATTTTCATCAAATGTCATGGTCGACATGCGCTGCTAATAATAACAAACCCAAAAGTGCAGCGGACTTGTTCAGGGACACACTGAAACAAATTATAGGGGTATAAAATAAAATACATCAGCAGTCGGTCATCTAGTTAAAATAACTCATTTTTTTGCCGGCTTTTCTTATGTAGTTTATATTAATGTTTATATGTTTGGTCAAGATGTTTTGCCGCCTTAAGATTGGGTTTAATAAACCTATAAAGTCGCATAATTAGCGGCACCAATTAAGTAATAAAAAACAAAAGACATTATTATTTTTTCAGTGTATTTAATGCATGTTTTGAAATGTGCCTTATTGCTCCTGCTTGCTTAATATATGCCGGTATTTTTTTGCTTAGGCTATAGGGAAGAGTTAGGGGCTTGGACTGTTAACTCGAGTATGACGCTAGACACCGCCTGCAGCTGCCCAGCTGCCCAAGTGACTACCGGCTACCCCTCGTGGCAGTAGGTGACGCTGGCACGCGTTATGGCCCGCCAGCAGTTGCGCCTACTACATACAACAGACTGAATACTGAGTACTGAGTGACCGACCGGATCTGGAGGGGGTGCCAACTGAACTGTGAACGCTTTTTAGTGAGCTATGCCAAGTTTGTGTCTTAAGTCTTTCGTTTCAGACACGTATTCTTGGTAGCAGCAGCACTTACAACTCCAAGTCGCCCATTGTGTCTGTTCTTTTGCTATCTTGCGCGCATAAATAATTAATTTCAGCCTCATTTTTTTTTAATAAAGTGGATAAGAAAAAAATCATTAAAAATTTAAAAACACACTTTAATTGTAAACCAGATTTTCTTGGGGTCCGGCACAAGTTCCGTCCATAAATGGACGCAGCTACGTTCGCAATTTACATTAAACAAGCGACGTGACAAAAACTTGATGGCTATAATAGCCAAGCAGCTAGCCAGCAATTTGCACCTGAAATGTTGTGAAATATTTTGTACAACTAATCTCTGTGTGCGATGCCCATCGGAGCGGCTTGTCTCGCTGACTCTAAAGCTTAAGGAGCGCCAATTCCCACGCAACCACAAATTAACAGCTGGCAAAAGGGCAGGCAAAAGGCCCAAAAGAGAACAGATCAGAACAGAACTGAACAGAACAGAACAGAACTGTAAGACATGCACAAACTTGTGAAATACTTGTTGCTGTCCATCGATTGTGGGATCAGGAGATGCTCAGCAGCGGTGTCGGGCAACGACTTAAGCATGAGTCACGCAGCAAACAAGTTTGTGCCTGTTTGGGCCATGGGAAAAAGGAGCAATGCGTTGAGGAAGACTGTCTGGGATTGAGAACTGCTGATGCTGCTGAAAAAGGCAATGTGCCGATAAAAACAAACAAGTGCCCTTAATGAAATGTGCCAAGCTAGAAGATATTCTCCACTTAAACGTGGACTGGGATAATTGATGAAGTGGATAAAATACTCTTAATAACTTTGAATAAGGCAGAACATAGAAAATGAGTAGAGCTTTAGCATTTGTATTTGCTTTCCCTAAAATAAAGTCCTCATTTTATCATTTCAACTCTTTAAATCTTATAAAACTCTCGGATCTATGCACCGACAGAGAGTAATAATTTTTAGTATTTAAATTTACAGGGCATAAAAACATTTGTTTACAGATTGAGCACGAATGGAGGCATCTATGATTATATTGGTATATTACTCACTTGACTTGGCTATAGATACATATGAACAACCGTTGCACTGTCCACTGGTGCAAAACGCGTTTGACAAGTTTTTTGGCATGCGTTCATGCGCTACGCAAAGTTCGTTGTCTAAGTTTTTTGTTTGCACTGACTATACAATTCAGTCATAGAGTTCATTGGCTGTTTAAAAAAGCACACACTCACATACACACACAGATGGCTATGAGTAATCAATTATTGGCGAAGATATAAAAGTTTAAATTTGTCAATTTCTCTATTCTGCTGAAAAGAAAAGCATTTTTAACTTTTGATGCAGAGAGAAAATGTTTTAATAAATTTTGACTGTACACAATTTTCGCAAAGCTATAACAGTTCGACTATGAATCAAAAACTTAAAATGTTATTTTCTTTATTGTGCTGAAAAGAAACGCATTTTCTACTTTTGAGGCAGAGTTAATATTTATAAAAAAGTCTTTAAAATATCGAAAGAACTTTGGACTTTAGTAAATTATTGGCGTGGATATAATACTAATAAAAATAATACTTTACAGTGCATGCATTTAAAGTAAGTTTAATAAGCTTTAATGTTAAGAAAATTATTTGAAATAACGCGCAACAAATTTTTTTTGAATTACTCATAGCTTGAGCAACTGACTGTAGAGCTGCTAGAACAAATCCTCCCACAAACATTTCGCATTGTCAACCTTCTGAATCACTGATGTCGCTTTTACAAGCAACTGCACAACTATATAAATATGTATAGATATATATATATATATGTACATAAATATTGTGGATTCTCACTGAGCAGCAATGCCAACGACAACCCGCAATTGTTCTGTGCACCCAGAACTAAGCCACTTCAAATTGTTTGTACTCTTAAGTTAGTTGCTCTGGTATGCGGCAAACAGCAACATCATCAACAACTACAACAACAACAACAACAACAATAAGAAACTGCAAGCCATGACCCATTCTCACAAGCTGAGCTATGCGTAACTAAGTTCTACGGCAATCACATTCTTTCCCAAAGCCCACAGTCCCGGAAGTTGAGCGTCTCTGGAATGCGATCAGACAATTCCACTGGGAATTTATAGCAAACTAAAGTGCTTTAATTTAGTGTGTTACTTTGCATAATCTTCCAAACACTCCTGTTAAAAATAGAAAGCACATATAGCCAAAAAAAACTTATAGAATTTAAAATATTTGGCCTGAAGGTCAAGCTAAGGCTGAGTTTATACGGAAACCCTACCCAAAAGCTGTTACCAAAACTGGCCAAACTTCCTTTATGGTGATGCGTGTCAATTTCATTTTCTTCTTTAACAGCATTTTTTTTGTTAACACTTACTGATATAGCTTCCACCGACATTTGCATTTGGCATACAAAATACTTAACGTTTGTTTGGCATTCAAGACTCGCGTTCAATGAATTTAATAATAAACACATATATAAAAAACGTATGCGACAATAAATAGCGGAACCAAATTAGGAAGTGGCCACAAAGCACCCAACTGGCCACATGTTGCCTGCCTGAATGTCTGCCCATATTTGGGGCCCAAACAACAAGCAGCTGTACAACAACAACAACAACAACTGATAAAGACAACAAACGTCAAGTGGATATATGTACGGTTGGGAACCTCAAATGTTGTCATTGGCATATTAAATATTTTATGATATGATGCATATATGTTGGGTTGACTATCCTTGGGTTTTCTGTATAGGTTCGTTTGAGTTACAAATATTAAGTCTTAAAATATTCTAGCTAAGAGATTAAATCTAATTGTAAAACTTGCAACTGAATTTAACTATAATATTTACAATGTATCTTAAATGTGTACATATGAAAATTACTCACTGAGGATTGAGACTATTAGGCTTACAATGCTGAGACATCAAAACTACAAAAAGCATCTCGAAATTTTTCATTTATTATTTTTTAAATTATTTACAACAAATTTGACACTGAAATTTGTATAAAAGTATGGGTAAAAATAAATAAATAACTAACGCAACAGTTTTAAAATGCATTAAGTGAAATAAAAAAATTCTTCGAATAATAATTTCATCATTTAAATAATATTCGCACCTATGCAGATATCTCAAAAATTAAAATCAATGCCTTGCACATATAAATAAGATATTCAATTTTAAAGTGTGAAAATCAAGTTGCAAGTTCCAGGCAAAATTGATATGCAACTTTGACAACACGAAGAACAAAATGGATTTCATAAATTATTCAAATCTTAACTGCTTCCGTTTTGAGTGCGAGTTGCTTCAGTCTCTGAGTGACGGTCGACTGTCGACTGTTCGATTGACAGTCAGACATTGAGCTGTTCAGGGTATGGACGAGGGACAGAAGACAAGAAGCTTCTACAAGTACTTAGTATAAGTTGATTGGGAGTTGAAAAAACAGAAGGCAGAAAGCTGAAAAGTGAATTGAGGCCTCGGGTTGGCGCTGCAGTTTGCTTGCGGTTAGTTTATCGCAGCTGTTTGTATAAATTTCAAGCAAATAGCAGCAACAACAACAACAACAATAACATTTTCAAATTGCTGCTGCCAACGAGTTTATTTTACATTTTATTGTATAATTTTCGGATGTGGTTTAACGGCTAACCAAAGCGAGCCACAGACGCTCCAATGTACTCTGGCATAAATTAACGCGTGCACCTCAAATAAAAATACAAATAAAACTAAGGAGAAGACAAAATAAAATAAAAAATAAAAATAAATACATATTTATTTACATTGAGAACTCGTCTCGGGTGTGGACCTGGGGCCCGAGTTCCGCTCGACTGCGTCAAAGGAATGTCCCAGACAATGGGGCGGTTTTTTGAGAAATATTCTATGTAAATTGCCAGCGGGAGAGTAGACTGCCATTCAGACTAACTGACGCTGGCGACAAAAGGGTTAAAAGTTCGCATTTAGATCTAAATTTATGGATATGACTACAATATATTTGTTGGGCGCGTTTGGTAATTACCAAAACGAACTAGCCCTTTTACGTGGAAAACTCTGCGAAATTTCCACTCATTTTAGTTAATGTTTGGTTTTATATTAGGTGTTTTTTCTTTCCCATGCAAATCGCCTGTCAGGAATCAATTAAAAAGCACACGTGACATACAACTACCCATATACCATAAATGTATCCTTTTTATAGTTAGCTGGGTTTTTTTTTTAACTTCCTGTTCCCTTGGGCACCGTTAGTTTGGCCTTGCCCTTCCTGACCGACAGCGTGGGAGCGATTTTATGAATTTTCATTTCAATGAGCTCAACTTAAGTTTCATTGATTTATGTCGAGATGTGTATAAAAACTCTGTCTGCGGGTTTCACATTGATTTTTTTATATTCATTTTTATTTTACTCAAGTGTTCTTTTGCGGCTTATCGAATTGTCAACTCTGCGCATCTTTTCAATTTGGGGTTGCTGGATTTGCCAAAATTAAATTGTTTCAAATTTACTCGGGCATTAAATTGGATTTGATTTATGGCAGACAAGTGTGCTCAGAGGGATTACTATAATTTAAATATATCAAGGGTACTAAGCTAGGCGTGTGCATGTGAATGATCCGTTAAGAGATCGGTTATATGTGGGCTTAAAGTGGGATTACGAATGGGGTTCATAGGGGTAATAACATTTAAGAATATAATATTATTTCAATAATTGATGATAATTTATGTCTATCAGAAAGGGAAAAGAGTGATCATGGTTTGAAAACTATTCTTATTCTAAGCTTATTCTTAATATTTTTTTGTTTATATTATTTTTTAAATATTTTTTAAAGTCTGCTTATTCTAATTATCTGCTTTCTGCTTTTGCAAACCCATTCGCATTTGCATTTTTAATTGAGATGTTCTACGTTGCTTTGGGTTTCTCTTCGGGTTGACTGATTTGATTGATTTGCAAAGACCTTGCTGGAACTAAGCTGATTTCAAATTACAACAGCTCATTGAAATTAATAAGTGCGAGAGACTTGAATTCCAAAGCCCTCGAATGGGTTACATAAGTCCTCCTCTCATATCAAAGATTCCCACGATGCTGTCAGAATCTATCACCTTAGCTCACTTCTTTCCACTCTTCTTCTTGGCGTTTTTGGGGGCTTTGACAGGTAAGTTGTATATATATAATTGAAATCGGCTACTGGTATTTTCATGTATAAACAAATATTTTACCTAAGCTGGCCAACGCGCCCTCTAAAAGGGCAAATCATCTGTGTATAGGGTTCCATCCCGTCTAACCAAATGAGTTTTGCTCAGCGTTTTTTTTTATTCTGCTATTTCATCGTAATTATCAACTTGAGAAAAAGTGCTCATTACTCAGCTGGAATACAAAAAAAGGAGAGAAAAAAAGAGTAGCAGTTGCTGCCTTCTAATCATGTTAGAAAGTGAAGCGAGTTTTCTTCTTGTTGTTGTTGTTGGCAAACGAGTTACACGGGTCTCAGTCTGGAATTTCAGAGTATCCATAGCCATACAGAAGATCTGTGCAAATTGGTTTTAATTTTGTTTGGCAAGAAAGTGGAAATATCTTTAGTCTGTGCTCCCACATGGCAATTTGGAAGACAGGTATGGAAAAACGTATCCAGATACTTTCAAATATTGCCTAACGGCTCTTTAATGATTGTGAAAGGTGTTTCGATTTTGCAGCATGACCTCAACCTTGAATTACTTGAAGCACATAAATGCAAAATCATCAGCTTAAAATCAGCTTAAAATGTTTATCAAAAAAATATACATGTTTGATTTGCAAGGGCTTTTTTATTATTATATGCAACTCATTGGAGTTGACAACTTGGATTTAATATGTATTATATACAGCATATATAATTACATACATATACTTTATGAATAATACATACATACATATATAGAAAAATACGTAATCTGTAATCTGTGCAAGAGACTGTCTAGTGCTATCCAAGATAATTCAAGTTTATACCAAAAATAATAAATTAGCTGAAAAATCTTCAACAGTTTAAACTCTACTTTTTTTTAATCATCTTGGTAACAAACCTATTATTATGACAGGTCACTAAGGCTGACTACTTTTAAGTGGCCAATAAGGTACTCCCATCCGCTGGCCTGTTTCACATTTTCTCTCATTTTCCATTTTCCAAAAAGCAATAAGTATTTTTTAATAAGACAAATTACCAAAACAAGTAATTTACAGCTTAACTCCCATGCCTACAAACCTTAGATACAAAATTAGCTGCAAGCATACACACGCACACACACACACATACACACACGCACCTAGACACACACATATATATATAAACCACGTCGCAGTTGGTTTTCATGTCTTGCAGCCATTATAATTATCACGTGCATATTTTTTGTACTTATCGAGCATTTTTTAGTCCGCTTTTCATTACATTTAATGCCACGAAAGAATTTGAAAAGCATAACAAAAACGTAAGCAGCGACGCTAACTTCGCTGCCACTGCTGCCGTCGCAGTCGCAGTCACAGTCGCTGTCGCAGTTAGCGGCCAAGTAGAACTTGGTAATGGATGCGCACGGTTGAGTTTCATGGCTCAGTTGGGGCAGTTAGCCTAGCTCCAAACTTGCAGCATGTTTTGTTTTGCAGTTGTTGTTGTTTTCACTGCTGCTGCTGCTGCTGCTGCTTTTGTTGTTGTTATTGTTATTGTTGCAGTCATTACCGGCATGACAAGCACAAAAATGCGTTGTTCGTGCGCAGACGCAGCCGCAGTCGCAGTCGCGGCCCTTTGCGCAAAAAATGGCATTTAACTGGGCGTCAACAAGGGCTAGTCTAAGGTACTAGCTAGTGGCTACAGTAAGCACCACAATAGATGACTATTTGTTTGTTGTGTGATGTCCTCTTTTTACAATTCAAATTCGATATTCATCGTTAGAGGAGAGATTTACAGCATATTTCCAGGGAGCTGTGCAATTAGAAACTTATTTTTTATAATTTTACTTTGTAAAAAATTTCAGTTTCCAAACCAACTTTCTATGCTATTGGAAACTTATTTTTCAGAACAAACTTACTTATCCAACTTTCATTTAAATTTATGCATTGCTAAGATAAAATTCTTTGATGCCAGCCAAAAGAAAATTACACATTTCGAGCAAATACTGTACTAGCTGCTCGAAAGCACTACAAAGCAGTCTATCGATTAATAAACTGAACTCATTTGAACCCTGGATAACACGTGTCACCGTCAGCCAAGAAGACAAACTAATTTCCATATCTTTGGATACATGGACGCACTTGGCTAGGTTCCTTGCCAAGTGCTCTCTAGACGGAGCTGCAGCCAAGCGTGTCCCTGGCCAGAACGACCGCAGACAGTAAAGAGTCTCTCTGTATTGGCAACTAGTTTATAAAGAAATTTCTACCTCAAGGCAATCGCAATCAATTTGGCTTAGTTAAAAGCTACAACAAATGTGCAGTAAATGTCAGACTGGGTGTGACAGCAAGCAACCTGTCGCTTTTGGCCAACTTTATATTTGGCAACAATCTCTGGCGCCGCACCCAGTCGCGTAGGCTGCTTTGCTGTTGCCAAACTGCAGCAACAACAATCGCTGCAAATCTCGGATATTAACTTTAAATAGTTGTCCACAAATGTGCAGAGTGAGAAATTTGAGGGTTCATAAAGTATCCAATTACGGGAAATATTATTTACATATATTAAATTTAATTTTAATTATAAGATTATAGTTATTTTATTTTTATATATATTTTATTTGTTTAGCAATATTATTTACATATATTATATATTATTTTAATTATGTTATTATAGTTATTTTATATTTATAAATATTTTATTTAGCTTAGCAATATTATTTACATATAATAAATATTATTTTAATTATATTATTATAGTTATTTTATTTTTATAAATATTTTATTTAGTTCAGCTCTAATAAGTAAATTACAATTCTTGCACTTACAATTTGAAATACTTTGCGACATGCCATTAATTGTTAACAGTGTAATTATGAAAACTCCTGTACAAAAGTGCTTGACTTCCGTTGATGCCTGTCGCAGCCAGCAACTCATCCTGTTCCTATCGAGTTTCAGGTGACGGACAACTTTTCATGAAGGAGATGTTTGGGGCCTACCGCAAAGTGGAAACGGAAGTGTCGCCGTGTCCAGACATGCCACATACATAATGTGACAGAAAGGTAGACAGCCTCTGCAATTACCAATGACCTTTAGAATCTGTGTTGGCACAGAAACCAAAGCAATGCAACGCAGCCAGTCAACGAGCCAACTATTGGCAGCCAGCAGCGCCAGTTTTTTTTTGTCCATTTAGCTGCAAATCGGCAGCTTTCAATGGTAAATGGCAGTGTGAGCAACAGCAATTACATGGCCACAGCAGCTGCCAGTTGTGAGTTGCAACTTGCTCAGTTGCAAGTTTGGTAGTTGCAGCATCTGGCAACAGTTGTCGATAGTTGGTAGTTGGTCTCTTAGCTGGCCCTTGTCACGTATTATTCCACTGCCACAACATACATGGGCATACTTAAGGGGCATTAATGTAGTTTATCAACCGAGGACCGTGGTAGATACGAGCACTCCATACGGGGCATGTTATGACAAGGACGAGCAATTGGCAACGGGCAGCGATTCTTGATTAGTTGGCACCGCACACAGTGCTCACACTAAAGGCAACAGTGATGCCAACGAAATAATATAACAAATTATATAAATAGTTGAGTTTTAAGCCTACATCGTATCTATTACAAATATCCATAAATTCTATTAAGTTCTCCAGTCTGTCATCCTCATCTGCTCATTCATAAATATTCGTCCCACATCATAAAAAAGTCAATAACTTAAGCCCTTCCCTAATTATTTAACAATGCTTCCACTTGAGATAGATTTTAATTTTAGATTTTATAAAAAAAAAGAACCAGCAAAAGTATCACAAATCCTTTCCTGCTGTTTTCAGCCACTTTGATATATGGAAATTTGAGAATATGACAGCTTCTGGAGATATCTGCAGTGCAACACTGCCACATTCTCACTCGCGCTGTCAGCTCTGTTAGCTTTAGCTTCAGTCGCAGCTTTTGTTGTCATTCGCCCCTTTTTTTGTTGTTGTTGTTTTTGTTTTTGAGTTGTTCGCAGCTGAAGCGAAGATCATTAAGAAAGAGCCAAAGCGCACATCCGTAGAAGGACATCTGATCGCTTTTTGTTGTCGCATTACACAACCGCAACAGATATGGCCAGAGGGGCATTGCGAATGTGTTGGGCAAGGGACTTGCCAGTGATGTGTAGGGGAAGGGTGGGAACTGGGGGCTATATAAATATAAGTATGAGTTTGAGTATGAGTTCGAGTACGAGTGTAGCAGAAGAAGAGCAAGCGCAAAACAAAATGCGCAAGTAGAGAGATGAAAGTGCAGACAAAAGCACGCCGCCCCCCGCTGCGCCATAAAAAAATTATCGGTTGCTGCTGCTGTTATTATGCCCTGTACAAATTGATCGAAATAGGGGTTATATAAAGTTCTGTGCAGTGTATGTGACAGGCAGCGGAAAGCATCTTTAATCACAATTAAATAAAGAATAATTAAATTCTTTAATTTATTCATGCTTCAAGAATTCATGCTCGGAGAAGAAGAAGAGCGATACACTTTAAATTCAGTATAATTTAACATGATTCACATCTAACATAGACACGCAGGGTATCTTTGCATCGATCACTCTTCGCCAGTTGCTGTTGTTGATGTTACTTCTGTTGTGGCTTCCTGTGGCTTACGATGTGTGACGACATGTAGAACTAATTGTCGTCCACTGGCAGCGGGATTGGTTAACTGCAGCAACATCAGCAGCAGTTGCAGTTGCAGTTGCAGCATTTACAGCAGTTGCAGCAGCAGAAGTTGAGTGCCGCCTTGTGACAGGCATAAATCAGTTTTGTTTTAGTTATCGGCGCAGCAAGAAGTCGAAGTTGTTGTCAAAGTCGGTGCCGCAGTCGTTGTCAAAGTCGCCACATGCTGCCTGCCACCTGTGCAACCAATCGACCGGTTCGTGCCATTGCTTAAGCTTGTGCAGCACCCAAAAATTGCGTCATAATCAACAAACGTATGTTTGTTGGCTGCAACAACAAAAAACAACCCCCCATTTCGATTCAATTTTGATTTGAGCAACGAGTTAATTAAACGACGAGTGCTTTGAGCTGATTTATCAGCTTCATTCTTTCACCAAATAAGGTGCTAAGCCAACGAAAAATTAGCAACATTTTATTTTGATGCACATAAATTAAAAAATTGAAAGAGAAAAAAATATAAATAAAAAATAACACAACTTGCAATCAGCCGCCGCTGCTTAACACACCAAATTGGGAAAGACGTTCGTGTGCCGCCGTCGTGTGGGCCGAAAAAACTATCGAACAATAACAAACGCAAAAACAGCAACACTAACTTAACCCAACCCCAAAACGACGGGTTAATGAGAGGCGCCATATTTGGGCAGCTTGAAGCTGGCAAGATGCCCGCCACAGTGCTGTCTGCTACCTCCGGTCACACGACCAAGCTAAACAACAACAACAATAACAACAACCGCAACAACAAAAATGTTAACAACAACAATAACAATAACAACATAATGCTTAACAACAGCACAAACAACAGCTTATGCAACTCGATCGCCCATCTGAGCGATTCAAGGACCAATCTCACTGTCAACACGCCCACTGCCTGCCAGCGTTTAAGGTAAACAATTTAACAGCTAAAATCAAATTTATTTTTTCTATAATTTTTATATTAATTCATTTAGTTTTAAAACAAGTTTATTTGGCTTGAAATTTTGGCGTTCTGTGGTTTCTGTCTGTGTGTGTGTGTTGCCATATTAATAAGTTATGCTAATTGTTTGCGTGTGGGTCGTTTTTGGCATTACATCGGACACGGCACTTGAATTCCACAATACAATCGACGACTAATTGGTATTTATGGGTATTAGACGTGTCGCATTAGAATGTCGTGGCCATAACCGATTTGTCGTGCAGAACGAAATGGAAACAGAACGAAAAATTTCGAGGGGAGCTATAAAAACAGTAGTCATGGTCTTAACACTATAAAGATTTTGATTATTAAGATCTATAATAGATAGATAAATTATTTTAAATTCATGCCTAATAAAATTTCTGATAAACTTAACAACTAAGTTGCATTTTTGAATTATTATATTTGTATGCATTTTAAAAGTACAATTTAAAATATTCACAAGATAATATCAAAATTAAAAACTTTAGTATTATCATTAATAAATATTCTCAAAAATTCTTCCTCTTTCCTAAAAACAGCGAAATGTTTCGTCGTTCCATCGCCAGCAGCACACAGTCGAGTACCCGGGAGAATACCTACGAGGAGGTGAGTTCAAATTACTCCCTAATAAGCGTAGCCGTATAAATATAATTATGAACATTCCGTATATTTGAGTAACAAATGATGCATTCTGTTTTCTAAGAATTGCAGTAGATCAAAAGTTATTTTTTTACCATCCCGCTGTTAGAAATATCTATGTAGATCAACGCTACCTGCAAAAGAATGCGTTTTTTATAAGCTGTCCATCAAAATGGAACTAATTAATCAAACAAAATGGCATTGGGAAAATCATGCCTAAAAAAAATCAATTTAGAAAGGGGAGAAAAGAATTTGCGTTGAAAACTGCTCAAATTACGCAACGATTGTTTTGTTCATTTTTAAAAAAAAGTAGTCGAATTTTTCAAGAAGCGCGACAAGCAAACAAATCTTTTAGCGAACCCCAATGCACATTAAAATAAATACGAATTCAGGGCCAACTATTTATACAACACACATCAGCATTCTGGGGTTGTATGCAACTGACTACACTCAGAAAAAATAGCGATCACTTTTAAACATACGCCTTACAATGTAAACTTGCAGGTTTTTTGTATAGAGAAATAATAAAATGAAAAATACCATAAAACGACCATCCCAAAATTTTGATTTTTTTTTGGTTTAATAAAAAATATTAATTGCAGATATTTTTTTTAATTTTTTTAATTTTTTTTCTTATAATGTTTTTTTTACATTTTTTTCTGAGTGTACCTTGTGTGTATCTGTAAAAGTATTTGTATTTGTATCTGAATCTGAATCTGTGTCTAGAAGTGTGCGTCTTGTAATCCGAGCCAGTGGCAACCACTTTCAGTGAATACGCTCGGGCGAGACAAAAGGCAATGAGGCACCCAAACGACGACGACGACGATGCCGATCTTCAAGTGTGGCAGCTGCCGTGTGTATCTTTAAGATACAAAATTCTGTATGCCGTTTTGACAGGACCAACGCAGTGCAGCACATCCTTACAGCAGCAACGGCAGGCAATGACCTGCTTTGGAATGTCTATGAAAACATCTGTCGACGAGTCTTTGTCTTTCTCCTTCTCTGTTTCTACCTATCAGGATATTGGCGCGTCTGTCCTGAGGTCCTTGTCGCTGTCTGTTATTACAGGCAATGCTCGTTTGGCGCGCTCGTCTCTCAGTTCGACAGGCTGTGCCTGTCCTTTTGTTGGAGCCGGCACAGGTTTGTCTGCGCGGCTCTACCTAGTCAAAACATCTGCCTCGGCTTGGGCGCGTCCTTTTCAATGGCTGTGCATTAATTGAAAGTAATTTTCCTTGATTCCAGCAAGGTGATAAACGAGTAAATTTTATTGCATGCCAAGTTGTTTCGGCTCATTGCGACGCAGTTTCCGGCACAAAGGAGGTGTCATTGTCATCCTAAATATAGAAAGTACAGTCTTCAGGATCTTAGTATCTCATATAAGATGCATTGTAATTTTTTCTATTCAAAATCCCCAAAGACATTAATGTCATTTGCATATGATGTTTCCATCCGATCATTAACTACGCATTATTTATATTGATGTGCTCGAATTGAACTCCATTAGATATCCAAAGGGGAATCGCCATTTCAGACTGGCCAACCGCAAAAGCAGCAAATATGTCGTCTTGCCATGTGATAAGGCTAATGCCTCAAATGCAACTCACAGATGCGCTTGTCGTAAAGTTGCAGATACTTAGATACAAAGATACTTTGATCGAGATACTTGGATACATGCACTGAGCGCGTGTTTAACGCATATAATTACAAATTACAACGCCTCAATGCATGTTGCACATACATGCGAGGTGGCAGCAACAACAAGCTGAACAACTGAAGCGACTTCGTTTCGATTTCATTTGCAGCAACCGCAAATCGCAGCTGCAACAGATCTCAATGCGGAGCTGCGTAGATGACATGAGATGTGCTGAGCTGAGATGAGTTGAGCGTGTGGCAAGCAGACGACGATGATCTCTAATGGGGCAGCATTGACAGTGCATCTCATGTTGCAATTAGCTGCGGCAAGTGAGACTGAAGTTACTGAACCCTACATGCCCATGCCCCAATCTCCCCTACACCAAAGCTCGCTAATCTCCAATGTGGAAAGTGCAAGTGAGTGCACTCAATTCAAACATTCGACTGGGCAAACAGTGCCTAATCAGAAATCAAATTTATATATAAGTACATATATATATATATATATATATATTTATATATGTGTGTGTTTATTTTGTGTTTTTGTACGCCTCTTGGGTTTTATGGCTCGTCTGCAATGGATTTGGAATTGAACTCGGATTCGGTTTTTGTGGGATTGATGGGTGCACACAAATATTTGACATGCACCGGGTGCTCAACAAGCGGAATCCGACTGCAAACAGTGGCCATTGATAAGACGCTAATCAGTGCACTTGTTTGTTTGAGGGGAGTGGGTAGGTTGAGGGGTGCCATAAATTAGAAGTGCTTGGCAATTGTGTCTGTTGAGAGTATCGCATAATTTGAATTTGAGTTTTATTATTTGATTTACGCCTGAGAAAGATAATGCTAAATCTTATTGGTGAAAGTTGACCTGATAAAGTCTTCGAATAATATATACCCTGTAAATTGTGTGTTTATAGAAATTTGCCATAAATGTGACCAGTACATTTTTCTGAAACTTAGATGATATATGTAAAATTTTCAACGATTTTTCTATTTAATTATAAGTAATAAATTTTAGCTTTGGCTTTTTCAAGAGTTCCCTTAAGACTAAAAAAAAATAAATTTAGCTGATATACCACATAGACTCAGCTGACGTGCTAATCGCTAGGTAAATAAACAACAGTTATCACAATTTTAAATAATGCACACTATATTTATTACTTTATTTATTTATACTTGGTTCGCATCAGATCAAAGGCATTTGCATATTGAATTCCAACTTTTACAATGCATTTTAATGTCAAAGAACTTTTTGTACACATTTGGAAAGCACTTTCAATATCGTGTGAAAAAAGACTGCATTTTATTATGTTTACCAAATGTTTACCCATAAAACTGTCCCATTTCAATGGACCACATAAATGACAGCTTTAAGTCAGCAACTGTCTAATTTTCAAATTGACAAATTGCCCTGTAAAATATGTCAATTCGGCCCTGCACCCTGCTATATTATTCAACTTTTGAGGTTGAGCGCCCTCTCATTGAAATGCAAACAGTTGCGATACGCCCCAAGACCCCGCCTTGCTGCCCCTACCTCCCACCTACGCCCCTCGTGTGTCTTCTATTTCATGTTATTATTAAAAACACCTAAATGGGTCGCAAGCAAAACTCGAGACATCGATTCGAGCTACGTCTTCGAGTTTTGTTTGTGTATTTTGTAGTGCAGCACGTACAATAAATTAGTGACATTATAAAAAAATTAAAAACGTGAGCTACTATTGCCAAGCATATTTTGAAAACAATAAACGTAGCTTTTTTCTATGCCCTAATAATATAGGCATACTCATATTGCCACTTAATTTGTAACCGTTTTAAAAATTGATAAACTTGTTTTCCATAAACTACTGTTGAAAATCTTGTTTGATAAATTGCCCGAATGTGAGTGGTAATTTTCGGTAAGTATAACTGATAAATCCACTCAGAGACTGTTAGGGTATTTAAGGCACAGCACTACTTGGCTGTCCACAGGCAACGTGACAGAAGCCCCCATGAAAAACACGTCAAAATATAAGTTGGAATCAGGAGTTGGAGTTGGAGTTGGCTTTGTTGAAGCAGCTGGAGCTATGTGAATTGTTTTGTTGTGGTCTTATGCGTTTTTCTTTTTTTTTTGGTTTATCGGCCTTTCTTGTTCATTCTTCCTGATCCGCGCGCGATCCCTCATTAGCATGTGGGGCACGAGAAACTGATAATAATATTCCCAATTCTTTGCTGTTCGGACAATTGTCAATAAAATTTGCTGACTGGCAGCACGCACAGCTCAAAAAATTTCAGACTGGTTTTTTGAAACAATTAAAAGAGGCCGTTCGGCAGAAAAATCCCACGCTTTTGCTATCCACAATCCACAATCCACAACAAAAGGAATTGTGCGGCATTTAAATAATTTTTCGATGCCAGCCCACACAAAAAACATCAGCCGCAGACGCACGTTGCTTATTTGTTCAAAATGTTACCGTCTCAAATTTATATGCGAAAAATGCATTTTAAATGAGCCAAAAACACTCACATATTCACATGTATGAATGTTTGAATGTACACCTATCAGCCACATTCATTCACAACTTAAACTTTTGTCTGCCTGAACTTTTGCGCATTTCTCTCTAACCGCGTTTATAATAATCATATTCAGCGGAAATCATTCAAAAAAACAATACAAAACAAAAACGAGTGAAAAATAAATACGCAACCCAAAAAACAAAAATATAAACAAAAAGGTGAAAAACACAACAGACATAACAACAACAACAACAACAACAAATCTAATGAGATCTACCTGTCTGAGCGAAGCTGGTGAATGAACCACACCGTGAAACACCTTTGGAACCAGGTTATCTCCTCTCTGGGTTTTTCTCTGTTTGCCAACTATTTTGTTGGCCATTAACAGCTTTTTAGCCGGAATTTGTTGTGGGTCTGCACTTGACTTTATCGCCACACAGCTTGAGTTTATGGAAAGTCCTGCCGGGACATTAGGCAGCAATCACATGTTGAGAACACTGCTGGGTTAGTCCTGTGGCATGCGGCATGAGGCAAGTGCTGAGCATAGCATGGGTTACAAAATGTAGTAACATGTTTATTAGACTGCCTTGAATAAGAATCAAATGTAACAAATGTACCTTTCTATATTTTAAATTTTTATTTAAAAAAGCAAAACAATATTCGCAATTTAGGCAACATTTTAGTATCGCATATATTTAATTTTAAAATTGAATAAATCTGAATAATATTTAATTGTAGTTAATGCAAATAAATAATATATAACTGCTGTCAGTTTCTCATCGTTTGAACATTTGTCGATCGCATCTTAACTTTTTTGTTAACCTTTGCACAACCCACTCAGACTTTTGACGGTGTTTGGTTACACGTTGAAGCTTTCTATTGCTGTCATATTACATTTGGGGTTTTCACTTAAAACTCACAGCACTTCCTCATTAGTTAGATTTTGGGGCTCTGCTCACAATGGAAATAAGCTGATGATAATTAAATCAGCGTTGCATGACACAACTTAATCAAAACTGAGCCGTGCCATCTTAAATATAAAAATATATATAAAGAAAAAAACCCTTAAGACAACCAGCAATGAAAGTGAATTAACTGTCAGTCGAAAATCTCAATATAAACAAAACACATGCAAAGCACACAAACGAGGTCAACGAACATGGCCCAAACGAGCAGTAAGCATTGACAAAAAAGCCGGTGGGCAGAATTAAAGACTTAGGACTTGGCAAAAGTTTTTAATCTCAATGAGCAAAAAATAAGCTAAAATGTGATTTACCTGTTGGGGAAAAAGCTCAACTGAAAGATACCACGTAAAATAGCTAACATTATTATTATTATTTCAAAATGAGTTTTATATTAATTGTAATATAATTTGCTCCGTAGCACTAGTAACATTTGAGATTAATAAGTTTTCCGCTAATTTATTAGTAATTTAAAAATGATTACTATATCTGTAGCACAATTTAATTATGCCAATTTATACACATATAATATTTACACGGTATACAAATCGAACAGATACTTTACTTGTCAATGGCTAATGTTGTTTTGGTTTCGCTTTGCTTTGCTTGGCTTGGCTTGGTTTATCTTGGCCATTTACGTGCCAAATCTGCAGGTGAAAGTGTTGCAGAAGCAAAAACAAGGTGCAAAAACTCAATAGAAAACACAACAATAACAAAAAATGTGTCGGCGCCAGTGATTTGAGGAGAAAATTGTGCTTTTGCTGTCATTTTCCCACACTGCAGCCATGCGGTATGAAATCTAATTCGAGGTGTTGCACAGTGCTCCACTTTATTGCTAGCCACTGCCCCCGAGTGCAACATTCCTTAATTGCCGCACTGAGTCATGCCTGATTAGTCAGCCGCAAGAATTTTCAGTATGTGTGCGTTTTGTGTAATTTTTTTATTTTGTTTTTTGAGTCACTATTAAATTTTTTTCAAGGCTCTAAAAATGTTTCCCGCGCTACGCTGGAAAATTAACGCGTGTTGTGTCACTTTTATCGATAGATTTGGAATTCAGGTGTCTGCACCTGTTTCCGTTCTGAAAGCGGCGCTTGGGTGGCTACAGACAGACAGTCAAGCAGACAGATAGCCAGACAAATAGCCAGACAGATAGAAATAAGTATCTTATACATATATAGTTTCTTCAGTTGCCCAACAAAATATTTACTTGTTCGGGGCGCTAATTCTAATGAAGTTGCCAGGCTCTTAATGGGTACGTGGCAGGTGCATTTCAGTTGTGGCACATAGACAACATAACTTATGACGTTGCTTTATTTGAAGTCAGTCATGTTCCAATTATTTAGACATATGATACATAACTTAACAGCTAATGAGATCATCTGGAAGACTAACAAGGAAAGCAACTATATTTTAGGTTTAAACTATCTAAGATTGAGTGAAGATTATGTGACTGCATTTATGCGAGGAGCAGATAAGATCTTCTTTATAAATAATTACTTTAAATATGTTAAATGAAGTGTTTTTATTTTGTATATTTTTAATAAACTGGAGCCAGCGAAAGACTTGCTTAAATTTTTTAGATAAGTCATAATAAATCCTTTTCGAAATATTTTAATCCATCATTTAAATAAACTTAGTATTTTGTTTCCGAGTTCCCAGCATTTCAGTTTGATTAATGATCGTCTACTGAGATCACCTAGCTTAGCCAGATGACTTATAATTGATTAGATTAATTAACATATAATTTTACTAGCATATATAATAACACATTTTTATTTTAGCTACTTTATCAGACTTGGCGTATTTGCGTCCCAGAAACCCAAGCACACAACTACTCACCCCCTCCACTGGTTGTCTAGAAATATTTAGCAATGCTAACCATCCGCAACTAATGTCAGACGAGACCTTCCAATGTCAAGGGATATATCTAGGGTTTGGGATCGGCGTGTGCGGTTGCCTAGACTCTCCTTCTGATGCTATTTTTTTTGCTCAGTTTTGCTCAGGCTGTGCTCGGTTGTCATCAGTAGAATAATAAAAGATCATAAATAAAATAGCATTGAGGATTTACATTTGACGAGGAATGCTGCTGCTGCTGCTGTCCGGCTTGTGTCAGTCTGTCCGTCTGTCGGTTGGTCGGTCACACTTTAATTAGTGTAGATAAAGCGAGTCTGAGCGGATCTGAGAAATGTACACAATGCAGACATTTCAGAATGATTCACGCTGCTCAGCACATACCTCTCTCTCTCCCTCTCTCTCTCTCTGTTTTGTAGCTGTGCATCTCGCTCTGGGTAATTGATACCCGAGGTGCTGATTTGTAAAATAAAAAAAAGAAACAACAACAACAACAACAAGCTGGAAAACAAACTGTTTGCTTGTAAACAAAAGCGCTTGTTATGCCGCACACAACACCAATAAACAACAACAGAAATTTCGGGAATTTAGATAAGCCGCAGAATATTTTCATTTGAAGAGACCAAAACACATAAAATAAAAAAAAGTAGAAGCAAAAAAGTAGCAAAGATAAAAACATAAAAAAAAAAAATAGAAAAACAAATAAGGGTAGGGCATTTCAAACTGGACACGCCCAATGCAAATCATTTGGGAAAATATCGAGTAATCAGAAATGGAAAACCCACAGCGTTCAGCCCCAAATGATGTGGGTCCATTTGATGGACTGACAAACTGATTAGGGGTTTTCAGATTTCCTCCTCTCAACTGCTTATCAAAATGCCAACCAACTTATCAGCTCTGTTCACGAAAATATTTGATCTTTTCTCCTTGTTGTGTTTATATGTTAAATGTTAAATATTTATGCAAGAGATTAATTGTTAGACGCACGCCTTCCCATTTTTGGAGGGAATGTATAATGAGAATTACATCACTGTTTTGGAATATCTATATTTTTGTTCGCTTAAACTCTTAATTAAGCAAATCAGTTTTTGATCAGGAAGGGGAAACTGCTTTATTGCCAGCGGATATACTTAACATCTTAAAAGTGAAAAAATGCCATGTTTTCAGTTTTTTTTAGTCATCAACTAAATGTTAATGGAAAAACGGTTATTGGCCTTGAAGCGAATTAGTTAAAACTTTTAAAAACGTTAACCAAAAATTACCTAAGACTATGTATAACACATTTCCATTCCCTTTCTTATATGTAATAATGAAAGATTTGTGGCTTGGCCATTGAAATGTTGTGCAAAGATTGAAAGTTAATTAAAACACTTTCTGCAATGCAATTGTAAAAATTCACAATTGCTTCAGAAAAGATGTAGAAAAAACTTTTACATTAAAAATTATTAAAAAATTATTATTGCAAAAAAATTATTGTATATTTAGTATTTATTGCCAATATAAGAGAATTAAATAACAAAGATGCGCCGAAAATTAAATAAAAAAATCCTCATTAATAATATTAATAATAAAAATTCAGGCTCTATTAGGGGAATGATTATTGCATTCATATCCCCAATAATATTTTGGTCGCTAAATATTCAATGAAAACATTTAAATTGAAACCCTAAAAAAAAAGGGAAATGTAACAAGAAAATATCATGTTTTTTAATGCATTCTCAATGGCAACATAAAACTACAGTTCCGGAAATATTTTCACAATCTTTACAATCACAAGATGATACTTTTTTGCTGATCCTTTTGTGTCGCCCAAACGACACCTTTGGCAAACTGTCAATAAGCGCATTGTTCGCATTAAATAAAACAGCTGCCACATTTTCAGTTTCCATTTTGCTGCCATTTCCCAAGGCAAGGCGACCACACAATGTCCTCTGCCTGGAAGCAAGGACAATAAATGTTGAACTGATTGGTAAACTGCATCTGCAACTGTCATGGCCGACACATGCCGGCAAGATGCTCTGCAATTTGGCGGCAAAAATGGGAACAAATGTTCAACTAATTAGCAGCTGACCAAAAAAGCAAACGGAGCGAATCTGTTCATCAGGCGCTTGGTCACACAAAACAGAAACTTTCTGCTGAGGATTGGGCCTATTTTCATAACCAGATGAAATCGCTGTCAACGCTAAGCTTCTAAGCGGTTCTTCTGCTATTAACCACAAGAGAGAAACACACACAGAGAGAGATAGTTGTTTTGGCCCGGCCAAGTCAAGAAATTGTTGACTCTCTCTCTCTCTCTCTCTATCTCTTTATCTTTCTATCTCTTTTCAGCTCTCTTTGCTGTGCTCTGAACAACTTTTCTTGCTGCCGCTTTTGTTTAATGACTCTTTTTTTCGGCAACGGCCAACAGGCCAACATGTTCAGTCAACCTTGGCAAGGCCGTTGGTGCCGGTTTTTTTTTTCTTTTTCTTTTTTTTACTATCTCTGAGTGTGTGCGAGAGTTGTGTGTGTTGTGTGTATTGATATTCGCGTGGGTATTTGGTATGTGGCCAACGGAAGTGCGTTTCGTTATAACTCGCATCCACCTTTTATTCAAAAACATAAAGTGCCCCTCCCCTCCTCTCTTTTCTACACTTCTCTCCTCACAGATCAAAACAGCTGCTTGGGTTGCCTTCCTGTCGGATCGGCTTGCGTAATTGCAGCCCAAATGGCTTGTTGCCCATCATTACACCACATTGTTGGCTATTGGCTCAACATGGCAATTACTGTATATTTTTGGAGAGTGTCCTGCTGCCAAATTGAGTGGAAATTGTTTTTAGGGTTGCTTTTTCGTAATGATAGCCAAATACAACTGCGCCCAGATCGTTGCACGAATTCTGCCCATTAGAAATAGACACTAAAATTTAGTGCCGGCCAACTGTTGAAAATTTATTTTACTGATTTTAAATGGCAAAAATTTAAATTATTTAAAGAAAAAAACTGTTTAATTAATGGATTTAAATTAAAGTTATGCCAAATTTATTATTTTATAATTTTATTAGGCACGTATATTTGTTTTTAATTCAAGCCATTAAACATTTCGTTAGTCGCATAGTTTTTGACAACCATTTCTATTAAATGCTCGTAATTTCGAGTTTGACCTTTTCGGATTGCCTCTTGAGTACTTCTTGTCAATCCAAGCATGCAGCCTGCAGTTGCTCTCAATATTTTTTACACTCATACACAAGTTCCGCAACTGTGTTGGCTCAGTGCCAATTTCATCATTTCATCAACATAATTTTGAACTGAGCGACTGACGAATTGAGACTCGCTCCATATGGGGAAACTCTTCACCAGGCGCTGCTGCTATCTCTGCTGCTGCTGCTTCTGTCGCTGCCTACTGCTTCTGTTGTTGCTTTTCTCTCGCTCTAAAATGCAATGCAGTCAACTACTGCTCTATTGCCATCTCACTTGCACAACAACTCAGCGTTGCGCATGTGTATGAGAGTGAGTGTCGCTTGTGTGCATGTGTGTGTGTGAGACCGGGTAGGTCTCTTGCCCAGCGACTGCGACATATCAGTTGCTTTCGAGCGAGCGACGCAAACGGTTCGTTTATTTGTGCGTTCAACCAACTTTTGAATATTGAAGTCTAAACGAAATACAAAAATTCAACAGAGTCGCGCGTGCGTTGTGCGAGTTGAAATATAAACGCAATATTGTGAAATGATGAGTGCTTAAAACTAACTGCAAAAAACTGAAACAATCAATCAGTGTTGTTATACAAGACAGAACCGACACTCAAAGAACAACCACTTGAAACACCCTGTGGATTAGTTTCAATAAAATTAAGCATATTAAAAAAACAACAAACAAAATGGTACGCAGCTTGGCACAGTGGACCAAAACGTTGAGTTTTCCCTCACGTTTGTCGCCCAATCGCAATTCGAAAGATTGCTCCACATTGGCCGGCCCGGTGCCGCCGCCAACGCCGCCGCGGAACAAAACCAAGGGACACAGCAATTGTGCCACATCGCGTTCCTCCTCATCGACGGTGTCCTCATCGCATTCATCGGCCGCTTCACACAATTCCCCATCGCCGGGCAACAACAACAATATCAACAATATGCCCATAACGGAACTGGAACAGATCGTAAGTTTTATTAGTAGAATCCACTTCAACTTCCTGTTTTCAAGCAGCAGCTGCGCAAACGGGGCAAACAGATAGGAACAAAATAATATAAATAATAATAATAAAATGCCAGCGATAAAGCTCATTGACCCAATTCGAAGGGAACTGCAAATGGCATTACGAAAGCCAACAAAATGCGGATAAGCCACTTATCTTTAACAATCAATCAGTACAAAAGCAAATAAAACAAATATCAACAAAACAACTGATAAAATATAATAATACAGTCCGAAAGCGGATTGCCTCTTGAGTACTTCTTGTCAATCCAAGCATGCAGCCTGCAGTTGCTCTCAATATTTTTTACACTCATACACAAGTTCCGCAACTGTGTTGGCTCAGTGCCAATTTCATCATTTCATCAACATAATTTTGAACTGAGCGACTGACGAATTGAGACTCGCTCCATATGGGGAAACTCTTCACCAGGCGCTGCTGCTATCTCTGCTGCTGCTGCTTCTGTCGCTGCCTACTGCTTCTGTTGTTGCTTTTCTCTCGCTCTAAAATGCAATGCAGTCAACTACTGCTCTATTGCCATCTCACTTGCACAACAACTCAGCGTTGCGCATGTGTATGAGAGTGAGTGTCGCTTGTGTGCATGTGTGTGTGTGAGACCGGGTAGGTCTCTTGCCCAGCGACTGCGACATATCAGTTGCTTTCGAGCGAGCGACGCAAACGGTTCGTTTATTTGTGCGTTCAACCAACTTTTGAATATTGAAGTCTAAACGAAATACAAAAATTCAACAGAGTCGCGCGTGCGTTGTGCGAGTTGAAATATAAACGCAATATTGTGAAATGATGAGTGCTTAAAACTAACTGCAAAAAACTGAAACAATCAATCAGTGTTGTTATACAAGACAGAACCGACACTCAAAGAACAACCACTTGAAACACCCTGTGGATTAGTTTCAATAAAATTAAGCATATTAAAAAAACAACAAACAAAATGGTACGCAGCTTGGCACAGTGGACCAAAACGTTGAGTTTTCCCTCACGTTTGTCGCCCAATCGCAATTCGAAAGATTGCTCCACATTGGCCGGCCCGGTGCCGCCGCCAACGCCGCCGCGGAACAAAACCAAGGGACACAGCAATTGTGCCACATCGCGTTCCTCCTCATCGACGGTGTCCTCATCGCATTCATCGGCCGCTTCACACAATTCCCCATCGCCGGGCAACAACAACAATATCAACAATATGCCCATAACGGAACTGGAACAGATCGTAAGTTTTATTAGTAGAATCCACTTCAACTTCCTGTTTTCAAGCAGCAGCTGCGCAAACGGGGCAAACAGATAGGAACAAAATAATATAAATAATAATAATAAAATGCCAGCGATAAAGCTCATTGACCCAATTCGAAGGGAACTGCAAATGGCATTACGAAAGCCAACAAAATGCGGATAAGCCACTTATCTTTAACAATCAATCAGTACAAAAGCAAATAAAACAAATATCAACAAAACAACTGATAAAATATAATAATACAGTCCGAAAGCAGAGTCAAACTATGGAAAAAATATTATTAGCCAACATTTTATATGTCAAACAAATAACTGAATAATAATATTTTTGAGAAAGTTATAATAATGGAGGTATTTACCGTATCTCGAGGATTTCTAGGCTAGATAAGCAAGTTTATTTAGATCATAGAAACAACTATCGAGTACATTTTGGAAACAGCCAGCTTTGCGCTGTCGCTGGCCAAGTTAAGAGCAATTTGGCAAATTGAGCGCTTTAACTAAATGTCTTAAAATCAAATTGCCAGAGTTTGTACATGTACAACATACACATGGAAATCTAGATAGACACATGTGCCACAAAATAGATGCAAGAAGAAGAAAACGAAAAGAAGAAAACGCTGAAAAGCAAACAGGATGTCGCCACGCTTGAACAGGGTATGGGAATGGAAATGGGAATGGGAATCTGAATCTGAAAGGGCGCTCACTTTGTTGTAGATGACACACATGTGCACAACGTGGCAAACTGACAATTGACGGTGCAACACACAACGCACATGTTGCATGCAACGCCGTTCAAATGGGAAATCTTCAAGTGCCGTTGCCTGTGGGAAAATCGATTGCAAATGCGACATAAACAAACCAAAAACTATTAAAGATTACATTTGTTTATCTAGGTAGTCGATAGCTGCCGTTGATTTGGGTTATTCGAGAGAAACAAATGCAACTGCAAATATGAATTATTTATGACAACAAACTATTTAATGTCTCCAAATATATGCATAAAATATATATCTACAAATACAAATACTTAAATATTTGTATGCAGTTGCATTTCGTTTTCTCGAATAACCCAAATCAACATCTAGCTATAAATAAAATAAATAGTAGCGTAAATATTTATATTACAACACCAAATATTATTTAACTCTCTACAAAGATATTTTGTTAATTGAAAAACTCGCAAATCGCCAATATGTTGAGAAGGTGCAACAATTTGTAGAAAGAGCAAAGTTCCTTCTTTATTTAAGAGTGCACAGCAAGTGGTGCATTCCATTTTAGTTTTGGTTCGCATAGTTAGCCATGTTATGTTGGCCACCAAGCCACACCCGCCGACCACGACCAGTGGGCAACTGGCGCGAAACGTGCCACAGCAGCAATAACAACAACCAACAACAACTAATAACAACATGCCACACTTTTTAGAGTTGGAGTCGTGACTGGCTGCTTTGGCGCCGCTACCGTTGTTGCATCCATTACAAATAGCCCTAACCCCTCGGCCATCCCAACGCCGTTGCAAGCAAGAAATGCCAAAGTTTAAAGGCGTCGTCTGCCCAGCAAATACCGTTAGAAATATTCGATTATATAAGTCACAAATAACTTGCCGCTTTGCCATTTGTCTTTGTTTTTTATTATGCTTGCTTTTTTTTGCAAACGAGTTTCTTCATTTATCTTTGCAATTGGAAAAGTTGTTCAGGCGGCTTTTCCAAACATCCTTGGCCAAAGGTAAACCAGTTAACCGGTTTGCGCAGGCGTCTGCCGCACATAACTGTTGGATTAGTCCAGCTTATGCTGTTGACCAGCATCCGGCTGGCAAAAACATTTCCGCCAGCTTTTCCCACAATTTAAATTGCTGCTGATCCAATTGCATTTTCCCACGACGAGGAACATGCTGTAGAAAAATTGACTTTGATTAGCTTTTTGGCATTTAGCAACACTGGCATTTCACACCCAACTGTTAATGATAATTTCTATGTGTGTGTGTGCTTGAGCTGAGTCAACTGTTTTCTCTTGGACCTTGTCAAGAATGAAAAAAAAAATTAAGCTCAAATACATATTTTTGTTGTTTTGGCGAGCCAAATACCAGACGACGAACCCAAAAGCAGCGATCGCTACTCAACTTGGCTAACAAACGAACCGTCAGCAGTAGCGCTGTCGCGCTTCCTGTCCAAGCAGCTGCTGCTGCCACGCTGTGCCTACCAGCATATATTACAAAACACTAAACAGCCACAACAGCTGCTCCCAAAAAAAAAAAACAGCCGAAACTAACACAGCACAAAGTTCACCTGCAGCAGGTCAAAACAAATTGCAACATGGCGTCAAGATGCTGCAATACGTGTGCAGTTGGGCAACACCAGTGCACTCAACAGCAGTGTGGCAACACTGCGCACAAAATTTAGAACATTTGATCTTTGCAATTTTAGCTATGCATGCAAATATAGCAACAACAACATCAGCACTATGTTATTAGTGTGTGCGTGCAGGTGCAGAGCACAGAGCAGAAGACAAAACAAAAAAGAGAAGAAAAAACAGCTGCTCGCTCTCTTGACAGTCTCAAAACCTGTTTGGTGGCTTTGTTCATGTTTTTGTTTTTCTTTTTGCAGCTGGCTGCGCTCATGTGTGTGTGTGTGTTGGTATTACTGTGTTTTGTTGTAATTGTTATGTTGAAGCATTTGCAGCTCTTTGTGAAATTTATAAAACTGCGCATCAGCTGGTTTTTTTTTCTTTAACAATTTGTGCTAGCGCTGCATTTTAGCCGCTTACATTTTATTGGGTCAGCCAAGCGCATTTTACGCCCCCTTTTGGGGCGATCTATTTCATCATCATAAACATAACGACGACAGCCACACGAAAAAACATAAACCAAAGCTTAAACCTGTTGCACAGCTGTTTCGAGGCAGGTAGTTGAAAGCAAACAACAAATACAAAACAAAAAACAACAGCAACAAAAAATACTGTGGGAAGTTTTAGATGCAAGCAAATAGCGCCAAGGCGCTCTAATTTAATATGAAAACATTTAGCACAGTTTCCAAACCTCTCGTAAAAACAGTCACATGAACTACGAGAATTATTAATGAAAACAAAAAAAATTTGGAGAATTGTCAGACCCATGCCAAGTTTTTTTTTACCATATTTTTGGTGCGTGTTGCAGGCCTAGTGCCTATTGTAAAGACCCATTTAAATAAAGATCTTTTGTTAAAATCAACTTGAATAATGCTTTTTTGGTTAACAGACCAAACGGAAGTCGCCTGCGGTGCACTTCTAATATGGTGGCAAGGTGCTAACGTTGTCTCATCAATCGTTGCCACGCTGCATAGCTGGAGTGCCACCATTGATGATCTTTTAGTTAGCATGTTAAAAAATCGTGCACGCTTATTGACAGTACAAATAAAGTTTATTTTGCTATTAGAACTAAGAAAGAGACTAGGCATTATGGCATAGAAAATATATCATAAACTTAATTTTAAATGCAATGTCTTAAAAACGTATGAATCGATCGCTTGTGACATATATAGTCGTAATAAAACCAAGAAGCTGTAGAAGTTCTACATGCACCCCCAAAGTTTGTCTATTAATAAAGTCGCACCACAAAAAGAAAAGAACATGACCAAAAATAAGAAAAAGAATAAAATGTATTTGGTGCTTGGAAGCAACTTTCAACAGAATCATAAACAATGCGTTGGCATAAGCCACTTCCAGATTGGTTTGAGTTTTAATTGCTGCCTGATTGGGGCCAAAATTCCTGCCCCAGCCACACAGAACGAAGCCATAAAAAGTCCAACAAAAATAAAACAGACATGTCAGCAGTGCAGCAATCCCCCCAAAATAGTTTCTATGAGCGCCTTGAACTTTATGGATCCATCTACATACTAATATGTATGTATATACATATAGTATGTGTGGAAATATGTTAGACCCATGCCAAGATCAATTCGAACCCATCGAAACAAATGTCTTGTCTATAATTATAAAAATCTTTGCTTTCCTGTTCGATTTTAAAGTTCAATTTTATGATTGAAGTGCTGGCAAAGTAAGTGCATTTAGCAGGCCTTATAAAAATAAATATTGCCTTGTTTTTCAATGCACTTCATTGCTTAACTTGACTGAACAATCTGTTTTTGTTTTTTTACAGTTCATTGATTTTGTTTTAGTTTGGTTTTTTGCTTTTTTTTTAATTACATCAGTTTTTTTTGAGTTTTGTTTATTTCCATGCGCTTTCATTTTCATGGCACGCACAAATTGAATTTCAAATCGACTGTTTTTATATAACATGACTTTTGTACCTCCTTCTTTTTTTTAGTTTTTTTTTATTACATAATGCGTAGCAAATTGTTTTTAAAACTGTCTTTCGTTAAGCACTTAAGTGAAGTTTTATTGTAGTTAAAGGCAAGGCAGCTCAAATTTGTTAAATTGACATATTAAATATATATGTATATGCCCGACAGATTTTTCTATTTTTCCGGTAAGATAATTATATAGATATAACATAATAATTGCTGTGTGGTCCGCCATTTAATAGTTAATGAAACTCTGAAATCGCCTTAATAAAGAGTCAATGATCCCTCTCAGCTTCTTCATATTTTTCCTGCCGGGAACTCGTATTTGATTTCCCTGTAAACAGCATCAACGTTGACAAACAGACAAACATCAGTTGGCAGGCGGCTTTTTGATCTTTGACTGGATGAAGTTGCAAGGAACCGATGCCGGTACCTGTGCCTGTGCCTGTGCCTGTGCCTGCACATCAAATTCAATTAATGTAAACATTTAATAAACATTTTGTATTTTGTTTATCGTGCATATGAAGATGTGCTCTTCACTTCCTGAATTTGAGTATGTTCATGCTTTAGATGTATAAACAACATAATTCTTAATTCTATTCACCCAATTCATAACTGCTAATTGGTCCATGGTTCGTTGTCAGAGTTCAATCTTTAGACGGCCACAGTTCAGCTCTATTTTTTTCTCTAATGCTCTTTTGTCATTTGAAGTTGTTATAAAAAAAAATATAATAAAAAAAACAGCTAAAACTTGTTTTCACGTTAAATTAAATTACCAGCAAAAGGCAATTCCATAGAAATGTATATATACATAACTATGTACAGATGTATGTTTGTATGTAGAATTATTATTCTTCATTTGATGTGTTTTGGGTTTCATGCTTTACGCCCATATGCCAGAGAGTTGGAGACCCGGGGCCTGGCTTATGTGTTAATTGCTTATTATATCTTTCATTTTGATGTCATTTCCACTGGGAGCTCGCTCAAATAGTAGTCGTGGACAACTCAAGACATGTTCATTTATCAAAAAGTCAAGCCACGCTCGTCTCGTCTCGTCTCGGGCGCCGCAAAGCCAAACTGCAGATAAGGTCAATTAAAAGAGTCAACCGGAAATGTCGCGACGCTCGCACTTGGTGGGGGAATTGCACACATGTGTGACACACACACACACACACATGGGATCACATACAAATGTAGATTTAACCGTTTTATGGTAGCCACAAATTATGTTTGGCGTACTTTAATGGCATTTCATGTATTCAATTTTAAATTAATTTGATAGACAGTCATAAACATTATTCGCATTATTCATTATTAAAATCTTAACGGATGCCAGGCACGCCCCCAAAGAGCAACTCCCCCTTTGTTCTGGTAATTAAGATGAAGAAACTGGGGAGCAGCTTTACCAAAGGGGCATGCACCAAATGCACTCAAGCGATTCAAACTGTCCAGATCCCAAAATGGTAGACAGGAAGTGCATGCCTTTTTATACACACATACTATATATATAATTAAATATCTGATTACGGTATTTGATTTAAAAAATAAAATTCTTTATTCATCAAAACACGTCTGTTCAGTTTGGTGTACAAAATAATTCTAACTTATGCTACTAGTTTAATTGACAATGAAATCTCGCATTTGCGTCTTATTTCACTATTGGGCTCATGAAAGCATCTTGTTTCCAGTTTGTGGAAATATGCAGTTTGGTTTGGTTGTTTATGCTGACGTTTGCATATGGGATCTGGCGTTGTCGCAGTGAGTCTGGAAATATGCAGTTTGGTTTGGTTGTTTATGCTGACGTTTGCATATGGGATCTGGCGTTGTCGCAGTGAGTGTGGACATGAGAGATCTGCATGATCTGGATATGTCACTTCCCCATCCCTTAGAAATTGGCTTGTCCTCAAGCGTTAAGTGTAGGGTCTCGGCATCGGCGTTTTTCACGGTTGCTTCGTCTTTTTTTTTTTTTCGATGGTTGGTGTCGTTACTGCATCATTCTTGTGTTTGATTATTATTTGTTTTGGTATTTTTGCATTGGAACAAAGAATAGCTTATAATTACTATTGACAATATTGTTACTAATGTTAAGCTTATGATTAACAGGGTATTATTAGTTATTGCATGAGTTCTTTAGTTATATTTGTTTACATTTATTTTCTTTTTCTTTTTAAACTTGGTTTTGTAATGTATTATTTTCCTTCCTCTATTCGTTTCTTCAAAGTGTTTGTTATCTAACTGTTTTATTATGCCTGTTTTCCTGAATGGATTTGTTATTTTTGATTTGATGAGTGGCATTTCTCTATACTTTGTATCTACTTCATAAGTTTTTCTTGTTTCGTTTAACTTATTGATCTTTTTAATTTTATTCAACTGGGTATCGTATGCTGGTGATCCGGCATAAATAAAGATATCTGCTGGTGTTCTACCAGTAGTGCTATGTATTGTTTTATGATTATAAGTGTAAAGTATTATTTCGAATTTTGTTAATTTATTTTCTTCGTTTGTGTCTGAATTAATTATTCTTAGTTTTTCGTTGATTGTTTTATGAAATCGCTCTACGTCTGATATTCCATTCTTGCTTGTTGTGATTTGAATTTTAACATTTTCTGAATCCAACCAAATTTTTAATGCTGTACTCATGAATGCTGAGTCTTTGTCCGCTTTTATTTCTAATGGTTTTCCCATTTCGTTGAATATTTTTAATAATGCTCGTTTTGCTTCTAACCAATCTTTGCCATGTATTTCAATTAATGTAGCGTATTTTGAATATACGTCTATGCATGATAAAAATTGTTTATTATTGATCATATAAAAATCTATAACGTATGTTACTCTAGGGTTGAAGACCTCAGGTGTTATTTCATAATTAAATTTTGTATCCCTGTGTTCCACTTTTGATATATTACAGATTTCGCATTCGTTAATTATGTTTTGTATCAGTTTTTGGTAATCTGGGAAATAATATTTTTCTTTAAACATTACTATGGTCTTTTCTATTCCTGGGTGTAAAAGGTTTGTATGGTCGTTTAATATGATTTGTTTTAATTCTGAATAAGTTTGGATATCTTTTAATTTATTTGTGGTCCTCATTGTTTTTATCGGGCCATCTCTTTGTATTATTTCTAAGTATGCTTTTTGGAATTTTGCATAGTCACTTTCATGTGGGAAGTATATAACGGTGGGTTTTGCACAAAGATATTCTTTTATGATCTCTTTTGCTTTTTCCGTTGTCATTTCTGTGTAATTTATTATTATAATTTTAGTTTTGTGAAAATAGTTAATTTTCTTCACTTCTTCAGTATTTCCTTTTATAAATTCTATTTGGTGACTATAATAATTTAATGGTCTTTCTGTGATTTGAATACAATTTTGGTTATCTTCTGTTGCGCTATGTATTGTTGCTGCTATGCTATCTTGAGCATTCACCATGAGATTTTCTTCTTTGGTATTTTCTTCTGTTTTAATTCTTGAAAGGGCATCCGCTACGTAGTTTTCCTTGCCTGGTATGTATTTGATTTCATAGTCGAATTCGTTTAATTTTATCTTCCATCTTTGTAGCTTCATGTTTGGTTCCTTTATGTTATTTAGCCATATAAGTGGTTTGTGGTCGCTAAGTATTTCAAAATTTCTTCCAAATAAGTATGATCTAAAATTTTTTGTTGCCCATATTATTGCCAATAGTTCTTTTTCTATTGCTGAATATTTTATCTCGTGTTCATTTAAAGTTCTACTTGCGTAACATATTGGTTTATGGTCTTGTGATAAAACTGCACCTAACGCAGCATAATTACTAGCGTCTGTGGTGAGTGAGAATTTTTTCTTAAAATCCGGGTATACTAATATTGGGTCTGATGTTATGAGTAGCTTTAATTTATCAAAGGCTTCAATGTATATTTGTTCTTTTTCGTTGATTTTAGCTCCTTTCTTGAGCTTTATAGTCATTGGCTTCACGACTTTTGCGAAGTTTGGTATGAATTTCCTGTAAAATCCACATAGTCCTAGGAATCTTTTTATTTCTATTGGCGTCTTAGGGATTGGAAATTCTTTAACAGCTTTTATTTTAATTGGGTTAGGTTTTATACCTTCCGTTGTTATTATGTGTCCTAGAAATTCGGTTTCTTTTTTCATGAACTCGCATTTAACTAATTGTAGTTTTAGATTTGCTTCTCTGAGCTTTCTAAAAACTTTAGTTAATGCTAATATGTGTTCTTCCAATGAAGTGGAATACACTATTATATCATCCATGTATACTATGCAATTTTTGTAAATTAATTCTCCTAAAAGATTGTTCATGCAACGTTGAAAGGTTGCTTGGTGCGTTTTTTAATCCAAATGGCATTCGTGTATATTCGAAATGTCCTTCTTTGGTTGAGAATGCTGTCTTTGCTATTGATTTTTCATCCATCTGAATTTGATGAAATCCTTTGGCTAAATCAATTGTTGTGAAATATTGACATTTTCCTAACTTGTCTAATATTTCGTCCATTACGGGTATGGGAAATTTATCGCTGATTGTTTTTTCGTTAAGGCTTCGATAGTCCACGACTATTCTGTATTTTTTCTCTCCTGACGCATCTTCTTTCTTGGGTACTACCCAAATTGGAGAACAATATGGTGAATTTGATGGTCGTATAATGCCTTGACGCATCATTTCTTTCATTTGTCTGTTAACTTCCTCATCATAAAAATGCGGGTATCTATAAGGTTTCCTATAACAAGGATCCTCATCTTTTGTATTGATAGCATGTTTTACAGTATTTGCGAAAGTCAAATTGTCACTCTCCTTATACTGAATGTCGCTAAATTCAAACAAAACTTTTGTTAACTTTGACCTTTCCTCCTTATTTAGATGTTCTAATCTAAACTGATTGCCTTCAATTAATTCATTTTCTAAGGCGTAAGCTGTATGTATATCTCTTGTTAATGGTGGGGCTTTGTATTCTTCTTCCTTGGGTTCGTTATTGTATTTAAATAAAAATTGAAAATCATTAAGTCTCACAAATTCGTCTTCGTAGTTGATCTCGGTTTTACAATCCTTAAGGAACGTTCGGCCTAAGAGGATGTCATAATTTTTGGAAAAATTATGAATGTAAAACTTTTGATCTGTCGGGCAAAGTTTGCAAGGAGCTAATGATATGCTCGTATTTAATTTTATTTCTCCTTTTATTGTTTGACAAGATGTATTTTCTTTTGAAGTTTTATAATTAAAGAAATTTTTATTCATTAAATTTACTGATGAACCTGTATCTATTAAGCATCGCAAATTTTGATTATTCATAACTATTTCTATGAATGGAATTCTGTGTCTATTTCCGAGGCTTGTAGA
Organism: Drosophila dives; assembly: GCA_035042365.1. Taxonomy (NCBI): domain Eukaryota; kingdom Metazoa; phylum Arthropoda; class Insecta; order Diptera; family Drosophilidae; genus Drosophila; species Drosophila dives. The sequence continues at coordinate 286,605 of JAWNLJ010000416.1, read as the reverse complement.
TGAAAATTTTCATTCCATTCCATTTTTGATTGTCCACTGTAACTCGGTCTTTGTCTTTTCGTTGGTTGGCTAGGTGGTCTATTATTATTATTTGATTGAAAATTGATAGGGTTTTGCATCCTGCCTTCATTTAATTTATTTTGATATTCATTGTACAATTGTCTATTAACTGTTGGTTCGTTTTGAATATTTTGATTTCTGTAATTTGTGTTATAATTTTGTTGGTTCCTATAATTCTGGTTATAATTTTGGTTGTAACTTTGTTGATTCCTATAATTCTGATTATAATTTTGGTTGTAGTTTTGTTGTGTTTTTTGGTAATATTGATTATTACCTTTATTGTGATATGTATTGCTTGTAGGTTTTGGGTTTTCTGATACTCGGCCTTCATATAGACCCAGTTCCTGAGCTACTGCTTTTAATTTTTCGGTTGTTGATATATCGTATCTCGCTACCTGCATGTATAGCCTGTCTGGTAATTTTTTATGTATTACGTCTCTTATAGTATTATTTAATGCCCTAGTGTAAATTGTTTTATTTGCGGCATTGTTCTCTATTACCAACTTATTCCACTATTACAAACGATTTCTGCTCGAGTTCTTCGAGAAACTTACGAATACTTCCTCTGTAATATGTATTGTAAACTCTCCTTAATAGTTCTTCAAATGGTGTTTGCGTTTTGTAAGTGGAAATTAGTATGTTCCGTAGCGTTTCCCAGTCTCCTGGTAAGTGTCTTAGCGATGTTTTCATTGCGTCGCCATGCAGTTGCATCTGGATTGCGCTGTACAGTATAAGTTTTTCGCGTGCATCAGTGGTTGGGTAGAGTTCCATGATGAAATTAATTCGTCCGATAAAGCTTCCCAATTCGTCTGTTTCTCCCCCGAATGTTGGTACTTGGCGGATTTGCCCGAGTGCTTGGTTTAATGATTCCGACATAATTTTGGTTGTTAATTTTTATTTCTTTTGTTTCTTTAGCTTTTGCTTAGTTTCTTTGTAATTTTTTTTTTTTTTGCAGATTCTTCTGTATTCTTCTGTTTTGCGTATTTATGTTTACTTTCTTTCTTTTTTTTTTAAAAAAAATTTACAAGGATCACGGGGTCCTTATGCGGATAACAGTTGAACAGTTTCGTGGAACACTAGTACGTTGTCCTGAAAGGTATACGACGTTTCACGATATTTCACTATTATCCTACCGGCTGCGCCAATTAAATATCTGATTACGGTATTTGATTTAAAAAATAAAATTCTTTATTCATCAAAACACGTCTGTTCAGTTTGGTGTACAAAATAATTCTAACTTATGCTACTAGTTTAATTGACAATGAAATCTCGCATTTGCGTCTTATTTCACTATTGGCTCATGAAAGCATCTTGTTTCCAGTTTGTGGAAATATGCAGTTTGGTTTGGTTGTTTATGCTGACGTTTGCATATGGGATCTGGCGTTGTCGCAGTGAGTCTGGAAATATGCAGTTTGGTTTGGTTGTTTATGCTGACGTTTGCATATGGGATCTGGCGTTGTCGCAGTGAGTGTGGACATGAGAGATCTGCATGATCTGGATATGTCACTATATATATATATGTGTGTGTGTGTTTGTGTGTGTGCGCGTCTTAGAACATGATCAGTCATGTGTAAACAGAGTTGACGGCTTTAATGCGTGAGGCAGCAAAAGGCAGGTAGCAAGAGGCTTAGGCAACTCGTGAAAAGCAGTAAAGCAATAAACAGTTTTTCTGCGGGCTAAAAAGATAAGAGAATCTTTAAATTATCCTTTAACATGGCTTATCAGCAGGATAAATAGAACAGATTATCAAATAGTGTGCTCTTAAAGTCAGCTATAAAAGTGTGCGGATAGCTGACAAATTCGAACAGTTGAGATTTGTGCTTGTGTCAGTTGAGTTCGATGGGTTTTTGGCAACGTTTTGGCAAAATCAAATTCAAAGTAAGAGTTAAAATTATTGCAGCTAAGAAATACATTTTTTAAAGTTAAATATAACTCAAGTTACACTCAGAAAATAACATTATTTGTTTTAAAATTAAAAATTCGACTTTTTTATACTTGGTGACAATGCATTTCTTTGTGATAGAAAATATTTTTTTTAGGAATTATTTTTAAAAACCAGAAAACTATTTTATCCTAAGATTTTATAAAAAGTTCACTTTTATATATAACTTCAGATCTTTAGCCACTTACTAATGAATTGCCTTTATTTAACTACTTCTAGATCTATCCTGGTCCGGATCCGAAGCAGGCGATAATGGGTTCGCTGGTATTTTGCATACACCACAAGCAGGGCTGCAAGTGGTCGGATGAGCTGCGCAAGTTGAAGGGTCATCTGAACACATGCAAGCACGATGCCACACAGTGCCCCAACAAGTGTGGCGCACAGATACCGCGCATCATGATGACCGACCACTTGCAGTACACGTGCACCATGCGACGCACCCGCTGCGAATTCTGCCAGAGCGAATTCTCGGGAGCTGGCCTGGAGGAGCACAACGGCAGCTGTGGCCAGGAGCCGGTGTATTGTGAGGCCAAGTGTGGCCAACGAATCCTGCGCGGACGGATGACGCTGCACAAGTCGAAGGACTGTGCGAAACGCTTGCGTCGCTGTGCCCACTGTCAGCGGGAATTCTCTGCGGACACGTTGCAGCTGCATGCGGCCCAGTGTCCCCGCACTCCGCTCGCCTGTCCTCAACGTTGCGATGCGGGTTTGATTCCACGCGGCGAACTTGAGGCGCATCTGCGCGACGAATGCCAATCGCTGGCCGTCGCCTGCAGCTTCAAAGATGCGGGCTGCCGTTTCAAGGGTCCGCGCCAATTGCTTGAGGCACATCTCGAGAACAGCGCCGCCGCGCATCTGTCGCTGATGGTTTCACTGAGCACGCGACAGGGTCAACAAATCCAGATGCTCAAGTCGGCCGTGTCCAAGCTGTCGATCAACTATACGGGCACGTTGCTCTGGAAGATCACCGACTGGTCAGCAAAAATGAATGAGGCACGTGGCAAAGATGGCCTAGAGCTGGTCTCCCCACCATTCTACACCTCACAGTATGGCTACAAGCTGCAGGCATCCATGTTCCTCAACGGCAATGGACCCGGCGAGAATACCCATGTTTCTGTCTATATTAAAGTGCTGCCCGGTGAATATGATGCTCTGCTCAAATGGCCATTCTCGCACTCGATCACATTCACGCTGTTCGAGCAAGGTGCTCAAAGTGGTCAAGGCGGTGTCGCTGAGTCCTTTGTGCCCGATCCCACATGGGAGAACTTTCAGCGGCCATCAAATGAGCCGGATCAGCTCGGCTTCGGTTTTCCACGCTTCATCACGCACGAGCTGCTCCACAGTCGGCCATTCATCAAGAGCGACACGGTCTTCCTGCGCGTCAAAGTGGATCCCAGCAAGATTGTTGCCGTCTAGAGATGGAACACCCCAGGACAGTTCACTCGTCTTTCGTAAATACTGTGTATTTGTGTGTCTGAGTGAAGAGATATATATATATAAATATATATAATTAAATTCGTTATATATATCTATACAAAATGTAGAATGTATAATAAGTTAAGCATCGGCTTCGGGCGTTGTTAGCCATTGGGTTCTAACTGGCCTTTGAATGCCGATTGCCACGCCTACTGCGTAATAGTCATATAGCTCATATACATATATATATAGCTTTAGGTTTTTTGCAGTGCTGGAATTAAACCAAAGCATATTTAACATAAACATCAAATCCATCAACAACAACAACAAAAAACAAAACAAAAGTTAATTTAGTATTTAGTTATATAATTTAGTTCGTGTCTTAAGTCTTTTGTTATAGAGATTTGTATTTTTTTGTACGCTCTTCGGGCGACTTTCGAAACTTTCAAAAGATCTTCAATTTAGATCGTACGTTACAAACAAAATATGAACAAGGATAAGAAGAAATTGAAACTCTCGCTAGTTACTTAGTTTTGCATGTACTATATAGCATAATCGCATTTCTAGGACTTAAGAGCACTCCACATAAAAAATATCTCTTATAAGCGAACTTTGTAGTCATTAGTACAATGAACATGAACAATGAACAATGAACCGATGAACCGATGAGAATACAATGTTCAATATAGTCAAATAAGTTTATGTTTTAAAGCTAACAAGTCAAGTCTAAAATAAAAGCAAATACAATATCGAAAACATGTCTTTCAATTCAATTCTTTTTCAGAACGATTACCAAAGATAACTTGGAAGTCAACTTTAGCATCAATTACAATTCTGAAGGAAAATATTTTTAGTGATTTCAATTTTAGTGGAAGTCAATTTCAACATAAATTCTGAAGGAAACTATTTATAGTGGTTTAATATACATATACAAATAATACACTTTTTAAATAGTCGTAAACAATAAATAAATGTATAAATTGTAGTTAAAAAGAACTTGCAATTTGTTTTACATTTAAAAAAATATTGCTGTATTATATAAATTCTAATTTGCTAAGTGCAACGTTAATTCGAGAATTAGAATCCTTTACAAATTTAATATTTAGATATTAGAATCGACATTTTTAATGAACATTTTAAATATATCAGAAAAACACATTTCCAGCAGTTATTCAATATAAATCAAGACTTGTTTGATCAAGTTGTAATGAATACTAATGCCGCCATTTATAGCCCTGACTTTCTATGTATAAATATTAAATATAACTAAATATTACACACTTTAATGGTCGCGAATTGTGAATTGTTACTAAAAGGTGCACATTCTACAAATTATCGAAGTGTGGAACATCTTACGAAACTACAGCGAACTAATGGAATGTTTGTGGATTTTTATAAACTAGTTAGTGGTTTTGACTAGGGGAAACGTTTCTTGAGCAGGCTCTCCAGCTTGCGAATACCCGTCTGAGCGCTGCCATCGGCATTCTTGTCCGCACTGCCCGTAAAACTACCCACGCTAAAGATGAAGGCACGCTTCGGCGTGGAACTGGTAGCACTAGTTGTTGGAATTTCAACCGCTGCAGGAACAGAAGTCGTTGCATCTGGCTCCTCTGTGGCAGTTGATGGTGCTTCGCTTGGAGTAAGCGTGTCATCTTCGCTGTTGGGTGCGTCCAAAAGACCACTGACGGCCGCCGCCGAGGCAGTGTGCTTGAAGAGGTCAATCAGCTGAAGTTGATCCACACGCTTAACTGCCTTCATATCGAGAATTTTCTGATACTCGGCAATTGTTATATCCGGCAGCAGTTTTAGCACTTGTTGCGTAAAATGCGCCGGCGGCTGTACTGGCGTCATCACCACCTTGATTATCATTTCGGCACGCGTCATGTCCTTGACCACCACTTTGGTGTAGCTAGTGGGCGCCTTGCGATTCACACTCGAACCCACCGACGGCAGCTCGAGCAGTGCCGATTTTAGAGAATGTGTGTCCAACAGTAGCTGCTCACAGCCCAGCACATTGTTAGAGCCATCCGACAGCGTCAGCTTACACCTGTACAGCACATTAATGAACTTGGGTATAAAAGCGGCCACAAAGCGATGACAGAACTGCGTAAAGTATTTGCGAGAACTGGAGAGCGTGTCGCGTACTGTGGGCACCGTCTGCTTGAAATTGCTGCAGATGCTGCTGATGAAGGCGCTCTGATCACCCACGTTGCTAATATGCTGCCACTGCACCTTGGCCATTGCCTGCAGCGACGCCTCACAGCCAGCCTCCAAATCCTGCACGAGCAGTTGTATGCAGTTCGAAATGATACTGGTGGAATCACAAATAATTAATAAAGATAACATTTGATCACATAAGTTTCGACTTACCGATGAAAAACATCCTTCTCCTCGCTCATATCAATCTTGGCCACATAGGCAGGCGTCACCTTTTCCTTCAGCTTATCCTCCAGCTGCTGGACGGTCTCCAGGCAATATTCGCCGGTTGTCAGCACACAACAGATGCGCACCAGATCATCGCGACCGAAGCGCTGCGTGTCGCCCTCCTTGAGGAAATTGTGGAAGACCTGCCCGGCAGCCGTGGACAGATTTTGCATGTCCCGTGTCAGCAGTGAGACGCTTTTGCCAATAGAACTGCTGGTGCTGTTCGGCACCAGTTTGGGTGTGCTTCCCTCAAGTACCTTGGAAGCATATTCACGTAGATATTTTTTGAAAACCAGCGCCAGATCATACATGGGCTGCTCGTTGCTCAGCTGATTGCACTGCACCATGCACTTCTTATAGAATACAAACAGGTCTCCAGAACTGGGATAAACCGTGGTTTTGGCTTCGGCGAACTTGTACGGCTCCTTTGACATCTCAATAAACTTCTCCAGCAGCTCGGCGAGATTGCGATCAATACTGCGTATATAGATGTCCAAATGTGCCTTAAAGCACTGTCCAATCTGATCATGAAATACGGTCAATGACAACGCTGTTTCTGTTGTGGCTGGTAAGGTGAGCACACGGGTCTGCTCGGCGGGCGTAGCGCCCAACGTGATGCCCGTAAAACGCTTGGAGAGCAACTGTTCAAAAGCCTGAGTCTTGTTGATGGCAAAGAGGAGCAGCCGCACGTCAATCTCGTTGGTACGCTTGGCCATGATTTGGGCCAGCTGTTGCCGTGTCTGGCGGCAAAATTCGACTGTAATACGCTCGGATACCTCCCAATCCAGTGGAAAAACAGCGCCATATTTGTCCTCAAAGTCCAACAGATGACGCTTAAGCCAGGCGTAGCGCTTATCTATCTTGTCCAGCCAAGCGATGTCCTGGTTCTCGTGAAACAGATGCATATACTCCTCCAGCTGTTGGGCTATAAACCACTTGAGCAGCTCTTTCTTCACCTTCGCATCCAGCACGGACATCACCTTGCATGCATCCGCCAGCTGATTGAGTCCCAATCTGTGCTGCGTTGACGGCTTGTTGGCGAATGCTTCCTTAAAGTCCTCCGTTATTTGTTGCGCCAGCGTCACTTGGATCTTATCTACGCTTTGCGACAGATTCTGTACGAATTGAGGGATAAGTTTGGATTTTATAACAAGCCAGATTTGATTATTGATTACCTTAATTTCCTCAATGTCTGAATACTGCTGGAAATGTTGATTGACCTCGGTGATGGCTTGCAATGGATTCAGAATCTCACCGTAGGAGCGTCGCTTAATCAGCTCATTCAAGCTCTCAATGCCGCCCACAAGCATGTGCAGATGATTCAAAGTTGTAATCGCTGAAGTGAGATTTCGCTTAGCGCAATCCAGTTGTTTGATGTCGCGTGTAATTTCCTTGACCATTTCCTCGGTGCGCTCGGCGCGTGTCTTCACATCGATGATGTGCGTGAACAGGGAACTGATAACCTTTTGAGCTTCGCACAGTGCCAATTGCCCATCCTGGCCGGTATTCGTCTGGCCACGCACCACAGAGCGGATATTATCATCAATGAGGGAGACTTCGCATTGCATCCGTTGAATTGTCTCATCGATGGTTGCCAGCGATTGCTCGTTGGGAAACAGCTGATTGATGTAGTCAACGGTATTGAAATCGGGGGCATCCATTGGATCCTGTTCGTCTGTTTTCAGCACCTATGAAAATGTGATAAGTTCATATGTAATCTGCTTTTATTTCGGCTCGTGGCATATGTTGAGCTCACCTTGTCGATGACCTGTTTCACCTCCTTGGAAAAGTGTATTTTGTTGATGCCTATTCCTTGAGCGGCAACGGCGTCTGCCGCTCCTGTTGCCACGGACTCGCTCATTTTGTGTTCTTGCGCTAGGTTCTCGAAAAGTTTTTCGCCAGTTTACGGTCTACAATTTTCACCGACCGCGTCACATTTGTCATTCACAGTGAAACGCGGACATAATTGTGTTTACCAAACAGCTGATTCCCTAAAGTCAGTAAAGAATTGAAAAATACAATTAAAGGTGCATCCAGATTCGTATGCACTTTCATCTGAGTTTTTAGTAGGAGGTTTTGCAAAGTAGCCTATATTTAAACAGACATTTGTTTAATTTTAGAAACTAACGAAAGAGCAACATTTCCTGAAATAATTATTAGCACTCTTTGGTTTTAGCGCCATTTATGCACTGTCATTCACATTGAAATGTCAAAATGGTGTACAGAAAGTGGGCAGCGCCAATAAAAGTAAATGCACTTGGACATAAAAACTTGTAGCTATTAAATAATATACATTCACATTGCTCTCAGCTGTTTGAAATTTGTTCTATGGAATTAATATTGGGAAAATCATTCTGCTCATTTGGCCCTATCTCTGCAAGGTGAGAGTTTAACAAGGAATATCCAACTTAGTCGATGCCTTTAGATGTTTTGAAAGCTGTGCACAATGGATGATGATGTGGTGGTGCTGACTGGCCCCAAGAAGGTTTCGAAACCAAAAAAAGTATATATGTGCACAAAGTGCAGTTATCAGACAAACCGTGCCTACAATGTTCAACGGCATCTCGCCAATCATTATGAGAAACCACCCAGGGAACTGCAACATATGTGCCCCTTTTCGGGGTGCTCGTTTTCATCATTGCGCTGGGATAATCTAACCCGACACATTCAGAGGCTGCATCGGGTGGAACCTGCAGTCAAGAGTTCGACGACTGAGAATGACAATTCTACGATAACGCCATGTGATGAGAATCCAGCAAGTCCAAACCCCACTGATGAGGATCAAACATATTTGGAGGATGAGTATCAAACATATGCGGAGGTATATCCAGAGGATGAGGATCGGGTATATCTGGAGCATGAAGATCGAACCTATCCGGATGAAGAGCAACAAATACATTCGCAGAATGAGCATCAATCATATCCAGAGGAGGACGATCAGGCATATGCGGAGGATGAGGATCCAGTATATCCAGAAGATGAAGATCAAACATATCCAGAAGATGAGGACCAAGCATATCCAGAAGATGAGGATCAAGCATTTCCAGGAATGGAGTATGAGGATGACTATGAAGATACAACATCCATGCCAATTGATGAAATACCCACAACGATGTCAGCTAAAGCGTCTTCAGCAGCTAAACCTTTTCAAAAGGAGAAGATTTCGAATATACAAAATAAGAATATTGCTAAACCAAAGTAAGTAAATCAAAAAATAAAGAAGTTGTATATACAATAGAAACTTTATTGAAAGTGCTATGAAATGAAATCTAATAAAATATTTTAATATTTTCCATTTTTATTTGCAGAAGAAACAACATGAAAGGCAAAATGATATTGTATAAATGCAACACTTGCGATTATCGCACCAATCGTGGCTATAACATTAAGCGACACATTGTGAAGCACTCGGCGGGAGTCCTGCTGCATGTATGCATAATCTCTGGCTGCAGTTTTGTGACACCACGTTGGGACAACCTATGCCGTCATGTGAAAAGGGTTCATCCGGAATCAGTGTCACCAGCACCTGATTAATGCAACAGGCGACTTTTTATTAATTGTTTAAGCTTACGTTATACCTAATAAATTGTGTACGTTATGAAAATAGAATTGTGTCATTTGTTTAATGCAATTTAGCAACTACAACATTAAAAATATATACAAATATTAATTTTGATAAATAAATTTGTACAAATAAAAGGTCTGATTTTTAATATTCAAGCAAATTTTAATTGCTATATTGCTTAGCTCTATTTTATTTAATTATTATCTAGTATTTACAATTAACTAAAACTAAAATTTGTAATATTATTTATTATTGTGTGAAGAAGGAGTTGCTCATTGAGCCTGTTCCCGCACCGCCGCCTGTTGTGTTCATCATGGAAGTATCTCTCTGCGAAGCCGTTGCGATCCTTTGGTAGCGTGCTATGTGATCCAGGGAATAGGGCAGAATGGGACGAACGCTGTGCATCTCCAGCAGTGTTAAATTGTCCAGCTTAGCGTAGGTGCCTTCGCCCTTGATGAATGCATCGATCGAGGTGCGCAACTTTGATTCGCGTATGTCGAAGATGTCCTTAATAACGGTGCGCAACTCCTCACAGCGTGGCACATCATCTGGTGCCGTACTCATGACTAACTGGGCCACAACCATATAATGTTCACTGGGCATCTTGGTAAAGAATCTGAGGAGCAATGGCACTCAACAGTTAAGAGGTGATATTTAAATTTATATACAAACGTAAACTCACTTGGATCGCTTCTCCTCCTCTTTGATCTCTTCCAGTGTTTCCATGTCCATCCATTCCGGCGGCACAATGCGGCATTTTTGTTGTTTTCGCAGATGCGCCGCCAGCCACAAGGGCACAAAGACGGGAAAACCTGCACGAAATGGACCCACAGATCCATAAATTAAATGCAACGGCTCATTGGAGAAATTCGGTATTATGCTGATCATGCACTTCTCGCCAATAAACTCAATAATTGTAGGATCCATGATGAGTTGATCGTAGAGAGAATCCTTCTTCTTTCTTTTCTGCTCTGTTGTTTTCTTGTCAACCAAAAAATAACATATCGCAACATGTTATTAACAGCGCGCGTAAATCTGTTGTTGAAAAATCTTTTGCTCACGTTTTTAAATAACAGAAATAACAATCAAGCACCTGTTGCCTAGTATTCTCATTTATGTATTTACACTTTCTGCGCTTTGGCGCTTTATTCTGGCAACTAATCCTGCACAAGTGAAATTTTTAATTTTGTTAAAGCAAGATAAGCACAAAATTATCGATAGCATAAACAACTAAGTATACTCCGTTTGACTAATGCTGACAAAAGCTGCTTGCTGAGACAACAGATTTGCTGCCATAAGACCGTTAATTTCATGTTACGTTACTATTTAAGTTAAATTGCAGCCTGAACAAATGATGACTTGCGTCAGCCGGAAAACCTTTACAGCTACTAAGAAAACTATATATAAATGCACTTATTCGACCCTTGAATCAGGTTATCAGGTGCACCATAACACATGACTAAGGCGACTGTTTTTAATTGTGAATGTGTTATTCCAGCCATCACGTAAACTGTAAGTTTTTCGTCATGATAAGCTCATGAATGTCTGACATGATCTCGCGTTCAAGTTCAAAAACACCTTAAGCACACATACCTAATGCGTAGGCGATGTAGTTAGGCAAATCTAAATCTTGCATAAACAAAATGCAACTGATTTGCACAGCAAGAGATGCTCTTATCAGCATTCTTTTCTCCCCTTCTCTCAACTCAATTAATTGATAAATCTAAGGTTATGACAAGGTTATGCAAGGGTTACACTTAAAATATAAGCATATCATAATGCAATTCAGCAGATAGTGCAAAATCGAATCCCAAAAAGAAACAAGAACAAAAAGAATTTAATATTGACTTACTGACTTATCGTCTGAAGAGACAAGCGTTTGTCAAGCTGATTAAACCAGATGCATGCAGTTAATACCACAAATCAAAGACTAGTTTACACTTGCTGTGATTTTGTAACAACTTTAGGGTAAGGGGAGAGAACTCAAAATGGAAGAGAGAATAGTGGATTTCTAATACTGAATTCTCAGTTTTTTGAATTCACTTGGCACGCTTTCGCATACACGTAATGAGCTGAAAAATACTAGAAATCTGCTCCTCAAGACTGTTCTGATAAGCAACGATTGATTGTGGACTCTGTGGAATCTGACATGTCATCACAGTAAATAATTTTGTTTGCCTTATTTTCGAAGAAAAGTACGAGTTATGCGAGAGATTGCATTAGTACTTGTCGATTTTTGGCAGGGTACGGACCTGCTGACTAACGCGAGAGTCCGTAGTCAACGGCTCATAAAAAAAAAACAAAAGTTCTTCCCTCGCGAATTGCATCTTGGACTGATAAGTCCATAGTACGAAGAATTAAAATTGTTTTATTTTTCCGGAAAACGCGTCGGCCTCTCTCGATCTGCGGCCCTTTCTCTTGCTCTACAAGCCCCTTTGAGGTGCGGGAAAGCGATTTGTCCGTATATAGTCCGTATATAGTAAATATAGGCGACAGAGGTGGTTCATTGATAAGCAACTCAGCAGATAGACGTCAACAACGATTGCATCTCTCATCATCTTAGAGACAGTGCATTTCCAGCGCAATTATTAGTTGTTAGCCACACAGCGCAGCGCACACAAGTCCAAGGCCCCCAAAAAATATACTATAATAGATAAGTAAAAACTCCTTTAACATTTCCCAGATATCCTATTTGAAATTGTAAATATGTGCTAAGAATTTTGCATTGCCAATTGTGATTTGAAATCAGTGTGAGTCGTTTGTTTTAATCAATCAGTTTGGTAAGGACATTTAAGAATCGGTAACTGTTGACAACTGCAATTGCAATTAAAAAAGGACTTATAAAAACATTAAACTCATCAAAAAATGGTCGACACGGAGATCATTGTGACCAATGCCGGGGAGCCGTCGACCAAGGCCAGTCTGATCGTTGTCTCCAATCGATTGCCATTTGTCTTAACGCGCAATGCCAAAACCAAAGAGCTAGAACGCAAAGCCAGGTGAGATCAACAAATTAAATTTTATTATTCACTGCCAAAAGATGCAAAGAGAGTTGTGAAAAGTGCATATTTAAATGATTACATAATACAATTAATTAGAATGCTATACTATGAGATACCCTGAATACAATTTGCTATGGCTTTTAAAAAAATGTAATTTAATTAAAATTTTTAAATCACTGTTTAACGTTCAAGAGTGTTGCCGTTAGTAACAAATGAAATATAAATGTTAACTAAATACAAAAATCAAAAATAAAGAAATTATCCTTACGTTTTGTAAAATGAGAAGCCATCGAAAAAATATTCTAAACAAATATTCTTTTATTTTTCTATATGCAAAAATTCTAACATATTCTCATCCAAATTAATACTAGTTTTTAATACTACGGACAAAACAACATCGCTAAAAGTTCACTGAACTAGTACAGTCTTGTCCGCAGAACCGAAAACAAAGAAATAATCATCAATACAAATAACATTGTAGATGTTTATATTAGAATACAAATGTTTTCATAAATGAACTTGTCAAGATCGCCGTGAAAGCGGTGCAAGTTAAGCCTTAGCTTAAGTCCAATTTCTCAACATTTTTGAAAACTAACCCAATTCAAATGCTGAGCAGACTATTTGCATTTGAAGATAAGCCTTCTCGGACCAGAGAAATCATCGGGAACGGAAAAATGGGCAGTAATGTTTCTACACGCTTCTAAGACTGATTCTGTTATCAGCGCAAAATACACACAGGGATCGAGATACAAAGAAATAGACAGGGGTGCGGAAGCGAGAGAGATGAGCAAATTGTAAACTGTCTGCTCGATCTAGCTGAAAGTTACTTTTGTGAAAAAAATTAGAAAAACAAATTCAATAATAAACTAATTCCGCCTTATCAGTGGACGCTTATTAAGCGTTTTTGACCCTTGCCACCTGGCGACGACAACAAAGACGACGAAATGTTCCTTGTAAAGGGGCCAATAGTAGAGGCGTCGTTTCATATCGCAAAACAGCGAACCTGACACTGAAAAAACACAAACACAAGATCACGTGCACCTGATTCGCTAATTGGGTTCCAAAACAACCGCACTGACCCTAGCCATAGACAAAATATATTGCGGGAAACGATTTCGATCTTGGAATTTGTATTTTCAGTTTCGGTATTTGATAATAGGGTTGATCTTTCTATGCTTTGCTGGTTACGGCCTCTGAGCCTGAGCCGGCCAGAGTCGAGGTTGTTTACACTTGCGCCGTATCAGACAAGCGCTATTTTTTTTTTTTTTTTTGGTTCCTGCTTATCAGTTCTTTAAGTGTCAGTGTCATTGTGATGCACCCTGTGGTAAAGTGGGCCTGGGGCTCGAACACAGACGCTTTTGCATATGAATTTGTATGAATATATATGAATAATATATTTATATATATATATATAAATATATATGTATATGTGTGTTATACACACACAATTTTGCACACACTCTTAAAGAAATCAAAATAAATACAATGAAAATCTTTTCTTAATATTTGTTTAACAATGTAATCACTGCACTATATTTTTTTTTTTAAATATGTAAAGTCAATAAAACATTTCGATAACCTTTAATGTAGTTAATAACAATGATATCGATACTGCACTCGATACCTATCCAGGAGAAAAAAACGACTTTCTAATACCTTCAATTTGATTATCATTTTTTTAAGTTTTAAAATTAATAACGTTTCTTTTTTTCTGTTTTTTATAGTGCTGGAGGTCTTGTTACGGCCGTCTGTCCGGTGGTGATCAAGGGCAATGGTCTCTGGGTGGGCTGGTCTGGCATCCACTTGGAGGATCCAAATGAGGCGATACCGGAATCGAATCCCTACGATCAGACGCCAACAGCTGGCCTCAAATCCGATCAGGTCGTGTCGGTGAATATCGATTCAAAGATCTTTGATAGTTACTACAATGGCTGCTGCAACAAGATCTTCTGGCCACTGTTTCACTCGATGCCGGGACGCGCGAACTTTGGTGGTGAACATTGGCGCGATTATGTGACCGTTAATAAGTTTTTCGCCGTGCGCACCATTGAGGCACTGGAAAAGTGCCTGGCTAGAAAAAATGGTTGCGAGAAGAATCCCCCAATTGTATGGATACACGACTACCATCTAATGTTGGCAGCCAACTGGGTGCGTGAGCATGCCGAAGAGAAAAATCTGCCATGTCGTTTGGCTTTCTTCCTGCACATACCCTTCCCGCCGTGGGACATCTTCCGGCTGTTGCCGTGGTCCGATGAGATACTGCAGGGCATGCTCGGCTGTGATCTGGTTGGCTTTCACATCCAGGACTATTGCTTGAATTTTGTGGACTGCTGCCAGCGTACGCTCGGTTGTCGCGTCGATCGAAACAATCTGCTGGTGGAGCACGGCGGACGCACCGTTCGCATTCGACCGCTGCCCATTGGGATACCATACGAGCGCTTTGTCAATCTGGCACAGAATGCGCCAAAAGTGCTAAAGACGTCCAAGCAACAGATCATCTTGGGTGTGGATCGTTTAGATTACACGAAGGGATTGGTGCATCGCCTGAGGGCATTTGAGGCACTGCTACTGAAATATCCGCAGCACAAGGAGAAGGTTAGTCTGCTGCAGATTTCGGTGCCGTCGCGCACCGATGTCAAGGAATATCGTGAGCTAAAGGAGGAGGTGGATCAGCTGGTCGGACGGATTAATGGACGCTTCACCACGGCTAACTGGGCGCCCATTCGCTACATC
Organism: Drosophila dives; assembly: GCA_035042365.1. Lineage (NCBI taxonomy): Eukaryota > Metazoa > Arthropoda > Insecta > Diptera > Drosophilidae > Drosophila > Drosophila dives. The sequence continues at coordinate 271,463 of JAWNLJ010000416.1, read as the reverse complement.
TATGACTATGTCAGCCAAGATGAGCTCGCGGCGCTCTATCGGGATGCGGCCGTATGTCTGGTGACGCCCCTTCGGGACGGCATGAACCTGGTGGCCAAGGAGTTTGTTGCCTGCCAGATTAATGAGGTGCCCGGCGTTCTGGTCATCTCACCCTTTGCCGGTGCCGGCGAAATGATGCACGAGGCGCTGCTCTGCAATCCGTACGAGGTGAATGAGGCCGCCGAGGTCATTCATCGTGCTTTAACCATGCCCGAGGATGAGCGAATCCTGCGCATGGCGCGACTTCGTCGTCGCGAGGCCGAGTGCGATGTCAGCCACTGGATGCGCTGCTTCCTCAAGGCAGTGGGTGCCCTCGAGATGGATGACGTCGGTACCACCATCATGCAGCCCGTCTCCGTAGACGACTTCGATGACTACCTACTAAAGTGAGTTTACCAATTTTTACGTAATCACTTCACTTAATTTCTAAATGACTAATTTCATCTTAGTTTATCAGTTTTTTATTTTTAACAAGAACAAATTAGTTATTAATATACAATTTAATAATTTAAAAGTTTATAAAAAGTGATCCTTAAATAAATCAATATTTGTAGATATATCGGCTACAATCACAAGCTGGCGTTGTTGCTTGACTATGATGGAACTCTGGCGCCGATTGCGCCGCATCCGGACTTGGCCACTCTTCCGCCGGAGATTAAGAATGTGCTCTTCAAGCTGTCCAATCACTCGGATGTGTATGTGGCCGTCATTTCGGGTCGCAACGTCGACAATGTGAAGAAAATGGTCGGCATTGAGGGCATCACCTATGCGGGTAACCATGGCTTGGAGATTCTCCATCCCGATGGCAGTAAATTCGTTCATCCCATGCCCATTGAATATGAGGACAAGGTCAGTCATCTGCTCAAAGCACTGCAGGATTCGGTGTGCCGTGACGGCGCCTGGGTCGAAAATAAAGGTGCTTTGCTCACCTTTCACTATCGAGAGACTCCGACGCAATTGCGTCCCGACATGGTCAACAAGGCGCGCAACCTGATCGAGAAATACGGTTTCAGGGCAACGGAGGCGCATTGTGCGCTCGAGGCACGTCCACCGGTACAGTGGAACAAAGGTCGTGCCTCCATTTATATATTACGCACATCGTTCGGCGTCGACTGGAATGAGCGCATCAAGATTATATACGTTGGCGATGATCTAACAGATGAGGATGCCATGGTGGTAAGTAGTTAGAATCGATTCGTATAATGGAATATTATAATCATAAGATTCTAATCCTCTTTAAAAACAGGCACTTAAAGGCATGGCGCGGACATTCCGTGTTACTACGTCGGATATTGTGAAGACCGCTGCCGATCATCGTTTGCCCTCGACTGATTCCGTTTACACGCTGCTCAAATGGGTGGAGCGCCATTTTATGGGCCGGAAGGCGCGTGCCAATTCGCTGACGTATCGCCCCAACAAGGGCGATGGCGTCCAAATGCAAATGTCCCTCGAGGTGGCCAGGGCTGCCAACAGCCTGGACGTGTAGTTCCAAAAACATACACACACGACATATACGTAATTTGTAAGATCTTAAGAATAAAATAAAAAATATTGAAAAGAATCAACATGTGTAGCTTAAACAAATGGCATTGTCACAGTTTTCAAATTAAATATTAAATTTACAATCGAATTTGGTTATGCTATGGAAAGTTGGAACATTTTAGAAACTAAGCACAGCTAATAAATTAAAGCTAATTATGCGATAAAACCAGCCACGATATGATAAAGAAGAACAAGAAAATCGGATAAACTGCGAGCGGCTTGCGATGTGGCGGCTGACTCTGACCCAGAAATATAAATGACGCTGTAAAAAATATATAAATTAAATGGCTAATTTAAACTTGTTAGTGAGAATCACTCACCATACGTTGCCCAGGAGAATCCAAGCGTAGTAGTCACAAAGCGCAAGAAGAAAAGAAAGCGTGTCTGCGTGGAGAGCAGAATGATGCGACAGATGATCAAGGCGAGCGCCACCGGCGTCAGGCAATATCCAAGCACACAAACCGATTGAAAGAATGAGCTAACCAGAGAGAAAAATAGAGAAGAGTTATTTAAACACCAAATACACAAATTTGATCTGGAGCAACGCACATATTGCCACCGAGCAGTTTTGAGTTGAGTGTTACAATGGCAGCTCCGATCCACACAATGACAAAAACCTGAGCAAATTCTGGGCCGTTGTCCGACATGCTATCGGCAGACGAGGAGCCCTGTAGAATGGTCGCCATAAACGTGCACAGCACCAGCGGGCCCCACAGATCCCCTACAATCAAGCAGGAGAGAAAACGTAAATATAAGATAAAACTGCTGACGCATACACAAACTGAACGCAGACACGTACAATCTCTCAGCAGGCTGGACTTCTCTTTGGGATAGAGCACATGATAGAACTTGATACCAACAGCGCGTATGTCCCTCAATACAGTTTCGCGTATCGGTTCGTCCAGTGTATTGTAATCGGGGACTCCATTCTGGGCGGTTGTTGTTGTCGTTCTCCGTTTTCCGGGTATGGACATATCGCCCTCCAGCGACGGCGATGTGCTGACGTCCTCAAACATCTGTGAAGTGTGTAGCTATCGTGTTAAAGTGCTACATTTCCACTTGCTCTAAATTACTTACATCTAATCTGGCGTCCATTTTGGCAATATTATTTGTTTTGATTACGTGCAGGCAACAGGAATGAATTGGTTAAATGCAGTCAGTTGCCCACAATTTTTCGTCTCAAGTTATCGGTGCATTGTCATCGATAGTGGTTTTGTATCGATACTTTTATTAAAATCAAATATTATAATCGTTGATTAGAAATATTTTAAAACATATCTTCAAGTGTTTTCTTTATTGAAAGTCTATTTGACTTTCGATATTATTTAGTTCTTTATTATATATTATTTTTAAATAATTTATTTCAAATAAATAAAATGATTGTTTTTTTTTTTTTATTATTGAGCAATTTTTGTAATATAAAATAAATAATAAATTACGATAGTTGCTAATTTTATTTGTTTACTTTTACAATGTACCAGATTTGTCTTATATTTACAATTATAACGATTTTAGTTTAAAAGTAATTGCAATTTTTGCAGAGTATTTAACTTAAATGAGAAATTTCGGGATGAGTGGTAATGTGTGATTTGAGATAAGCGGCCCGAGTGAATGCTTTGGGGCAGTGAGGACACTTGTGTGGACGCTCACCGGTATGAGATCGGATGTGTCTGCCCAAATCGCCCTTGTCTATACAATTCTTCGGGCAGTGCGGGCACTTGAACGGATGTTCGCCGGTGTGGGTGCGAATATGTCGCTGGAGTTGCCATGCATAGGTAAACTCCCTCGAGCAATCTTTGCATTTGTATGTCCTCTCGCCATTATGATAGCGCATGTGCTCGTCTAGTTCGCTCTGCTCGATGAAATACCTGGTGCAGTGGGTGCACTTGTACACCTGTTTACCAGGATGCGTGGAAATGTGGTATTGGAGATCCGTGTGCCGTGTAAATGCTCGCGTACAGTGCGGACACTTGAAGGGACGCTCACCAGAATGGATGCAGATGTGCTTGCGCAGATTGGAGGCCTGACTAAAGGCCTTCGGGCAGTGCGGACACTTGAAAGGTCTTTCTCCCGTGTGCGTACGAATGTGAGCATTTAGATGCGAACTCTGTGTAAAACTTTTCGCGCAGTATGGACACAAAAACGAACTCTTTTTGACACCGGATGCAGTACTTGTCAGTTCTTTGTGGGGAGCTGTTGCGCTTGTTTCCTGTTGTTGTATGCTGATAATTTCTTCTTCAGGTTCAACCTTGACACACCCCAGATCTAAATCTTTCTCAGCCAATTCCCAGTTTTCAGTTTCCAAAAGTTCCGACTGTACATCAGTTTCTATTTGCCTTAGTTCTGTATCCGGGATATTGGATGATTCATCCCCTTTAATGATTCTTTCTATGTCTCTTTCCACTTTTATCAAATGTTCCGACTCTGCGCGGATGTCTTCCTCTGGCGCTTCCAGCTTTATGTCACCTTTTCTAAAATGTTCGCTCAGCACCTCATGGCTCTTTTCACATCTGCGCTTAAATTCAAATGCTGCTTTCACATCGCAGATGCACGAAAGGCAGATTTTCTTGGGCAGCTCATCTTCCAACCTAATGGAACAGGCGACGCACTCGTTGAGCATATCGACCAAACTGGGATGCCGCTGATCGGCGAATATATTCAGCAATGCCACTGAGCTGGTCATGCAGGCGCGGCACACTTCTTCCATGGATAGCTTTGTGCCAAAATCAAGCTTATTTGATAAACAACTGATCAGCTGTTGGGCATCCAAACAGATTAACATTTTCTGAAATGTTATTAAAAACGCGCAGAAAGATACTTTTGAAATTAGGGGTGTAAACGGTTTTCAAAATTTTTAATTGAATTAAGAAAGGTTTTTATCTAAATAATTAAATGTTTATTCATTTGTAATAAATTTAAAAAAATTATCGAGCTTATTAATATGTTAAATTCGATAGCTCAATACGAATATTTGTAACACTGCAGCCCTGGCGTATGATAATCGATGCTATAATCGCAGCGCAAAAACAAAACAAAGTGGAACGCTCTTCTCAGTTTGTTGCAGTTATAATTTTTGCATGGGTCAACAATAAACAAGTATGTTTTTCTTAAATAAAGCAAAGTGAAGTGTAAAATACATTTTAAAAGTTCCACAATTCAAATGTGATAAGAAATGTATGCTAGACTCGCTGGGGAGTGAGTGTGAGTCATGCCGACAGCATACTGATTAGAGAATGAGTTTGTGTGCACTTTCGCATGTATTTTTATTGTATTTGTCTTTTGGGTTAGTCTTTTCTAGAGAGTTGCGGTTACGAAGATTAAACAAAAAACGAGCTGTGCCAAATGAATAGCGAAGCCTCATTACTGCTTACGGGCCAACAGATAAGTGCCCACAACATGTCCCCCGTCTCTGTTGCTGCAAACACTTCCCCACCATCATTAACGGAGCCATATTCCAATACGGAATTTTATATTGGAGTCGGATTGGCTATTTCCTCATGTTTTTTCATCGGCTCCAGTTTTATCATCAAAAAGAAGGCCCTTCTGCGTCTGAGCAGGCAAGGAGAGGTGCGGGCGGCGGCGGGCGGCTTTGGTTATTTACGTGAATGGCTTTGGTGGGCGGGCCTCTTGACAAGTAAGTTAATCACTTAAGATAATGAAATCATTTAGAAACAGAAAACAATTTATTTTTATCAATTAAGATTATTTACGTTTTAAATTCTATTCTATTTGTTTTTGCAGTGGGCCTGGGCGAAGCAGCCAATTTTACGGCGTATGCTTTTGCTCCCGCCTCGCTTGTGACACCGCTTGGCGCGCTAAGTGTCATCATTTCGGCTGTGATGGCATCAAGATTCCTCAACGAGAAACTTAATTTGTTGGGCAAAATTGGTTGCTTTCTTTGCATTTTGGGCTCGACGATTATAGTCATACACTCGCCCAAGGAGAAGGAAATTGAGGATCTACAGGTGCTGTTTAAAATGCTGCAGGATCCTGTCTTTATACTCTATGTCATCTGTATATTTGGCTCGAGTGCATTTGTTGCCTGCTTTGTGGCTCCGCAGCATGGACACTCCAATGTTTGTGTCTACATATTCCTGTGCTCCGGCATTGGTTCCTTAACGGTGATGTCGTGCAAGGCATTGGGCCTGGTCATCCGCAGCACAATTGCTAATGGGTCGAATGTGTTTGGGACCTGGATGCCATGGTTCCTAATTGTCATTACCGTCACTTTTATTGCGATACAAATGAACTATTTGAACAAGGCACTGGACATCTTCAATACGAGCATTGTTACGCCCGTTTATTATGTGATGTTCACCACGTTGGTAATCACGGCATCTGCCATACTTCTTAAGGAATTTAAAGATATGCGTTTCGAGAATATCCTCGGCGATGTTTGTGGCTTTCTGATTGTGATAACGGCCGTGTTTATGCTGAATGCTTTTAAGGATATTGATATCACGCTGAACGATGTGCGCGGCTTGATGCGTCCGAAAATGCAGCGTGTCTCGCAGTTCGACGAGGATGTCCTGGTCAGAAGTACTCTGAAGGATCAGCGACGCTTCTCCTACGGCTCCGGCGATATCTATCGCAAGGCATGACGAAAGCAGCGTTATCAAGTTTAGTTATTTCCCGTAGCCCTAACTTGAGGTTCAAAGCAAACAATACAATACAAAACAAAAAAAAAACAAAATCCATTGCGTAGAAAGTTTTTCGCCCGCATATCATCATATTTCCCATTGCTTTTGTTAATTTAACGTTTCATAAATTAAGTCCTTAGCATTGTAGTGAAATTTTGACCAACATTGATGTTCTTTTCTAAAAAGGGTATTCTATTAAATTGTAAATAATATAAGCATTAAACATGCCAATTTCCTCGTCTCTTTAATTGAATATCGTACTCTGCATTTTAAATCATATTAACAAGTTTCGAAATTCAACAATTATTGTTTATCATAACAAATTGAGTGTGACCTTAACATTTTGGGTATTTATCGATAACGATAACGCCTCGAACGGCAGCGCTGCCAACTTTAAAATATTTGCAAAGAAATTGGTATTAAATATTAATTAGATTTATATTTATTGTTGTGAGCACACAGAAACAAGAAATATGAATATAGCAAGCTGCGGACTTAGGCGCTGCTTGTTGAAAAATCCATTAGCTTCACAATGGAATCGCGTAACTAGGGCTGCCGCCGTGACAGCTGTCAATGGAAAAGTCTCCGAAGCCATTCGAACTGCAACAACAAAGCCAGATCGAAAAATTAACGCCATTTTGCAACTGTCTACTTCGGCAATTAAACCAATTCGCAGCTATTCGAGTAAATCTATCGCCAGCAGCATGGAGGAGCATTGCGTTGTGCCCGATGTAATCGCTAAGGCACCAAAGTGCAGCGTTTCAGTTGAATATGATGGCGGCATATCCGTAAAAGCCGGCATGGTCTTAACCCCCACCCAGGTGAAAGATCAACCGTGTGTGAAATGGGAAGCCGACAATGAAAAATTGTATACGCTCTGTATGACCGATCCGGATGCACCCAGCCGCAAGGATCCACAGTACCGAGAGTGGCATCATTGGCTCGTCGGCAACATTCCTGGCAGTGACGTAGCCAAGGGCGAAGTTCTCTCCGCCTACGTCGGTTCCGGACCACCGCCAGAAACAGGGCTCCATCGCTACGTTTTCCTGGTCTACGAGCAAAGGCGCAAGCTGGACTTTGATGAGAAACGTTTGCCGAACAATAGTGGCGATGGACGCGGCGGTTTCAAGATTGCCACCTTTGCCAAGAAATACGCTCTCGGCGATCCGATTGCCGGCAATTTCTACCAGGCCGAATATGATGACTATGTTCCCATTCTCTATAAGCAATTGGGTGCTTAAATCTATTTCTCGCCTTTCACATGTATTGATGACATAATGTGGGTGGTGCTTAACATAAAATGATATGAATGTAATCCCCAAAAATTCGCTTGTATTTGGAAGATCTAAAATAGAAAAGATAAAAAGTAAATGAGGCAATAAAATTGCTGAATATCTGCATTTGGAATGATTTCTGTTTTTTCTTTCTCATACTAAAGATATATATAGTAAAATTATGCGTATCTAGACACTTACACATATTATATAACTATAAAAAGCTTGCAATTCAGGGTCTAAAAATTAAATCTACTATTGGGGAATATATAATTATGATTAATATTATCTAGATAAACACATGCACAGATCTAGATCTACATTTGACTTATATAACTGTAAAAATCCCGCAAATACATTTCTTTACAAGACTCTCATTTAGATGGTATGTATGCATTTATTTATATTTCTTTAATTCTCAATTACAATGTGTGTTTCGGTCGGTTTTTGTGATAGTTGAAAAACATAACACATAACAAATATATGTTATATACTTATTTGTGGATTGGCAAATGCATACAAGCACACATGCATATATATACATCTCTAAGATGTTGGTGCAGATGATTTCAGATTTGCATAAAGCTCATTGTGCTCCGGCCATTCCACTTCGCTAATTGCCTATAAAGATGTTTAAGAATCAAACGTTAATTTATATTAAATCCTATTCTGATTAATATAGATATAGTCACCTTGAGCTCGTCGAATGCCTGCTTGGCTATCCAATGGAATAAAGGATTCTTCCAATCCCTCTCAATGGCCTGAAGCTCCTTAGCGCCAATTTCCGTCGATGGCGATGAGGTCTTTGAGATTTTCAGATACTGTACCCACAAATAGACCATGCTGCGCATCTTATACACCCAGAATGCATTGGGCACAGCGCGAATCATTTCCTGCACCTTCTCGGTGTTGGGCATCTTAAGGTTTTCCAAGAACGTTACGTTCATCAATGTAAAAATGGACTTCATGTTGTGATAATAGTTATCCGAGTTCTTTTCCAAGCCATATTGGCCTTGCTGAACGATAAAATCGACCACCTGTTCAGTGGTTAAACGCGGCAAATCGGGAATAAAGCAATTGCGCAGATTGATGCTGCCAAATGTCTGGAGTTGTTCCTTGATCTCATTCTCACACCACTTGTAGACCGTCCACCAAGTCTGCCAGCTATTGTATGTCTTCGCCTCTTCCATCATTAAAAACTCGTAGTGCAGACGCTTGCGAATCCTTTTAACTAAGGTGCGTCCAGCATTTTTGCCATCACGTTCGCTATCCTGAATCTCGGCCATTTCCATGTCGTCTAGCTCCTCTCCGCTTGTACTATAATTGGGTGCCTGTTCAAAGAACATGACGGCATACGACTTGTTCTCCGGCTGCGGATGGGTAGCCTTAGTATTGTGTATATACGGCAACTTAAAGCCGCCAAGTAAGAATCCTCGCTTTATTGCCAGCTTGCGACGCTTGATGACCGCCTTGGTGAGCGGAGCTGCGGGTAATTCAGCGGCACGTTTTTGAACTGCATCTATAGAAAAGATTTGTTATTGAAATATCCAGACACGAACTAATATAATATCTTAAACAATCTAATGTTCTAATTGTGATCTACAATTATATTTTCAAATAAATCTTATTTTAGTCAACTACGACTGATATCGTCATTAACTAATAAAAACTTGAATAAAATATATAATAGATATATATTTTTGTAAGTTTTTTCGACATTAAATAAGTCTGTTATTTTTTAATTGTTCCTTCTCGTATTTACCTTTAGGTTTGACATCGATAGTTTCTTTCTTGATCTCCGGCTGTTTATTGTTGACGTTTTTCGCTTGAGTATTTTGGGCTACGACGGCGGCGGCGCCGGAGGAGGGAGGACCAACTGTTTTGGGCGGCACTTGGACTGGTTTCGGCTTAACATTATTATTACCAGCGTTAATATTCTTGGAAGCTGGTTGGCTATGAGCTGGCAGCTGCTGCTTGTTGTTAATGTTTGTCTGATTTTTAAGTTGTGGTTTTTGTTGTTGTTGTTGCTGTTGTTGTGGATTCTGGGGTCTATTGCCCGGAAACTTATTGGCGCCGGCTGGAGGTTTACGGGCGCCAGTAATGGGTGCTTGTGGCTTATGGCCATTGTTGTTGTTGTTCTGGTTGTTGTTGTGGTAGTTGTTGTGGTTGCTGTTGTTGTTCAACTGCCTTTGCTGTCTGGATTGCATATTAGGCATCTGTTGCCGATTGTTCGCATTGGCCATGGGCATATTCGGACTTTGCCCATTCTGATTATCTGGATGCCATTTGCGCATGCCGCCTGTTTGCGGAGCGCCCTGTCCAAAGCCGCAGTTATTGTTGTCCACCTGCCAGTTGGATTGGTTCTTCATCATTAATGCGTTGACGGTTTCCAGCATGGCCAGCGCATCGCCAGCATTGTTATGGCGGCGAAACTGCTGCGGATTGCTTTGATTGTTGCTGCTGTTGTTGGAATTGTTTTTATAGCTATGGTTGTTGTTGTTATTGTTGCTATTGTTCTTATTGTCAAAATTGGTCGCATAACTGTTGTTCGGTTGTTGCTGCTGGCCACGAAAATCGCCGTCAAAGCCACGCTCGTTGTAGCCAAAGTTGCCGGCATTATTCGAACGTTCATTTAAATTATTTTGCTTGTAATTGGAGGCGCCAGGGTTGAAGCGTTCTTTCATGTAATTGGAAGAGCCAGTATTGCGACCCAAATGATTCGATTGCTGACTCAGATTCGAGTCCTGGCCGCTAAAGTTGTCATTGAAATTATCGGAACGTCGTACGAATGGATCAATGTTTCGTTCATTATTTGTATTATTATTATTATTATTGTTATTTGGGTAAAAACGTTGATTGTTGTCAGTGTTGTTGTTGCCGTTGTTGTGGCTATTGTTATTCTTATGGAAGTTGAAGCTGTTTAAGTCGCTTAGGGAGCGAACCAAGCTCAGATTACCTGATGGTTGTTGCTGTTGTTGTGGCATATAATCCAGATTGCTTGCAACATTGCGTGTGAATTTTTCACTCACAGCAAAACGCTGTTCCGAATTGCGTCCCAAAAAACTCGACTGTTGTTGATTTTGTTGTTGTTGTGGTCCACGAAAATTATCGTCGTACTTTTCAATGCGATTATTGCCTTTGCTGTTGTTGTTGTTGGCAAAGCGTTGATTGTTTTTGTTGGGGAAATTTGAGTAGCCACCGCCACCGCCACCGCCACCACCACCGCCGCCACCACCGCCACAAAAATTAAAATTATTTGATTGCGCGGCGCCATATTTGTTGCCATCAAGATCAGTATAGCGTTGACTATTCATGTTAAAACCATTTCCGTTGTTACCGTAATTCATCGACTGTGGCGCTCCACGAAAATTGTCATCGAGAGCAGCAGAGCCACCATTGCCAACTCTGTTACCATTGCCATTTCCGCCACCGCCACCGCCACCACCAAGACCGCTTCCACCACCACTACCACTACGAATTGGCGCAAAAGACAACGCATCATTGGGCTGGCGACGCTGTCCAATACCGTAGGCGCTGTATCTATTATAGTCCATGACGCTGCTCGTTTTAATAAATTTTACTCGACGACAACGCAATAATTGCCTTTAAACGTTTAGTTTTTTTTCTATAGTTTTCTTCTTTTTTTCCTTGGCGTTTGCTGCTCGAAGTCGTTCTGAATTACTTTATTTTCACATTTGACAGACACACACACGCTCACAAGCATGAGTTGTCAAGGGTTGGAAAACATCAAAAACAATGAAGTGAAATCGGAACTGGTACAGTTCACCTTGTGAACTAGCAAAAATTCACCACAGTGACAGTGCAGACTTCGTTCTTTCTGCCGGCCAGATGTGATTTTTAGAACTGCATCCCCTTTTCAAAACAAATCCTTTTTCATAAAATTTCAAGTATCATCTTGTGTATTAACACGAATATAACCAAGCAATATTAATCGTGCCGTGCTGATGCCTTGCACTGACCGTCTATAGTTTTAACTCAAAAAATCTAATGTAAATCTTACTTTTTAGTTTGCATGTTGCTAGAACTTCCAACTAAAAAAATTAATTCAAATATGAACAATAATTAATTTCGTCATTGCCCATCATGATAGTTTATTTATTTATTATATTTAAATTAGAACCATTCAAAATTTCAAATTTTTGGTAGCCTTTAAAGTTCCAAGAATTAATTGCTAAGAACCGGAATGCGTATTTGAAGCATCTGAAAATAACAAAATAATTGTTGATTATTATATGGATATAAATTGTAATTAATAATTAAAGCACCTTGCTAGTTTTATCAAAAAGCGCCTGGGCACGTTCCTGATTCAATCGATAGCTAACAAATTTGTCAAAAAAATAGCCATGCTTCTCGGAATCGAACAAGATGCGATCCTCGCCAATGTCCAGGTTAAATTCTTGCGATGAAACCTGAAACATGTATACAAAATATTTATTATAATCTCATCTAATCTATCTATATTATATAGAGTATATAAAGATATCTCTATAGTCTTTGGTATCCTATAAGTACTCACGCAATTGGGTAAATAGAGTTCGGCACGAATTTCATCGACGATTTCATCATGAACTCGGGCACGCAACTTGTAAATGGGTTCCCTGCTCTTGGCCCATTTGTTCCTTATTTTGGCCGCATGCTCCTCATCGATTTCCTGCACCAATGAGGCCAGCTTGCATGGGGACTGCTCGGTATGCTTTAGCTTCACCTGCATGGAGTCCGGGTAATCCAGAGCATTGTCAAATTTCTTGGCCTGCTTTACATCATCGTTGCGCACACGATGGGCGACAAGGGTGCCAATGAATTTGCGGTTGATCAATATGATGGTCTTGTCCATGGATATTTGAATGTTGTACTTCTCGCTCAACGCCTCGGCGACGATTTGTAGAAAGAAATTAATAAAGAGTTGTGATTTTTTGGTCATCGCCAAGAATTTTGGATTAATGGCAATGTCGCAGACTTCAACCGAGTTGTCCGAGCGATCCTTGGTGGTGCGTATCTCGGAGATGCTCATGGGTACCCGAAATGAGCCGGGATTAGTCGATTCCAAAATAGCAATTAGCTCCTCATCGGTTACATTTTTGGGTGCCGGCACTTCCGGAGCCACGCAAACATTAATGAAGAACTTTTCATTGTTATTCAGCTTAAAGCTTTTCACACAGAAGCCTGACAACGAAAAGAAGTAGGAAATAATTAATTTATATATAAGAAAATAAAGCATAACACAAAGAACCGCAGAACCGCGAACACTGCATAAAAGAACGCTGCTAACACTGACGCCTGCAGTTGAAATTCACTTAACAGTGCAATTACATTTAATAAACAAACATTACGATACATTTATAGAGAGAGAGAGAGCACTCCACAAAGAGCGTTGGTAACGCTGCAACTGCTGCTATATTTAAAGATCACTTAATTACAATTCGATCAATCAACATTACGGTGCATATGTTATGACGGGAAGGACACCAAATTCAAATATACAAATAATATAATCGACATAATTAGCTTAACCCATATTTGCATTACATTTTAAAAAGTAATTGTTCATTAATCTCCAGGAGCTTTATTTGAATTAAGTATACATAATTTAAAATACGCAATGCACATATATATATTAAAATCTATTAAGTTGATTCCAGATCTGGATACTCTGTGTTGTGATCGCTCCACTCAATGGCACTTATGGCCTATAACAAGAAAAGTAGAGTATTAATGATGGATCAGATATAAGTGTTCCAATTGAACCACCTTCAGTTCATCGAATGCCTGCTTGCAAATCCAATGGAAGACGGGTCTCTGCCAGTGGACATGGATGGCCACAACGCTGCGTTCATTTGGCGGATTTTCGTTCATAATTTTGTGGTATTCCGCCCAGAGGTAGACTATGCCGCGCATCTTGTACATCCACAAATGATTAGGAGTACCCCGTATCATGTCCTGCAGCTGCTCTATGGCGTCCAATGAGAGATTCTTTAGGAACGTTTCGTTCATCACCATAAAGAGCGCCTTCGCATTGCGATAATGCGATAGAGTGTTCTCCTCCAGCGCAAAGTGTGCTGCTTTCATCACTAAATTGATGGCATGTTCAAAGGACTTCTTTGGATAAATAGGTTGGAATTTGAGACGGATATTGAGTGAACCGAACATCTCCAGCTGTTTGTTCATTTCCAGCTCACACCATTTATAGGCCTTCCACCAGATGGACCAGCTTTTTAATTTCCTCGATCGATAAAGCTTTGTCCACGCCTTGTTGATATTCTTTATAATGCCGTTGCCGTTTTGGCCGTCGTCCGTTGGCCCATTGTCCGTTGCCTCATCGTCCGTACTCTCATCGTCTACATCGTCATCGATGTGCGGCATGGGGTCTACTTCGTTGTTGTCTAGGGCGTATATGGATGTATTATAGATCGGTTCATGTTCGAAAAATGTGACCGCATAGGATCTATCCTCGGGCTGCGGCAATAATTTGTCACTTCGATTTATATACGGCAACCTATAACCACCAATCAGGAATCCTCGCTTCTCCGCTATTTTACGTCTCTTGATCTCTGCCTTCGTCGGCGCTCCCTGATTTGATAAGTCTGCACCACGTTTGTAGGCTGCAAAAATAATTGCACTATACACCTACTTTATCCTTCGTACTACTTTTTTTTTGATTTTGTCTGGCACTTAAACATTCAAAAATAATAGTATATATGAGAGTTTTTTAAATGAAATATAATCCTGGTATTAGGAGTCCATATCTGATGGAGAAGTAAAGTATTTATAGCTATGGTTTGCTCGATTAGCTCGGACATAATATCAAATTAAAAACTCAATTCTAAATTAATATCAATTTAACATTCGAAACGAATATTGAAGATTTTTAAATGGAGTTATATTCCGACATACGTTTAAAGTTTATGTCTGATTGAGATGTATATTCCTGAAACTTTACGTTTTAGTTCGAGAAAAATTGGATCTAAGATTTAATTTAAGCTATACAAATAGTTTTAAGGCATTTAAAATCAATTGAGAAAAACTGATATTGAATTTTTTTTTAGGATCGATATTGGAAAAATGTTATTAAGGTAAATATCGAAGTTGATACATTTTCAAAACATGCCTAAGTGCCTTAACGACTCTATAATATAGTTATAAAATAATTTACCAATTCCAACTGCTTTCGATGACTGCTTCTGTTGCTGCTGCCAAATCTGCCTAGCAGCTTGCGATGTACTTGGCCCGTCCAGATCAGGGCGGGCATTATCATTAAGATTGAATTTAATTTTATGCCCCGTTGGGGCAGATAGCTGTTGCATTTTGGCACCTCGACTTGCTAGCTGTTGTTGCGGACTTCGTTTAAACTTTGTTTGTGTTGCACTTGGCTTGTTTGGGTTTGGGCCTTTAGGTCTGTTGTTGCCCATTGGATTGAAGGTGAATTGATTATTTGGTTGCTCTTTTTGTTTTATTTGATTTGATCGATTACATTTGTTTCCAGCTTGTTTTATTGGCTGCTGTGAATATCGATTTTGAGGTTGACTTTGCACTGACTGATTGTCAGATTGGATAGTGTTGCTTTCTAATCTGTTTGAAAAATCTTTATGAAGATCGACCAAATCCATATTGTTACTTTGCATCATGTCTCGATCGGGCTCTGAGAAATTAAAGCTTCTGAATGTTTCGTTGGTGAACTGATTACCAAACTGAAAATCCGTCGAACTATTATTACGGTTGCTGTTCGTCCTGTCTTGATTAAAATCATGACTAACGACAAGATTTAATCGAGTATTAAAATCGGGATTATATTGATTTTGATTAGTAAACACAACTCCATTTCTTTTATCAAATTTATTTGATAGTTGTGCATTAAAATCATTTTCGAAATTGCTTCGACGACCAAAATCGTCAACATTTTCGAAATGTTGAGATCGGTCATCATCATTCCAATTACGACTGTGAAAGGAATCACGAGATCTCAAATCGGACTGCTGCTCGCGGAAATCATCTTCTTGATAATTCTTGATGTGTTCATTGTACGATCCTGGTTCGTATCTGTCATCGGTGGAGCGTGTGTCCATTTTTCTGTGTTTCGGGCTATTTCTCCCATAGTTTTTTGATTTTAGCTCCTGTGGAACTTCCCGGTAATCTTTACCGTAATCGTTCATGTTAGATTTCTCGAAATTTCTTCTAAATCTGTTGGAATCATCGACATTTTTACTGAATCTGTTAGAATCATCGAAATTACTAATACTCCTTCGACGCTCGCCACGAAAATAATCATTAGGACAACTTTCGAGACTTGCTTGACGACGATCTGAATCAAAATTGGAATTACTTAGTTGACGATTGTTGTGGTTGTTATAGATAATGGGTTCTGCGCCGCTGAATTGCTCGAGACGACGATTAAGATGTTTATCGTCCATGTTTGGATAACGATTACTATCCATAAAACTTAGATGGTTATCACTGAATCGGTCCCGATAATCTTCGTTTTTTTCGCGAGCATTATCATATCGTTCAACATGTTCACGAACAATGTCATCTCTGTCATGCCGCTCACAAAAAGTACCGTTTCGATTTCGCAAATTGTCGTTTCGGAAATGATCATTACGTTCGTGAACATGTTCGTTTAGCTGATGACAACTTTTGTTTCGCTGTTGAGAACTATTGGTTCGTTCACCATCCTCGCCGGCACTTTCATCTCGTTGCCGTAGCACATCGCCAAAAACGGATGAGCACGCGCGTTCACCATGCCAATCGATGTCACGAGGCGGCGGCGGAGTTCGAGGTCGCTCCTTGTGCCTTGGACCTGGGTGCAACTCAAGCATTGCTGTAATTTTGCGCACAATGGCGGCGTCCACCTCGACCTGCCGACTGTCGCCGGCTTCCTGGCTCAGGCGATGTCTTTGCCGTTGAATGTCGTGTAAATCGAAATCGGGCACTTTCAAGGAGGCGATAGCCATGATGTGAGACCGATTCCGGCTGATGCCCAGCTGGCGCAGATATTGACGTCGCTGCTCCAGCTGAACGCTGCGAAACGGCGATTCATCGAAGTTACCTGCTCAATTTTTGAAAGGCGATTTGTTTATAATTGTGACAAAACATGTAAAGAAAATTGATACACTTTCATTAAAATCCACGCACGCACACACACACACTCACACTCACACTGCAAATATTATTTAAAAATATTTTAAGAGCGCGTGTGAGTAGGTTTGTTTATTTCTTGTTTTGTTGGTTTTCGTTTTAAGTTGAGCATGTGTTTATGCTGGATTTATATTTCTGTAAACAGTACTCAACACACTTGCTCTTCAAATAATATTAGCTGTGAATTTTGACACATGCTACGTTCAAATAACATGAGTCAAACTTCACTGTTATTCTTAACTGATTATCATTGCAATATATGTCCATGCTAAGTACATACTTGTAAGTATGCATAGTATTAGTGATCGGCTGCATTATTTCATCAGGCTGCAATGGATTTTTTACTTGGCTGTGCTCATAAGTACCTTCTGATTTTCTCTTTAGCACTTATCTGCTCTTCTTGTTGCTATCTTTGGACACGCGCGTATTTAATGTTGATGAGTTATGACTAATCAATTGAGCCGGCAAATTTGTGTACGCAAAACTAAAAGCACAACAAACTATGCTCAAGGAGCAAGTGCACTGCAATGTCACCAGCTGAGCTGTGCGCTTTTAACGACTGAGTCTGGCTTAGTGCAGAACAGGTTTTCATTCATAAAACAAAGAGAGAGAGACAGAGAGTGGCAGAAATAGTGAAGTTTGACGCTCACGTCGTTCGAATGCCAGCTCTTTAATAAGTGTTTGCATTAGTATTGGTGCAAAGATAGTGAGAGAAAGAGAGAGAGAGAGCCCCCCCACGCTCCAACTAGAAATAAATAAGAGTCGCTGGGCAGTGTGTTTGCTATTCAGTTGGTTCTGTTAGCTCTACACGAGCCGGTCGAAGGAACGGAAAACAAAAATTAGGAACCACGCCGACGGTTCATATACACACGCAGGAATAGAAGTTTATTCAACGAGGTAATTATAAGTGAATTTGATTGTTGTTGCAGTAAGTGGCTGATGTTGTTCGGACGCCACCGCAGGCGTAACAAGTGCGAGAGAAAGTTATTTGACACACATTGTGAAATACCGCCGCCCCTCGGAACAAATGTATTCTAGAAGGTTTTCAGCCAACATCAACATAGAACGATGTTGATTTGTTCACTAACAATTTTTCATTAAACGTTTAAATGATCTGCAACCGCCGTCCAAATATACCTTCAAACATAAAAGTGTGTGTATGTGTGTGTTCTTATAATTTCGATGTTATTTTCTGTTTGGTCATGCTTAATGCTGTTTTATAATTGATAAAGGCAAATGAAATGACACACAATCATTATTTAAATAATTATCCATAATATATATACAAAGTTTTTATGTTGTGGCATTAATATACTCAATACTATGACGTCACCGTTGTCCACTTCAAGCCCAACTGATTTCTAACAAAAAAAGGGCCCTGAAATAATTGTTATGCTGTTAAGAGAGGCACACACGCACACGTTCACACATACAAATGCGCAGTTATTCAGTTATTATTATAAAAAAGCGCGATAAGCCCAAACAATAAAGTTATAAAGTGCAATTCTGATTTGAAACTACACATGAATACAGGAATACCTCGAAAGTAAATCAAAACGAAATTAAAATTTGTAAACAATACTTATTCTTGTGAAATTAAGACCACATAGTAAGCTATGATGACAAATTGTTGGTATATGGAAAGGTGTAAGTTTTTCACTATAGTTAAATATGTGCATATATAATGCGGGATAAGAAAACGTACGTGGGCTAAAATGATAAGAGCGCACAAGTATTAAAAATAACTTGAAAGGGATAAGCAATACACGTAATTAAAAAGCAGGAAACTTTAGCAACCTAAAATAGATAAGAGATGGCAAAGTGATAACTGATGACATGTGCAGCGATATCGCCAAAGACAAGCGAGTCATATAATAAATATAAATATACACTTATGTGTGACAACAATTATAAAGTTCAATTTGTTTGACCTCGAAATGTAAACCATATATAAAAAGGCTACTGAACTTCTCTGTGCTGCTTTATCAGACAGATTTTCCATAACGCCTCCAATTCTCTTCGTTTTTTCTTAGCTGCAGCTTCACGATGACTTGACAAAATATTGAATCAATAGTCGAAAGTTTCTTAAAAAAAAAAGGGAATACAAAATGTTTCATTCTAAAAATTGTTTTTTTGGTATTTGCGCGCGCACAAAAATAGATTTTCTTCTTTATATTGCATAACCCATGAATAGCGGCCGGAACAGGTTTGACATTAATTACAGATGGGTTGCTTGAAAAAAAAAATACCCGTTAACCTTGCTGTCGGGTATAATTACTTGGTCAGTTAATTTGAAACGAACCCCACACAAATCTTATCTGCTTTACACAACGAACAATAGCAAGCAAATAGTTTTTAAGCCAATTGTTTAAACCATCTGAAAATTATATTGTTCAGTAGCAAATACAGTGCAAAAATGTTAATTGAATGCTAGAAAAATTCGATGCATTATTACATGGTATGCTAGGGTATTTTAGGAACGGTGCTTTAAGATCAATTTTTCATGAAATTTCTTGTTTTAACTAAAATTTAATACAAAAGCACAATCAAACCAGTTTTCTTGTTTCTTAGATCAATACTAACAATAAATGTGGCATTGGTAAAAAAATTCAAGTGTGGAGAACACCCGAACGGGTTTTCATCTGATTTTTAGAATACAAATATATGGCCTGTATATGCTATATGTGGTGTATATATGTACATATATGAACAAATGGTTAAGATAAAAACAGTCGTACGTAACTTGATTGTATGGAAGAAATTCCTAATGACAGCGTTCAAACTTAAATAAATAAATACGATTTTCAATCAACTTCGCTTTTGACCAAATCGAAAGCGATTGATTGATAAATAAGTGAGCCATTTATAGATTGTAGTAGCAGGTGTCGTTATGCGAATAGATAAGAAATAAACAATCATAATGTTCGATTCAAAAAAATAGCCCTGCAAGAAGGTAGACTCTAAGAAGCAACCCACTTACCGGGTGTTGGATGTGCGATTATTGAGTCGCGCGGCGGTGCTCCACTGTCC
Source organism: Drosophila dives (assembly GCA_035042365.1). Taxonomy (NCBI): domain Eukaryota; kingdom Metazoa; phylum Arthropoda; class Insecta; order Diptera; family Drosophilidae; genus Drosophila; species Drosophila dives. The sequence continues at coordinate 251,788 of JAWNLJ010000416.1, read as the reverse complement.
GATTGACCGGGACTATTACCAGGACCAGCATCGTTGCCAGAGCCAAAGAACTGATTTATATTATCCTCAAACTCATTCTACAGTAGGTAACAGAAATTAATTATTATTTTTTTTTACATTCGTTTTATTTTGCTTACCCGCACAAAGCGTAGATTTTGTTCGCGAAAGTTTTCGTTGCAATCGATAAAGTTTGTGCGACGTGACATTTTTGCTCGTTTTCTATTACATATAAATGTAATTTTACAACTAGCCTTTGCTTTATATTATTTTTGTCAAGAAATGCGTTTGTTTTATTTATACTGCGGATGGCAAAGTGTACATTTGCCGTGCAAAGTTGCTAAGCGATAAGTGCGATAACTAACAACTTTAACAGGGCTGCGATTGTTCGGCGTCAGTCTGTCCCAAATTTATCGTTATCGCTTCGTGCTCATAATTTTTATTTTTTTGTTATTGCTTTCTCTTGCGAAATTGACCAGCTGTTCTTGCCTAGTAATTTTTATGTTTTACAGTGTCGTTTTTATTGCAGACCCGCACGTGGACGAGTGCTTACAAGAAAGTCTAAAGCCAAAGCTCGACAATGAGCGAAGCATTGAGTCCAATGGACCAGTTTTGCGGCTCCACATTTTGGGTAATTTAATATTATTTTTAATAAATTGACATATTATAATTTACATATATAAATACAATATATATTTTTATAGGATGCCAATGAGACTTGGTGGACAACCGATCCAGATTTTACGCCCTGTTTCGAGCAAACAGTGCTTGTATGGACGCCCTGTGCCTTCTTCTGGCTATTTGTGTTGATCGATTTTTGGTATCTGAAGGCCAGCTTGGATAAGAATATACCATGGGGTAAATTAAACACGTCAAAACTATTTGTAAATATTGGTCTGTTGGTGATTACCGTATTGGATCTAATCATGGCACTGGTTAAGAAGGGCGACGAAATGGGCTCCGGCCCCCTCTATGCCATTGATATCTGGGGACCGATTATTAAATTTGTAACCTTTGTAAGTAAAAACTTTTGGACAATCCAATGTTGACCTTGTCGTATATATATAATTATTTATAATTATTCTCTTCCTTATGCAGTTGATGTTATTAATATTTATACCGCTGAACCGCAAGTACGGTGTACAGACATCTGGCTGCCAGTTCATATTCTGGTTCCTGCTGGTGATTTTGTCGATACCCCGATGCCGCACCGAGGCACGGCTGAATAACCAGCGCAATGGGATAACCAACTCGGAACAGGTCTCCCCGAACGACTTCTCGTGGGAGGAATATCAGTTTGTCAGCTTTTTCATTTTCTTTGCGTTCTCTTGCGTGATGCTGCTGCTAAACTGCTTCTCCGACAAGCTGCCCAGGCAGACCAAATACCATCGTGGACCTAACGAGATACCCGAGCTCTCGGCCAGTTTTCTCTCTCGGATCACTTACCGTTGGTTCGACGGCATGGCACTGAAGGGCTATCGCAATCCGCTGGAGGAGAAGGATCTGTGGGATCTACGGCCGCAGGATAGTTGCAAGGAAGTGATGCCCACCTTTGCTCATTACTGGAACAAGAATGTGCGCAAGAATTACAAGCGGACCAGTAACGCCAAACAAGAAGCAAAGGCAAAATTCAGCAATGGTCGCGTTTCCTTCGAAAATCCGGAGAGCAGTGGCAAAAAGAAGGGCATGGCCAGCATTATGCCGCCCATTTACAAATCCTTCGGTGGAATCTTTCTATTCGGTTCGTTCTTCAAGCTGCTTACTGATATCCTGACATTTGCCCAGCCCCAAGTGCTTGGCCTGATCATTGGCTATGTGGAGGCCTATGAAAAAGATCCCCAGCCACAGTGGAAGGGTTTACTCTATTCGGCTGCGCTCTTCGTCCTAGCCAGTGCACAGACATTCATTTTGGCTCAGTATTTCCATCGCATGTTCATTGTTGGTCTGCGCATTAGGACGGCTCTAATTAATTGCATTTACCGCAAAGCGTTGCGCATCTCAAATGCAGCCCGCAAACAGTCCACAGTCGGCGAAATTGTCAATCTGATGGCTGTGGATGCTCAACGTTTCATGGATTTGACCACCTATTTAAACATGTTGTGGTCGGCACCATTGCAAATCGGACTGGCTCTCTACTTCCTCTGGCAACAGCTGGGCCCCTCTGTGTTGGCCGGTCTCGCCGTGATGATCATCATGATTCCATTGAACGGCTTTATTGCCAGTCGCATCAAGACTTATCAGATTCGTCAAATGAAGTACAAGGATGAACGTGTCAAACTCATGAACGAGCTCCTCAGTGGCATTAAGGTGAGTGAAAACAATCAATTGGTATTCAATCTTTAGTTTAAGCAGCCACCATTTAAGCATTTTATCAGAGAATAGTTTATTTTATTTATTTAAAAAAAAAAACCTATTTTATTCAAATCGCATTTGATTTTGCAGGTGCTTAAGCTGTACGCCTGGGAGCCCAGTTTTGAGAAGCAAGTCTTGGATATACGTGATAAGGAAATTGCCACTCTACGCTCCACTGCCTATTTGAATGCCAGCACATCCTTCTTGTGGTCCTGTGCTCCGTTTTTGGTAAGAACTGCCAGTCAATCGGCGCCACACTTTGAACTCTCTTTGCAGCACTTGACGTTTATGGAATGAGCTTTAATCATGGATTCTGTGTCTATTGTCTTGCCCAAAAAAAAAAAAAAAAATTTTTTATGTAAAAAACAAATACAAAAACAAAAGGTATCCCTGGCGACATTCGCCACTTACCTGCTGTCCAGCGAGGCGAATCAGCTGAGCGTCGAGAAGGTCTTTGTCAGTCTCGCACTGTTCGATATCATGAAATTGCCGCTGACCGTAATACCAATGCTGACGGTTGACATAGCCGAGGTAAAGCCACAGCAAGCAAAGGATAAGGCGGCATCATAATCAACGCACATATTTACTTCGGCTATGGGCATCTATCAGCATCAGTAATGGAACACAAAACATTAAAAAAAAGAGCGGAAGAAAAACATACATTAACCCTTAACGATTTATGTATTTTTCTAGGTTTCATTAGTCACATTTGCCACATACGTTCTAATCGATGAGAATAATGTGCTTGATGCGAAAAAAACATTTGTCTCATTATCATTATTCAACATTCTTCGTTTTCCGTTAACAATGTTGCCCATGCTGATCACCAACCTGGTGCAAGTAAGTTTACCATATTGCAATTTCAGTTCAAAATATGTTTCTCCAGTTTCAGCATGATATCTTATAGCACCCATATTTATTTGTATAACATGCCGAAACTGGAGAACATTCTGAACAGTTCACACTGTGAAATTGTTCTCTTGTGCCGTATTGTGATTGTAATTTATGTTCAACTGTATTATAAATATTATTTTATTTAGCAACAGCAACGAGAGTCAACTTTAAAATCCCACCTAACCTTACACCAGAACATTTCCTTAAACTCCCGAACATCATTGTCATTATCAAGTTAACTTAATGGGTTATTAGTGGAGTTCATTTTATTTATATCTTTCGGATGTCCTACGCAACGAAAGTTTTGACAATTAGTTGGACATTTCATTAGATTAGCAGATTAGCAACGGCTTTGGGGGTTACTTTTTCTATTCATTCCTAATAGCATTTTCATTCAATTGAGGTATAAATTCATACCCTTGCAGAGGGTATTTATGAAATTTCTATCTATATCTCAAGGAAATAAATATAATATTCTGTCCTTAAAGTATAAAGGAATTTAATTTGCTTATAGTTAAAACCAGTTAGATGTTAACAATATCTAAAAATAATATTCCGATAAACAACATTTTTATGCAAAACCTATCAAATAAAAATAGTTACGAATCAAAGAAATGTTTAATACATATTGGAAAGTATTGGGAATTTATAGATACAATTCATTAAATACTTGTAGATCTGCAAGGGTACAAAAATTGCGGAAGTCCGAATTTGAAGCTTACCTTGCCACATATTGAGACAATTCATTTGTATTCAAGAGCTTCGCCCATCATCTTTTCCTCAACACCCCACAAACTAATACTTACTAATAACTATTTCTGTGTGTTGAAAATAATGTTAGATTGAGAACAAAGTTTTCTAATCGATTTATTCTTCGTATAGACGCAAGTTTCTGTCGCTCGAATAAATAAATTCTTGAACAGTGAAGAGCTGGACCCCAATAACGTACAGCACGATGCCTCAAAGCGTAAGTAAATAAAATAAATATTTCGGATTTGTTTATTAATGTTTATCAATTCACTAATAGCACATCCCATGACCATTGAGAATGGCTTCTTCTCGTGGGGCGATGAGGATGAGATAACACTCAAGAATATTAACATTGAGGTGCGTAAGAATAATCTGGCTGCTATTGTTGGCACTGTCGGTTCCGGTAAGTCCTCGGTGATACAAGCATTCCTTGGTGAAATGGAAAAAATCTCGGGCACGGTAAACACCGTCGGCAAAATGGCATATGTGCCGCAGCAGGCATGGATTCAGAATGCGACCGTACGTGATAATATATTGTTTGGCAAGCCGTACGATCGCAAGCGCTACAATCGCGTCATTGATGCCTGCGCCCTGCGCACCGACATTGATATACTCTCGGCCGGCGATCAAACTGAAATTGGTGAGAAGGGCATCAATCTGTCCGGTGGACAAAAGCAGCGTATCTCATTGGCACGCGCTGTGTACAGCGATGCGGATCTATATCTGTTGGATGATCCATTGAGTGCAGTCGACTCGCACGTAGGCAAACACATCTTTGAGGAGGTGATTGGACCAAAGGGATTGCTGGCAAAGAAAAGCCGTGTCCTTGTTACCCATGGCATTACGTTCCTACCCCAAACGAGTAATATCTATGTGATGAAGCTGGGCGAGATCAGTGAGAGTGGCACCTACAGCGAGCTGCTGAAGAGCAAGGGCGCCTTCTCCGACTTCCTTATGCAGCATCTGCAAGAGGGCGATGTCGAGGACGAAGATATTGATCAAATCAAACGTCAGCTCTCCCAGACAGATCCCGAATTAGTCGTTCCGTTTGAGAAAGTAATAGCACTGGCGCGCACAGAAAGCCTCTCAGACTCCGTGTAAGTTGATCTTGCTTTTATATAATAAGTGAAAATATTTACTAAGTGTTTTGTTTTGTTATTGATATTTCAGCTCCATCAACTCCTCCAGCAGTTTAATGGGAGGCAGTTTGCGACGTCGCGGTAAGCGACAAAATTCGTATGATTCTGGAGGATCTGCTGCCTCACTGAAGAAGAAACAGGAGATCGAAGGCAAACTGATTGAGACAGAGAAATCGCAAACGGGTGGCGTAGAATTTGCCGTCTATAAGCATTATATCAAGAGTGTTGGCATCTTTCTGTCAGTCGCAACTCTAGTGCTGAACTTTGTGTTCCAAGGCTTTCAAATCGGCTCCAATTTGTGGCTTACGAAATGGTCAAATGACAAAGAAGTCGAGACTGATACGGGACTGAGAAATATGTATTTGGGTGTCTATGGTGCCTTCGGTGTCGGACAAGGTGAGTTCATTGTGATTCAGTTTATAGCATTTAACTTTTGTATCTGTCGCATTTAAGTAATTATTATGTTATCGTTTCATTTCCGTTTCGCTTTTGTTTAATGTTTAAATTGCTTTCAATTATTAGATTTTATTAGTGTGATAGAAAATCAGATGAAACCGCTTGTGAAACAAAAGAACTAAATGTGGCTATAAATATCGATGTTAGGGAAATGTTTAAAGACACTTGTCTTTTCACGAGCGACAACATCTTATTCTTTATCATATTACGTATTGTTTTGTATTTATTGGTATTTGGATATTTGTTTAATTCTTGTTTATATGTTGCTACTCATGTTTGGCGGCTAATTCATGAAAAAAAAACTCGCGAACAGCTCAGTCTGTTGACAAACACTTAACAGTTCATCCCGTTTCATTGACTACCAATCTAACGACCGCAATTGGACCCATCTTTACAATGCACACTTATACATATATTTGCTTATATGTATTGCTATTAATATGCCAACTAACACCCTATAATTTGCACATATTCGCTAATATGCACACTAAATAGACCTAACAAGTTTGACAGCACGCTAATTAACGTAATTATGGCATGGTCTGAATATGACCATCATGCTGTGCTTCAAGTTTTGTTTTCAAATCGAAAAATAAAGGTATCGATAAACAGTAGAAGGGGGAAAATAATGTGCACACTGTTAAGACTAATCACACAGAGCGACATCTATCGGGAATCGAGAACACTGTTCATATGAGCATCCATCAAAGCTGTTCGTTGATTTACAGCTTCATTTTGAATTTTGAGGATAAATTAGGATGTTGAAGTTGCTATTTTTAATACTAGATTGGTTTATTAACGAAGATAGATGAGTTGACTCAAAGATATGAAGCTGTTGGCAAAAACACAATTGCCATAGCCATACAAATAAATAATAACAGAAATTTATATCGTTCATTCGAGGGTTTTATTTAAGAAATTTGTTGATTGTGTCTCAAACAACTTCTAAGGCAACATTGTTTGCTACTTTCTATGCTAATTAAAATTTTCAAATTAATTTCTCTTTTGTCATTTTTAAATTGTTTTTATTTTAAATTTTATTTCCTAGCACTGGCTTACATTTAATATTAGTATTTTGAGTACAGCAAAATTATTAAGGAACATCTTTTACTAATGCAGAAATTATGAATTTTCGGCTCGTTAAAACCGTAATGATTGATGCATGTCGCTCTGTGTGAACCCAGCATAAAGTAAAATGTGTCGATAACCTGTTATTTTTTCGTTCTGAAACAGTAAATTGAAACCGTTTTATTTAAGCACGATTTCTTTTTGTGTTTTTTTTTATTTTTTTATGTGTTTGCAATATAATATTCAAAATTTACTTAACATATTAATTGCCCTGTGTGTATTGTCAAAAACCAATTTTCAAAATAAAAAAATTCTACCCAATGATTACGATAACGATGACCTGTACCCCACCATAAAAATTTACAGTCGGAACGACATTTTTATCATCGCTAATGGTCTCATTGGGCGCTCTTCGGTGTTCACGCACCTTGCATAACGCACTGTTGCATTTTAATTTGCGCTGGCCGATGGAGCTGTTCGATACGACGCCGCAGGGACGTCTTGTTAATCGATACTCGAAAGATATCGAAGTCATCGATAACGGACTGCCATTCAATATACGTGTCGTCCTGATGCAGGCTTTCATGGTAAACTATTTCGATGACAGACGACAGTCGTGCCTCCCTCTCTCTTTACTACTTATGATCTCTACTAACGTACTTATTCTACTACTGCACCCTCATCATGTCTATTGGTGTTCAAAATACCCTTTCCCTCTCATAATGGTGACATTTGAATATATATTTAGGAACGTCATTCCTTGCTTCTGCCTTTGTATATTCTGTTTTTTGTTGGTATGGTTAAACTCAACTAACACTCCGAACTTTCGATAACTGCAGTTCTTACCAGTTGGGGATCAAACATTACCCTTTCGCTGGGTTGCATTTTAAGTGCGGAATATTTGCATGAGATACTTCTGCGTTTCGTTCTGCGCTGGCCCATGGAACTGTTTGACATAACGCCCCAGGGCCGTCTTGTGAATCGTTTCTCCAAGGATGTCGATACCTGTGATAATACCCTGCCACTTAATCTGCGCGTAGCCGTTAGCCAAATGTTTGCGGTAATTTCAATTCGTTATCATCACTCTCATTAGTCAACGAACCCCGATAATATTCCCTTTTAAATATACGAATAGGTAGGCTTTAGTTTTGTAGCTGCTACTTAATGTTTTTCAAGTATTCACAATTGAATTGTAGAAATGTAGAGTATATATAATCATAATAAGCATACCTATCTCACAGTCTTGGCATACATGGGCTCCTCCCTTACGCTGGCCGCTGGTGGCCTCCACGCCGGTGTCTTACTACACAGGTTGCTGCTCTTTAGTGTTTTGCGCTGGCCGATGGCAATATTTGAAATCACGCCAACTGGCCGAATTCTGAATCGTTTCTCGAAGGATGTTAATGTTGTCGACGCTTCCCTTCCAATGCTTTTTCGAGTTGCGCTATTTTGTTTAATTGCGGTAAATGTTATTCCAACTACTCAATTCCTTTTACACACAACGATACTCCTGAGCCAAATATTACCTAGAGTCTCCTGAGACCAATTCCAATTTGAGCTTACTCGATGTTGCCAGCTGGGAATACTTTTTAACATCCGGATGAGTTTAAAGTTCATAATATCTTTAGCTTTTGAAACTTGTTAAGATCATTTTTTCGTAGTAAATATTTCCAGAGGAACCCACTTTATTTTCAAAATGTCGATGTAATCGTTTATAACATTCTTATCTAAATGTTTTACTTGAAATTCCAGAATATACCCCTTCTGTGTTAAGTCTTACTAATATTCCACGTAATGCGGCCTAGTTTTAAATGACTAACTTTTTGGGACCAGTCATGCTTAAACGTGTCTTTGTATATATCTAGTCGTATATAGTTATAGTGCTCGCATGCGCAGAATATCTGTCGTTAAGTTCTCTCACTTCTGTTAAGCTATAACACTATAATTTTATTTGTACATATATAAGTTCTGTTAACAATTAAATTTGGGGTAGTCATTCAATAACTTTAACGCTCAAATGCAGTTGTAACACGTTATTTGGCCGGGCTAACGTTGGCCCTGGGTGGACTACACTGTTCCATGGATGTGTTTAGCAAGCTGATAACCATGGTGCTGAAATGGCCAATGGAATTATTCGATACAACGCCATTGGGTCGCATACTCAGTCGCTTTGCGAAGGATGTCGACACAGTTGACAATACTCTGCCCCAAATTATGTCGCAGTTTCTATCCACATGCTATTCGGTAAAGATACTATAAGAAAAACACAAAAACAAAATTTTAAAACTCAAATTTAGCACTTTTTTATCGCTTAGTTACAAGTGGAAAAATCTTCTACTACACAAAAAAAAAAAAAAAAAATGCTGCACCTACTAACCAAATAGATAGTAATAGTAATATCCATTCCTTAATTCCTTTACCACATATACAACATATTGCAACATGAAAAAAAACCAAACGCTTTTATTTGATTTGAGTCATAACCTCATTCTATAATTGAGTTTACCTAATCGCCTTATGCTTTTGCTTATTTATATTTTCTTATTTATTAGCAAGCCTAATTCTCATTTTGAACTTACCCAACATACATTCGATCTGAGCACGCACTTGTCTCAGACTCCTTGCCGATTAATATTGATTAGTTGTGGAGCCTTGAAGCCTGCCTTGAATCTGGGCTGGGTTGGGCTGGGTGCGTTGGTTTTGGCATAGATATATCTACCATAAAGATAAACACGCGCCCATTTTCTGATTCGCATTACATAAGTACATTCGCCTTACTTACTGTTTAATGCCATGCATATAATGTTTATCGATTTATCGTTTTGTATCGCGCCGATACCATTCCATTCCGTTCCGTTTTATGCAGGTGTGTTTGCCTACTTTGCGGTCGTTATTATTTACTGCGGCGGCCTCAATGCCGCCAAAAAGATGCACAACAAATTGCTGTATTACATAATACGCGGCTCGGTCTGTCGCTTCTTCGACGTAACGCCTCTGGGCCGCATCTTGAACAATTTCAGCGCCGATATGGATGTTATCGACGAAGAGTTGCCCGCCACCGTGGATTCCTTCATGACCTTTATATTTATGGTATTTTTCTTATGCATTTTATTTGTCTCCCTTTCTCCCCCCGTGCGTTTTATTTTCTTACGTTTGTAGCCTACTTGAGTTACGGTTTGTAAAACACCAACAACAACTTAAATACTTATGTTTCTAGAAGTTAAGATCTAAGTAATCTAATCTACACACCATGTACCAAAACCTCTGTCTCTCTCTCTTTTCTACTCCATATTCTGATCTTTCTTCATGCATTACATACCTACACATGTTCTCATATTGACTTTATGATGAAGGTCTTTGCAATTACGGTGCCGCAATCACACTCTTCACTTGCTCTCTTAGCGCCTCATTCAAAGTTTTTCGACATCTCTTTAATAATATCATGCACTGCCCATCTGAGTTTTTCGATACGACGCCCAAGGGGCGCATATTGGATCGCTGCTCAAACGATATCAACTGCCTGGATCTGGTCATGCCCCTAAATATACGCATGTGCCTGTCCACAGCGTTTCAGGTAACAAACCCTGTCCACAAATACCAATCCAGGTTGCCATTTATAAGTTCAAAATTAATCTTTTAATTTTGTCACTTTTACTTTTTTTTCGAGACTTCTATTTTGAGTTTGGTATAGGAACCTTAGCATTTGTGTATTTGTTAGTTCTTCCCCATAGTTTATTGTATCAGATGGTCCTAATATATCTATTAGCATCCATGTTTGTTCTGTGCTATTTCAATTTGTTCCAATTAATCTTGATGAAATGAATTATTTATAATTTAAAATCAACCCACTTAACACAAATATTAATTGCAGTTAGTAGCCAAATAGGCAACACACTTACCGTTTGTATTGCGGGTCTGCGAGGTGCGCGGAAAATCTTTCGCCGTTTGTTCAGGCGTCTTTTGGGCGCTCCTCAGACCTTTTTCGATACACAGCCCAGGGGGCGCATTATCGATCGGTTGTCTAGTGATGTATACAAATTGGATTCGGTATTGCCTCAAATGTTTCAAGTCTTTTGCACGCTAACGTTTCGGGTATGTTGCCTTTGCGATGATTGTGACTAACCAAAAGTATTATATGCGACTAACAATTTACTAAAAAAAAAAAACATATATCCAAGTTGGTAGCAATTTTAGAACCAAAAACCGAATCAATAGTCCACAAATTGTAAACTGTGCCATTAGTTATAAACATAACCATTTCAATACCACATCTGAGTCAGGAATGCTTTGTAAATTTTCTTTTAGTTTAAAGTGTTTAAATAATAATTTTTCGTCATACTTGTTGTAGTATGCACTATTGATCCCATTGACCTGATCGTTTAATTCAATCACAGGAATTGCCTCGTTCTTCTCGGATTTGGGTATACAACTTGGAGGCTTGCACGCTGCCCAGGTGCTACACTCCCTCCTCCTCACCAGTATGTTGGGTGCACCCATGTGGGTATATGATACCACGCCATTGGGTCGCATTATGTCCCGTTTCTCAAAAGATATTGAAACGGTTGACCAAAAAATTGTACAAGTTATGACCGATTGTATTTGGTGTGCATTTGAGGTAATTTTAAGCACTAGCAACAGAAACTCTCCGTCCCAGCCCAACCTGCTGATTCGGTTAAAAATTGCTACACAACAAATTAATAACTGTATATCTTATTTTCGTATCTATATATTGTAAAGCTCATAATCCCCAACTGTGCTCCACTAATCCAAAAACATAATCAAACAATACTAACCATTCTTTCGCTTAGGCTTGAGAGTCTAAATCAAAGTAGCACTTTATCCACGCATATTTAGCATGCAAACCAAATTTAACTTCAGAGCTAACTGCTTAAAATTAAATTCCCTAATCTTCAGGTTTTTTATCCGTTGTGAAGACTGTGCTGCCCGCAATTGGAGGTTTACGGGCTGCTAGACTACTGCACGCCTTCCTCTTGCGCCGTACAATGTGCGCACCCACAGAATACTATGATACCACGCCTGTGGGTCGCATAATATCGCGGTTCTCAAAAGATATTGAAACACTTGATCACGTACTGCCGCATCTTTTATCAAATTTTGTGTGGCTGCTCTATGAGGTAACAGAAATAGAAGTCTGTTTTTAAATATCGTACACCATGTATATATAATTATGGATTATAATTTCTATAAATATCGTACTAGATCATTTCTTCAACTCTTTCTAACCCAACTTCAAAGCTCAATTTTTTTTAATACATTTATCCATTATTTGCACACGTTGTGGAGCACAGCACGAGAGCACTCAGTACATTTTGCAACTCTTAAATTTTTAGATAACTTGATTGTTAATCCGCCAGGTAATTTATCAAATCTCCTGTCCGTGTTGCCGGCTCTTGGAGGTATTTGTGCTGGTCACCAGATACATGAGCGCCTCCTCCAAAGTGTGCTTTATGCTCCTGTGTAATTCTTTGACACCACACCGTTGGGTCGTATTCTATCTAGGTATTGGGTCGTATTTTATCTCGCGAGATATTGTAGTTGAACGATCTTTGGCGATACTTCTGATGAACTGTGCAGTGCTGACTTATGAGGTAACACTAAACAGAAATATCTCCTATGAAGAACTCTTACATGGATTTAACACACATTTAAACAACAACATAAACTGAAAACTGAAGCAGCAGAATTAAGCTTGACAAATTTCCTACCAATCCTTTATAAGCTTCCATTTCAGCACACATTTAGGGCTAGAAACTAGTTCAATTCGAACACAATGGTTAAATAAACTTAAACTTATGGAAAGTGAGGTTAAAATAATATCATTGAACTAGGTAGGTTTTAAGACTCAAATCAAGTAACAGCGTTGGTGCATGCAACTGAATCGTATCGAATTCGACTCGATCATGAAATTTAACAAACAATATAAGTTTCCTATCATTATTATTTTCAACTAACTCCTCACTACACTCTGCACAACTTTTAACCACATAAATTTTGCAGAAATGGAGATTAATTTTATATTATATTTTGGTTAGGTTCTTGCCACAATTGTGGTTATTAGCATTTCAACGCCAATTTTCCTGGCTGTTATTGTGCCCATTGCGTTCGTTTATTACTTCGCCCAACGATTCTATGTGGCAACATCGCGTCAATTGATGCGCTTGGAGTCCGTTTCGCGTTCCCCAATCTATTCACACTTTGGCGAGACGGTCACTGGAGTTTCGACGATTCGCGCCTATACTGTACAGGATCGGTGAGTATTGAATATCTGTGAATATTAAATTCGATCAATATTAATCGATTGTTTGGGTTGCCTGCAGCTTCATTGATGAATCGGATGAAAAGGTGGACAAGAATCAAGTGTGCAAATATCCGTCATTGATTGCCAATCGTTGGCTCGCCGTTCGCCTGGAGATGGTGGGTAATCTGATCATTTTGTTTGCCTCGCTTTTTGCGGTGCTCGGTGGCCAAACAAATCCCGGACTGGTGGGTCTGTCGGTCAGCTATGCGCTGCAGGTAACCCAAACGCTGAACTGGCTGGTGCGCATGTCCTCCGACATTGAAACGAACATTGTATCCGTGGAGCGCATCAAGGAGTATGGTGAGACGAAACAGGAAGCTCCCTGGGAGCTGGAGGCGGACAAGCAGAAGCCCAAGAATTGGCCCGCCGATGGTCGCGTCGAGTTCCAGAATTTCCAGGTTCGCTATCGCGAAGGTCTCGATCTGGTACTGCGTGGTGTCAGCTTCAACATTAAAGGCGGCGAAAAGGTCGGCATCGTTGGACGCACTGGCGCCGGCAAATCCAGTTTAACTTTGGCTTTGTTCAGGTAAGCTGCAAGCAAATAATGTTAAGAGACATATAAATTTCAAGCATGTTAATAACAGCAATTATCGACAATTAACTACAAATGTTATTAACAGCAAGGTAAAAAATAACATAAAGAGACATGTCTGATGACTGACAAACATACAAATGTTATTAAAATTGCGGCACTTTTCTTCTGTTGATGATAATTCAAAAAATTAAACTTATATTTTTGTTTGCGCTTGCAGAATCATTGAGGCGGCTGGTGGTAAGATTCTCATTGATGGCGTGGATATTGCCAGCATGGGTCTGCATATGTTGCGCTCCCGCCTAACCATCATACCTCAGGATCCCGTGCTGTTCTCCGGTTCGCTGCGCTCCAATCTCGATCCATTTGAGGTTAACAGCGACGAGGAGCTGTGGAAGGCATTGGAATTGTCGCATCTGAAGACGTTCGCTAAGACTTTAACGGCTGGTCTGAATCACGAAATCTCTGAGGGCGGCGAAAACCTGTCCGTGGGTCAACGTCAATTGGTTTGCCTGGCCCGTGCTTTACTGCGCAAGACCAAAGTGCTCATCTTGGACGAGGCTACAGCTGCTGTGGATCTGGAAACAGATGACCTCATTCAGGTAAGCATTAGAACTGCTAGTTAAAAAACGACCAGTAAAGTTAATGATTATTAATTTGTACTTTGTAGAAAACAATTCGCTCTGAGTTTAAGGATTGTACTGTTTTGACGATTGCCCATCGCTTAAATACGATCATGGACTCGGATAAGGTGATCGTTCTGGATAAGGGCGAAATCACCGAATTTGCCTCACCCGGTGAACTGCTCGACAATCCGAAATCTGCTTTCTATAGCATGGCCAAGGATGCCAATCTGGTTTAGTAAATTAATATAATGTGAAACTCATGTAACAAACAACAGTGCCCAGCAAAACAAATATTACTTAAACAAATTCAAGCATAAAACTAAAAACTAGAAATAGGTAGACCGCAAATTCAACGGTAGCTTTATATATAAATTTTCAAAACAAATAATAATTACTTAATTCGTTAAAGTGCTCTACCTCAGCGGAAGCAACAGCAATTACTAAAACAAAACAATGAAGAAGAACAACAACAACAATTGCAATACAACAATTTGTGTGTGCGTGCAATTAGTAAATACCATTAAAATGTTCATTAGTTTAAGCCAGAAAGTTAAACCGGTTTTATTAGTACATTGTGCTTAAAATGTATTTGAATGTTTACATATATTTATGTACGTATGTGCACGTATTTACCTATGTTCGATATGTGCATCTGATGTTATAAGATAATCTATTCGTATGTAATCATCGATCACTCATACATATGAATAATGTATTTGTATTTGGAATTACATGCCAAGTTTATTTTTGTATGCAAAGTTTACATGTTACAAACTACCGAAAACGAGTCCATTTGTTAACTTAATTACGCAATATATTTAAGGAACGTACTTAAAAGGAACAACAAAAAATAAACAACAAACTAAGGAAACAACCTCTTAAGAATTTGCCTTCAAATGATGTAATCACTGAGATAAAGCCCAGTAGTTAATTAAATTTTGCAACATTTTTGTAAAATGTGTACTTAAAAAAACAATTGAAATTATGTGTATAAGAAACAAATAAAAATCAACTAACCTACTGTGAATCAAAAGTTCATATTTTTATATATTTCTATTTTATTTATTACTTTTAATAAGGGCAATTCTTAAGCAATCCAAACCGATGTCAAAGGCATCCGTCTATTATAATACAACAGGATAAGATCAGAAATACCAAAACTTCAGTTATCAAAATGTGAACATGTCAACAAATTGAAATCATTATATTGAATTATAATTATCTTAATTTTCTATAATCAAAGGCAATTATTTCTTAATTAGATTTCTTTCATTTTGGTTTTTATGTTTATTGAAAATGCCATAGCGACTTGGGTATATGAAAATAATTTAGCGTAGTTTTTTATCTAGCATTATTAACATTGCGTTTTGGGCGATTTGGTTCGCCAGAAGATTGTACGTTCGTCTAGTTGAGCAGCAGCTGGGCGACAATGTTATTGTCATCCGCCGGATTGGAGGCGTGCATGCCCGATCCGCTTTCGAGAAATTCGCGTAGCTCATTCTCTAGATCACCGCCGGCATGCACGTCCGGCTCATCAATGTCCATGGGCACGTGGTTAACAACAACGGGTTGCAGTTGCGGCAGCGATACAGGTTGTTGCAGCAGGTCCGGCAACTGAACGCGAGGCGATGCCGGCGGTGGCGGCAAACCGGCTGAAAATGGAAATATATGGTTAATATTTGGAATTTGAGATTGACTGCAAAGTGAAGACCTACCAAAGGACATGCCCATTGCCTTGCGCAAGGCATATTGATCGGCAATCGCTGAAGGTGGCAGCTTCTTGGCCAAGTCACTCAGCTGCTGTGTTAGTTGCTGAGCCGTTTGCGTCTCCTCCAGGCCAGCGTGCGGTACCTGAGCCAAGTGTGCTGGCAGTGTTTGCGAGAGCCGCTCGTGCTGTATGACACGAAGCTTCTCGATAAGGGTCAGATTATTGCTAAGGTGTTCGTGCATGCGACGCGATAACTCAAAGTTCTTCATATCGGTTTCCATGCTGTCGAGGAATCCGATATCGATGCCCAGATCCTTGAGCGAGCGCAGTCGCTTAAAGTCCAGGCGAGTGTCCTTGTACTTCTCATATTCCAATTCGATTTGTTCGCTTGTCTGCTCGTTGCATGAGGTTGCTTCTTCGGCAGGCTGCTGCTCCTGCTCCTGCTGATGATTGCTAAAGCACTTCTCAATCTCCTGCTGCTCGTAGTTTTGTATTTGCATGTTGTACAGTTCTTCAAGGGATTTACTGTGCTCCCCATTGGTGAGTATGTCAAGCAGACCGTTGGCAATGTTCGTGCCATAGCTGGAATCCTTAGTGAACTGCAGTATGCTCTCAGCATATTCCGCGCTGGAGGCATCGCCATAGGTGCGCAGCACCAGCTGCGTCTCCTCGGCGCTCAGCGTGGAGAAACGTGAGTCGAACGTGGGCGCAAAACTGGCAAATGGACCATAGTTCATTGGCTTGACTGGCTTGACGGCGTTCCGCTGATCCGTGTGGATGCCTTGGAGGTGCACACTTCCTGCGGGCAGCTTACCCACCAGATCGCCGATTGTGACCACCTTTTCGGGACCCTCGTTCTCATCCCGAATGAGCAGATTGAGCGTGGTGCTGCCATCCTTGTGCTGGCGCAAGAAGCCCATTTTGTGTGCCCGCTGCTTGGCACTCATCCTCTGCTTGGCCTGCTGTGCGGCACCTTGGACCTGAGCTAGTATCTCCTCACTGGTTAGATCATCCACATACGGCTCAAAGTGTGTTTTGGGTGCATTTTCCAAACGAAGCGCCCGCTTGCGTTCTTCCTCCTCCAGCTGGGCAGGCGTGGGCTCCTCGGCACCCGTCGAGGCACCCTCATCCGCCGAATCGTGCGGATCATAGCCCATGGCCAGTTCATTGCAACTGAGCTCGAATCCCAACTCCTTGGCAGTCAGTTCCCGTATGTAGACAGAGAGTGGCTTTAGCGTTCTCATAAGATTCTCCGGCTGCAGCTGCTTGAGGCCCATCTGTAGCAATCGCTTGGCCGCCTTGTGGTAAACGGTGTCCACATGATTGTAGCGTATGGCATTCTCGCACATCAAACGGAAATCATCGCTGAACTCACTCAGCGCAGCATACTCGTGATCATCGATCTTTTGGCGCATCGTAGAAAAGTCCATCGGTTTGCTAATGATCGATGAGTAGCCGGGCGCAATATCATCGGTAACGGGCCACGCAAAGAACTGATGCGGATCCCGTTTCTCTAGGAAGCGCAACAGATGCTCCAGCAGCTTATTAAGCGGCGACTTCTGCTGCTTCAGCTTCAACACACAGCTGCGGGGCTCACGTCCGGATTCACTGCTGCTACTAGGAGTTTTGGGTGCCTCCAGCGCTTTTGGTGTCAGCGCATTTAGTGAACTGGCGCCGCCTGGCGTGGACGCAGCCGTCGAACCAGAAGGCGAAGGTATAAGTAGCTGTTGGACACAAACAATTCATTAGCTTCATAATGATCTAATATATAAATTATGCCTAATTTGCATTGCACTCACATCGGGCAACGGTTTTGTGGGACTATTGCTGGCTGCCGTCATGCCCAGCGACGAGGAGTTGGGTGAACTGAGCAGCATATCGTCCAGTTTACGCGGAGCTATTGGCTTCGTAACTGGACAATTGGAGGGTGAGTTGTCTGTGGTAATACCCGCATAGTACAAGATGTTCTCGGGCAGTGGCTGTGATGGTGACTGCTCCGCATCATCGTCCATATAGCTGAAGCCATCCTGACTGCAATCCTGTTCCACTGACGCCGGCGCCTGACTGCGCGGACTGCGCTGCTGTGAGGAGAAGCCACTGCAGGCCGCGTCATCGGGTGCGGGTGTTGTTCGTGTTGTCTCATCGTTCAGCCGCTCCTCGGAACACAGATCGTGATGTCTGTCACGGCTGCGATGTCGCTTCTCTTTGTGATGCTTGTGCTTCTTTTCGCGATCCTTCTTTTTCTTCTTCTTCTTTGACTTCTTGTGACGCTCACGATGACCACCCAGCTCGCCGTCGCACTGCAGCTCATCGGGCACTGTGGGACTGCCCGGAGCCGCGGCCATCATCGCCTCCGCAGCAGTGGGAGGTCCATGACCTGCATCCAGCGTTGTTAGCGGCGAATTTGCGCTGTATTCGGGCGTTGCATTTGAGCCTACTTTTAGTATTAGCTTCAGGCCGCGTTGCAATTGTGCGGGATCCTGGTGTTGGCTATATTCTGCAACAAGAACAACAAGTGTAAATGTAAACAACGTATGAAAAATGCCCGCCGTAAATTTAGCACGCATGTGTCGGCTTTTTACCTTCATATTTTTCGCGCCGCTCCGATTTATTCTTCTTGTGCTTTTTCGACGAGCCCATTTTGGGGCAATCGCTGTTATTTATGGATGCACCGCAAATGAAGCCGTGATGGTACCACACAAAGTAAGTATGAACGAAAATAAATGGAGAAAACAAAATTATTGCTTGCTTCGGGCGAGACAGACGCCATGATTTAGTGATGTCACTTGTGTCTCTTAATCGATAGGTATAACAAAATATCGATATAATCGGTAGAGCGAGGGCTGCAACACTAACTTTAATAAAATGCCGCGCTATATTTTAAGTTATTTTACTGGTTCTTTTTATTTATTTGGTTTTGACTTAACGATGGCGACGCTTTTGTATTACCGAGACCTGATTTTTTGGAGCTACTTTAGAAATTTTTGTATCAACTGACTTTGGCTTGCCACCAGGTGAAGCGCTGTTGACAATATTCGTTGGCAGACTCATCGGCAACAGGCCATTTTTTTCCTTGATGTGGCCCGCGTACAGGGAGCGCGTAGAATTGAGCGCCTGTTGCGATGTGTCCAGCTTGTTCTTGATCTTATCGAGATCTTGACGCATTTGCTGTATCTCGTGCGCAATTGCCTGCCTCTCGCGCTGCAATCTCTTGTGCTGGACTAACATATTCTCCAGCACATTTTTTTGCAGCAACACCTCCCGAATGCGTCGCTGATTCGTAAAGTTACTTTGCCCAATTTCCGCGTAGCCTCGTCGCATCACCTGCTGCGACTGGCGATTCAAGCGGGCCTTGATCTGCGATATTGGCAACTTTGAGTTCTTGCCGTCCGCAAGAGCGCCAATGGTGCCGCCTTGAATGCGTCGACTCTTTTTCAAAATAGTCGTTTTGATTGCAGCGGGCGGCGTTGATATTTCCGCTATGGGAGCCGGTATTGTTGGCACTGCCTTGCGCGGTGGAATTGTTGCTTTTGATAATAGAATGACAAATAAACATATTTGTACCACTCAAAGATTAAAACTCACTCTTCATGTGCTTGTGTATATTGGCCATCATGCTGTGCACCCGAGCCTTCACATCTGGCTTGTCCGGAAAGTAATTATGACCGCCGGCAGCGCCTAATCTTAGTGAGCATCTGTCCATTTTATCGTTATCATGATCTTCGGACTCTTTATTGGAATACGCTACTTGTCTTTTTAAAATTGAGCGCAAATTAAGTTGCGTTGACATCTTGTAAAACGAGAAATTCGTAAGAAGTGCAAAGCAGCGCAAGCCAAATATGAATTTCAATACCGAAAGTTTGCGAAAGAAAAGACCGAAAATTGTTTGGTTTTTTAGTTTAAAATTTTGAATTTCTAGGAATTTCTAATAGAACAGCCGCTTTACATCATTTCTTACGGAATACAATTTTCGTTTGTCAATTTTTGAGCATTTTGTATAGCAACCTATTATTAAAAAAAAGTTTTTTACAATTTTAAGGGAAAGTGGTTTAATGCAAGAAGTTAAATAAGTAATATTTAATATATGTAGGCAATTATTTGCATAAAGATTGGATTGCCTGCTATTTGCACACGTCATGTCTTATGAATATAACCCCAATTATTTGTTTGACACCGATAAAGCAAACTTTTTACTGAGGCGTGGTCCAAGTGCAGCATTCTCTCCCACGACAAATATTATGTAGTATTATGCAAGTTGGCTCCATTGTAAATAGACACAGTTTTTGGACTCGTGTTTCCGTTTTCTGTTGTTGTTTCATCTGTTTTGTATATTTTTTTCTCAGTTTTTTGTTATTGTTAGTTTTATGAGTGCGTTTACAGCGACACTTTACGCATTGGCTTTTATGACTACGATATATTTGTACGAAGGGTGAAATGATATTTGTAAAAAATAAAAGATAATTTTTTTGCCCCTGAAATCTGGCAGTAAATTGCTGAGAAGCACTTTTCGAGGCACTGCTTTGAATTTATTGGATTGAATAAGTAATTAAACTGCAGAAGAGTTATTTGGCGTGATAAAATAAAAATCTTTTCTTTTTGTTTTAAATATTAGATACACATCAATCTTAGATTTAGTAAATTAACAGTAAATTAATTATAAAATAGCTAAAGCTACAAAAATACTATAGTTATTGAAGACTTTTGTACTTCATTTGAAACATAGAAAATCAAGTTTATGCCCAAGAAATTAAGATACTTTCAGGGTACTTCCTAGTTGTACATTTTCTTCATTTTTAGTTATGCTTTTTCCACCACTTTGTCAAGTAATTTCAAGTACTACATCTAGGAAGTATTTACTTTGCCAATTAAAATATGTGTAAAATATTTGCAAAATGTTTGTATAATATTTGGAGTTCAATGAACGCGATCGCTTGACCGATTGTGAATGGAACCGGGTAAAGATCTTCCAAACTATGTACACTCCGAAAAAAAAGTATCTTAATTTTAAAAATTTATTCGGGACCAAGGATTAATTACCTTATAATTTAGCTGTAAATTTTCTGAAATTCAAGCTTGTAGCTCTCTAAGTTCTGGGTACGCATGTCCTACGACAATTTGGCAGCTTATAGAGAGAATTTAAAATTTAGGGAGATCTTTTTTCTGAGTGTCGATACGCATATTTTCAGAGCTGGAAACTTTTGGTGTAAGCCAAAACAAATGACCGCTTTTGTTGTGGCCATAAACAAGAGTGCAAATTGTTGTCAGCAGCAATGGAGAAGAAATACGAATGGGGAGGGGCGGGGGAAAGGGCTGACTTAAGTGAAACCGAAAAGTCGCACCTAATTTCGACCCAAAGAGCACATCGATTGACCCGCTGCGAGTTAGTTGCGTTTTGTCGCGCGTTTCTACAGGTTACAAACCGCATCGTTAATTGGCACATGTTGTGGCCCAAGGATATGCCAGGATCTAGTTTTACATATTTTGGCTTCAGCTGGCTGCTGGCATTGCTGCTCTTAGTTGGCTGGAGCAGCAGCGCTCACGGATCTGTCCATGATGAGCTGCCGCAGTGTGAATTGCAGGGCGTTTATCGGGAACGCCAGAGCCTCATCGAGTCACCCAATTATCCGAACACATATCCTTTCAATCGGTGTGTGGATTATGTGATACGTTCTCCATATCGCTGCCCCACCACATTCCACATACAGTTCCTCGACTTTCAGCTGGAGTTATCGGATAATTGCAGTCGTGATTATCTGGCCATTGGCCTGCAGAACGACGATCGCGACATGGATGTCCTTTGCGGCCAGGTGCTGGGCATTAAGAAGTATCAAACGCCGGATGGCATACTCCGCTTACGATTCCTCAGCGACGATTCACCCTGGACAACGGGTGGCGGATTCAAGTTGCTCATTACCCGCTTGGCCTGTGAGCGGGAGGATTACGAAGCGCGTGGCCTGGGTCTTGATCAGGATGATCAGGATGATACGGTGCTTGTGAATGCCAAACATCCGCCCAAGAAGCTCAACCCAGTCCATCATCATCACAATCAGCAGGGGGTGCAACCGTTGAAGCCACAGCAAGATCAGCAGCAACAGCCACTGAATTTCAGTCTGCCCCAATCCAATTTTCCTGGCTATCCAGGCTATCCTGGTAGTTATCCATATCCCAGTTTAGGTTATGCACCTGGCCAAGCTGGTGGTTTTTATTTGCCGCCGTGTTCAAACGATCAACAGTCGCAGTTGCAGCAGCAGCAGCAATTACAGCAACAGCAGCAATTACAACAACAGCAGCAGCAATTACAGCTGCAACGGTTGCTGCTACAACAGCAACAGCAGCAGCTACAGCCACAGCAACTGTTGCAGTTGCGGCAGCTGCAATTGCAGCTACTACAGCAGCAACAACTACAGCCACAACAACAACAATTACAGCTACTTCAGCAACAGCAACAACAGCAACAATTGCAGCCAAAACCAGAACAGCAGCAGCAACAATTGCCCGAAGTTTTAGATCAATACCAAACCAGCTCCTTCCAGTCTCCCGCCGCCAATCTGCGTGAATACGATCCACAGTTTGGTGGTCAGGTGGACTTGTGCTGCCTGAGTAGCTTCAATCAGGGACATTTCTATCTCTCCAGTCCGGGCTTTCCACGCACCGTGCTGAATGCGCTGCTGCCGAATCAGCAGCGGGATTGCATTTTCTATCTGGAGAAGAGTTTGCCAAATGTCGCCGGTTTGCGGATACGGTTCAAGTTCTTTGATCTTGGCATAGCGAGTGGCCTCCTTCCGGGTGCTGGCTGCAGTGGGGATTTCCTGGAGCTGGATGGACAGCGTTATTGTGGCTGTCGCTCTGGGTTTGTGCTTAAGGTATTTTGGCAACAGGGACGCAAAGCGCTGCGTCTGCGTATGGGACAAGGGGGCAGCAGTGGCTCAACCAATGGTTTTCTGCTGGAGATCTTTCACGATACGGATACGACGAGCTATGGTCAGTTTAGCAATGGACCACTAAGTGATCCAATAGCGACACTGCCAGGACTGGGTAATTATCAACCACAGCTGGGAAACCTTCAACCACAACTGGGCAGCCTCCAACCACAGCTTGGCAACCTTCAGCCACAACTGGGCAGCCTCCAACCACAGCTGGGCAACCTTCAGCCACAACTGGGCAGCCTTCAATCACAGCTGGGCAACCTTCGGCCTCAGCTCGGCTACCAACCTCAACTGGGCTATCAGCCTGGATTTGGTGGCTTCCAGGCAGGATTAGGCGGCTATCAGCCGCAGACGCCACACTACCCGGGTCGCCTGCCCAGCTATCCGAACTCTCCAATCTCCCCACTCTTACCCTTCACACCCTATCGCCAGTCGCGGCACACAGCTCGATCCTTGGTGCATGCCCGCGGCCTGGACGCACAGCAGCCAGCTCGGGTCGTGGAGACGAACTCCACGCGCAAGGAATTCTATTATTTTGATGCCGACGAGGCTTTTGTACGTTCCGCCCTCGATGACGGCAATGATAGCGATGCAGATGCCGTTAAGAGGACAACGCCAAAGCCTGTAACAAAAGCCTTCGAGCAGAGCAGCTGCACCTTTGACTACATGGAGGTGCTGCGTCTCTCAGTGGACACATTGTGGTTAACCAAACCTATTTGCTTTGCACCGCTGCGCAGCTGGTTTAGCAATATCTTTGGCTAGTCATAATATGTACTAAATTTAATAAAAATAAAAAAAGTAAATAAATACTTGTTCCATTTGTTTTAGAAAATTGTAAAATTAAAAAAATAATTTAATTCTTTTATTGCTTTTAGGGTAATTATTCAATTCAAAATTAACTTGTTCCTTTTTATATATTGACTGATGGCAGCGCTTCAGCTTCAATATTTTAAAGATATTTTGAATCTAAAACATGTTCAAATCGTAATTCTAAACTTTAAATTAGTTTGCCAAAAAATTCCCTTTTAAAAAACAGTTCAAATTATTATAAATAAGAAAACTTTTGAAATTTCACTAATTACAAATTTAAACACATTTTTCCAGGCTTCGCTACAATTTTGTTTTATCTAGAAATTAACACCGATAAATCGACATTCACACACCGATTTTTTTTGGAGCTGAGCACGTCTTAAAACTAGTTTCGAGAAAAGTACTTGTCAACTAGCTAAATTACCAGATTACCGCGAATATTACAACCAAGATTTTCATTTTTCATACAAATGCATGGCATTGTTTACAACATGTTATAAGTGCGACTATTGTGTGCCCCGCACTCCCCCCTCCACACTTTTCGCCCACAACATATCACCTTCAAGTTCGAGTATACTCCCCTGACATTAAAGCCCTTATTTTTCTGACTGGACAGTTCTTGATACTGTTTACTTAAACTTTGGTGGGTTTCTCCGTCAATATTTCCAGACGACAACTTTGGCATTTTATTTGAAGAGCTGCTGTGCCTGACAACATCGGAAATAGCAGGCGGAACAATGGCATCAAAAGTAACAAAAACAACAACAATGGATCAAGAGTTGGAGTCAGCAGAGAAACCATTTTTTGTAACACATCGCCTATGACGTCAACAAGAGACATAGATCATAGATAAACAATAAAAATGTATTTACGTCGAATAAATATAAACAAGAAAACATTTTTGTGAATCCATTGATGAATTTAAAAAAAAAAATTGCATTAAGTTATTAAAGATAATTTCTGAAAATGCTTGGTTTGAGACCAAATTAAATTACTGTCTTCAAATGGGGGTTTCCTCAGGCATTTGTAATATGACTTCTCGATAGATGAAATATTTTTCTAAAAACAAATTATATTTGGATGCATTATAGTAGATGTTAGACTTAATATCAAAATACCTGTAAAAGTAAAACCCCTTAGTAAAAGCACGAATATAATAGAATAATTACAAATATTATTGCGCGCAAGCATAATAAATAGTGATATATATTTCATATATTTATTGGCAATTAGATCTACCGATTTTTCATACATAGATTGCAAATAATATTAAGAATTATTTGTTAGTTATACTTGTACATATATATATACACATTAATGTTGAATCCATACATAGTTTTTATATTCATTTAATATTAGGCTAAATATTTAGAATTATATATTCATTATAATACTCAACTACCGACACCGATTGACGCGTTCTAATGATATGACAGGTTTGAAACAGCTACTGGAATTACTGGATTAACTTGATAATTACATAAGCTACTAAAACTTTTTAATACGATTACTTTTTATATATACAACACATTGAGAGACATAAAAAATGGTTGAATTTGTTCACTAATTGCTAGCAAATTGGCTAGCTTAGTTGGGAAAATGCGAATTACTACAAAAAACTTGTTGCACGAAGGTATGCCACGGGAGCGGGGGTGGAAAAGGATGCGGGGAGGAGGTGTTATGTTTAAGGGAATTATCTAAAATAAGTGCAAGAGTTTAGTTAGTTTAGTTTGGCTTATTTTTAGTGCTTTTTGTTGGTTTCCAGTTTCTCGTTTCTCGCTTGGCTTTGTCAGCAATTTACAATTGATGATGCTTGGTATACATATGTGTGTGTGTGCGTGTGTGTGTGTTAGTCCTTGTCCTTGTTAGTGTGTGTGTGTGTCATAACTGTGTGCTTGCAACAACTATTCAGATCTAGCCCAGAAATCGTATATTGGTGAATACAGCCTTGGCGGGTCGCTTGCGATTGCAAAAGTTGACCGTCTTGCTGTGATTTCCCTTTCGATTCTCGTGAAGATTGACCAGAAGCTTGAATATATCCTCCTTGCTGGGTGTGCAGGCGTAGCGCAGTTCCGGTTCATAGTTGCTGTTGATAGAATTCACGTAAGATCTGATAACAGTGATATTGTTCAATTAGAATTAGAATTCACAAGTAACGCCCACTTATCAAATATATATCTATATATATATATAAATATATATATATGGGGCGAAGCATTAGTTATTGGATAGATAGATTCGTATTCGTTAGCGGTATTCGGTATCGGTTTTCGGGGTACTGTGTACGTCCTATAGAGACTCTTAGAAATGCAGTTTAGTATCGTTTTTTTTTTTTAAATTTGTTTTTTGGGTTTGTTCCTGAAATTGAATCTCAGCATTGGATTTGTTCTTGAAACTGATTTCTCATTTTATATGCTCTCAGATTATTGCCAAATTCGAAATTTATGCGATTGCGATTTCAGCAACATACCCCAAGTATTTTTAAATAAATTTTAATTTAATTATCTACCACTAAAAATACAAATCAAAAGTGTTCAGTTTTTTTTGGACAGGTTACGATATGTTTGAGAAGAAAGTGTGTGTGTGGGTGTGTGTGTGTGTGTACGTGTGTGTGGGAAATGACAGGGCTACAAATGCTTACCCGCGGTTTCGGTTGTGACGTTTCCAGGGATAGCGACGATAGTAACGCGACCGTTTTGACTTATTTGGCCCAAGAATTAGACTCTGGATGCCAGTCTCCATGTCCGGATAGTCATCAGCAGCAGCTACTGCTGCCGGCTCTTCCTCTTCTACATAGACCAACGGCAGCGTATCCAACGATGGATCCTGTAGGTTTGAAATTTCAAATTTATCAACATTTATACACTTAGAAAAAACTACTCTACATCTTAGAAAAAGCTTTTGGCGAAATGGGTAAAATTTGTTAATTTTCTTATTTTCAAGGTATATTTTATATAATAAAATATAAATATATATAAATATATTTATAATATAAAATTGTATGTTTTTTGAATTCATATAATCTGAGATATTTAATCTAAAAATTATGGATGTCATCACAGTCGAAAACATTTTTAAAAATAAAATCACCATATTTTGAGAATTTTCAATTTAGAAAAAACCCTTTTAGAAATGATTTTCCTTTATTTATAAATTATTTCTAATAAGAGAAAAAACATTCAGTATTCTAAGTGTTCTCCTATTTTTGTTTCTATTTTTAAACTTTTTCTCTGAGTGTACTCAAAAGGAAGTTCCCTCGACTTACCTCAAGCATTTTCATGAGCATAGCGGATTTGTCCACTAATTCCTGCTCGGCGCGCAAATCATCTTCGAGCCGTTTGAGCATATCAAACTTGTTGGCCACCTCCAGCTCATTGTAGACGACATTCGAATAGTCTGGCTCCTCGGGCGACAAAGCCAGTTCCTGGCCCAACTCCGCATTCAGAGCATGCAGAAGATCTGTCAAGAACAAACAAAATATATTTTGTATTTGAATATTTGCACAACTTTGACGCTAATCCGGCCACAAACGGACTCCGGACTCTAACTGCCCAGACCAGCTCCCCTTGTGGTTGCGCCAAAAGGGGCGTCAAGTTTCCGCTAAGTGGCATTTGAAAGTTTGAATTGTTTGTTTGACATCTTAGCGCAGTTCCCACTGCTTCTTGCTGCTAGTTGTTTAGTGTCGCTGAACACAGCTCATACATATTTAAATATGTGGATTGTGGTTTGTGGTTGTTGTACAAGTATTTTCAGTGAAAAGAGCCGGAAATTGGCCGGCGGCTATAGCCACGATAACAAGCAGCTCAGACAGCCGTCAAATCAGCTCAGACCAGCCCAGTTGAGCGCTGCTTACTCAGTCATTTAGTCAGTCAGTCAATTCAATTCGTCATTCATTGTGTTTGACGTTTCCTTTTTTTAACATGTCGTCTGCCTTTTATCCCATTTGGCAGCTTCCCACCAGCATCTATAAGTTAACTGACACGCCCCACCGCCCTTCATTCAGCAATAAATCAGATTTTTTTAAAGCCTAAGCTGATCAGCGACTAAGTTCCTCTAAATGTTTATCGTATTTAATATTATCAATTGCATTTTATTTGAGTTTTGCTTTAGGCAAATCCTTAACTTATTCCACTTGAAAAATATAAGTGGGAAGGATAAATAAAAAGATTATTAAATGTGGGCAGGTATATAAGACTATGAAGGGAAGGATAAATAAAGGAAAAATGGATTACTGAAGATATTAAATGTGGGCAGGTATATAAGACTACGATTTGAAGTAATAATATTACACTTACAGCTCACAAGAAGTGCTTGAAATAACAATATATATATATATCAACCGATTAACTAAAGTGAAATATTCCGTCTCCAAAAACCATCTTATAAAACTCAAATCAATTGAAAACCTAATTCGATTACATATTTATGCCCAATAAACCTCAATCATTTTGGTTGAAATTTTAATTTAATATCCACACATCTTATGCATGTCCATGCTAGTGTGTGTGTGTGCGGGTGTGTGTGCGGGTGTGTGTGTACGTGTGTAGACAAATCGGCTTACTAACAAAATATGAAATGGGTGAAATATTGTTAAAATTTTGGTAGGCGTTTTAAGTGCTATGTGTTTTGGATGTCTAAAGTGTTGCCATAGATAAACGCACTTCAAAAATTGTGCAGTGGCCGGAAATGCCCGGCGACCATTGAAATCAGTTTCTGCGAGTGGGAGCCTCAATCCCGGCAACCCAACCACAAAGGGGACATGTTCAGTGTGCATCCAAACGTGGCGAAAAATATGAGAGTCCCCTGTTAGAAGAACTCAGCAAAAAAATTGGAATTCTTAAAGGCAAATTATGCAAATATTTTCTTTGCATAAATTAATAAATTTCTGATGTCTTTGCTAGACTTAAATATCACAAACGATCCAAAAAAAAAATAAAGAGACAAAAGTCTATATCAAAAATTCTATAAATATACATAATTAAAATTGATTTTATTTTAGAGGATGGAGTGGACTCAATTATGGATGCAGAATGGACATTTATGTGAAAGGTTAACGAAAATAAAAATATCCTTGTTGAATGGCAAATGATTTTGTACTTTGCCAGAGTCATTTTGAAAACAAGAAAGAATTTCTTGCAATTTGCAAGTTAATGTTACCAATATGAAATGAATCTTCATTTCCCCCATGTGGGAAGGCTCACTGTGTGCACAGATTGGCAAAGGAGTAACAAGAACAAAACCTACGCAGCGCATCATCTGCTCAAAGCCCAAATGTCAGGCGGTAATCCTTGGCGAAGCGAGAACAAAAGGAAGTTCTGCTGGCATTTAATCAGCGGACTCACCATCGCCAGGATCGTAAACGTTACGTTCCTGCGCATCCAAATGTCGTCGCATTTGAGTCACAGTGCCTTCGTCATCAACACCACCACCACCTCCCATCACTCCTCCGGCACCACGGAAGTGTTGCTTTTCCGCAGCTGAGCCGATTCCATGGCCATCATTTTGTGAAACCCCTGTTGACGTCTGAGATGTCAGAAAGCCAATGGCTTGACGCGTACTGGCCAAGATCATCATGGCCAGCAAGCAGAGCGTTAATATGTCGGGCTTCATGTTTGCTTGTTTGTGTGTGCGTGCGACTGTTGTCCTCGGGATTAGCAAGCTCCTTGGCGTCCTTTTGCGTCGGGTCGCTTTCTATCTGCAAGAACAAAAATGGAAATTTGTATGAGGGTAATTACTATCACAGCCACTTTGATAAAACCTCCATCGCTGCGTGTGGATGTTCGCACTTTTTCGAGCTTAAGCAAACAATAATCACACACACACATACACACACACACACACACACACACACACACGCACACACACACGCACACAAACACACTGAGGCATTTTATTGGACAACTTTCGTTGCTTTCTTTGTGGTTGATATTAAATATTTGATTTGCGGGTATTCTTATTTCCACAAGAAGTGCGTAACGCAGTCAAAAATTTATTAATCTTCTGAGTGTATATACTAAATTGTATATTTAATCGTCAATCATATACAACTGTTTCATATCTTTAAGCTATTAATTTGTTTATTTATTGCCAACTAATATCGACACTTGATCAGAAAAAACATTTATAAAAAGAAATCACTAATAATTATAATTATTTTTTTTTAAGAAGGCAATCTACTCAGAAAGTAATATTTACATTTGCATAAAAAGTCTATTTGCCAAGGGTATTAAATGTGCGACGTGCTAAAAATAATATTTTATTGTCTTTCTTATTGTTCATGTTGAACAGCTTGTTTTTATTTTAAGGCTGACGTTCGCATCGTTTCATTTAATTAGGTGTGGGCGTGGCACTCGCACTGGCTTAACTCCTTTGCTACGCACAACCTTAGCATTTTCTTAAGCCACACCATTCACAACGCACCGCACCATTCCGCCTCACTCCTCCACAACGATGTGCATGTCAAGGTACCCATTAGCCTGGCCACATCCCATTGAGCTCTCATTCTATCCGTTCCAATAAAACTTTTCACTGTTGAACAATATAGATGAGTTGGCTTTAAACTTTTGGCACTTGGGATCTGGTTGCTAGGTTTAATTTTTCAAGTCAAGCAGTCAAACAATTACAAAGAAAAACCACATCAAAATGCCTAATTTGTTTTATGTGGGATTTTATATTCTGCATAAGCAATTCTAAACAATCAAAATTTAAAAATAATCTTGGCTCATATATTGAATTTGAATAAAGTTATTTTCTAAGTTTTTATTGTTATCAATAAATGTATATTTTTTATTTTAATATTTTACTTAAACAATTTTATAAAAATTGAAGACTAGTTAAAATTATTTCTGTTATATTTATAGATTTGTTATTTAATTTTATGTTTATTTTTTTAGCTTTGTCTCAAAGCAAATCTTTTAATCAATTCAATCAAATTTTACAGACTTCGACTTAAATCAAATGCATTATTCTTTAATATTCCTAATATAGAAGACAAACAAATTGATGATTTGCCAAAGGAACCATAAATCAAATACATCGCCCACAACAAATGAGCCACAAAAAAAAAAAAAACATCTCAGAAAATTGGCAAACCAGAAGGAAATTTTTTCATTGCGTCAACTCATTAAAATTATCTGAAAACAGCAAAAAAAAAATTGTATCCAATTTTTTTGTTCGCTGCACGCTTTGATTGGTTTGCGGTGCAAATTTCTTTAGCCAAATGTGATTTAATAATTCGATCAAATTATTGAGTAATTTTGAATGTTAAAATAATATTTTGATTAATAATTTTTTTAATTTTATTTCTGTTGTCATAGATGCAAGACTATAATATTTGTGTTAAACCAGATGTTAAGTTATAACTCAATCAGCAGGATTTCAAATAATAACGATACTACATTTTTTAAGTCAATACAATATGGTCAGGTTAACATTGCGTGGCTGCAAGACAAACATAAACTGGTAAGTGCAAAAAAGTAACCGGTATAACGAATATGAAATACTCTAGTAGAAATATTAGACACGCTTCTTAAATATATTTTCCTGTAAATTTAAGTCGGCAAAATAAAATTTCAACTTGCCAAAATGAATCAAAAGTGGATAAAACTTTTTCTGGCCAATTTATGCGTTTAGAGTAAATAAGAAATAAGAGAAGAAATAAGAAAATATCTACAAACATTTAAGAAAACATACATAAAATAACAGATTGCTTAAAATGCTCCGGGCATCCCATAACAATAATATTATCAATTATTCAGTTTTTTAAAGGCAGCTCTTGGAATATTATTTGTGTGACTTTTGTGTAGTTCTACAGATGGGAAAGTTAAAGGGAGAGTTAAAGTTAACTAGAAGGCCAACAGGAATCGTTGTTAAACTGTTTTAATTAACTTGTTGACACACACAAAGTTGTAACAGACCCACAAAAAAAGGAATTTAGGAAGAAACTTGGCCTAATTGTTGTTACTGCTGCGCTTGTTGATAGCTGCGTTCCCGAGGGTAAAATAAAATGTTCCACAAAAGTGCGGAAAGGGGAAGAGTGTTGGCAGAACGCAGTTTTCCCTATTAACTGCTATTCCAGCTCACCTGTTTTGCTATAAACGGACAGTTAATTGCTTAAATGAAAAAATTGAACTTGTCTAATTAGGGCAACGCCCGCTTTTTGCTTTGGGTTTCTCTTTTTGGCTATTTCTTATTCTTTCTTAGCCAAACTAAATGCACATGTTGCTATCAACCAATTAGGCAAAGAAATTATGTTTCTTCTATTGCCGCAACTAAATATTATATTATTATACAATTTGGGCACTTATGAGATTGAAGCGCAGCTGTCGCCATTTGGCCAAATCAAAGCAATTTGGGGCTGTTGATAGAATTAATGGCTTGGGAATAAGAAGCCTTTTAGCATAAACGTATTTAAGATTGCAAAGATAAGTGATTTCTAAAATTTTATAAGTATGTCTCATATTTTTGTTTCACAAAATACTTTCAATACTTTAATAACTGTTCTTGAGAAAGATTCATATCGTAAGGCCATAATCAGTTTATATGAATGCTTTTGGCCATTCGGCTTTTCATAAAAAGGTATGGAAAAAGGAAGCCTTTTAACATAAAGGTTATTTATTATTGTAAAGGTAAGTGCAGGTTTTGAAGTAGACTTTTTTGTGTATGAAAAATAAATAACATTAAAGTGAAGCAAAATAAGTCTTGAGAAAAAATTCTTTTATAAGCTTGTATGAAAACTAACCAAAGAAATTTGGAAATTCAAAACCAAAAGTTTTTTTTCTTTTTTGAAATTGTAGTGGTAAAGTTATATTTATATTTTAGTTTGTATGAAGCTTCTATTTATAAATAAGTAGCTTTAATGTTAAATGTCCCATTATTGGCCATAAGTTTGAAAAGGTCGCGAAGCACCTTATTTGTTCGTATCAAATGTTGTTTTGCTCTGATAAACTAAATAAGCCAAATATGTTTTCCCTTTTGGCTGTCTACTTGGCAAGTACTTGGCACAAGGGCTCAATAATCTGATATGTAACGTTGCTTATATTGGACTCTGCTTTCAGTTTTCACAAACAAAAAAGCACTCAGACACCGATCATGTTTGAGTGAATGGGTCGAGGGGAGGGATGTCTATGCCTGCGGCATGAAATTGGATCCCATGTTCCAAGACCATTTGGAATAACATAAACACCTACAAGGATACACAATGGCATCCACACCCACGAACACACACACTTCCCTTATTTTATATACTCTTTATCTTTTTATTTTATTACATTGTTTTTTCGACTGCATTTTTTTTTTTTACCTTTTTTTTACCAACTTTGCCCTACTTTTTTGGCTTGAAACAAATGCAACAATTTGGAAAGTTTGTACACGAAAAAATTTGTTTTAAAATTGACGGGATGTTTATACTGCATTTATAGACCTTAAATCTGGTACTCTGAGTTAGCAAGAGTATTAAATCTTCGGATCTAGAAACATTTTCAATTTCTGACTTTTAGTTGACTAGTACACGTACTGCATTGATTACCCCCCAGATTTTTGTACAGTTTTCCCCACTCTTTTTTCAGTTAACTCTGCTAACTTACTCAGGTTGTTACAAAAGCATTTGACATTTATGTATTATTTTTTATTTTTTGTTATATTGGCACAAAGAGTTTGCTTGCGTGGTATTTATTTTGAGACAGCAGCTGGACAGCAATCAGTCAAGATATTTGGCCACGTATTTCAAGTAGGCTGCACACATATGTAACTCAACATTAAATTTTAAACTGTTAGCCGAAAACCCTCCCAAGATACTTTTTTCTTTCTTTTTAAATTTTCCTGAATATTTAAATTAATTTACCCTCAACTTAAGCAGACAAATTGTAAATTTATTTATCAAAATATATGTATAGGTCTAGCAAACTAGCCACATAACTAGATTTTGGGGTAAATATGAACAAATTGATTGATTCATATTTAACTTGCGGCTTGCATATTTTATAAGACATTTGGTTTTTTTTCTGCTTGAGTTTAACTTTTGCTGTGGTTTCGATTTTACAATTCCTTTTTTTGGATGATTGATTTGCATCAATTTGCCAGAGTTAATATTATTTTTAGCAGGAACTGAAGTTAGTTTTTACTTTTTTCTACTTTTTGAAACGAAGAAAGGAAATTAATTATATTATGAAAAATTATCTATGTTTTGTTAATTTAGTTTTCTTTTTTTAGCAAACTCCTTTTTTAGTTTTCCACAATTAATCATTTCGTTTTAAGTAAAATTAAATCTTCTTCGAAAGGCGAATAATGTACTTATATTTTTTTACCACAGAAAGAGTTAACACATTTAAAGTTAGTATGTGACTTAATGTGTATTTCAGGAATTGTGATATTTTTTTTATGTCAATCTTAAAGTCCTGTCAGCATTTACACACACATTAAAACACTATTAAATATATATATTGTATTATTTAAGCACGCTTTGTCTCGGATAATGGCGACGGCATTTGTAAGATTTCCGAGTCTATTCAACTGTTCAATTCAGCATAAAAAAGTCCTTTTGAACAATTCTTTGTTAATTATAAGTTAATTTAATTTTTTAATATTTTTATAATTATTTTTATTTTATTTTTTAACAGAAAACGGAAGAACTCACTTTTCGATGCAGTTTTTGAATCCGTATTTAGTGGATTTTCGACTGGCAACTGTTGCTACTACTACTTGTTGAACACTGCGTGACCGACTAGGGGCGCCGACGTCTTTTATAAGGACGTGCGGACCCGATTGTCCATCCGAATCAGTTCGGCACACCGACGAAGCTGACGCGCCAAAATGTATACAAAAGCTGCGTGAGCTTTTACGATTTTGGTCGTCAGATGAGCAAACCGAGGGTTTCATTTATTTATTATTATTTTTTTTGTTTCTTGTTTTTATCAATGAAAAATTTCGTCACATTTGCGTAAGTTTCGCTGGCTGATATTGTCCTCTGAAAAATGGTAGTCAAATTTGACAGAAGTTGTGGAGCAGCGAGAAAGGCGACAAAATAATAAGTGGCCGCAATTATTTACGCCGCAAGATAACTGCGCGCCACTTAGTAGGCAACAAGTCAGCACGAATCCTACTTGTGTGTGGGTTGTGGCTGGTTTGTCGTTCTGTAATTGTTAACAATACTTTTTCTGCATATATATTCAAGCAATGACGCCTTATTTACTTCCGAAAAGGCGTGGGTGTCGTCAAACTTTACTAGCTGAAATGACGTCGCGGAAATTCCAGCAATGCCAACGCGATTTTTAGCTTTTGAAAATATCTCGTTCTATTATTTTTACAAATCATACAACTCTTAACTTTATATTGCATTATTTCCTTTGCAGATTTACTTTGATTTGTTTTGTATTATCACAAAACTGTCATTCTAAATCATATTTCATTACGCTCATATATTAGGCATCGTCAGCCGTATTTATCACAGTAATTAGCATGTGTCAGTATCATATCTAATTTATACACAATTTTATGGGGTATTGTTATCAGAGAGATAATTTATAATATTATGGTTCATTATTTTGTGCTTGAATTCGACCTTAAAGTGATGTTTTTAAATCTGATTGTACTCCCAAATAATTTCTGTTTAAAAAAGGTTTAGTTTTGCCAAAGTCAAAATTGTTCAAACGGGAAATTGAAATAAACTCGAATTCTTTAAGCAGCCAACAAGCCAAGCCTTCATAAACACATACTCAACTTTACATATGCTTATCAATAAGGCATTGGCACTAAAATGATGAAAAATATTGTTTTTTCATGCTCATCATAATAAACAGAGTCTGTCTGTGTGTGTAAAGTTTTTATTACGCCCATGCAAATCAACGATAGACAACAAAAAAACCGGGTGGGAAATGGGTGGGCAATGGATGCGATGACTTGTCCCTTTGGGGGATAATCTGTAGCGCCGAAGGCAAGGACCGCTGGTGCCCACAAGCGACACTTTAAAGTCAATAAGTGGAAGCCAATGTGAAAGTGAGCACATCATTTGCATGACTCTTGGCTTTACACTCACAAAAAAAAGTTGATCTGAATTTTAGAAATACGCCAGACTTTTTCCGCAAATGCTAATTCATCGAATTATACAGAAAGCTAAGCCAGTAAATTTTCTTCATTTGTTCCGAATTTTAGAAAGGGATTGTTCTAAAAAATTTTATTCTTTCTACTTTATAAAAAAATTATGTCTTCATAAATTATATTTTTATTTATTTGAATTTTTTATAATTTTTATAAAATGTTTTTTTTATTAAAAAAATTTTCTAATACTTAGGCGATTTTAATTCTGAGTGTATGCAAAGGTTGATGGAGTGTCAAGCAAATTGGCTGGGGCAAGCAATACCCAACAAAGCTCTAAAGGAAACCAATAACAGACTCTTTCAATAGATTAAGTTTAAAGTGTTGCTCCTGGACTTAAGAGGTGGCATAGAAAAACGACTTATTCGTATTTTTAGCCAAGAGCAAATAGATATGACTATTTTTAACTTTTCGCTCTTTGAACATCTTTCAATTGCAGATTGCAGTAGTTTTTTAAGCAGCTTAAAAAAATATATTTGTTGGTCAGAAACATATTGAACACCCAAACAAATGCGTCAAACTTGTGGGCGATACATGTTTATTGTTGTAATCTATACAAGTGGGTGTTCCAAAACTTCCGGGGTGCAATAGATAAAACAATAAACGTCACTAAATATGCGGTGATTAACTACCTGTCAGATTTCACAAATCAAATTCAATTTAATTATAGAAAAGCTGACAACTTCTTTTTTATTTTTTAAAAATATTTTATTACTTAAAACGATTTTTAAAAAGTAGAGTTAAATTTTGCTAGGGATATCACTGATATCAATTCGTGTTATTAACTTGTAATTTTTAGACTTAAATGTAATTAGAATAATCGAATTGAGTGAGAATTTAGTGGCTAAAATACTGTGGCTAATCAAATTGCCTTATCGCAAATTGCGCATGCAAATGCAAATATTTGTGGTCTACTTAATGAATTCCCCTGTGCAATCTGAAAAACTCCCACGTGATGTGGGTCTAATATGTGTATTTGCATTTGGGTTTTTTATTAGCTTGAACTCGTTACAGGTTTAATTAAACTTGTTGCATTGACACTCATTGACAGGTAATCGTTTTGATTCGTTGACGGGGCCAGTTCCGTTAACGATATTAGTTTTTGTAATAACTATAATTTCGAAATTGTACGTAATTTGTGTAAATGTTTATCAGTGTTTGTTTTTTCAAATAAGTTGAAAAGATGGCCGTCATCAATCGAAATTCAATGAACAATAATCAAACTAAATTTTATTCTTCGTCTTGCTCGGTGTAGTTTTCCGTTGGTTCAGATTCCTTTTCCACCACCTTTGGCAGTTCCTCAACCGGATCGCCCATGATTATCTGCTCAGCCAACTCATAAAGCTCGAGTATGTTCTGAAAAATAAATAAATATTATATTATATATATAATAAATATTTTGCATAATTTGATAGAAAACTCCCGAATCTTACTTTGGCATTGCGCAGGGCGACAATTTTCTCATCCTCGCAGCGCAGGTGATCGTATTGCTGCTTGGTGACGAGCAGTCCCCTATCCAACTCGTCCTCCATCTCGTTCTGGAGCACTTCGGCATATTGCTCCTTGGCCACACTGAGACTGATGAGGCTAGCGCTCTTCACCGACTCCTCGGATATATCGGAGGCACTGTCCAGGTATTTGCTTTGTATGGCGCCCGGATAGTCTTCTTGGGACACCTCGCGCTGCAATTCAGTGGTGTCACCTACCATCTCATCCATCGCGTAGGATGGCATATCGGCTGTGGCAATCAGAGCAGACACATCCTTCTTGTCATCCTCCAGCTGGTGACGTATACGTAGCTCCGTTTCCCGGAATTTTTGGCTTAACAAGAAGAAACCAATTTGAAGTGGGTTTTGATTGAGTTAAATGAAGTCCACTTACCGAGCACGCACTATGTTCTGTATATCCTGCGGATCGGAGGAGAATTGCATGGGCACACGCAGTGAACGCTCCTTCATTTTGGAGCGCTCATTCTCAAGGAACTCCTTTAGATTCTCTTCGCATTCGCGCCAATCATCGTTGTCGATGCTGTGGATAAGATTTTGAGAGGGATCTCGATTTGATTATTGAACTTTTCATGTACACTAAACACAATTTGTCAATCATTATTTTGCTTTCCTAGCGACAAATCTATAGCCAATTCTACGGATTTTGGTTTTGGTAAGCCATATTATATTAAAACATAAAACATCTTTTATCTTAACTAAAAATAGCTAATAATTAATAAACAGCGGCTTCTTTGAAAAGAGTATTAAATCATATTTTGAATTTCATGAATTTTTGAATTTTCACAACATGTTAATAAAATATTTATTAATGCTTTTCAGATTGAATTGTTAATTTACGATTTATGTCGAAATTATAATAAAGGAATCTTTTAAATAATAACTTATCGGGTATTTAATCTGTTATTTTTTTCGGGGCGCTAACTGCAAGAATTTATCTTTAAGGCTTAAAGGCATTAAGGGCACAAACGTAACACCAACGTGGCCATAAAATTTATCTTTTTACTATGATTTTATTATTTTCTTATTTGTTTTCTCTTTCGTAAATTTTAATTAGGTCTCATTTGACTGGGGTTTCGTTGGATTGCTTTGTTCACTTACCGCAGCAGGTCCATGCCCCGCTCCGCATCCTCGACACGGTACTGTTCGACAAGAAGCTTCTGTTGGCGTTGGCGTTCGTGCTTCTTGGCCAGCAACTCGGCTTCCTTGGCGGCATGCTGTAATCGTTCCCTCTCCCACTTCACACCCTGCACCTTCAGTCGTTCCGCATTCTTTTCGCGGCTAGTTTTCAGCTAATAAAATGCGTAATTGTGTTGATTTATTTTATGCACTGCTCGCAAGTTTGCTCCAGTTATAAATATTACCTTGGAGCGCTCCTTTTGTATCTCTGTGTTGGCATCCTTGTTAACCATGAAAATGGGATCGTCTGCCAGTTCATCGGGTATTATATCCGACTTGCCCTCAATAATCAAGATGCGCTCACGTTCCACCTCTTTTAACTAAAGGAAAGACAATAATAAAATGTATATAAGAATTATTTCAAATTATTGCACTTCCAAGTTGTTCTCTCAAATCTGACACCTACTAAAAATGCGCAGTGCAGTACTAAAAAACAAAAAATAGTTCTCCAATATCAACGCCTTCGGATAGACAAAAATCTAAGTGGCCATTTCCGGTTTTTCGAGCACTTTTTGAACTGCAGTTGGCAACACCTATTTGTACACCAATAGTTGGTGTTGTTTTTGTTGTTGTTGTTGTTTTTGCTGATGTTGTTCGCATGTCTCAGTGACATAAAGCCAAGTTGTTGGTGCCTATCGCGATGGTCTAATTTTTTATGGTTTTGACGGCTTGGATTTGCCAGTTGTTCATGTCGAGGGCTCATTGAATTCAATTGTTTGCCACTGCAGAAACAACAAACAGCAAAAGAAGAAGAAAGAAGAGAAAGAAGACCAAGTTGATAAAAAAAGGAGAAGCAGCAAATTCGCAGTAGGCGCGACTTTTGTTATTGAAAACTTTTTATGACAATTCTTTTGTATCTTGCTTGGTGTTCATTTGGTTTCGGTTCACCCATTTAAAATATGCATAAAGCAAGAGTGAATAATAAAGTTGTATAAATATATATAATCGTAAGGGGACTAGTATCTACGACCTACGACCAAGTACACAAATATATATTTTTTTGATTTTATCTATATTATATCTGTCTATATAATAGATACTACACTCACAAAAAAAAAACGTGAATTATACAGATTCACCTGACTGAGTTCGCCAAGAGTTTCTCCTCACATTATTATTTCCAAATTAAATTTCTAAATGTGAAGGTTGTGACTTTAATAAAAACTAGAATACAAAGAAGAATTCTCATTTTAGTTTTAGAAATGCATTTCATCATAAAAAAAATTCAAAAAATAAAAAAATAAGAAAAATAACACCAAATTTTTAAAAGTAATTCTCTCTAATTTTTAAACATTTTTTTCTTATAGTTTTTTTATTTATAAAAACAAGAAAAACTTTATTGTTTCCAGTGTTATTTTCTAATATAATATGTGGTTTTTTTTCTGACTGTAGGCATTAAGCAAAGTACACTCGAATGTACTGGATATCTACAAGTTCATCACTCCAGCAGAGAACTCTCCTACATTTTGGTTGTTCATTTGTCAATTTATGAGAAGGGTATGCAAAAAACTTTTCAAAAGTAATCTCAACACGCCCAAAAAAAAACTGAAATCTACGTGACAATTTTCGAGAAAATCCGGCAAAATTCAATTAGACGACTTATAAATTGGCCACATTTGTTTAGGGTCCATTCGTACTTTTGGGTGGCTAAGCCATTTCTTTTTGGACACTTACCTCACGGGCCCGAATGCGGGCGAGCAGCTGCTTGCGGTAATCCTCGTCGATGCGTTCGCGCAGCTCCTTCATGTAGGCACGGTCCGTTAGCTTGACCACATTGGTGCCCATCAATCGCTCCAGGCGGGCGCTGATGCGCGGCAAATTGAAGCTGTGGGCCAAGTTAATAAAACACTCCGGTTAATCAGTGTGAGAAGACAATTTAGTCGCTTTTTGTTTTGACTTTTTAATTACTTTGCGTTGCCTAATAATATTCATAAATTATTTAATTCTTTTTAGCGCTTTTTCCACAAGGGTCACACAAAGCAC
This sequence comes from Drosophila dives, assembly GCA_035042365.1. Classification (NCBI taxonomy): domain Eukaryota; kingdom Metazoa; phylum Arthropoda; class Insecta; order Diptera; family Drosophilidae; genus Drosophila; species Drosophila dives. The sequence continues at coordinate 211,454 of JAWNLJ010000416.1, read as the reverse complement.
ACCGCGAACAGCGCTTTCGCGCTTGTAACTGTTGGTAACGAATGAGGTCGGCCACATATTTGGTTTCTATAGAGCTTCTAGTTCCTTGCCTTTACTGGCTCTTCTGCCCGATGGCTTTTGGGCTGTGCCTTTGCCTTTTACTATTTTGTTTTTGGTTGCCAAAACACCCGAAAGCGACGAGCACACAAGGACAAGAAGACACCCACTCTGTGCGACCACCTAAATGTGCAAATTTGCCCAAGAATTTCTTATTTGCAGACGTTGGATTTACCCTAACCAAAAAGTTAATCTAAGCAAAGTTAAAATATTTAGAAAATTCTGGAAATAATTAAATTAAATTTTCCAGTTTTTCTTCTTTTTTATACTCCAATAAAATTCAAATCCCTATTTTATAAAAAAGGTCACCAAAACTATAACTTGAATTTATTTTAAAATTGGTGAAACAGGTTTATGAATTTATCTAATCTAAATTAAAAATATTATCAAAATATATTTAAAAAAATATTAAGACGGATCACTTAAATATTTAAAAGCTCACATTCTTAATTCTTATTATATAGTATATGACTATAAATTGATTTATTTTTTTATTTAAGTGTATTTGAAAAGTTGTCTTCAACTTTTGCCGTATTTTTGTACTTTATTTTTTATATCACTTTTGTTGCTTTTGGAACAATAGAAAAACCCCAGCAATTGAGCGTAATTTTAGACATGCAGCGGGGCAATGAAACTGTGTGGGAGCAGTATGTTTATAGGTAAATATATATATGTATATATTATATCATAGGTCGTCGTCTCAGTAAAATATATTTGCCAAGCTTTTCAGCAGACAGTCGTTTGTAACTATCATATGATATACGTATTTGACAGAGCTCCACAATTTTTATTTGGAAAAACATATTGGGCTCATACATGCGATAGACCGTAGTATATACCATATATCTTTAAATGGAGCCAGACATGATATGCTTATCCTGTGCTTAGCATTTGTTTTGTTGAGTGTTCAAAAGAATTTATTCGAAACTTTCTAAATAGTTTTTTTTTTCTTGTTGCTCTGCTCGAGGATACTGCGGGTGGCAATTAACAATGTATTATCATGGGTTTATCTGCAAATTCTGCTTGCCTTTTGTGGCACATAAGCATATTTGCAACATGGTTCACATAAATATGAGTATTTACCACGCCGCCGCCGACTTTTGTGTCACTTGCTGCACGAAAGCAAATTTAAGCTGACAGCAGGCGGGGGGGATGGGCAGATCGGGTAAATAGGAAACAGGGCCAACTTTGTGGCGAAATAATGCTAAATGACTTGAATGATATGGCCTGACTGAATGACTGACAATAATCACAGGCCACAACATTGCCTGACTAACGGGATATTTCCCTGATTCTGACTTTGGTTTCACTTCTTTTTTTTGGTTTTGGTGCTGAGCCAACAAAATAAAAAGTTTCTTGTTAAACGATTTGTGACTGCTATTAAATTTAATGCGGTTGAAACCAAAGTTAAATGCACTTTTAATTCTAGAGAAGAGAAAAGCGTATTTCCATTGGAATTATATGTATAACTAGGCTAGATTACGCTTACATATACAAAAGAACATAAAAGGTATATTATATAAATAATAAAATTAACGATTCACCGCTAAAATTTTAAATTTATAATTATTAAAGATTTAATTTACTAAGAAAATAATTCAATAATAAAAAAATGCAATTTACGCATCCCATTAAAAAAAAAAAAAAAATATATATATATGTATATATAAATATTTCTATATAAACATTAAAAAATATATTATAGTAGTAACTATAAATATCAGAAGTTAATCTTAGCAACATGCCAAACAAATGTATATAATTAAAAAATGATAATTTCAGCAGTCGCTAATATTACGGTATTTATTGTTACTATTTTCTTATCGTTGAATTTAATGATTTATTACACTAATCATAAAAAGGTAAATCATAAAAGTGACTACAGATATTACAAATTTATCTATATAAGCCATCATAAATAACATTTTAGCGACACAACAAAAGTATAAACTCCATCGTTAATAATATGGTATTATTACAATTTTCTTATGGTGAACTATATATTTTATTTAAAGGAAAATATGAGCTGTAACTATAAAAATCAAAAGTTTATTTACAAAACAAACAAATAAATAAAATATAAAAAAAATATACTACTATCTACTATATACTAACTATAAACCTTGTTTATTTAATAGATACTTAGCATAAATGTTGGTTGGCATGTTCACAGCTTATATTCGCGTTGCTTGTTACACAAATAAAATTCCAATTCTCTATATGGATACACACATATCCACACACACACACACACACACACACACACACACAGTGGAATCCACCCACAACCACTGGGTCTGACCTCTGCCCCCACATATCACATGGCATTAAAATCGCATATAGAGTGTGTTATGGTATGTTGGAGTGTACGAGGTAATAACCCAGCTGGAACTGGAGCCGGAGCTGGAGCGCATTTATAAATCACGGCCCACCTGTGCGTGCGTGACAGGAACAGGAACGGATGCAGTCAATAGTCAAATGTCACGTCGGTAATAAAAGATTGCTGACATCCTCAACTCAGGCAATGCAGGAAATTTGACTATCATAGAAATGTTTCCGTTTCCTTGCAATTCCAAATTCTTTGTTTTTTGCTTGGCTCCGTTTCGATTCGATTTTTTCTATATCCTTTATTGCAATTATTTAGTGCAATTGCGAACAACAAAAACAATAACAAAAACAAAAACAATACATGACATGACTGATTGCCCTGGAAAGGTATAATTTATGCATGTGTGTTGACTTATTGAATCACCCACGTTTGGAATTTCATTATCAATGCCAATGCTAGCATAACGCTTGACAATCAATCGAAAAACGGTCTCGACCACGCAGACAACACTTAACTTGGCTAACAGCTTTCTTTTGCTATCACACACATAAAGAAAATTGATTGAATTGAACTTTGATGACTTTGAATAACGTACACGACACACAATTCAAATGTCCTTTCGAACTGGATGTGTCGTTGGGGTTAAGACATCAAAGGCCAAAAAACATTGTTGCTGCCTCAAATAAACGCGACTTGGTTCTGCTTCGATTTGGCGTATATCATTCATTAATCACTTGCACACTCAAGGATTTACCTTGTTACACATTTAATATTAAGGTTGATGCTGAAGTTTCAGTCTTCCAAGATATTAAGATCCTTAAATAGTTAAGTATAATAATATTTTTTGGTAGGTGAATATAAATAAAATAGGAACAGTCGTAAAATATTTTAAAATCACATTCCAGGAATTTTTGTGCATTTATAAAATGTTTTTGGGATACAATTATAAACTTTCCCAATATTTTAGAATATCGCCAATGCCTAAAATAACTAAAATTGGAATTTTTATCAAATTTAATAATTTAAATTTAAAAAAATAAATCAAAAGTTCAAGAGATATAATATTCCTTTGTTTTGAGTATTTTTTAATGGCTTTATTTCTTTATATTATTTTAACTATTAATTGAATAAATTTTTTTCTTCAGGGACTGTCCTATTTATATTCAAAATGTGATTTAATTAGCACGCTCGCTCTATCTCCCTCTCTCTCTCTCACTCACTCTCATTTTTTTTTCTTCTGTAGGACAAGCAATAATAGCTTATAGAAGAAGAGTCGAAGTGAAGGGAAAAGCAAGTCCTTTTTCAACTGCAGCGCCTAATTGAAAAACGAAGTCGAACTGCCATAAAACTGACACTGTTAGCTAGCTCAGAGAGAGAGAGAGAGAGAGAGAGAGTAAGTTGCTGGTGGAGCGCCTAGAAGTATGCAACGTTAATTAATGCGTGAGACGTGCATAAATTTCCGAGCACTTGACATTAATGTCCTTGCCCCAGCTAGTTTGCAGCGCATTAAAATTGATAATTGCAACACGTAGTCAAAGGGTAATAAATGTTGGCAATTTGCCAATGCAGTTACATAGTTGCACATACATATATATATATATATATATATCTTTCATGCAATCTCCAAAATAATTACCCAAAATTTACCTTTCGACCGGCTCCAGTGTGCACTGCACAAAATCGAACAGAAAATCGTCTTCACTTTCCGGAGGTGCAGAATTTTTGGTCTTGTGTCGCCTCGAGGTGCTGCTGCGGCTGCTGGCCATGTTGTATTGCCCATAATTTGGCATATGTCAGCTATTAGGCTATTAGAATAGACCAATTGGTGATTTACAGAGCGCGGCATTAATTTCAACGACTTGCGGCACTTGCAACCGCCAGCGGCGACTGTCGAATGTGAATGCGGGGGATTCTTATTTCTTGTTTCAGCTTAGCTTTCTTTTTTCAAGCGAAAACACACACACTCAGCTACACACACAAACACACACACCTTTGCACAACACATATGGCAAGCAGAAGGGTCGAGTTTGGCCTGCGATACATTTTAACCGTGTCGTGTTTCAACATGCCTGATACGGAAACCAAGTCGAGGCAAGACCTGTTTCAGCTCTCGCATTGGCCAAGTGGGCGTATTATTCTCTCTTGGCATCGCATGTTGAGCTAAGCGTTTAATGTTTACCTTAATGACATGACACCAATGTCAATATTACGACAAACACACAACGTTCTGTGTCAACAAGTTCGCATTTTACACTGTGCCAAAAACACTTAGCGTCTCTCAAAGACTATACAATAGAAACAATTGTTGAACTAAATCTTCGCAAGTTACAAAAAGAACGCTTTTCCGATATGTATTCACTGATTGTTAAGTACAGCTTCAAGTTCATTTTCAGAGAATAAAATGAAGACAAAAAAAAAAACCATAAAAACGGGTGAAATCATTGCAAGTAAATGCAAGAAGAATCTAAACATTTTGATAGAGATTTCATATAAAATATATACTTATTAATAATCTTAAATGCAGAACAAGCAACTATATATTTCTCTCTCTTTCCTTTATATATCAGTTATTGCTAAAAAGCATAACTATATCTAATTATGTTTAACAACTGTGTTAATCGACCATCAAGAAACATTTATAGAAGTGTACTGAACAGCTAATTCAGAGATAAAATAATTGATAAAAATCAAATAAAAAAGTAACAATAAAATTGGAAACCAGGTATGCAATATTTAAGTTTTTTTTGGGCAGTGCATAACGTGGCAATACTTGGAGGCTTTTTAGGTGACAACTCTATTTTTATAATCGTTTGCCTATTGCAAGCATATTGTAGGAAAGTATTTGCAGTTTCTCGACTTTCATTTACTCGCTGCCAGATTTTATGACTTTCATCGCCGTATTTTATCGAAATTTATCATATGCGACTTTTTATTACGAGCCCCTGTGGCAAAGGGTTTCACATTACGGTTGGTGTACTTTCAAAACCCGTGTGCTGAAACTAGATAACAATTTGGCTTTATGGCCAGGTTTCATGCCAGCCAGTCATAGAATAATTCCCTCTAATCGACATTGAGCGCAGAAATTGAGCAAACACTTTCCGTTCGCCATGCAAACTTGTTGGCCACTGTCGATGGCTTACACCCGGGGGGAGGTGTGAGGGGCCTTTTACCGCTGCCAATACATTTTTTCGTGTGGCAAATCTATCGTGCTGCGGTTGCCATTTTTGTTCTGTTGTTTTGTTCTTTAAGAATGGCGACTGCCTGCTTAAATTACAGCCTCAGACACACAACAAATAGCTCGTGGCCACAAAGTTGGATTTCCAATGGGCAAACGTGTCCGTTGGCACCTTGAAAATCACAACTATATCAAACACAACACACTGTTTTTTGAAGACTGAAAGGGTATACTTGAATTAACAAAAGAGTTTATTTATGGCTAAAATAATAATTATCAACAACAAAGGAGTTGTGTAATGTCTTTTTTTATATCTGAAGAAAATCTACTTTACTTCTATTTTCGTATAATTTTATGTATTTGTTTAAGAGCAAAATATATGCGCGAATTCTACAAAACACCCAATCAAGGAAACATTTCTCTACTGCTTACAAAGGCTATCTTCAATATTTATTCTATTCTAGCCTACACCATATAAAAATAGAGTATCTAGTCGTTTAGATATTCTGAAATTTAAAATTGTATATTTTCTTGTTTACTTTCTTACTCAATGCTTTGCGTCGCTTGATAAATTCCTCTGTGGCAATAATATGCAGCTTCGTTTTCTCGAGATTTTGTTTGCTTTGTGGAGCACTGCTCCCGGCTGCTTAGAGAACCACTTTGATGGGGTAGCCGAGTCAATGACACATTTAATGCTCCCTGAGCTGTGCTCGGGGTCAAGTCGGATGTGTTTCGCCTTCAGTTGAAGGTGTGAAAACTATTTACTTTAAAAATGCGTTATTATTTCTCCTTATGAATTTTTCTATATATTTTTAGAAGTGTCTAAAAGCAGTTTAGAAAGCTTGCACTGCGATGGTTTATGTAGTGGCTAAGCTTTCGAAAGCTCTCAAACAACAGCGTACACTGTAAACCATTCAAGTAACATTTCATTTACTGCTAAACATTACTTCACAGCTTGCTTTTAGTTTTGAGATTAAATTAAAGAGCTGATATATATTAATAATTTTAATATCGAGCTTTGATTGTAAATTAAAAAGGCATTACTATTTTTTTGGATAGAGTTTTTAAATTAGCTCCAAATAAAAAAAAGTATTTAAAAAAAATTATAACGCTTTAGTTTTTTATCATTCCTCAAGCGGATTTTTTTTTGGATAAAATCATAATTGGCTCGCCAAATTACTCACAGCTTCTTCCTCATATCGCTAATTATATAATTCTTAATTCTTACGTGCACTTGACCAGATCCTGTAGGTCATCTGAAGTGAGGGCGTACTCTGCATTCTGAATGGGTAAACTTCGCTGCTTCCTTCGATTGCGGCTGCGGCGCTTATGTCTTGGAGCCGCTGTAATGGAAGCAGCGCCCTGAGTTCCCATGGCCAGATTGTCATTGGATAGAACACTGGCTCTACGCCTGGCCATCGCGGTGGCAACAACAGCTGCAACACTGTTCGTAGCTCGCTGATCCTCATATTTGGCAGCTGCATTTCCAGCTCCACTGCTTTTGGCGGCTGCCTCCGCCTTGGTTCTCTCCGCGTAGCTATCCCTGCGCCACGACGGCGTCAGTGTCCGTAATAGATGCTGTGTATCCGCAAATCCTTCATAGTTGTAGCGCTTGCGTAAACTCAAGCCGGATAGATACTCCAAAGTTTGCCACACATTCATCTTGTTTGAACTGTAGCGCGGCTCTAAGTCGACTGACCAACATTCGTTGCGTGCTATCCTCTGGGCCAGGAGCATCGTAACCGTCGCACAACCTCCGCCGCCAAAATTTGCTGGCATGGCCCATTCATCGGAGTCGCAGCGCGCAACAGTGCCATCAGCAGCAGTGGCAGCAACAGCAGAAGCAGCAGCAGCTGTGAGTGGCATGTGGATAACTGTTACAGTTTGCCTATGCCACGCAGTAGACAGCAGGATAGCAGCACCCAGTTGAAGTCGCCTAACAGTGCTGTCAATTTGGCTTTTTAATAGCAAGTTTTTGCTTTGCGAAATCTTTGCATTTAACTGATGTTTTTAAGTCCGTATTTTTTGAACTGAGAAAAATTGTTTCAGAATATTTTGGAAAACTATAGTCGAACTTCTCTAACTCGATTTTCTATATTTTCCTATTATAATATATCCAATAAAAAATCAATTGGTGAGTTTAATTTAAATTGAGTTTGGAACAAATCGTAAATATGCTTACCTAAATTATTATTTTTTTCAATCTAAAATGTAGTGACAGAATGAATTTCAAATTCTTAAATAAATGTTTGGCCTTTTATTTATTTGGCTTTTAGGTTTTTACAATCTAAATTGTTTTGAGATTTTTGATTGGTTATCTATCTCTCTTATCCATTTCTACCATTTTTGATTTGGCTACAAATGCTGGCAACACTGTTGGCTACGGCAAGCGAGTTCACGTCCATATGTCAGTTGTTGTTGTTGTTGTTGCTATTTTTTGGCGAGCGTAAATTGAAATGTAATTAAGTTTCGCTTAAAAAACTTTCAGGCCTGCTTTCGGGGTCAGGTGGAAGACTCTCGCGTGCGACGCCGCTGACGGCTAAACTTCATTTGAGACCGGAGCCAGCTGCAAACCGGCCGGAGTCTTAGTCAAGTTACCCAAAAAAAAAGAGGATATATAAAAAAATAGTATGGCAAGTAAAGGGATGAGCCACTCTTCCAATTTGCGTGGCGCGTATCGTGTTTATGGTTGCCATCTATGTTGGGTGGCGGCAGCGGTGTTTGTGCTACAAGGGAGGGGATGAGGGGCATCTGTTCAATTCAGCACCATTAAAAATAATATCATTCTGATTGAGTGACGCGCCGCTTAAGTACTTTCTTTTGTCCCGTACTCGGTACTGACACCATTTCCGCATTTGATTTTGATTTCCCTTTTTATTGAACACGCAAAGTGTTCAAAAGCTACACTTATTTCCTCCCCAAAACCCAAGCCCCTTCGATGCCTGCACCCAACTCGAACTTCATTTATCGCCCTTAGTAGCGATAGCAATGCGGCTACGCAGGGCTCAATGGAGCCCTTATTTGTAAGACCCCTAATGGTGGGTAGACTTCGAGCAACCAAGTAACCCCATTGTCCCCCGACAATTCAATGGTACAGCTCGGCATAGCCATTTGGTTCGCTCAGGCATTGTGCCAGCATAAAGGGAAAGTGCTCCAAGGGAATTGTGGTAGTCTTTGTACTCGATAAATATAAATGATAATTTTAGCCTAATGAATGATGTAAATATTGAATATATAGTATATGTATATATATAGTATATAGTATAATAGTATGTGATTTTTAAGCAATATGCTGATTAATTTTGTATTAATATTTGTACACTACAAATTAAAAATGTAAAAAGAGTGTTATTAAAAAAACAGGGTTTTTCGCGATTTTCATGAATTAATTTTAGACCGACTTGTTATTTATATAAACAAAAAATCTACTAAGACATAAATTTTAATTTAAGAATACAGCATTTTTGGAATTTTCTACTTCGTAGCATTAAAGGCAATATAAATATTGTTTTGCTAATGTTGCTGCTACGAAAAATAACATAGCCAATACTAATAATTATAGTTTTTTTTATAATAAACTGGCACTTTAAAAATCGAATCTCTCTCTTTCTATGTCTCTTTCTCTCTCTCTGTCTGCTTTGATATTTTTTCTCTTTTCGCTTTTTTTTGAACGAGTGAATTGAGACAACAGTCATTATTTTGAATACCTTCCCTTGACCCTAAAGGGTAACTCCAAGTTGAACACAATTAATTATATAACTTTTCGGTTACTTTAGTAACATTAAGTAGCTTTCCAAGAGAGTGCAACAACTCTGATCCCAAGCTTGAAGTTACAACTACCCAGCCAATTACTTGACAAACTTTTGCTGACAGGCTGTCCGAAATGCTGCGCTACCTTTAGCCATCAATCTAAACGCTTCGTTAGCATCGCGTGACTTGTGTGGCATATATATCCTTATGGCAAATACTTAAACTTTCTCCCACTTGAACGAAATTGAAGATTTTATGAAAAACAAAAGTTTGCTTTAACACTATTCAATAAACTGATGCAATGACCCATGCATATTTCTTGCACATGCGAAACTTTAATTACACTTGGCATATTTAATTCTAGGTGCGGCATAGTCATAATTTCAAAGCGATCATATGACATGAATAATAGTATATTCTTAAGGGAATGGAATTTTAATTGAATGAAATTTGCATTGGCGCCAATTTGTGTAAATGTAATAATATTATATATATGCATGTATATTTAATATTTTAAGAATACTTACGCAACAACTACGTCGGGATCCTCCCACCATTTCTTTTGTGTGGGCGCCAAACGCAAACTGACCTGACGCCAGTGATTCTTGTGGACCACCTGAGTGTCGTTAGATATTTTTTAATACTGATTCGAACTAACTTAATTATATAAAACCTTTCACATACCCGATACTTTTTGGGATCATATGCATTTTGATCCTTTTCTCTGAAAACCAGACGCGCCATTTTCTTTTGATCTAATCTTTGCGTTCTCTCGAAGTGTACACAAAGTTGGTTAGCTTTATATTAAATTTATATAATATTTGAATTGTATTTTGTCAATCTCAACTTAAGATTTCGTTTTAACAACTTTCTTAAAGGTAACTTTGTTTTCCCTCATCATATATATTATAAATCTAATCGAAGAAATGACATTATTACTATTTATGTTTATTACTCAATTTTTATATGCCATAACTTGTTTTTATCAATATTATGCAAATATATTTTATAGATTAAGTTATCTTTCTATTAGCTCGGCCAACATTCTTTCTTAAGTGCGTTCAAGTCTTTCCATTCGAATCACAGTAATTGAATATTTGATAAGCTACTTATTTATTACACTTTGAAAAAAATCGCCATCTATTTTAGAAAATCGCCCCGAATCTGAACTCATATACAGTATTCAAATATACGAAATTCATGGGCTGGCACGTAAACTGTTAAGAAATGCGGTTTGAAATCTTAAGAAATATATCTAAGAATAACATAGAAAAAACCTCATATTTTAGGAATTGCTGATTTAGGCCAAGCTTTACTAATATTTTTTTGAATTAATTAATTATTTCTGAAATCAAGAGAAATTCTAGTTTTTGGGGCGATTTTCTAAAATTCACTTAGATTTTTTTGAGTGTAGCTTAATGTCAATTTAACTAGAGCGTTAAGTTGGCAAAATCTTAACTTCAGAGCAAACACATTGAAAAAATGCTGATGAAATCTGAACTAACTGGCCTCTTGTAATAAATGTATTGGCGATTATTGATTGCTTGGGTGTGTGAGTGTGTATGTGTGTGAATGTGTGTGTATACGGTTCAATTGCTAGGTATTACGAGTGCAAACTCGCCATGTGTGTTTTGAATTGATTGACCGAGTCAAATCGAAGTGTTTGTCGTTTGTGGTGGCGTTAATACATTGGTGCTTGTCAACTGCCTTGGCTATTTGTCTTGCCAATGGCTCAAAGCTTTGCGACTGTAGGCCGTGGTCAATCGAAGGTCAAGGGGATGGGAGGGGTGGATACATATGTATCTGGTTCAGTTTCCGCATTAGCTGCAAGCATTGTCCGAGAACTGGATTTGGCATGGACTAGAATCATGAATCGAACCAGAATTTATCTCCGACCAATTGCCCCTATAAAAACCCAACCAACCGGAGCAGATGTCAATTAGTAACGTTTCAATCGTCACACAGTTCACAGAAGCCAACATGAAGGTGAGAGCTGAGGATTATCAGCAAGGAGCTGCGATTTAAGCCCCAATCTTCTTCCTTTCTGTATTCCAGTTCGCCGTCGTCGTAGTCTTGTTCGCACTTGCCTGGGGAGTTAACAGTTCAGTGGTACCACTGATCGCTGCTGGTCATGGACCCGCATTGTTGCTCAGTGCACCAGGTGTTGCCGGCTCCGTAGCCGTGCACGCCTCCGCCGTGCCCGCTGCTCTGCCCGCGGCTGTGCCCATTGCCATCTCTCCAGCTGGACCTGTGCTTATACAATCCGCGGTAGGAATCGCGCAAGCCTCTCCCGTTGTTGTGCCTGCAGCACCGGCTGTTGTTGCCGTCGCCGCCGCGCCTGCCTCGTATGTGGCCAAGACCCGGGGTGCAGTCCATGTCGCTCCACTTCCCGGACATATCCAGAGCGCCGCCTCCGTCAATCTGGAGCCTGCACCAGGCACCTTGTAAGCTGATTGAGCTACCATTTGGATTACAACAACACCAGACCTGCCTTTGACCTTGCCATCGATTTGTTTTTAGTTCGTGTTAATTTTTAAGTTTTGCATTCCTTTGTTTATTTCAATATCCCGAAATGTTTTCCCAATTTCCCCCATTTCACACAACTTACTGCCGCCAATCTAAGTCACAATCTTCGTTTCTAATCAGCAGCTGCTCACCTTTAGGTAACCGCCTAATGGTTCTCCTACTCTACACCTATCCTGGTCGACTTTATGAATATGTCTATCTATTCCTATCGATCTGTTAACCAAATGAAATTCTCACACACAAAAAAATTCTCACTGTTGTCACAAAAAATTGTTTCAAAATAAAACATGTTTTAAATCAAAATTCAGTTTTTATTGCATATATTTATAATATTATAAAATATGGGAAGCTTGCTAGCAGAAAACGACTACATCAAAATTAAATTAATCAAAGATCAGATCTATATTGTTAATCGATTGAACAATCTTGTCCCAAGTTATGTCTAGAGTGCAAAATCTTGTATATTTAATATTTCTAATCTTGCTTTTTCACGATGCAATTAATCAATTAGAATTGTAGTCTAGCAGATTGCTTATGCAAAGTTGTTAATCACTAGCAAAATACCGTTATTTCTACACCTCCAGCCAACTTGTTGCCAACTAAATAGTATATATGAGCTAAATTGGAGCAGGGCCAGTTAACCTTGACTTCAACTATTACAATTTATTTCAAATGTTTGCCTTATTTTTCAAACTCGACATTGCCGCATGCTAATTTTGCAAACTATAAGGTCATTGTTGTTGATGTTGTTGTTATTGTTGTTCTTGGTCTTGTATGTATATGTCATGTTGGCACTTTAACACAGTATTGACTTGTCTACACGTGCTACTGGCCGTACTAGCCGTCTTGCTCATAGCTAGAACTGGAACTGAAGCTGCAATTTGCTATATTATAATAATAGCTTTGTATAACTATGTTAAATTAATAGCGTTCTTATATAATGAATTCAAGTTTACATAACAATTTGGTTGAGCTCATATAAAAATTCAATCAGTTATAATATGGCTAATATAATTGAATTGCAATTGATGCCCTTACAACTTGTTATAAATTCGTAGATTTTTCTATTCGATGATATAATTGCCAATCATTAAAATGGGTATTTAGTAAGTCAATTAAATGTTTAACATACGACTAAGTTAAGAAATTAACTAATTTAGGCAAGTGCCTCACTGTTAATAATAAGTGAAATTACAATCCATACCTAATATTCGGATTAACAAGTCTTGATACAAAAATTAAGCATTTTAAATATTAACGACGTGTGCTACTTTTAGGATAAAAGTTCAATAGTTCGCTAGTTCAATATATATTATTAACATACACATATCGATATTATTAATATACATCTATCGATAGCTGATAAATATAAAGAGTAGCCTAAGTTAAGTTAACAGTGGTTAAGTTTAAATTTCACTAAACCTTTAAGCTTTCATGTTTTTCTCGTAAATATGTATAATCGGTGCAAGCAACTTTAAGTATTTGGCATTTTTTTTTATGTTTAATACATTGCAGCAATATTCAAAAGAATTGTTCAGAATCGGATATAACTATTGAGCCGTTTACTGTTAGTAACAGTGTATAAAACTGTTAAGTTTCATAGATGCCAAAAACATATGTTTTGCACCGCGTATGGAATTTAGTTATCTATTTTGCAAGTGCTCTTATATTAGGCTATTGTGTGTGGGGCTCTGCGCCCACAAATAAATAAATATGGCTAACACCTATAGCGCTATACCGGCTGGCTTTGAGTCCGATGACGAAGATCTCGATTACATGCTGGCCAACATGAAAATCAAACGTCTCGAAGATATTACAACAGGTATGAAGCACAATAAAAAGAAGAGAATAAAATTCAGTTATTTTATATAGATCATCGAATACAACTCTTAAATGAAGTTCATTAATAATAAACTGCAAAATCTTTATCAATAGGTGCTGGCATAAATGGTGATTTCGATGCCACGCTGGACTCCGAATCGCAGTTATTCTTCACTGTATTTCGCGAAAAGTGGAATATGCACAGCAAGTGCAAATCATCACCTTACATGAGGCAGGATCTAATCAATGCACTGTTGCGGCACCAAAATCCCATGCTAATGGCCCTCAAACTGTTCGCCAATTGTCCGGACAGCAGCAATGTGAAGAACAAGAGTCTGTCGCACTTTGTGCTGGACACGGTGTGCAAACTACAGTCGGATAATCCACAGTTGAATGACCATTGCGATGACAACACAAGCATGATTGCCTTTCACTTTGTGAAGACGACGGGACTACAATCGCTAAATAATGCCATGGTGCAGGCATATCGCATCCATCAGATACGCGAATTGCTGGTGCCTAAGCTGCGCGAGATGCTTGACAGCGGTTTCTACAAGGAGGTCGCCCAGTGGACAATCAATTTGCAGCTTACGCACCAATTTGATATGATGGAATTGGCGTTTCCACTAATTGCGCAGGAAAAGCTGCCGCTGGCCGAAGAGTACCTGGAACAGGCGACCCATCAGCGTCTGCCATTCGTCAAGTTTCTCGACTCGCTGCTGCACAAGGAAAAATCGGTGATTGAGCTATGTGAAAATATCCTAAGGTACTCACATTTGTTTTTATTTGTCGTAAGATACTCAATCTAATTTTGTTTTTTGGTAGTGGCTACAAGAATCTAAAGGTGTCGCATCATGTGCTGAGCTATCGCCCCGTCTCAAAGATCGTGGCACGCCTGGCCAAGAAATACGAGTTCGACGACTCGATTACGCCCAACTACAAATTCACAAAGACCTGCAGCTACTTACATTACCTGTACCGCGAATACGAAAAGTCGCGCATTAATTTGGCCAGCTTCCGGGAGCTGGTGAGCGTCCATGCCTATGACTATGCACTGCAGGTGGACTTTGTCAGCTATCTGGCGGCGGCAACTGTGCTCAGTCCAAATGCATCAGAGGCCGTCTATTGGCATAATGAGTTCAAGCTGCTTCCGCAGGATTGTCCGCACGAAATCAAATCTTTAGTTTCACAAAACAAACAACAACAACAACCACAGCAGCAACAACAGCAACAGCGACATCAAAAATCCATGGAGAAAATTCAAGACACAACGTCTGAAGTGTACCTGAGCATGGATCTGCCGGATGAGTGCCTCATAATTGTTGATACAGCGCTGATATTTGAGCGCATGCTGAATCATCTGCAGCGTGAGCAGATCATCTACATGGACTCGGAGTGGATGCAAAACGTCTGCGTACAGAATCAGCTTTGTCTGTTGCAAATTGCCACCACACACAATGTGTACCTCATCGATTGCCTGGCCAAACAAGCGCTGCACGAAGATCACTGGCGTGCCCTGGGCGCCACTGTCTTTAACAATGTGAACATTCTCAAGGTGGGCTTCTCCATGCTCAACGATCTGTCGGTACTGCAACGTTCGCTACCGCTGCAGCTGCGTCTCCACATGCCGCATCATTATCTCGATCTGCGCACCGTTTGGCTGGAGCTGAAAAAACAGCGCCATGGCATCGAGTTGCCGTTTGGAAATCTCAATCGTGCCGGTGATGCACTCACCGATTTAACCATGCTTTGTCTGGGCAAAAAGCTAAACAAGGCTAATCAGTGCTCCAATTGGGCAAATCGACCGCTACGACGCGAGCAGATATTATATGCAGGTGGGTACACTAAACTCATCTATATTACATTTAGAATTCTCAATACGCTTATGCATATGCTTACTGCTTACCATTATTAATAATTATAGCAGACAGAATTTAATTAAATAAATTAAGCACATCTGCTTCTATATTAGTAACGATCGCATCATCGATATCAATTGATATCGATTACGTCGTTACGTTACAGATGTTATATTACTGATGTTTTTACAACCTTTATTCACGTCGCTATTTTAAATTTGAAATTAACTTGGAATCTAAAGAATTATTTACTTAATTTGAAACAATTATTTTTATTTTACTTTTAGCTATTGATGCACGTTGCCTTCTGCACATCTACGACTGTCTGACAGGCTGTGTGTCTGATATTAATTTGATTATTGAGAAGAGCATTGCCTGCAACAATTTTCTGAGGCGTGGCGGAAATAATGTGAAATAACTGTGGAAACCTCAATGGTAGTCGAGATAAATGTATTGAATTCTAAAAAGCACCGCATATTATTAGTTTAAAGTTAATGTTATGGAACGAGAGTATTTGAATTATATACACAATAACAAAATAAAGCAAAACTTTATTACCAATGCGAGAAAGTTGAATTTCTTATCTTAATATGTGCAAATATTAAGCTAATTTTATAATTAAAATAACAAAGGTAAAAAGTATAAACTAAATAGAGCGAAAATGTATTTAGTCTGCGTTTGAAGTGTAAGACAAAGCATTGTAAAAATACTGTAATTATCAAAAGATCGTAAGATACCTTGGAACTGATATGATATGAGGTCATTGATAAAGCTTTCAGTCACACAATAAAAATAATATAATGCTTGGCATATTGCCTATGTCAAGGCATGTGCAAAAGAACTATTCCAGTCCCGATCGAAAATGTTCTGCAAATCATTGCGTATGGATGTCGTCATGTTGGGCACAGAGTCCTTTAAGACAAGACCAATGCCTGCGGTGTTTGTGAAATAGTCACCAGACCAATTGGAGGTGCCAATATACGCCACTCTATCGGTCACCATATACTTGTTGTGATTTACACGACCATAGGGAATTCGCTTCTGGTCGTCATCGGCGGGCACAATAAAGCGACGCTTTAAAGATGAATTAGTAATAAAATAAAAATAAACGATTATAATGTAATAGATGTTGACTTACAATTTCAATGTTTACATGACGATGGCTCATGGTGAGATCTTGAAGTGAGCGCAGATAATGTTCCATGCTGGCATCGGAATGTTGCCACCAGGAGATCAGCATCTTAACGGCTACACCACGTTCAATGGCCGCCGAGCGAAGAGCATTATCAATGGCCGGCCAGAACTTGAGCTTTTGTCCAAAGACAATGAGCGGATAGTAATCCATGACAGAAATGTGCACAAATTCCAGAGCCGAGTTAATAGAATTCAAAATGGCATCCAGATCTTGAGTGCGTCCGGAAGCAGAAAGCGGGGGAGGAGAACTGGATGCGAATGCCTGCATTGTGTACTCCTTGTTCACGTTCAATAGCATGGGCTGCTCCTGGTTGTAGTTAGTTGCGTAATCCCGCGGCCAGGAGGACGGGATACGTGCATCGGCATTGCTGCCCAGATACCAGTACGCCTTGAATATCTTCGCCAAATCGCTGGTTAGCTGCGGACAATTTTCGGCAAAGACGCCCAGTTCTTTGACCTGCGTCAAAGCACGCCAATCCATGTTGGCGCTGCCCAGATAAAAGTGCTTATTATCGACAATCCAGAGCTTGGTGTGCAGAATGCCACCGCCCAGATACTTGGGAAAATCCAGTGATACCACCTTGGCGGCGCCATAGCTCTCCAATATTTTGGTGTCCAAATTGGGGGACACTTCTGAGGGTGCGCTTTGTGCAATTCGGATATTGATCTTTGGACTCCCGTTGGCCAGCAAACGGCTGAAAATTTCCTCACCCGGCTCGGCGCTGCTATGATTGAATCCCGTATCCTCTCCCCGCATTGTCCAGTAGAAGGAGCCAATATCCAGTGTGGAGTTACCAAGATCCAGCAATCGTTGCCACGCCTCAAAGGTGCTCATGAACTTTGGGCTATTTGGTGTATAATTCAGGCCTATGGGTATGGACTCGACTAGCCTAATGTTGCAATCGTAATGCTGGTTATCACGCCGATGTTCCGTGGACCGCAGCGCTAACGGTTTGGTATGGACCACAGAACCGGCTAGGAAGAGCAGTAGAAATGTGGATAGCAGGAACATTTGTAGTGCTTGCACGTTGCCCCTTTGCGTATTCCGATCCGCGGCATTTTCAACATCATCGTCGTGGTTGAGCAGCGGTTCAGCGGCTTTGTACATTCTCCTGCCGTTAGCTAATCCTGTATATTTATGCCAGTTTTTTAAATAATTTATTTCACAAGTGTATCCTTATCGCTTCACAAGCTTCACAGCAATTGTGATTCGACCAGTATTAAAAGCTTAGTATTTCGCGACGATAGTATAGATATCGATATTTAGAATTCCATTGAAAAACTTTCAATTGCTATGTTAACTTGTTATCAGTGTGGTTGTATCTAAGCCGATTATTTTCAGATTTTTGCGATTATAATATTATCGAACGAACTGGCATCACCCGCATTCATCATTAGCCAGCACAATTCGAATGCTAAAGCAATGAACAGCGATCTAAAGAGCAAAATTGAAGCCTGCTGTCGTACAGCCGAAGATTTTACTCGGCTATACTATGCCACTTTGGACAATCGGCGAGCTCAGATGGGACTTCTCTATTTAGACGGCGCGAAATTAAGCTGGAACGGTAATGGCGCAGAGGGGCGTGAGACAATTGAGAAATTCTTAAAGGAGTTGCCAATGTCGCGCCATCATATGACAACGCTGGACGCCCAACCCATTCTGGATCCCTCAGTGGGGAATCGGAAGACATATACGATAATGGTTAGTGGAACGGTCAAGTTTGATGATCACCCCGTGCGCAATTTTCAGCAATCCTTCTTAATTACCGCCGAAAATGACAAATGGAAAATATTCTCCGATTGTTATCGCATACAGGAGCCATTCTAATAAGTAATTGTGTGAGCTTAATAAACAAATTAAACATATAGAAAAATCAAATTGTCGTTTAGGTATTAATTACTTACTGATTCCTTTATTCATAAACAGGCCATTTCTAGTCCAAAAATATATTACGATTGTGTCAGCCTATCTAATTATCGATTTTTATGGTCTCATGCGAGACATAAATGAATATAATCGGCCTATCGATAATAATAATAATAATAAGCATTTCTAAGACTGGCAAAATGATGCAAAATTTTGGGCTTGTAGGCCGCAGCAAGTATGCCTGCCAGGCACTTGTCAGCGTGCTATCAAGGAACATCAGTTTATCCAATGGCTCCCAACAGAGCGCAGAAACCGAGCGGGAAGTGAAACATCATGAAAGTTTGGCCGCCGATTGGTGGAACAAAAATGGTTCAATGGCAGCGCTGCATGCCCTAAACGAAATTAGGTGAGAGGCTGATTAATCAATTTATATATTCACGATGCAAATTCATTAATAGAGTACCTCTAATACGCGATGGAATTGTTGCGCGTGGCAATGTAAAATCCCATTATATAAACACAACAAAAGTGTTGGATGGCCAATGCATATTGGATGTAGGCTGCGGCGCTGGGCTGCTGACAGAGCAACTGGCGCGCCTGGGGGCTCAAGTAACTGGCATTGATTTAGGCGAGGAGCTCATTAAGGCGGCACGTGCTCACCTGAGCAACTGCAGTCAAGAACTCAGATCGCGGGTCCAATATGGAGCGGAGTCAATTAATCAGCATGCAATACAGAATTGTGAATTTTACGATGCGATTGTTGTGTCCGAAGTGCTTGAGCATGTCGACGATAAGGTGGCGGTGCTAAACTTCTGCGTGCAAACACTAAAACCAGGAGGTTCAATTTTCATCACTACCATCAATAAAACAATACCTATGTGGCTGGGTGGCGTTATACTTGGCGAATATGTACTGAACCTGGCGCCAAGAGGCACACATCACTGGGACAAAATGATTGCGCCCCTCGATGTGCAGCGTATATTGGATACTAGTACGTATTACATCATAATATTCTGCGGGCGGTCTTATTAAATAAATCCTCTCGTTGCAGTGAATTGCCAGACTGTGTTAATCAATGGCAGTACCTACGACTTCTGGCGCAACTCCTGGCGCTGGATAAACTCCACACAGATGTGCTATGCGCTTCAGGCGATTAAACAAATGCCGAAAGAATGCGCATGAATTCATATAATGTATTTTATTAACTTAGTTACTAAAGTAAAACGTTAAAGCATTATGTATTACAATCGTCCTGGCGTGGCTTTTTAAATTGCATTTTTCTCTGATTGGATTTGCGCTTGTTGATATCATTCCTTGATGTCATCTTTTTTTGGATTGTTTTGCTTAGGGCCGTTGCTTGATTGGCATAATAGATTTGTGCCATTTGCTCGTCGTTAACCTCAGTTGGTTGCTCGGGTTTCATTTTGTCCTCCTTTTCGGCCCGCTCCAGCTCCAACAGGCGTTCCAGCTCTGGATTCATTCCACGAAAACTAAGTCGGCCATCGCTGAGACCGGCACAAATCGCATAACTGGGCTCAATTATAAAATTTGAATTACTACTGAGCATCTTTTGATTGAGTTCATTTGAATAAAGAGCTCGGCTCTGCTCGTCATCATCTTCCTTCTCCACTTTGGCTTTGGTGCGTTGCATGAACTTCATGTCCAACACGCCCCTCGACAGTCTTGGCTTCATTTTCGAAGGCATTTCGATATTTGTCCGGTATTTTTATGATAAATATTTCTAATATTTTGCACGCTGTTTTTTATTCCGAATAAAGGAGCACAACAAACCGAGAAATAGTGATGGGCAATATAGTAACAGTGTTGGAAAACAATAAAGCTACATTGACATGTAGCGCGCTTCACTCGTTTAAACTATAGATTTGTGATTTATTTTGCTCGCACTAAATAAAAACTATGTGCTTATTCAGGTGAAAACCATGAAATTTTAATCATATTACTAATGCATAAGATTACTCTGGTACTCTGGTACATAAAAGCAAATCAATTTACAACAAACTTTTAAGACAAAAAATTAAATGAATGGCAGGTTATAAGCTTGTAACACATCCAGCAAATATGGAAAAAAAAGTTGAATAAACGCTTGAGTAATTAGTAGCAACAAGAAAGCTTATCACAAAACGTGATTTTGATTTTAATTTTTATTTTGGAATAAAGTTGAAAAAATGGGGCGTACACCGTGACACGCAATTAAAGCAACTGCGAAAGCGCGCCCCTCGTGGCGCGGAAATGAAAATATGTATTTGTTATGAAGAAAATCATTAAATGCGGACAGACATTGAAAAACATTAATGACTTAGCTAAATATGTATACCTATTGTTTTAAAACTATGTATAATGAAACAAAAAATAGTCATGTTTAATTGTTCGATAACTCGTGCTCTTCGATAAATTGGTAGAGGTGCGGTAAAAATGTATTGGGCAGCCCGATTCAGTTGCTGTATAAATATAAAAATTTTGCGCAATCACCAAAATTTATGTTAAATTGAGCTTAACCTTAAAATAAGCTAATGTTTTTGCCTTGTAAACGCGCATGGAAATAATTGCGCCAACCTCATTTGGATGACATGGGTGGCGGCTGGTCGATAAATTGATTGGGTACAGTTCTGGTGCGCAGTGCTGAAAGAATGAAAAAAAGTGACATAAATGGCGGAATTGTGCTCAAGCGCCAACATTTGTATTTAATTGAGAATTGTAATAAAAATACGTGAATATTTTCATCGTTGAAACACGCAGCAAACCGATAACGCCAACAAATTAGCAAGCAAACTTCGAACGGTGACTTTAATTTAAGTTCGCGCCATGTACAAGCGTAAATCTGCGACAATAGTCACCAAGCAGCAGATCACTGCCAGCAGCAGCAGTCCCGATACTGATGACACTGCCAGTATCCACGATGACCTGAAGGTTGTCAAACAGCCCTATGGCACCTTCCACATAGACCTGCCCCTGGATGCGAAACAACATAAGCACAAAATACAAAAGCAGCAACAACAACAACAAAAACACCAGCAACAACAACCACAGGCACTACCAACTCAAGCACAGCCAAGTCAACAGCAGCAGCAGCAGCGCTCTGTGGGTTCGCTGGTATTGTTAACCCAAAAATTCGTTGACCTGATGAAACAGAATGGTGGTGCAATTGATCTGAAAGAGGTAACACCTTGCAATTGATTGCTATATTCAATCCATTTATATATATATATATATATATATATATATATTATTTTATTTATGCAGGCTACCAAAATCTTGGACGTGCAAAAGAGACGCATCTATGATATCACCAATGTGCTGGAGGGCATCGGGCTAATTGACAAGGGCAGGCACTGTTCGCTAGTGCGTTGGCGGTAAGCACTAGCCCAGTATCTGTGGCTGTTCTATAATTATTATTATAGATGACTAAGGATATACACAAAGTTACATTATTTTTTTTTTGCTGACTTTAATCTAGCAGCAAAAAAATGCAAGAGATTTAACCTTTCAAAAAATAATTTAATGCACAAATTTATGCAAAGGACGTAAACTAATATTTTAAAGTTGTTCCTATTGAGGTAGATAAATTATTTCTAAATTTTAAATAAAAATGTGTATAATTACGTAGCTCTTAAAGCTCGAGTTCAAGTTTCCTTTTCCTTTAGCGTTGTATATTTTCTAATTAAATATATTCTTACAGCGGCGGCGGCTTCAACAATAACGAGGAATGTAAGGACTATGACATCGCCTGTGAGCAAACGAATGATCTGAAATCAATAGAGGACGATTTGGATAGGCAATTGGATTATGCGCAACGCAATTTACACTATGTGATGCAGGATCCAGTCAATCAATCGTACGCGTATGTTACGCGAGACGATCTACTTAATCAGTTTGGTGATGAATCCGTATTTACCATACCTAACTATGACGAAGAAGTCGAAATTCAGCGCAGTGACGTAAGTATTCAGCATTTAACAATTTAATGCTAATTTATTATTTCTTAAAACAAATGCAATCGCTTTGACAGAAAGAGCTGCGTGTTTCATTGGACAATGGAAGCACAATCGACATCCGTTTGGTTACCAACCAGGGCAAGGGCACCACGAATCCCAATGATGTTGATGGGCCTTTCGATGATCGATATTCGGATGAGCAATCACCAATGTCGTCACCGTCGCACTGCAGCGATGCTGGTGGAGGGACTGGCAATATTATAAAGGACGAGCACACGTATTCCTGTAATCCCGAACTGAAGGAGGAGATGAAGGCACTGGAGAATCAACTGGAGGCAAAAATAATCTTTCAAAATTATATGGCTGGCCACTCAATGAGGCGATTTTACCCCGATGATCCAGATTTAGGTAGCATCTTTATTTATATATGAACCAATAATTATCTTATGGCTATATTAATGTTTTTTTTACTTTTAGAAAATCCGCCCTTAGTGCAATTAAATCCGCCACAAATGGACTTTAATTTCGTGCTGAAAAACGATGAAGGCATCTGCGAACTTTTTGACGTACAGTGTTAGGCGAACCATAAGTTGTTGGCTGCATTGGCAGCTCGCAATTGTAATTGGCCGAGTGCGTTGTGCAAATATTTAAGATTAGTAAAATTTTTGACCTTTAATATTGTTTTGTATTGTAGACATTTTAAATTAGATTAATTGTAAATGTACACTTTTGGGCCAATAAATTACGTCGATTCGTATTCAGATACAAACACACATAAAAGAGACAACAACATTAAGTTTAATATATTAAAAAAATAATAAATAAAATCCGCCCTTAGTGCAATTAAATCCGCCACAAATGGACTTTAATTTCGTGCTGAAAAACGATGAAGGCATCTGCGAACTTTTTGACGTACAGTGTTAGGCGAACCATAAGTTGTTGGCTGCATTGGCAGCTCGCAATTGTAATTGGCCGAGTGCGTTGTGCAAATATTTAAGATTAGTAAAATTTTTGACCTTTAATATTGTTTTGTATTGTAGACATTTTAAATTAGATTAATTGTAAATGTACACTTTTGGGCCAATAAATTACGCCGATTCGTATTCAGATACAAACACACATAAAAGAGACAACAACATTAAGTTTAATATATTAAAAAAATATTTGTACATATAGATTGATCGCGATTCTTAGGATAACGACCATTTAAATTACACACATTCGATTGTTTTAAAATATAATTAGGCGCTCCAGATTCAAAACTATGTTTAAAAGTACATTCATAATATAGTGTGTCCTTTTCATCGATAAGTGGTTTGTAAAGTTCTCATTAATGTTGTCGATGACGATGGTATCGCTTGTTATTTTGCGATTATGTAGCCCTCGTACAAAAGAGGGAAACGCTTATTAATTTTTGGCGCATTCCGTCATCCTCATTTTCTGTGGAAGATTTACTTTTAAACATAAATCAAAATAATTGCAAAAATGCAAATGCATGACTTTACACGAGTGTGGGTACAATTAGTTCGAAGAGTAGGCATAGGCAAATATAGCTCAAAGGAATGGCAGAAGCACTACACAGATTTTTGGAATTCCATGCATTCAAAAACAGGGCCAGTTTTACGTCTTGATTGTGTAAATTTGACTTCAATAAGTATAAACTGAAATGTATTTTAATAATTGATTTACATATCTCTCACCTGTAGGAAGAAAGTCTATTTAAAAACGCATCCTTATGTCTCGGCCAGGAAAAGCCACATTTGTTGAGCTCGAAGCGCAAAACCTTAGCACAAAGAACTTTTTCCCCGTTGCAAAAACGCATTACACTGGATTTAAGCCCAAGTGAGGCCCTATCAAATGCTTCCACAGGAAAATATGCAAAGAAAGGGAAAGCAAAGACAACAAGAAATTTAACAACTTGGTCTCTAAATCGACCGAGCGAGGTGAAGATTGATCCAACAATAAAACAGAAGCAGCCAAAAAGCAAGGTATGTTAAAAGTCTTATTCCATATGGTTTCCCTTTTTTAATAATTCTGGGAAAAAACAAATCAATTCCAAACCAGTGTGTAGGATTAGTTAAATAAAATATATAGAACTGAACATTGTGCATATTTATTTTGTGTCGATGGATTCTATAAAAATAATAATATTCCAATCACCTGTATTGCATTTTATTCGAAATCCATTGATAAAGCAACAAAATGATGCTGCTCCAAATCAAAAGACAAAAAAGGAGCCGAAAAATAAGAGGAATCAATTGAAAAACAATAAAGACTTGAAGGAGAAACAAATTATGAAAAAGAAGCAAACGCGTTCGCAATTGAAGACGAAATCTCTGGCGGAAATTAATAAAATGGCGAAACGATCAAAATTAGTATGTTCTTTGCTTGGATATATGCAACCTACTAATTTTTTTTTGTTACCGCAGATGAACATTGCCAATATAGAATCAGCGCATGAGTCAACGAAATCTCTTGATTTGACATATAGAGCAACTGGGGCTCCAGCTGCTTCTGACGCCGACGTTGATAATGATACCGTTTGCCTATCATCGAATTTGCTACCAACTTTAAATCTGGCCGAACATCTAAGTTTGCCAAAAAACAGAAATACTGTTAAGGAGGATAGGGATAATTTCGTTATTGATGGTCATGGATTTGATGACACATCATCGATCTCATCAAACAAAAATTCTGATTATGAGCAGCAGAATATATACATGAAGGATGCAAAACGGCTGACCGATCAATTGCCCAGTTGTCAGGATATTAGTTTGCTACTAGCGGATGATATGGAAATTGATGAAATCGAACGTTGCTCGGATATCATCAATGACAACCCGCTTATTGAGATTGAAAATGCAAAAGGTGAATCCTTCAACTGCATTAATAAGATGGCCAGTTCATTATCTGCTGTCAAGGAAAATACTCCTTTGGAAGAGGATGCACTAGCAGAAAAAGTGCTCAATTATGAAATTGATGATGACAATGATGATGATATTGATGCTATATCAGTAG
Source organism: Drosophila dives (assembly GCA_035042365.1). Taxonomy (NCBI): domain Eukaryota; kingdom Metazoa; phylum Arthropoda; class Insecta; order Diptera; family Drosophilidae; genus Drosophila; species Drosophila dives. The sequence goes on along the minus strand of JAWNLJ010000416.1, from coordinate 185,866 downwards.
ACACATCTTGGGATGGCGAGGGATGCTAATTTATTATTTCTTAAAACAAATGCAATCGCTTTGACAGAAAGAGCTGCGTGTTTCATTGGACAATGGAAGCACAATCCACATCCGTTTGGTTACCAACCAGGGCAAGGGCACCACGAATCCCAATGATGTTGATGGGCCTTTCGATGATCGATATTCGGATGAGCAATCACCAATGTCGTCACCGTCGCACTGCAGCGATGCTGGTGGAGGGACTGGCAATATTATAAAGGACGAGCACACGTATTCCTGTAATCCCGAACTGAAGGAGGAGATGAAGGCACTGGAGAATCAACTGGAGGCAAAAATAATCTTTCAAAATTATATGGCTGGCCACTCAATGAGGCGATTTTACCCCGATGATCCAGATTTAGGTAGCATCTTTATTTATATATGAATCAATAATTATCTTATGGCTATATTAATGTTTTTTTTACTTTTAGAAAATCCGCCCTTAGTGCAATTAAATCCGCCACAAATGGACTTTAATTTCGTGCTGAAAAACGATGAAGGCATCTGCGAACTTTTTGACGTACAGTGTTAGGCGAACCATAAGTTGTTGGCTGCATTGGCAGCTCGCAATTGTAATTGGCCGAGTGCGTTGTGCAAATATTTAAGATTAGTAAAATTTTTGACCTTTAATATTGTTTTGTATTGTAGACATTTTAAATTAGATTAATTGTAAATGTACACTTTTGGGCCAATAAATTACGTCGATTCGTATTCAGATACAAACACACATAAAAGAGACAACAACATTAAGTTTAATATATTAAAAAAATAATAAATAAAATCCGCCCTTAGTGCAATTAAATCCGCCACAAATGGACTTTAATTTCGTGCTGAAAAACGATGAAGGCATCTGCGAACTTTTTGACGTACAGTGTTAGGCGAACCATAAGTTGTTGGCTGCATTGGCAGCTCGCAATTGTAATTGGCCGAGTGCGTTGTGCAAATATTTAAGATTAGTAAAATTTTTGACCTTTAATATGGTTTTGTATTGTAGACATTTTAAATTAGATTAATTGTAAATGTACACTTTTGGGCCAATAAATTACGCCGATTCGTATTCAGATACAAACACACATAAAAGAGACAACAACATTAAGTTTAATATATTAAAAAAATATTTGTACATATAGATTGATCGCGATTCTTAGGATAACGACCATTTAAATTACACACATTCGATTGTTTTAAAATATAATTAGGCGCTCCAGATTCAAAACTATGTTTAAAAGTACATTCATAATATAGTGTGTCCTTTTCATCGATAAGTGGTTTGTAAAGTTCTCATTAATGTTGTCGATGACGATGGTATCGCTTGTTATTTTGCGATTATGTAGCCCTCGTACAAAAGAGGGAAACGCTTATTAATTTTTGGCGCATTCCGTCATCCTCATAATTGCAAAAATGCAAATGCATGACTTTACACGAGTGTGGGTACAATTAGTTCGAAGAGTAGGCAGAGGCAAATATAGCTCAAAGGAATGGCAGAAGCACTACACAGATTTTTGGAATTCCATGCATTCAAAAACAGGGCCAGTTTTACGTCTTGATTGTGTAAATTTGACTTCAATAAGTATAAACTGAAATGTATTTTAATAATTGATTTACATATCTCTCACCTGTAGGAAGAAAGTCTATTTAAAAACGCATCCTTATGTCTCGGCCAGGAAAAGCCACATTTGTTGAGCTCGAAGCGCAAAACCTTAGCACAAAGAACTTTTTCCCCGTTGCAAAAACGCATTACACTGGATTTAAGCCCAAGTGAGGCCCTATCAAATGCTTCCACAGGAAAATATGCAAAGAAAGGGAAAGCAAAGACAACAAGAAATTTAACAACTTGGTCTCTAAATCGACCGAGCGAGGTGAAGATTGATCCAACAATAAAACAGAAGCAGCCAAAAAGCAAGGTATGTTAAAAGTCTTATTCCATATGGTTTCCCTTTTTTAATAATTCTGGGAAAAAACAAATCAATTCCAAACCAGTGTGTAGGATTAGTTAAATAAAATATATAGAACTGAACATTGTGCATATTTATTTTGTGTCGATGGATTCTATAAAAATAATAATATTCCAATCACCTGTATTGCATTTTATTCGAAATCCATTGATAAAGCAACAAAATGATGCTGCTCCAAATCAAAAGACAAAAAAGGAGCCGAAAAATAAGAGGAATCAATTGAAAAACAATAAAGACTTGAAGGAGAAACAAATTATGAAAAAGAAGCAAACGCGTTCGCAATTGAAGACGAAATCTCTGGCGGAAATGAATAAAATGGCGAAACGATCAAAATTAGTATGTTCTTTGCTTGGATATATGCCACCTACTAATTTTTTTTTGTTACCGCAGATGAACATTGCCAATATAGAATCAGCGCATGAGTCAACGAAATCTCTTGATTTGACATATAGAGCAACTGGGGCTCCAGCTGCTTCTGACGCCGACGTTGATAATGATACCGTTTGCCTATCATCGAATTTGCTACCAACTTTAAATCTGGCCGAACATCTAAGTTTGCCAAAAAACAGAAATACTGTTAAGGAGGATAGGGATAATTTCGTTATTGATGGTCATGGATTTGATGACACATCATCGATCTCATCAAACAAAAATTCTGATTATGAGCAGCAGAATATATACATGAAGGATGCAAAACGGCTGACCGATCAATTGCCCAGTTGTCAGGATATTAGTTTGCTACTAGCGGATGATATGGAAATTGATGAAATCGAACGTTGCTCGGATATCATCAATGACAACCCGCTTATTGAGATTGAAAATGCAAAAGGTGAATCCTTCAACTGCATTAATAAGATGGCCAGTTCATTATCTGCTGTCAAGGAAAATACTCCTTTGGAAGAGGATGCACTAGCAGAAAAAGTGCTCAATTATGAAATTGATGATGACAATGATGATGATATTGATGCTATATCAGTAGACACATCTTGGGATGGCGAGGGATGCTAATTTATTATTTCTTAAAACAAATGCAATCGCTTTGACAGAAAGAGCTGCGTGTTTCATTGGACAATGGAAGCACAATCCACATCCGTTTGGTTACCAACCAGGGCAAGGGCACCACGAATCCCAATGATGTTGATGGGCCTTTCGATGATCGATATTCGGATGAGCAATCACCAATGTCGTCACCGTCGCACTGCAGCGATGCTGGTGGAGGGACTGGCAATATTATAAAGGACGAGCACACGTATTCCTGTAATCCCGAACTGAAGGAGGAGATGAAGGCACTGGAGAATCAACTGGAGGCAAAAATAATCTTTCAAAATTATATGGCTGGCCACTCAATGAGGCGATTTTACCCCGATGATCCAGATTTAGGTAGCATCTTTATTTATATATGAATCAATAATTATCTTATGGCTATATTAATGTTTTTTTTACTTTTAGAAAATCCGCCCTTAGTGCAATTAAATCCGCCACAAATGGACTTTAATTTCGTGCTGAAAAACGATGAAGGCATCTGCGAACTTTTTGACGTACAGTGTTAGGCGAACCATAAGTTGTTGGCTGCATTGGCAGCTCGCAATTGTAATTGGCCGAGTGCGTTGTGCAAATATTTAAGATTAGTAAAATTTTTGACCTTTAATATTGTTTTGTATTGTAGACATTTTAAATTAGATTAATTGTAAATGTACACTTTTGGGCCAATAAATTACGTCGATTCGTATTCAGATACAAACACACATAAAAGAGACAACAACATTAAGTTTAATATATTAAAAAAATAATAAATAAAATCCGCCCTTAGTGCAATTAAATCCGCCACAAATGGACTTTAATTTCGTGCTGAAAAACGATGAAGGCATCTGCGAACTTTTTGACGTACAGTGTTAGGCGAACCATAAGTTGTTGGCTGCATTGGCAGCTCGCAATTGTAATTGGCCGAGTGCGTTGTGCAAATATTTAAGATTAGTAAAATTTTTGACCTTTAATATGGTTTTGTATTGTAGACATTTTAAATTAGATTAATTGTAAATGTACACTTTTGGGCCAATAAATTACGCCGATTCGTATTCAGATACAAACACACATAAAAGAGACAACAACATTAAGTTTAATATATTAAAAAAATATTTGTACATATAGATTGATCGCGATTCTTAGGATAACGACCATTTAAATTACACACATTCGATTGTTTTAAAATATAATTAGGCGCTCCAGATTCAAAACTATGTTTAAAAGTACATTCATAATATAGTGTGTCCTTTTCATCGATAAGTGGTTTGTAAAGTTCTCATTAATGTTGTCGATGACGATGGTATCGCTTGTTATTTTGCGATTATGTAGCCCTCGTACAAAAGAGGGAAACGCTTATTAATTTTTGGCGCATTCCGTCATCCTCATAATTGCAAAAATGCAAATGCATGACTTTACACGAGTGTGGGTACAATTAGTTCGAAGAGTAGGCAGAGGCAAATATAGCTCAAAGGAATGGCAGAAGCACTACACAGATTTTTGGAATTCCATGCATTCAAAAACAGGGCCAGTTTTACGTCTTGATTGTGTAAATTTGACTTCAATAAGTATAAACTGAAATGTATTTTAATAATTGATTTACATATCTCTCACCTGTAGGAAGAAAGTCTATTTAAAAACGCATCCTTATGTCTCGGCCAGGAAAAGCCACATTTGTTGAGCTCGAAGCGCAAAACCTTAGCACAAAGAACTTTTTCCCCGTTGCAAAAACGCATTACACTGGATTTAAGCCCAAGTGAGGCCCTATCAAATGCTTCCACAGGAAAATATGCAAAGAAAGGGAAAGCAAAGACAACAAGAAATTTAACAACTTGGTCTCTAAATCGACCGAGCGAGGTGAAGATTGATCCAACAATAAAACAGAAGCAGCCAAAAAGCAAGGTATGTTAAAAGTCTTATTCCATATGGTTTCCCTTTTTTAATAATTCTGGGAAAAAACAAATCAATTCCAAACCAGTGTGTAGGATTAGTTAAATAAAATATATAGAACTGAACATTGTGCATATTTATTTTGTGTCGATGGATTCTATAAAAATAATAATATTCCAATCACCTGTATTGCATTTTATTCGAAATCCATTGATAAAGCAACAAAATGATGCTGCTCCAAATCAAAAGACAAAAAAGGAGCCGAAAAATAAGAGGAATCAATTGAAAAACAATAAAGACTTGAAGGAGAAACAAATTATGAAAAAGAAGCAAACGCGTTCGCAATTGAAGACGAAATCTCTGGCGGAAATGAATAAAATGGCGAAACGATCAAAATTAGTATGTTCTTTGCTTGGATATATGCCACCTACTAATTTTTTTTTGTTACCGCAGATGAACATTGCCAATATAGAATCAGCGCATGAGTCAACGAAATCTCTTGATTTGACATATAGAGCAACTGGGGCTCCAGCTGCTTCTGACGCCGACGTTGATAATGATACCGTTTGCCTATCATCGAATTTGCTACCAACTTTAAATCTGGCCGAACATCTAAGTTTGCCAAAAAACAGAAATACTGTTAAGGAGGATAGGGATAATTTCGTTATTGATGGTCATGGATTTGATGACACATCATCGATCTCATCAAACAAAAATTCTGATTATGAGCAGCAGAATATATACATGAAGGATGCAAAACGGCTGACCGATCAATTGCCCAGTTGTCAGGATATTAGTTTGCTACTAGCGGATGATATGGAAATTGATGAAATCGAACGTTGCTCGGATATCATCAATGACAACCCGCTTATTGAGATTGAAAATGCAAAAGGTGAATCCTTCAACTGCATTAATAAGATGGCCAGTTCATTATCTGCTGTCAAGGAAAATACTCCTTTGGAAGAGGATGCACTAGCAGAAAAAGTGCTCAATTATGAAATTGATGATGACAATGATGATGATATTGATGCTATATCAGTAGACACATCTTGGGATGGCGAGGATACCTTTGAAACAGACTTAAAGAATAAAAAAAAAGTGCCACAAGTACTGCAGCAAGAATCACCAGCTGTTCCCAAAGCGTTTCCAACAGAATTAATCAAGTTTCGCATAACCAAGAAAGTGACCCAAGTAGCAAACGATCCGCATAAGCCTAAGGCTCCAAGTACTCAGTCACAGTTGCTGTCTCATAGACAAATACTGCAACAGCAGCAACATGAGCAGCCGCAAAATCAGCAGCAGCTACAGCAACATCATCGTCAGTACCAACATCAGCAGCAGCTGCAGCAACATCATCGGCAGTACCAACATCAGCAGCAGCTGCAGCAACATCATGGGCAGTACCAATATCAGCAGCAGCTGCAGCAACCTCATCGGCAGTACCAACATCAGCAGCAGCTGCAGCAACATCATGGGCAGTACCAAAATCAGCAGCAACAGCAGCATCCAAAGCAAGTCACCAAGAACAACTACATCCTCACACAGTCAATTACAGTAGCTAATCCTGCTCCGCATGTGCCCATTTTTCCGCCACCCTTTCGCTTGCCACCTGAGCCGGTGGCAACAACAATTTTTGGCATTAAATGCTGGAGCTATTTGGATGGCAGATGCCAACAGCTCAATTGCAATCATTTGCTTTGTAGCATTGGCGATGTGCAACGTAGCCTTGATCGTCTGCCGCCGGAAACAGTGTACGAGAACTATGGCCTCCTGTTGCGTCATGGCATCCTCTTTAAAACTTATTTCCTATTATTCGCCAAAACATTTTGCAAGCGAGGCATGCTGTCACATCTGATTGACACGGTCAAAGATTGTGGTCTATATTTAACGTTTAGTGTGCCCTTCCTAGCAGAGCTTTATCAAATACTGATGCAATTTGGGCTGACTCCAGAAGTGGCAGCGTCGCACTTTATGAATCATCTGTGGAAGCCAGATAATGCAATAACGCATCCAGCATTATTTGAGCAGCTGCTTCACATATTGGCCACAACTAATTGGATAAAGTACAGTGAGCAACTGGAGCATTTGTTTAAAAGTGGTTTCCCTGTACCAGTCACGTTCTTGGATTTTATTCGGAAAGACGCATTCGACAAGCATGATGCAGTTCTGGATGAAAAAGTCCGTCAGATAGCGCAAATTATGAGCACGCAGTCAACATCATCGGAACAACATGCTCCTTCTTTTCCTCCAATTTTTGTGAGATTGGACAACAGCCTCTTCAGTTTTGATCAGCAAGTCCTAAGGGATTTCGGATTTACCTAAGACAACGGGTATGTTATTTATCCCGATTTGTTAATTTATTTTTATTAATATTCAATATTTATTTAGATATAGCGTTTCAGCAAACGAATACCGTGCAGAAATTAAACAATAATTTAAGTTGAAACGCTGTCGAACAGCGCAATATTACCTATTTTTAAGTTTTACACAATTAAAATGTGTATGTTACTTTTATTGTACTTACAAAATTTATTAAATGAGAAAAAGTTTTTTTTGTAGTTTAATGTAATTATATATTTAATATTTTATTTCTATTTTACAAGTTAATTAACTATAACCTTATATGGCTAGCTTCACTTTTTGCCCCGGCTCCAATTCTTTTTCGCTGCACCGCCTCTGCCTAGACCACTTCCCCGCGCACCTCTGCCACCACCTCTGCCTCTGCCTCCACCTCTTCCTCCTCCTCCTCCCATCTCTTTCATGCGTTTTCGCGCGCCTGTAAATTGCTCGGAATCATCCTGATTATCGCCGGCGGCAGCACGCTTATTACCTCTGCCACCCTTGTAGCCCTTGCTATCCTCCAGATCCTTCAGCTCGAGTTTGGCAGTACGCTGCGCCTCGGCAACACGCTCCTGCAATGCCATCACCTCATCCTCCTCGCACTTGTAGAGCGGCATCTGCTTGCCCAGTAGCTGCTCGATGCGCTGATACAGCTCAATGTCGTACTGACTGACAATGGTGATGGCCTGGCCAGATCGTCCAGCACGCGCCGTACGACCCACACGATGAATGTAATCCTTGCTGTGAGTGGGTATATCAAAGTTGACCACCACATCCACATGGGGTATGTCTAAGCCACGCGAGGCAACATCCGTGGATATAAGTATGGATCGATTTTTCGCCTTGAATTTGTTGAGAGCCGCTAGACGTTTATTCTGTGACATTTGGCCATGCAATGGAATGGCAGCCAATCCCAGGGCACGCAACATGAGAGCAGTCTTTACTGTGTTGTTGCAAGTGCTGCAGAAGATCATGAAGCTGTTGCCTGCTAGTTCATTTAGGATGTGCACCAGATAGACATCCTTGTATTTTACCGGTATGAACAGATAGTACTGCTGGAGTTGGTCGACTGTTTGATACTTGTTCGAGACCTCCACCTTGACGGGATCTTTGAGTGAGGCACGCTGCAGCTTCTTGACCTTCTTCGTCATTGTGGCGCTAAAGAGAAAGGTGCGGCGCTCACGCGGCAGAACCTTCAATATTTTGTCCAGCTCCACCTCGAAATCCATATTGAGTATGCGATCTGCCTCATCCATCACCAAATATTTGATGGCCTTTAGATTGAAACCTTTGAGGTTCTCCAAATGATCCACCAAACGGCCGGGCGTTGCAATAATAATATGCGGTTTCTTGGCCAGCTGCAGACCCTGGGCAACCATATCCATGCCGCCCACAATGACACAGCACTTGATTCCAATTCCACTACCTGTGGTATGGGAAAAACAAAAGATACTTTTGAAAAATATGCGAAGGGATTCGAATACATGCAGATAAGATAAACCTAATTTACTCAGAGGTAGTGACGAATTAAAAAATTATAATTTCATATTTTTGTTTAAAAACAAAAAAATCAAAAAGGGTTTCACATCATAGTGGATTTGAATAATGTGTATATAGATATTTTTTAAGGAACATACCCAATGCCTCGAACTGTTCGCCTATTTGGAAGGCCAGTTCACGTGTGGGCGTCAGCACGAGGGCAAAATAACGCTGTGGATTTTCCAGCAGGGCATGTAAAATGGGCAGAGCGAATGCGCCCGTTTTGCCAGAGCCCGTTTCGGCCAGACCGATGACATCTTTTCCCTGCAGCGCAACGGGGATTGCCTCCTTTTGAATTTTGGAAGGCGCTTTCCACTTAAGCTCATCGCAGGCCTTGCACAGCGTATCGTTAAGGCCCTATTTAATTTTTTTTAATTTGTTAGCGAGATGCATATTTAGTTATGTTGAGTAAATTTACAAGATCTTTCCATGTTAGTGGCTGTTCCGCATCGGGTGTCTCTTCTTCGTCGGAACTACTTGCTGTCTGTGCATCTTCGTTATCTTCGCCCTCGTCTTCGCCGCTTTCTTCCTGTTCCTCATCACTTAGCTCTTCCTCACTTGTTTGCAATTGCGCTTGTTCGTCTTCTGAAGTTTCCGACATTCTGTTAAATATATTTTTACGCCTCTGCTTTAGCGTACATTACCAGTCGTCACACGTGCTCAGCGAGAAAAGAACGCATAGACGAATTATTTGGAAGACCTGTGCTATCGATAACCGCATAAGATTTTTGAGGATGTACAACGACGTATCGATATACCAGGGTTGCACTCTAGTAGAAAAATAGGATCAAATGTGGCACGCTTTGTGGGCTAGTAAGGAAAATAATATCGATAGCAGTGTTGAAGAACCCTGGTCCACTGGATCAATAAGCTAGTTCAAAGTTAACTCTTTTTGCTCGTTCACTTAAAGACAGTTCAATTTGGATAGTTCGTGAACAATTAATTTGCACGACAAGAAGAAGTTACAAATAGTAAAACGTTACCGAAACTTCAGTGTACAAATGAAAAGTAAGCACTTGTAAGAGCACAACACTTAGCACAAAACTTTAGCACAGAGCTTAAGAATAAATCAATACCAACATTCTCAATGAAGGAGGTTTTTTCGAGTTATCAAAACGCCCACAAAATATACAAGCGACAATTCCGATACAACAACGAAAATATTTATATTGAGAACTAGGTGTTTATTTGTTGTTAATTGCCTGCTATATTGTTGCTAATAGTAAAACGAATTTCTAACAAATTGCAATTGCATTTTAGGTAAACCATAAAAATCCATTGTGAAAAATTTTGGGGTGGTGGGAGCAAAACGGATACTCAATAGTAAAAGAGCGTAAGCCAGCGCGAGCGAGCGAGAGAGCGAGTGTGCGAGTGAACGAGTAAGCGAGCGTGTGTGTGTGTGCAGTGGAAGGAGCATGACATGTATTTAATGTGTACTCAGCAGCGGCCGAAGAGAGCGCATTAAACAAGAACAAAACACACACGCACGCACACACACACACACACAAAACTAAAAGCTGCGAGCTAGCTTAGTGTTGTTGTTGTTGTGGGGGAGTTGGAGTCGGTTACGAGAAATACACACGTTTTACGATAGCAGCACCAACATACATAACATACATATTCATATACATACATTCATATACTGCTAGCAGTACTTTGCGAAAAACCTAAGTTAAAAAGTTGCTCGCACTCGAAGGAAAGTCGACACAGAAAAGAGCCTATAAAATGAATCCAGCAGTGGATGTGTCTGCGGTGACACCGCGCGAGAAGCTCAAGTACCAGGAGCAGTTCAAGGCACTGCAACCTCAGGGCGGCTTTGTAACCGGAGCCCAGGCAAAAGGATTCTTTCTTCAGTCTCAGTTGCCGCCGCTTGTCTTGGGCCAAATATGGTAAGAACTCAAACCGACTGTGACTGACTCATTGTTATTTTTGTTATTCACTTGCTCTTATCATGCCTCAACGCAAGATAAGAACATAAGTTGTACATATATATATATATATATATATATATATATATGTATATATGTATGTTGCTGAAGCTCTGTTTTGTTCTGGTTTAAATTGATTACGGATTAGAGATGGGTGCGTTAAATATTAGTTTTTTAATTTTTGCTCACGAAAATCATGCAACACGACAACGGAATTAAATTCAGTAAAAGTGAAATTTATTGCAAATTGCGCTTTAAGAGCGAATCACGAATCACGCGCCTATCTCTAATGCATTATTTATCTACCCTTTCTCTATATGTATATGTGTATGCAGGGCACTGGCTGATACGGATTCCGATGGCAAAATGAATATTAACGAGTTTAGCATAGCATGCAAGCTTATCAATCTGAAGCTGCGCGGCTTGGAAGTGCCAAAAACACTGCCGCCCACATTACTTAGCTCGCTTACGGATTCAGCAACGCCGTCGATGACGCCACGTGGCTCAACCAGTTCGATGAGTCCAATAGATCCGATTAAAAACATTGTGGCTGCTGTGCCCGCGGCACCGGTGGCCGCACCTGTTGTCGCTGCACCAACTCCAATTCCAGCGCCAATTGTAGCCCCGGTTCCCGTTGTTGCAGCAGTGCCTGCCGCAGCGATTGTATCGCCACCGCAAAGCAATCCACCTAGTCGTCATATGTCTATTTCGGAGCGTGCGCCCTCCATTGAGTCTCCGTAAGTTCCACATATTTCTCTACTATATATTGAGCTTCTTGAGTTAATCACCTGTTTCAATACACAGTCAAGGAGGAGAGTGGGCGGTGCAGGCGGCACAGAAACGTAAATATACGCAGGTATTCAATGCCAATGATCGTACGCGTTCTGGTTACTTGACGGGTGCACAGGCGCGTGGTGTGCTCGTCCAGAGTAAGTTGCCGCAGGTGACCCTGGCACAGATCTGGACGCTGGCCGATGTCGATGGCGACGGGCGACTGAGCTGCGATGAGTTCATTTTGGCAATGTTCCTTTGCGAGAAGGCCATGGCCGGAGAGAAGATACCAGTCAGTCTGCCTCTCGATTGGGTGCCTCCAAGTTTGCGAAAGATCAAGTCACGACCGGGATCGGTTTCGGGAGTAAGCTCAAGACCCGGCTCGCAGCCAGCGTCGCGACACACCTCGGTGTCATCCCAAGGCGGCGCCATGTCCGATGCGGATCCCCTAGCGGGCTTGCCTCAGAGTAAGTAAAAAGGCAGAATTCTTATCTACTTTTATATCATTGAATGCTTTTTAAACAGCTTCCTTTGAGGATAAGCGGAAGGAGAACTACGAGAAGGGCAAGGTGGAACTTGATCGCAGGCGCAAGCTAATCGAAGATCAGCAGCGCAAGGAGCGGGAGGAGCGCGAGCGCAAAGAACGCGAGGAGACTGATAAGCGCGAGAAGGCGCGTCTCGAAACCGAGCGAAAACAGAAGGAGGAATTGGAGAGACAGTTGCAGCGCCAGCGTGAAATAGAACAGGAAAAAGAGGAGCAGCGGCAACGTGAACTGGAGGCCAAAGAGGTGGCCAGAAAGTAAGTTGTGACCGACAACACAACAAAGTATTGCATTTATATTAATCTGTTGTGTTTCGCGCAGGGAACTGGAGAAGCAGCGCCAGCAGGAATGGGAACAGGCACGCATTGCCGAAATGAATGCACAGAAGCAGCGGGAACAGGAGCGCGTGCTCAAACAGAAGGCACACAATACTCAACTAAATGTGGAGCTCAGCACACTTAACGAGAAGGTGGGACACACTACAACACTGTCTTAAATCCTCGAGCAGACTTTACTAAATCACTTGAATTTTTATCTATTTCAGATCAAGGATCTATCGCAGAAGATATGTGACACACGGGCCGGTGTGACCAATGTGAAATCCGTTATCGATGGCATGCGCACTCAGCGCGACACTTCGATGAGCGAAATGGCTCAGCTGAAGGCGCGCATCAAGGAGCAGAACGCTAAACTGCTGCAGCTCACCCAGGAGCGCGGCAAATGGGAGTCGAAGAGCAAAGCAAACAGTGGAGTTGCTGGTGATGCTGCACAGCAGGAGCAGCTAACTGCAGCGTTTGCCCACAAGCAGGTGGGTTATATATTATAAAACGTAAAATTCATATTTAATCTAAATAGCAATTAATTTTTTCCTTACCAGAAATATGTTTAATATGTATTAGGTCGGTTTTAAGTTGTGGCAGTTCAATTTTTATTACTTTTGTTGAAAGTTTAAATAGTTTAGTTTAACAGAAAAATATTAAGTAATATAAATGATTTTAAGATGTGAACCTTGAATATAAATGATAGAAATAGAATAATCTGAATTACGTGATAATTTTCTATTATAATCATTATATTCGATATACATAAATTCATAACTCTTATTAATAACTCCAAACTTCCATCGTCATTTGTAGCTACTGATCAAGCAGATTATGGACAAGGTGGAGAACATAAAGAAAGAAATCGAATGCAAGAAGGAGGATCTCAATACGAACGATGAGAGCGTGCAGGAGCTAAAGGCTGAACTTTCGGCACTGATCACCAAATGCGAGGATCTATACAAGGACTACGATATGCAGAGAACTGCGGTGCTGGAATTGAAATACAATCGCAAGAATGAGGCTGCCGCTACTAGGACCACCTCCGCTTGGGAGACGAGCAGCTCCGCCTGGGGAGGCACTGTAGACAATGTGCCAGTAGGTGAAACAACCGCAGTAGGAGCTGGTGATGCCTATGGCAACTATGGATTGAGTAATGACACAGCTGCTGCTGCTTCTGTGGCAGCTCCAATGGATCTCAGCGGACCGGCGCCCGAAGGTTTCGTCAAATATCGCGCCGTGTATGAATTTAATGCCCGCAACGCGGAGGAGATCACATTTGTGCCAGGCGACATGATCCTGGTGCCCTTAGAACAGAATGCGGAACCGGGCTGGTTGGCTGGCGAGATTAACGGCCACACAGGCTGGTTCCCCGAGTCCTATGTGGAGAAGCTAGAGGACGAAGCAACGGCCGTTGCAAATGTACCCCAACCAGAAGCCGTTTCCGATAGCTACTTGGACAATAACGTCATGACGGCGCAGTCAACGGTTGCTGCATCCATTGATGATGCGAATATTGCTGATTCTGCTGCTGCTGGTGGCGATGTCGAATACTATATAGCCGCATATCCTTATGAATCTGCCGAGGATGGTGACCTTAGCTTCGGTGCCGGCGAAATGGTCATGGTCATCAAGAAGGAGGGTGAATGGTGGACGGGCACCATTGGCAATCGCACTGGCATGTTCCCATCGAACTATGTGCAAAAAGCGGATGTGGGAACATCTGTCGTCGCCAATTCTGCTGCGAACGCCATTGAGCCCGAGGCAGTAGAACAGGTAAGTGGAAGTGGAGTGCAGTATAAACCTCTATCCAAATAATTCTCAGATTCGGCCTGCCAATGTTTCGAATACCCTTGCAGATTAAATCAATACAAAACTATACCATGACTAAATCTTAACGTAATATATTAATTTTAAATAGGTATTTTTAAGTCAAAAATTGTTTATATTATAATTTCAATTTATTATTATTATTTAACACATTAGTCTGATATTAAAAATATTTTGACAAGAATTATAGTGGTGTGTATTGAGATACTTAATCTTAGTAACTAATTTAGTAATTAATATAGCTCATCTTTCTAACTAAGTTTCCTGAAAAAATGCTTTTACCCTCTGCAAGGGTATCCAAAATTGAATCGTGTCTAACCATCATGTGCTCATCTACTAATCCAATGCTTTTCATTTGCTAAACAAAAAAAAAAACAATACCAACAACGCCCGCCAACCCCAAATACCATAACTCATCGTGCTCGTACCAGGAGGTCACACTCAATGGCAGCACTGCGTATGCTGCTCAACCAGAGGCCCAATTACAGCCGGAGCAGGTGCAGCAGGTGCCGTCAGAGTTAGAGCCAATGGCACAGCCCGTTGAGCTGGAGGAGTCGCACGAAGATCTCGACACTGAAGTATCGCAGATAAATACACAGTCCAAGACACAGAGCACAGAACCGGCCGAAAGCTACAGCCGGCCCATGTCACGAACTTCTTCCATGACACCCGTAAATAGTTGACTCCCATTAATTATATCTAACCTAATCCGAAATTCCGTCTTAATTGTTTTTCAGGGTATGCGTGCGAAGCGTTCTGAGATTGCACAAGTTATTGCCCCGTATGAGGCGACCAGTGCCGAGCAGCTATCGCTGACACGCGGTCAACTGATCATGATACGCAAGAAGACCGACTCGGGCTGGTGGGAGGGCGAGCTACAGGCCAAGGGTAGGCGCCGTCAAATTGGGTGGTTCCCCGCCACCTATGTGAAGGTGCTCCAGGGTGGACGCAACAGCGGTCGGAATACACCCGTATCCGGCAGTCGCATTGAAATGACCGAACAAATTTTGGGTTAGCTAGTTAGCAAATAATCTTGAGAATTGTTTATGCTCAATTCACAATATATTTACAGACAAAGTGATTGCGCTTTATCCGTACAAAGCACAAAACGATGACGAACTATCGTTTGAGAAGGACGACATCATAAGTGTCCTTGGCCGCGACGAGCCAGAATGGTGGCGCGGCGAGCTAAGTGGCCTCTCCGGACTCTTTCCCAGCAACTATGTGGGCCCATTCGTAACGTCCGGTAAGACAGCGAAAGTGAATGGCACTAAAGCAAAGTGAATCTCACTACAAATCCCGACATCAACAACAACAACCATGACGATGCTTTTTCAAGTAGTTTCCCATAAAACAAGTGCTCTCTTACACATTCCAGTCTTATTTTGTATTTTGTATTAAGTTCTATATCTCTCTGTTTATAATTTTTGGTCGACAGTTCGAATAAGTAAAGCCAATTTGTGCTAGCCAAGCCTAGCATTTGTAAGCTATTTGATATCATATGTTGTTTAGTTACAATTTGTTGCAATATCTATTCTCACGATTATGTATCTATATTATTGTTAATTGTTATTATTTAGTTGTTTAGAAATTATTTAATTTTAAGTTAAATTGTCCTCATTCCCAGCCCACAAACACATTGTATCTTTGTTAGCCAATCTGCAGCTTTAATTGATATTGATTTGCTTTTGTATGTACACATCCATTATAGTAGTCCATCGATTTTGTATTTATTTACTGTATTTTTTTAATTTTACAATTATACATTAAATATATTATACGTTTGTTCTGTACATAAACAAAACAAAATCTAAATTATAATCAAATGGTAATTTAAATTTCAAAACTTTTTTAATGCTGCGCACAGGAAACGTATAACGAGCCATCGGATTTGGTCTCTAAGCAGCGACAGCAGACGCCTCACACAATTACCACATGAAATACACGCGACTTAAGTGACGCCTCTTAGTTTATCAGATTCATCAGAAGCAGTAGACAAGAATAACTACCCAAGAATTTAGTCGAAATTCAGCGAGATATTTGAATACTTTCTTTTTTTAACGTGTCTATTTAGCTTACCACAATTGGAAAGCAGCCGTTTATCCTAACAGAAACCATAAATCTGTTGATGTTTAATATATATTTGAAAGTTTCCTGATAATTATGAATTCAATCGTAAATATATATTATCTTTGAATTTTTTATTTGGATAAATTTCATAAGATATGAATAACATTCCGGGAACTGCAGTATGTAGGATTCAGGCCTTTCAGATATCTTTCTAAATATTTTCACTTTCCAATAAAATCAAATGTGCAATTTTAAAGCTCTCATAATTATAATCAATCAAATTACCATTTCAATACAAATCGCAATCGAAATCAAGTTACATAAAAGAAAATATCGAGAAGTATATTCACATACATAAATATATATGTATACACTAGATAATATACATATATAAAATGAGCAAAAAAAAAAGCATCAATTATATCAAAAAAACATTTAAAAGTTTGTTGTACTAGATGTGTTTAAAACCAATACAAAATTGCGTAAGATACATACTATATATTCAAATTGTTTATTCCGCAACAAAATCGTTAAAAGCGAAAAATGATGGAAATATACATATGCTAACTAACTTATGATACTCAAACATATATAATGATGGTTTTCCGTGTTTTCCCATAATATGCGTATGTAATTGTGTTTGTATATACATATAGATATTTATATATATAAATATATCTATCGCAACAAGTATTTAATATTAATTGTTAACTAAATACTAAGCATGATGACCATTTCACATTATGTAGACATCTACACAGATACACGACATATTCTGAATGAGGAATTAAGGCTTTTAAACATCAGTATTTGGCAATACTCAAAAATATCTTCAATCGCTTACTTTTATACGAGTGTGTATTTTTATTTACAATATTTTTGTTAAATTATTGTCTACTACTTTAAGCGCTTATCTCAACTGCCATAATTTAGTTATATGGTTTGCAACTCTTTTTGAGTTCTTAGCAGGAATAAAGTTGTATAAAAAAGTGTATTGTATAAAAGAGAGGAAGGAATTAACTAAAGCTACACGATGAAAATTAGCAACATATTATGTACCATCTATATATATATATACATATATTTATATATATATATATATGTTATTTTCTGTTATGCTGTGCATCAGTTCAATGCTAATTGCAGTTATAGTCTATCTTAAATATCTATTATATCTATGCTATATGAAAAACTTAATGATTGCCTTTCAAAATGATAACCTTGACATACCACGATGAAAATTACTCGTAACTTGTTATTGCATAAATCCAAAGCTATACACAATATGCGTTTATAGGCCCTATATATATATATATATATACATCAACTGAATTAAGTAACCAAAAGTAAAAAATTCTCTGCTTAATACTTGCCTGGACTACGATCTAAACTCGGCCAGTTTTTAGCTGAGTTTTGTATGCACTTAAAATACATATTTACATATGTGGCTAATGTTGGTTTGATTATGAATTAAAAAATGGCAAATTATAATAAAATGAAAGCTATATGCAAAAATGATATGAATATAAATTTAGTATATACTACAAATTTCTTTAGCAAAATGTTAAATAGAGGCAAACATAAAATAAAAAAATATATTAAACAGAACAATTTATGTTTATTACAAGTATGAGATGCACACTTAATATATAGCCATAAACACACACACTTTCACACACCCACACACACTTGCATACATATAATGCTCATATACTCGTATTTGTTTTTTGTATTGTTAAAGAGTTCATGAATTTAACTAAGTAAACGAAATATTAAATTTAATATTTAAAAATATATATAACAAAAATATAGCAAAAATGTATGTACTCATTAGCTAGCACACACACACACACAAACAGACACACTCTAAATGCGAAATGATGACCATCGATATACATATTTACCTACATAGCTACATACATACATATACATATATATACAATACAATAAAACACAAAATATATATATGCATATTGATCTTGAACCTGACGTCTCCAGAGATCGGTTCTCGTTATCTGCATATTAACATAAATACATGCATAAAATACATACTAAACAAATAGTTTATATATACATATAGAAAGTTCTTCAAGAAAACCAATAATTAAACAAAAATCATTAAACATATTTAACTATATCAGTTTCAAAAGAATTAAGATAATGAAATTAAAAACAAAACAACAAAAAATTGAACACATATTTGGTGAAATAAATGTATAAACGGTATTCCAAAACAACGACAAATAACTTGGGCAACATGTTTACAATTTCTTGTCGGGCGTTCAGGGATTTATTTCTTAAA
This sequence comes from Drosophila dives, assembly GCA_035042365.1. NCBI lineage: Eukaryota > Metazoa > Arthropoda > Insecta > Diptera > Drosophilidae > Drosophila > Drosophila dives. The sequence continues at coordinate 167,320 of JAWNLJ010000416.1, read as the reverse complement.
TCAATCCTTATAGTCAAATATATCGTATTATATACTTACGCAGAGCTCCAGCTTGAAAGCAAACCCGCCCAAAATCAAAACGCAATGAGAGGTCCTCTACAGCGACTCTGGCAACATTGTCGCAGCACACAAGCGCCCTGCGTTGCCAGACCGGACGAGCTCATGCGCGGGGCGATTCAAGCAGTGCACATTTCCAAGCGCAGCAAATGGCAATTGATGGGACGTTACGTCAGCGGGGACTGGCAACTGCCCAAGAAGCGCAGTTTCCCTAGGTGTATCTGCTGGTGTTGAATTAATGTCTGGGAATCGTCGTTGGACCACAAAAATTTTTATTTTAAATATTACTATTACTCTTGTAAAATAATTAAAAAATCTGACATGATGCGATGTAGAGTTATTTTTTAAAATAAATAATTTGACTAAAAAGTCATCATAAAAGTGTTATTATTATTTAATATTTAACGGAATAAAAAAAAGGGTTTCAATTCATTTCCATTCATTCAAACTGTTGTATTTCATTTTCGTTAGGGTGTTTCATTGAAAAGTTTCTTCTTTCTAGAAAAAACATTTAAACTAAATATACAGTCTTTTGATTTTCAATTGCGTTTATTTTTATTAAAATTCTCTTATACAATATTTAAAATCAGTTTAACAGTTTACAAGTTTTCTTATTTTTTTCCATTAATTTTTCCAGTTTAATTTGTGTTTTACTAAATATTTGTTTGTGAATTTAGGTTTTATTAGCTGTATTTTTTCGCTCACTATTTATGTTTAGTAATTTATTTATTTTCTTGAAATATGCACAACTTAAGGCTTACTGTGTGAAAATTGCAAAGTATTTTCAATGTTCAGCTTGATCTTAATTTTTTTTTATCTTATGCTTTCAAGCAATTCAGTTTATGAGCTGTTGCTTTTTATATAAAGGGCTTATGTCACCAACGTTCCCAATTTCACAATTTGTATCTTATACTTTTGTGCATAATGCTAAATTTGTATAGAAAACGCGCTCATAATTAACACAGCTCTGATTTTTTTTTAATTTTCTATTTATTTGGATTTTTTTTTTAAGATTTTCCATTTGTTTTGTGTGAAATGACAATATACAAGAAATTTTGCATAGCTTGAAATGCAATTTCTTGTAGCTGTTTATTGTCTTTCGTTTATAATAACTAAACACAGAATTTTTTTTTAGTAAATTAGCAGCTCACAATGAAATTGTATTATGCGCATTCTTAACTGAATTATCGCATTTGAATTCAGTGCTAATGTGCATATTTAGAAGGCAATTTCTTGGACAAACTAACTAAAGACTCACTTACAATTTAAGCAAATTACAAACAGATTATCTGTCACTAAGCGCATTGCACGTGTTTTCCAATTAATGTTGAAAATTGGGTTTTTCAAATTTAGATGGGAATAGTGTTCAATGTGGTATTTTCAATTTCGATAACATAATGAAACTATTAGATTTTAATGTTGATCATTCTCATACTGTCACGCATTATTATAAGATTAAATTTACTCTTGGAGTCCTTTTACGACTCTCGTTCTATCTTTCACTTTTGTTGTGGCTCGTAAATGTTTACAAAAATAATTTATAAATTACATAACTCTTGCTAAATAGCTATACATAGTTAGTATTTATTTATATATATGTATAAATAAATGTGTTTAACTATTAGTTGGCTTAAGGCTAGTTTTTTAATTAGCTTTTCGACTCTTGGCGGCTTTTTACTCTTGAATTACTTTTTACACGCTTTATTTAGTTTCAGTTAAGTTTCAATTTACGGTTATAGTAAGTACGACTAAAATTGAACTAAACACTGTAGCTGTATTGTTAGCAAAACAGTAATAATTAATTATACATATACATATACATATATATCTGCATCAAATACTATGTTTCAAATTTATCTAAACTAAAAGCAAAAAGAACAACTTACACGCAATTAACTAATTGTTACGACTTAATCAGAAGTTTGGCTAAATTTGTTAATGATAACACAATTGTTTCTGGAACACATTAGCATTAAGCTAGTTGAAATATAATATTTAGTTTAATCAACAATCGAAAAAGCAAGCGTTAATTGTTGTTTGTTTGTTAACTGAAACTCGTACCTACAATAACTGCTCAATTTATATACAATATATTATTGGTATCATAAATGTAAAGCTTTTTTGATTTAAACCTTCTTTTTATTTTATATTGTTCATTTATATTATACACTCAGAGAAAGATGCTTTACTTGATTCTTGTACGGAATACTAATTTGCAATCAATTTTCTGCATCAAATTAGCCTTCAAGTTTTAAAATAAAAAAAATTAACTTCTTTACTAAATCTGATATTGTTTTATTATTCATTACTAACTATACACGAATTAAATATTTTTCTTTAAGTAACCAAAGATACGTAATTAAATAGTTAAATAATTAAGATATCCCGAAAAGGATAACAAAAAACGTCTCGTGAAATATGCATTTTCTTCCTAGCATTTTCTTCCTTTGACTTTGTTTAAGTACAAAATTTTCTCCTACATTTTTTTTCTGAGTGTATATTGAACTATATATTGTAGGTATATATAATTGTTAATGTTCTCAGTAGAACATTTCGTATGGGAAAAGTTGCCGTGACTTGGAACGTGATCTCCACGTGGCCGGAGAAGGAACTGCAGCATTTACTCAAATGATGCTTTCATCATTATTCCGTGTGAGGCGAATCGTCGTCGTGGTAGTGGTGCCTCCACCCGACCCTCCAGCTGCACCGCCTGACCCACCACGGCCGCCACGTTCGTGTGGGCGTGGCGTTGCTGGCGTTGTGAATGTGGTGACTACAATATTCTCATCATCATACAAATCAAAATCCTCGCCTTCGTCGTCGTCCTCGTCGTCCTCATCCGAATCGCTCTCCGTATCCTCATAGTCCAGCAGTGCTGTTGTCACCTGATTCTTGCGGCCCGGCACGCCCACAGACGACCCGCCGACCGCTCCAGCGTTCTTATGACGGACTTGAGCACGCGGCGTGGCTGTCAAACGCGGTGGCAAAAGCGGTTCCCGGACACTTTGCATCATTTTCTCGCTCTTGACACCGGACGAGGAGGAGGCACCAGCAAGGGGCACCGAGTCCCAGTCGTCGCCATCGCTGGGCTCGCAGAGCGATTTTGAGTGTCCATGCTGATAGGTTGACTCCTCGGGGATTGTGTCACTGTGATTGTGTTGTGGTTGTTGTTGTTGTTGTTGTGTGTGGTTGGTTGGTTGGTTGGGCAATGGATGTGAAGAGAAGGCGAAGAAAGTAAAATGTCAATTGTGCGATAAATTTTGTTGAAATGCAGCGAACTAATGAGCATGAATCACAATTAGATACTACTAAATAATTTACTCGGGGATCGTTGTTAATTAATTCAATTATTCAATAAGTATTAGTAAAAAAATGACGAAGTATCAGAGAAATAACAGAAACAGAAATAAAATACAGGTTATAATTTGGTATTTTTATTAGAGTAAACACTACTAAAGCAATAAAATGGAAAACAAATTAGGCAAAGTATTTTAGAGTAAAGAAAAAATAAATCAATTATAATAAGCGTAAGCGTAAATAGAGTAAATAGATAAAAGCTTAAAGCATAATTTGACAGAAGACACAATACATATTAAAAGCAGTTTTACATATATACATGTATATAAATATATATATGTATAACACAATTTCCTAACTAACTGCTAGGTACTATATTTTTTTGGTATCTACAACTGTAAAAAACTATGTACATATATATATTTTTAATAATATATTTTGGTAGTTAAATATTGTACTAAAAAATATTTGAGGATTTTAAATGCAACTGATTAAACTTTTTGTTCATAGAATAATGATATTGACTGAATTAGAAATTGAATGGAATGCAATAAATTTGTTTATTGCTTTAGTAAAACTTGTAATCTGAAAGATCTAACCCACTTTTGATATTGATTGAGTTATTGTCACATTATATAAGCGGGAAGCTAGGAAACTCTTTAGCAAAAAGGACTTTATAATATTAATATTATTTACTATATTTGGTATTATTTATTGGAAATACTATTTTTGGTGGTTATTAAAAGCTCTACGTTTTTAAGTGAACAACTCTTAAACAATTAACCAGTTGCAGGAATACCCCAAATATTCCACATGTATTAGTTGCACATGTATTAGTTGAGGGTTAGCACAGTTAACAACTTTTGGTAATCGTATAAAGCGAACAAAAATACTTACACATATTTTTTTTCTTTTAATATATATATATATATAAATGCTAAAAGCCAACAAATACTAGACTTTTACAACAGCTCTACTTCCGTATTATAAATATATACTTTATATAATTTGCATAGTATTATTGTGCGCATGTGTATGCGTGTGTGTGTGTGTTTGTGTGTGGATTTACTAAGTGATTTGAAGCGTTTGTCTGTGGACTTTACGGCTATAGGGACTCAACTGAAACGGCGCTAAAAATATAATCAAAATTATAAACGAAAAATGTTACCCATAAGAAAGCAATAAATAATTTAAAAAACACCAAGTGCAGGTTTTCGAATTTCATGTTAGTTAATTGTTAAAAATTGCAGTTAGTTAAATAGCTTTTAGATGCGTGTTAATAAAAAAAAAAACTGAAAGGCAAGCAAAACAAAATAAAAAAAACAATTCATAGTATTACTATTATTAAAAAAAAATAATAATAAAAAAATTGATACATTCATTAAAATATTTACTTCCTACCTAGGAAAATTGGAATAATGGTGCGCAAGTAAGAATATGCCAATTTGGAGAAATGTTGAAAATTTTAAAATAGATATTTTGTATTGCAAGTTTCCAATTTTGTTTTAAGTGATTCAGACTTCTGACTTGATACTACGATACTATGATATGCACTGCCTGATCTCGAATATGTATAATGTATAATGTATAATATATACAAATTATACGGATTAGATCATTTAAGTTTTTAAGTGTTGGGTATTTCTTTTTTTGTCTGGTTTACGATATACGATTAGTTGAAATTCGACATTGGCCGGCTTTAGTTGCTTTTTATGATATTTTTTTGCCCCCATTTTTAATGGATAAGTTATGCTGGGCACTCGGATTACTTGGAATAGTAGGTAGCATCGCTACTTTCCGATGTTGGCGAGCTGTAGTTTGTGGTCGATGAGTTGCTCGGCGAATTATTTTCTGTTGCTGCTGTTGAACTTGTTGTTGCTGTTGTTGTTGTTGTATTTGCAGGGTTGGTAGTGGTTGTTGTTGTTGTTGTTATTGGTTTGATATAAGTAGTAATTGTTGGTATTGCTGTTGTGGTTGTTGTTGTTGTGGGTGTTGCTATGGTCTCTAGTAAATTAGTAGCTCCTGGACTACAGAGCAAAACTCTACTGGGTCTGCGTCCAGTTGCAATAAGTCTGCAAATCGGAACCATCAGAGTAAGTCGACAATATTTCAGTTTTTTTTTTACAGGATAAGGTTTTGGCCATCGGATGGAGAATACACAGATAGTAGAGTGTTACAAAATATAAACAATGGAATAAAGGTCGCGCAATAAAGAATATTTACATTATAATGTAAAAATAAAAAACAATTATGCACAAGACTTAAAATTGTAGGTTTACAAAAAACAATCCAAACTAAGGAGCATTGAGACAAGGAAATTTCAAAATTACGTTCTTCAGTTATATAGCGCAAAAAGAATATCAAATTTTATACTTTTGAAAATGTTTGTTCATCGAATACTTTAATGTTGTCAGCTTTTTCAATATCCTTCATGCTGTTTAAACAGAATTTTGAATAAAAAAGTATGTTTCAATTATTGTTTGTTCAATTTTATAATAGGTGTTAAAAGCGTGATGATAACTTCTAAGGAGCAAAACTCAAACCGCAATTTTCCCAGTTTCATAAATTTAGAAATGTGTTGCAGGACACATGAGAAACATTAAATATACATAACACTAACTATTATTATTATTATTATTATTTTTAAAGCATTTTCACCATGGCTATGATATAAAATGTAAACCAAATAGAATTTTTATTATATTTTAACCCATCATCCACAATTTAAGATTTATCTAAATTCAACCGTTTATCAAAATCAAAATACATGTTGAAAGTCTACACAAAAAATGTCGTTTTTTTAGCAAATCATATATTTTGGGAGACATCACAATGAGAAGGTCAAAGGTTACTGGATATTAGCAGACTGGTAAACAAATAGTTCTACAGTTCTAAGAAGAAGCAACATATACAAAAAACAAACACATGCAAAGACAAACACAACATACACACACTAGTGTGTGTGTGTGTGTACAGTAGACAACATAGAGATTGTGGCATGTGCCGCAGGTGTAGCAAGAACTTACCCGGTTAGCTCCAACATGGAACCACGTCGCACATTACGCCGATGACTCGCAGTGACCGGAAAGGGTCCGGTATGCCCGTCCGGACCGACAAGATGGGAGCCCAACGTGCCGGACGAAATGGATTGCGAGCGATTGTCCAGGCGTGGATTGTGCGTTGAAGTCGATGGCATCGGACTCGGATTCATGGGATTGCTGCCAACGGGGTTGGTTACCATGGGATCTTGACTGGTGCCGGCATCCACAGTGCCGCTGCTGCTGCTGCCGATGCCGAGGCTGCCTGCCTTGGAGCTGGAACTTTCGCGACGGAACAGACCTATGACGGACTTGGGCTGTTTAGGCTTGTTTATACCACCTATTTATGTGGGGGCGTGGTGATTGTTGTTGTTGTTGTTGTAGGTTGCAAGCACAGGAGACATCAACATTGTACAGTGTGTTGTGTGTATTGTGGAAGGTGTTTTTTTTGTTTTTGTTTTTTTGTGACAACAGTTATCGAAAAGGATAAGTAATGCGGAAAAAAGAGAGAAGAAAACACAAAGTTGAGGAAAATTAACATGAAATCAGGAAAATAACACAAGAAGAAGAAGAATAACATCTAAAAGTGATTCACATTTATCTTAAATTTTGCAGCAATTATCTAATTTATTCTCTTATTTCAAAGATTTGGTGCATTTAAGAAACACAAGAGTAAATCATATATAATACTATATATATTTATATACACATGTAATCTTAAATATTTACACATGTTTATTTTTTTTTTAATACTTTCCAATGTGCAAGTCAAATAACAAATAGCAGAAAGTTTGTACCAAAACTTAAAACAAAACGAAAACTGTACAATTAGTGTTGAAAATCTGCTCGTTTTCGCTGTCACTTAAAACCAGACCTGATTTTTCTACTCTTAAAGATTTAGGGAATTTCTAAATATTCTATTATCTATCGAATATTTTTTAAATTTGTTGTTATACACTCAGAAAAATTATCATTGTTTTTTTTTTATTTCAATGTACAATTTCTTAGTTAGTTGCGTTAGTTAGTTAGTCTACGTTATTTTTTTTCTGAGTGTATATATATTTTTTTTTGTGTCTGTGTATTTCTTACCTAAAAATGTGGCACTGGGTGAGTTGTAGGCCAAATATTCCTTGTTCGAGGCCCAAGCTGGAAACTCATTCTGCTGCACTGCATCCGTGGATTCGTCACCCTGTCGCTTCCATGGCAACTGCGACTCTGTCGCCGTGGGCGTGGCCACACGCCTCTCGCCATCCGAGTCGCGCGACAAATTACGATCCTCTTCGGGTATTGGATGCTCGGCCACTGTGTGAGATAAATGGCAAAGTTCTTTAGAGAATTGGCAATTTGGTTAGGAAATTCATTTTGCATGCTGCTCAGTTATCGATAACTACGGGAAATCGAAAAAAGGAAATGTTGACAAACAAGGGAGAGGACAAGAACAAAATGCGATCAACTAAAATGCAAATAATAATCCGATTTAAAAATCGTACAAAACTTAAACGGAATCGAATCGAAGTACCAAGTGGAACGAAGGGTTTTGACCATTATAAGTTGGGTACACATAGCAATAAGCTGCTTTTGTATGTTTTATTTTAAAAAATTAAATATCTTAAACAATAATGCTTAAGTCTCTACTCAATTCTAGTTTCAAAAATCAAATTTAAGAATTGAGCATGATTAAAAACATAACATTTTATTTAATACCAAATAAGATAAGACTAAAATAGATTTATTACAATAGCAGCTTATATTGGCTTACTTAACTTTAATTATTTAATAAAAATATCTTGATTTTATTGTTCGATTTCCATTTAACGGCATTTGACCTTCGATTCGATTCGTCCCAACTTTATTATTAATGCCCTGATTAAACCGATAATACGTCAAAGTTGTATTTTTAAAAACCGTTTACACTAAAAAAAAAACGTCAAATTTATTGCTAGCAATATCGATTGGTCCAATTGGATTTCTTAATTAGTGTAAACGTCAGTTTCAACTCAAGAGGTAGTACGATATACGATTATGGGAGGGCAACAACAAATAACTTTGTCATGCACAAAAATGCCATGCTGCTTTTGCTGTTTTGATCCACTTCAAAATGCTCAAAGTGTTTTTGAAATGCTTGAAAATGCTTTCAATTCTTCAAATCACATGTAAATTTCAATTGATTTGCGTAGCATAATGCGTTTCTACATGTAAATACTGAATTTCGGCATTATATTTTCAGATGATCACCTATTGTATGAAACTACGAGCTTTGCTGCATATGTGTTTTTGATATATATATAATTTTTTTTTTAGTTTTGCCTCTAGCAAGCAATTAACGAGTGCGTTTTGGTTTATTTTATTTTTTTTTTTTAAACCAGACGCTGAATAGACATTGATGACATTAATGATATATAACATTGAAAAGGTATACAAATATCTGGAACGTTTTCACATATATATGTTAAAGCTGGTTTACATGTTAATTTGGTCTGTTTGTACATCATTTCGACTTTAACAGCAAAATGAGAAAACGAGCCATGGTTAAATCTAAGTGTAGATGTTTGTGTGTATTGTATAAACCAGTTGGGAAGTACAAAATAAATAAAAAAAAGAAAGCAATATAAATATACTGGGAACAGCTTAGTTAGCGGCATCAAACGCTTAGCACAAAAGACACTTCTCTAATACAATATGACATTTTGATTCAAATAAGTTGAATTAATAATTTCTCTTTTTTTTCTGTGTGTTTGTGTGACAAATGGAAGATGGCGTGGAATGGATTTGTGGTGCTAACGAGATTATAGTTGAAGCGAGAAGCGTTAATGAAGAAGTGATAAGTGACAGAAAATTGTCGTTTCTCGCTTTTGCTTGATATGTAAGAATTACAAATCTTAACATATGTACAATTTTAAAAATTTAACTAGCTTGTTGGAACTTGAAAATACTGTTTATATATATATAATTAAAGAATTTTGAACTCCTATTTATTTTAGATAAAAAGGGTTTTAGTATATATAGAATATTTAAGTTATACTGAAGTTGGTATATTTATACAGGAACTGATTCTATTTTGTACATATTTATATAGAATATTTTCATTAAATATATATTTTAAGTCACTAAATTATCTATATAATCGAGATGACGAAGAGGATAGATGGATGATCTATATATGTGAATGCATATGATGAGATATGATGGGCGTGTACATATTTCTTATAGCCAATGCTTTTAATAATTTTTTGTTTTGTTTTTAGATAATTGCAGCTTTTTGTTTATTGTTGATTTGGTTTACCAATGCTCTGGTATGAACGATCCCGTCGCCAGGGCAGGATCAGTTCAGCCGCTGTGGGTCCAACTGGTGGATCGGGCGAGTCTAGATCTTGCTGAGGACCGTCCTCAAGTTTGGGCGCATAGTGCTGAACGATGCGCGCTTTGGATGCATCAAAACCGGGCAGGTTTTGTATATGCGCTATCAGGGAGTTATTATTGGCGCGATCCGAGTCAGCTAATTGTGTAACAGTAGTTATCGGGTATATCGAGCAACATATATTGATATGGTAATCAAATAAATTGGAAAGGCATACAATAGGGATAAAAAAAATATAAAGAAATGTTGTCGTTATAACTGTATTTTTTTTTAACTTTAGGTATTTCTTAAATTGTAGGCATTATGCATTTAAAGGCGCTTTTAGAAAACTGAATTGTTAACAACATAATCAAATTAAATTTAAATCAAAAGAAATTAATTAAATTCTAGCAAAGCTTTGGCAGAAGGGGAAAGTCACAGATTGTCCTTGACTTTTAGTTTTAAAAGATATTATTGATGTAAATTAAACACACACACAAAATATTTTCTAGTTCAGTAGTCTAGAAACTGTTTGTTAAATCAACTTTGGCTACTTTATATATGATAAGTAACTATGTATTTTACATATAGATAATTATACCAAATGGATTTTTTCAACCTGTTTAAGAATTATTCGAGCTGTTGTGTCGGACAGTGTAATACATACATTACATACTACATCATTCACTTAACACTTAAGGCTCAATTCAGTTCAGCATCAAATGAATTACTTGATGGCATTTTTGTGTAGTCAATTGAGTTGAGAAACGGTAAACACAAGTCGGCTATCGCTATAAAACCTCCGATCATATGTAACTCTAGAGGTTGTCGTGACAAATGATAATCAACATAAATATCATAACACTGATGGGGCAAGAGCCCCATTGATTGGTACATAAATACCACTTACATTTACATTTTAGTGATCGATTAAAGTTAGTCAAACTCAAACATTGAATGGATGATAAAACTTACGTGATGATTTTGCTGTAAATGTGAGACCATCATCCCAATCTTCGCTTGGTCCAATGACATTGATCTCATTCGGATTTTGTGGCGCCTCCTCGGCTGTTTCATTAAGCACATCGTTAATATAGTCTTTATATATGATAGCATATATAATAATAGCACATGATTAAAGCGTTTGTTAAACACAAAATGTTGTTATTTTAAAGGCAAAGGCAGATGCGGTTTCAAGCAAGTTTTTTTTGGTGTTGTTGCGATAGAAATAGAAAATTGAAGTTGAGGAGTTGTTTGTTCAACCAATTTTGTGGGCATCGGGAAAAAGAATGAGACATGAAAGAAAAATTGGGTTTGTATAATTAGTGACCAATTTTTGTTAAGAAATATATTTTACAATATTAAAAAATATTTGTAAATGAATATTAATAACAAAATGTGAGGAAAACTTAAAGAAGGACTCGTAAACTTTGTAAAAACATTTAAAAAAAAGAAAGAAAGAAAATGTTTTTTTCTACTTTTCTTATAATTTAGACGGCAAACAGGGTTTTAATTTGAGCTATAAATTTGGATTTATAGTTTACGAGTTCTAACAGAAAAACTTAAATAAAATGATGTATGGACTACGCATATTTATCATGTTATAAGAGACAGCCTTAATTTTGATATAAATCAAAAAGAAAATGCTACTGATAAACTAAGAACACATCCTTTCGATGTTGACCATTAAACAAAAGGAAAACAAACCAAATAATTAGTATAGCTTTTTTTTTTTGAATAGCTTTCTACAAATTGCTGTGTGTTTTTAAGTGATTCATTGCTGAATTTTTACTTGCATTTACCTATTTCTAATCTACGATATTTGTTAAGTGAATTGTGAGAATGTCTTTTTCTGTAAGATTTTTTGCGTGAATGGTTTGAACTCGAATTCGTATTCGTACCATTGGTGAGCTGCTTCGTATTGCCGTTTTGTTGAAAATCAGGGAACGAAACATGATTTTGTTTCACATTCTCCTTGGCCTCCTAGTTAAACAGATATATCATTAATTGTTATTATATTAGAGTGTATTTCTTATAGTTTATGTTCACCTTATTGTTGGCGCCACGTTTGCTGCGTTTGTGATGTTTGCGATCGTTGAACATGCGACGGAAATTCATTTGCATTTTGTAATTGACCTAAAAATAAACAAATAAATAAAAAACACAAACAAATAATTAATTAATCTATACTAATTAATAATATATAATATGTAAACACTTATATAGACATATATAGGTGCTTTCAGAGATTTGTCTATGCATTCAACTCACCTGTGTGGACAAATCTCTGTCATCTACTGCGTGTCGGCTATAACTAAGACGACGGTGCTGTAAGGAATTGTAGTACGAAAAGCACATTAAATGCCAAAAATCATATATGGTGTTCTTAAGTGAAATATCTTCAATTGATTGTTAATTGTTAGTAATACATATATGGTAGATTGTAGCATTTAGTTAATGCTTAACAGTAAATTGCTGCGAAACTAGCAAAAACAACAATTGGGTGAAAAGACGTCTCAAAACATTTATACAGCTTATTACTATCTGAATAAACGATTAAATATATATTTATATATACTTATTAGAGAAGGTGCATTTTGGGCACAGCAACTGAGGGTTAACTTCGTCATAACCGAAGCGAGAATACTCTATCCAAAAGTACAGCTACAGCTAAAGCTCGATTATCCGTTCGTATATTCAAAAAGGAATTTATTATTGGTATTGCAGCGGGTATAATAATTTTATCGTGCAGTTTGTAACGCATTGAAAAAGATTTTTTGAGTTTATATATATATAAGTATATATAGTTCGGAAAAATGTCACTAGCCGTGTATCCGGATAATCGAGATTTAACATAGGTTTACAAATTTCATCCAATCTTCCATCAAATGGAAAGAGTATATAATTTAAGAAGTAAAAACTGCAACACAACATTTATGGATACTTATTTTCATGTTGCTAATTAAGGGTAAATAGTTTTAATTTAAGCTTGCAAAAAGATTAGTGTATTTAAAATAAGTAAGTAATAAATAAAGAACAAAGAGAAAATAGTTCAAAAATGTTTTGTTATTAGAGCAGTCAAACGATTAACAAAATAAATTTGTTTAAAGTGCTTTAACATTAAAAATTGGTTGTTATGTTGTTGATTTAAGTTAAAATTTTGGTGTTTAATTTTGTCTTTTGAAATAATTTTAAATTAATATTGAAAATTCCTAATTCCTAGATCAAGTTTAAAAATTATTTAAATTCCTGCTAAATGTGATTGAAAGCGCAAAAATAAAAAGTCTTAAACCACTTGGGTATTTAGTAATATTAAAAAAAATTTAAATTAAACTGCTGTTTTTTATTTAATTATAGTCTTCTTCTAAATAAAAATATTAATTTTTTTAACTAAGTCTTGTTTGTAATTGCTATCAAAAAATATTTCTAAACTAAATAATAAGGTATTTGTGTGATATTGTCTGATGTACAATGAATGTATAAATGTAAAAAAAAGACATTTTAAAATTTAGTTCTGAGTTTTAGCAATTGAATTTAAGAATATATATATATATGTGAAAGTTATTATTAGCCATTTAGAATTAATTAAATATCGATACGATTATTTATGGACTGTATTTAGACACCAATTGAAATACATTAAGATATTTACGAGAAACTGATAATTAATTAGTATAATTAATTATAAGCATTACAAAGAACGTTTTGCAGTCATGAGTACAGACACACAAAAACGTTGAACATTATCGTTTAGTTAAATAAGAAAATTTTATAGATAAGTAAACAAATCAAAAATGCTTTTAACAACAAATGAACCAATTTATTCGTACCATTTGTATGGAAGCCTTGCATTACGACATATTTGAATATATATTTTGTTCAGTTTCGTAAAATTTTGGTTCAAAGCACACAAAAATTTGAAGTAGTTTTTTTTTTTGTTTGAACGCGTTTGAATTATTTTTTGAGTTGTATACGTGACGTTGACGATAAGTTGAAGTTGAGTTGAGTTTGTTACAACGGGAAGAAATCAAACAAACGATTAATTACAAATTTATCTAGTTGAAGATATAGTCAGTATCTATATATATATTAAGTTAAAGACAAATAGTGAAAATAAGAGAGACAGAGAGAGAAAGAGAGAGAGCGAGAGAGAAGCGTGTCTCTAAACCAAATGCCCAAAAAAAGAAAACTCAGATGAAAGCATAAAATACGAATACTACTACGAGGCGTCAATTATATTCGGTGAGTTTGAGTAGAGAGGTGGCGTAGTATCTATATATCATATAATAGAAGTACTCAACAAAACTTGGGCTGTGTGTGAGTGATTAAGATATATATATAAATATATTTATATATATATATATATAAATATATTTATATATATATATATATATAGAAGTTGTGGTTAAAATTGAAACTGCTATATTATAAAAATAAACCAAACCGAAATCGATTATTTTGTAGGGTTTGCGAGATTTGTGGATACATACCCTTCTATAAGGCTTTAGTTCTTCGGCTAGCAAGTGATGTATCTTGGCATCAGTCAAATCCCTTTTGGATGGATTATAGTCCAGCTCAGCCATATCCAAGTTGTGCGAGCACGTATTATCCAGATTCGTTAGGCTGGGACTATTCAGATTTAAGTGTAGGGTAAAGTAAATAAAGTTTAAGTAGTTCTTTGCTGGAAATATATACACTACAAAGTATTAACCAAAGATACACATAAACGAATTTTAGATACACAAAAAGTTATATATACGCTCAAAAAGTTTATAAAGTGTAAGAAAAATTATTGAGAAGTATTATTTGGTGTTTAAATTGAATGGGGATCAACTTAGGTAGTTATTAGGAAGACTTTAGTGCTGTTCATGCAAAGAAGTTACTACATTTTATTAATCGCTTGCATTGCATGCATTTGTACGGTTATTGTTATCGATTATCGATTATCCAAAATTCGTTTACCAGGTGGTGTATATGGTTGGCGGTGCCCACCTGCCACCAATATAATTATTGGTATAATTCCTAAATAGCGCACTCATCGACTCGGTGCCCGTCATCTGTCCAATTGTCGAAGGATTACGACGCATCACCTCCATCGCATCACGCATGGTTAACTTTGAATAGGTCTCAATAATCTTGGGTTCAGCGCCCTACAAAAGCAGCAGTGACATTAAAGAAAGAGCAGCGTAGATAATTAAAGTAAAAAGTTAACAGAACACAGGGTTAAAAATTTCAATAAAATACATTTTAAAATTTAGAGAAACTATAAATTATATTTGACTCATACCTTCAGATCTCTGATTAGCAGTGGACGTATGAAGCGATTATCGAAGCGCTTGAACTTATCACGCACATTATAATTGCCTGTCTTGCCAACAATGTCCTCAATGCCAGCCATCAAGTGATCCATAAACTAATTGGAATTAACCAGAAACAGAAAAGAAGCACATTCAATATCTAATCTGTACCCTTCTAGGTAATATTTAAAAGGTAGCTTAAATTTGATATACTAACACGTTCGTGAATGCGTTCGTTCATGGTGGGTTTTCGTTTATTGGCTCGCTTCACATTAAGTATTTTGACTAGGGGTTTTATGGTGATGCCTTGCAGAAACACCGTAAAATAAATCACAGCTATTGTCGTGGTTACATACATATTCTTATGCTTGACCACATTCTCATCGATGAGCAGAACGAGTGCGAAGGCGACAGCACCACGTAAACCACCATACGACATGACAAACTGATCCACTCTTGATAATTTGTGCAGACGAAAACGATTTGCGAGTGCCGACAACAGAATGACACCTGCACAGATAAGCGGAAAAATTTATGAAAATTCACATTTGATCGAACTTTAATTTATACCAACCGATAACACGAAATACGGAACAGAAGGTTATTGTTAGCACCACAAACCAGGTATTCCACACGTGTTTGTTATTGACGGTGGCGACACCAAGGAACATAAATATAATTGTCTCCGCCGAGCTGGATAACATTTTCAATGCATATTTAACGGTTGTGTGCGATTTTTGAGATATATTCGATTCCACATAGTTCTTCATTGTAATGCCACAGAATGTGATGCTAAATATATAGAAATAGATATTAATTTAGATATAGTAATGCTATCATGGACTGTACACAGCTCATACTCACGCCAGTATGCCACTCATGTGGAAGATTTCCGCATTCAGATACGCCAGATAAGCCATGACAAATATGAAGATGGGTTCAATGACACGCACATGATCCGTGAAGCGTGTCACCAGACCAGTTAGGAAACCCCAAATAACGCCTGCGCAATATGATATACATTTGTCAAATAACATTTCTTCTATTTACATATTTTCCATTATTTCTTACCTATCGCAACACCACCGAGTGCCACAACAAAAAAGGAACCAACACCACTGGCAACATCCTGTGCCACAATGTTTGGCAAACCAATTTCGTTATAGACCTCCATCATATGATACATGACAACCTGAAAGCATACGACACAGATGTATAAATATATATATATATATATATATATATATATATATATGGATAATCATTTGCTCAATATGACTCTGGCTTAATCCGTATTAAAAACAATGTGGAAATAGCACTTACCGTAACAGCATCGTTGAGTAAAGACTCGCCAAAGACGACAATGTAGAGAATCTCATTGACGTGTATCTCCTCGAATACGGCTAACACAGCAACCGGATCCACTGCGGATATGAGCGAGGCAAAGAGAAAGACATCCAACAACTTGGGCATCTCATCGCCAAAGGCGCCAAAAACGCCACACGCATAGAGCGAGCCACCTGCAATGCAGAAATCATTTTATGAATATTGCTACTAAATTTAATTTATGGAAATTGTCAGTAAATAAATTAAATTGACTTGTCTTGAGGTGGATTATTTGATATTTAGATGACTTGTGCTAATTAAATATAAGCTTTGACTAATATGAAAGGGAAAAAGGTCTACGAATCATTTAAAATGTATATTACATAGACTATAAATTTAATTGTACCCTCTAAAATCTTATTTTTATTATTTTGTATATTTTTAGTTTCCATTTGCTACAGTGAAGATATTATTAGATTTATTCAATCAATATTACAAATCAAAACTTACTTCAAGTGTTGGATTTGTTATCCTCTTTCATAGCATAATTTTATTTTATATATATATTTTATAAATTCGGTTTTGTACAAATATGTATTCAAAATTAGAGCTCTCATGAATACTTGATAAAAAATCATTTTGTTGGTCGTCTTTTAAGTGGTATTTCTCAGTCAAGCTTGCCCACATCTTTACCATTCTAATATGTACAAATTTATTAACACACTCACATAAATCGCATGTTGTGTGCCACACTTGTATAAATCAAGTTAACAAATGTTTGTCGCAGCTAAGCCTTTGCACAACATTATTTTAAACACACACACACACACATATATATATATATTTATATTTATATATATATATATATTTATATATATAGCTCGCGTGCCACAAATTTTGTGTAACGAGCGCGTCGACATTGTACTCAGTTCTATGTAATGTGTAAAGAATTACAAATTTTCATTAATTTTTGTTTATATTGTCAGCGTGCCAAAAATACAATCGAAATAAAAAGTATTAAAATTTAATAATTGAAATAAGATTTTAGATAGTCTTCGCTTAAATAAAATAAAATGTTAATTAAAGCGGGGAAAAACAGAAATGCTTTATCAATTCAAAACTGATTTCGCGATATATTTGTTATATTGTTTGATCAAATTATTTATTGTTAGGAATTCCCAGCTGAGTAATGTTCGTGATAATAGTTAAATATAATTGTGCAATAAATCTGTAAATGATTGTTTTTATTAGATAAATTTACAACTATACAATGCCAATTGTGATTTTCTAATATATAGTATTATAAGTTGATTAATAGTCTTCGTTTAACTACTACTTTAAGGATACTACGAAATGGCAATGACATCGACCACTTGATGGATGGATGGAGTGGCTGCCCCCTCAGCCTCAAGTGATGCGGTGGTCTCGAATGAGCAACGACAAAAGCTTTCACTTTATTTTAAGGCCACGTTCCGCTTGTTGACAGCGTTCACAGTTTGAGCCCCATTAAAGTAATCAATTTCAAAATGCTTACCAATTGTGGCCACATTGAAGATGGTGCCAACCACAGCCATCAGTAGGATTGTGCCCAGATTATCGAAGAACATCCGGTTGGGCATAAAGTAGCCTGCGTCCAATATTATCGGCGGCAGCATATAAAAGAAGAAGGTGTTCGGTGTCAGCGGGGAGACGGCGACATCTGTGCAAAAGTAGAGCACAACGCCTATGACCACGCCCACCACAATAAGTAGACACGATTCCGGAAATATCAGATGCAATTTGGGTGTCATATGGAAACCTGTAATGAAAATCACTTATTTAGCATAAAATACACAAAAACCCGAAAGAGAGCGTAAAACGGTGTTCTATATAAAAATTTACATATGCATGTTGTTATGGGCGTCAGTGGGCGTGGCACCCATACGATATGAAAAACAGTTAGAATGCTACGATATACCCTAAAAATTTTAAATTCCTAGTCGACTTGCTGATATTATTTAAATTTCAAAATAAGTTCTGGTTAATTGTCAAATTTTTCTGACCAAGAATATTTATACTTTTTGAGCTCGGAGCTTTCTTCTGGCTGTCACATATTTTAGCACGACTTCATTATACCCGTTTTCCATTTTTATTGGGTTTAGGGTATACAAATACTTTCACTGAAATAAAACACGACATTTGTTGGTGTTTTTGCTTTTGTTGTTTGCCTATAAAAATCCAAACAGAAATGAATTTCGTTTCAACTATGGCCCATTTATATGAAAATGTAAAAAGTTCCCCCGCTAACGCCTCCGCTCCGCCAGACAGCCCACATTTCAACTGAACCATGATTATGGCGGGTTTTGCATCTGGGTCAATGGTTACACTTACCAACTCAGGGTATAAAAAAATTACTATACGTAGAAAATTACATATAAATTTTGTTTAAAATGTATTATTAATAAATAGTCCATTAACTTGATTTAATAATAATACTCCTTAGGCAAATTTGAGTTATTAAGTTGAAAAAATAAACCTATCAACGGATAAAATGTTCACATTTAAAAAAGCTAAAATCTAAGTCAAATTTGTTTAATATGTTGAAAATATGATAACAAGTGAAATAAAGACAGGCTTGTTAGATATTGATTGGAATGGCATTTAAAATAATCATAAACATATAATCTAAATCAATTTGAAAAGCAAAGTAAAATTTTAATTCGTTTTGCGTCGAAAAAAACTTGGATCTGTCGTCGAAATGGCCCCGATTATTATATAAATTTCAGTTGTCACTTGACTCACTTGGGTTATTCAATTGCAGATGCAAAAAGGGGCAGCTAAAAAAGGAAGGATTTTGCCAGAGGGCAAAATAGGGGGTGTATTTGGTGTTGTTGCGTGCGCTCTTTTTGGGGCCTTGAAAAAATGGATTATTGCGCAGAATGCCAAGGTAAACAAGCTAGTCGAACCAGCAGGCCGGAAAGATAATAAAGTCAGCAGTAAAAGCCAATAAAAAAAAGAGGCAACCATGGCAGTGGCAGTAAGCTGTGCCAATCTCATTGCAACTTGCCAAATCGCTTATGCAATCTGGCAATTGTTGCTCCCTGAGGGGAAGGTTCAAATGTGGGTTGTTCTTGGATATTTTAGGGGGCAGTGTCAAGGCTCGCTTGTTGCGCACTTTACTGATGCTTATGCAATGTCCTTCAGCTGCGACTCTCTGCACACCTATACAAACATGCTTACTATACACCCACACACACACAAACACAGAGACTCGTTCTCTTACGACTTGACGTAAATCTGCATGCCACTGACAGCGACGAAGTCGACGTTATATAAAATATATTGATTTTGCCTGCCTCGCAGCCGACAGCCAGCATTATGTATTCTACATATTCATATGGAAGAAAATGACTTGGTAATTGAAAAATAATTAATTCGTCAATGTTTGATAGAAATTTATACCAAAAATACTGATTCTATTCTGCAATTTTCCACAGAATGCAATTTTATTTTGATTGCAAAACGTTGCTTTGTTAAAATTGATTACTTTTTGGAAAAGTTATGAAAATTTACAATTGTTAACCATATTATATGCTGCATTTTAAACTAAACTTTGATTAGAAACTGGTTTTGTTAGTACGTCCCAAAAGTAACGCTTCTATGCCAACGACAGCTTGCTAGATCTTAAGTAATTTTTTTTACTATACGAATGGGAAGGCAGATCTACCTTCTCAAATCGATTACACCTCTTTCTGAAATTCAGCCCCCTACATAAAAAGCTGCCTAGGTTTTTAATATTGCTCACCGATTTTGGCTATGCTCGCCGATAATATCCAGATGCCAATGATAAACGGCGTCTTGACTCGTGCAAAGTCCACCTGGGACAGTGGATAACGCTCCGTCTCATGGTGTCCTCCTTCGTCTTCATCGAGCGACACATCAAACAGGTCCTTTGAGTCCCCATCGGCTGCTGTCAACGATTCCGCGTGGGGCAGCGCCGGAGGCAGAGGAGCTGTCGGAAATTGTGATGTTGAGGCGGGCAACGAAGTGGTTTGTGCCAGCTAAGAACAATAGAGAGAGAGAGACGGATATGGGAATATGATTAATGAGAATATTGACCATTCCTTAGAATATTACAATTGACAAGTTGACCAGAAAAAATCTTAATCAAACATTTCATTACAGTACGCATGGTGTCAAGGGAATGGTCCTTTGGCCTCTATCTGTCCAAATGAATATTTAATGAACAATGTAATCGATCCGTGGTTATAGGTCAGTGGTTTTAATGAGCTGTCTTTTTTTTTTTGTATTGAATATCGCTTTAATCGAATAATATTGAATAATAAAAATATACCACGCAAACAGTTTATTTTTTTGGCAAGCGTTTCTTGTTTTTAGCAATTTGAAATTATAAGTTATATCTGAAAAAATAACACAAAAGTTGTCTAATTTCTTCTTCAATCAGAAAGCTATATTTAATGCCTTAAGGAATAAGTATAATGCTAAAAATTCTACTTTAAAATTATACCCAATTTTTTATTGCATTATTTTATTTAATTCACACATTTTAGAAAATGCAAAACTTTTTCTTCATGTGTTCTCACTAAAACAGATTTAGCCTGCAAAGCATCTGCGTAGCCTCATAATAAATTTTATAGCAGATAAAAAAGATAAGCAGATGACGCATATAAAATTAGTGTGCAATTTTTTTAATTTATTATCGCAACTTAAGTAAGGACAGTGAGGTAAAAACCCATGATTTCTCTATCTGAGACAACACGTAACATTTGCAAACTTTGTAATATTCTTCAAATAGTCACAATAAAAAATAATATTTATCTTGCGTGCTCAATGCTAAATGAGCAGATGCTAAATATTTATTTGCTAACCTTCTCATTAATAAACATAAATAAAATAACACTGTCAACTAAGTAGAGCATGTCATAAACCAACGACAATTATCTTTTAATTATTCTTCTAACTAGTTCAACGATTGTGCGAACATTTATAATTAATATACTAAATTTATCTGCAAATCACAGCGACTAACTGTAAGTGTCCAAAGCTATGACTATCAGTAACTGATTGATTTGTGATCGAGCTGCCAGCTGACGTCAGTTGAAATTTTTGGTAATTTTTCATGATAAGTTTTGTTTCTAATAATAAATCGACAACTTTTGCTGCACAGCCATTATAATGATTATCTTTATGGCCGACAACTGGGCTGTGCAAAATTGACATATCCTGCCACTCCTTGCCACTTTAGGTTAAATTGCAATCAGCTAAAGAGCTAAGGGCATGGTTCGGGCTAAATTCTACACTAAATCTTTTTTATACAATTCCTTACTGACGTCAACAAGACGAGTAAATGCAATTTAACAGAGATATGCGCGATTTAAATTAAGTATTCTATTTTTATATAAAAAAAAACCCGAATATCAATGTGCACATTCATAACCATATCTATAAATTCACTTTTAGATTAACAATTGAATTTTGTTTTAAAATGATTTCTAAGTTCTCAAAGTTCTCCAAACTTTAATTCAAAATGGGAAAAATCCATCAATTAATTTGAAATGCAACTGCAACACTCCAACTATTATTTTTTTAATTCATTCGCAATCAGATTTAATTTATGCAATTTAATTTAATTACTTACGTTGAATTGTGTAAGTACATCCGTTGTTTTCGAGCTGGAGCTGGAGCTGGCGCTGGCGCTGGAGCTGGCACTAACATTGGGACGTGCCTCAATGCTGGCCAGCAGCATGCAAATCCCGCATAGAAGCAGCAACAGTTGTCGCTGCAAGACGCAGCCAGGACTCTTTCTGTTGTGTATTGTTGGTGGTGTTGTTGTTGTTGCTGTTGTTGTTGGTTGCTTACTCGGTGGTGATGGTGGTGGTGTTCTTGTCCGGTTCTGGCAGGGCTCACTTTGCTTAAGACCTATTGGACTAGCCAGCTGACAGGTTGAAGGCAATGCCAGCTGAATTTCGAAAGCAGCATAAGGCGAACTCGAACTTGGATTTGAGTTGCGATTGGGATCGGGATTGGGTTTGTTATTGGGATTTGTGGTGCTGTTCCAGCAGGCGCGGCGGGCAAGGTTCATTTGTTGCTGCAACGCCGGCGTCGTAGCACAATCGTAATCCTTTTCCGTGCGGCTTTTCATTCTGCTGCCGCTGCTGCTGCCGTTGCTGCTGCTGTTGCTGCCCCTTGTTGATTTATGTTGTTTGTATTGGCTTCGAATTGGACTCGCAACTCAACTGAATTATCGATTTCTGCGGGCATAATACACTTTCCGTAAGTAAGTTTCTATTTGTGTTGTCCTTTTACTTCGTGTGTTGTCCTTAGCTGTCTTGTTTTTCTTTCTAAGTTTAGTTGCAATTTGTCGAGTGTCTGCAAACAGAAGATTAAATAACATTTTAGACGGGTTTGCTCAAGGAAATACTAAATTAGGAAAAGTACTCAATTTAGTCTGTAAATTAAAAATAGGCACACAAATAAAAAACTATTTTATTTCAATGTCAAGAAGAAATTTTTCACTTTCAGAGGAGACAATTGAGCATTTGAGTTCTACTTTATATTTAATTGCAATCGGAACTGAGAACAATCGGAAACTGAGAACAACATCTTCAACTTACCTGGGGCAAGTAAAAAAATTTGCAAAAAGAAATGTAAAAAAAATTTGTACAATACAATTTTTAAGATAAAAATCAAAATTTTTATGTAATTCATTATAAGGAATAAACGCTACCGTTCCTGGTTGTTTACTTCAGTACACTTCGGGTCGGCTTAAACTGAACTGGCTACAACAGTAGCCCAAAATCAATGGCAAACAAGCATTTATTATCCGATAGCACTTTGGATCAGTTAGCTTTAATTTCGATCACAATAATAACCGTTTACAGTTGTTAACCTAACCTATCCTAATTGTATTGCTTATCAGGCCACACATTCAACGATCGACCTGCCACAATAACCAACGGAAACTGGTTAAGATCCAGAAAATTCACTTTGCTTGTAGACTCCCACTTAATGGCTTTAATACCCAAAATCAGTTGTATACCTAAAGATAATCAAAAGCAATCAATTGATATAAAAAGTAGCAAACAATTAGTACATGTGCTAAAATCACGCACAGCCGAACAAATAAAATCTGGCACTTTGCTGATGTTGATATAAAATATCGGACTACAACTGATACCATATCATTTACAATTTTCTATAAAAAGTTGCTGTGATAGGAAGCTAATCAAAAGAAGTGAAATTTATGATCTTTTATATATGGTTGTGTCAACCTAGAATCGCAGAAATTAACTAATAAGAAAGCTATTTGTGATAAGATTGTCGATATGTTTTTTAAAGGATATCAAAAAGGAATCATTAACCAAGCCAATCAACCAATCGTTATCACACTTATATATATTCCAGCGATATTTTATTATTTTTTTAAGCATCTGGCTAAAATATAAGGAAAATGATACCTATATTGATATGGTCCAACTTGGATATCTTGCACACTTAAACTTTTTGGTTAATTTCCATTGTTAAGTGGGAATCGATTTAATCAGACTCGAGTCTTTTTTTGTATCAGTCAGCATTTTAAATGTTATCCGAATTATTTGCACACACAAGTAAATATTGACATTACGCGATGTTTGCACTTTTAACTGGATAGATCCAGTGCACTTAGCGCCACACAAAAATATATATACAGCTTGTTAATTGCGTTAATAATGGTTAAAGTTAAGTACACAAACGATATCTGCTGCTATTCCACCTCCTTTTTAAATCCCTTGACGAGGGTAATATAATTTTGTCGTGGAGTGTGTAACTCATAAACTATAAATACATATGTTTAACCTGCATTAGTTGTAGAATCATTTTAGCCACTTTGATTTGGACTCAATTTTTGCCAAAAGCAGAACATTAGTTTAAAGCTATATTGGTTAAAATTTCTATCGGAACACTATATTACATAGGTTTCATAGGAATAATCGGTCGAAATTAAAGTTCCTTTAGTAGAAACTTTTTTGGTTTTAAGATTTATTTAAAAAAAAATATTTAGAAATATCAAAATCTATATGTCGGCTGTTTGATGCCGATCTGCAAGGGTATATTATAAGCGGCGTGACTAAGATTCTTCTTTTTTTATTATTTCTGATGTTTTTGTTGTTGGACCATCTGCCCTGAAGATAACAGGTGCTTTTAATTTGGGGGAGCAAAAGCTGCAAAGCTGCGAATTTGCCGCCTGATAGCACACCCTCAATTACAATTAATATATACAATAAGATCTCGTTACGGCTGGAGCTTATCTGAACAGATCCCGGAGTGCAGACGTTATAAAAATTATAGCTGAATATGCGAGTAATTTGAGCAATTGATGTGTTGACATTTTGTCGACAGTCAAGTGCAATGCCAAGATGCGATCAATAAAACTGCAAATAGCCTCCGTTTCTTGAATGTTTTCTTAATTATTTTGCCTTACCCTCAAATCAATTGAAAATGGAATTTTTCTCATATTGATGTTGTGATGGCCTCAGATAAATTATATGCTTTTCTATTCGATCGTAAATCAAAAGTTCTATTTGTTCATCCTCAAAGATCGGAAAATGTATTCATTTTGCGTCACAGCCCTAATGTAAACAATGTATTCACTGCTTTACTCCACAATTCTCAATTGGGCAGCATTCGAAATTATTTTATCCTCTAACTCAATTCTTTTTTTTTCATCAGCAGGCCAAAAATGTGATTAAATGACCCTCAAACTCAGCAAACCGCGCAAACATTATCTACAAATATTTTCAAGTTCAGTGACTCTGACACAAAATCGTTCAACAATTTCTTAACCGCATTTAACCGGTAATCGAAGGCGTTAAGCGGCTTAAGTCCTCTTTTTAAAGTGCAACTGGCCAAAATAAGCAATTTGCATAAACACCAATTTGTATGGTCTTAAAAATAGATGAAAGAAATCTATAAAAAAAAATAAAATAAACTTAGAATGGAAAGATTTAAATTAGTCATCATTAAATCAACTGAAGTGACTATGAACAAGGGAGCTTAAGTAACAATCAAGTAAAATGGAGTTTTTAATAGAGTTTTGAGTGTTCGAATTTGAGTTAAAAAGGTATTTTTAAGTATTGATTTAGTCAAGATCGCTTGACTAGGGGATAACCTGAACACAAGTCGTTAATTATCCATTAGAATTATGCGATATTCAAACCAACATACTAAAATTTACATTCATATTCACTGTGTGTGCGTATGAACACATTTGTGTGTGTGCGTGTGTGTGTGTGTGTATGAGCATGTACACAGGAAATGCTTGCGGAGTATAAACAATATTTTCTTCCGCGTTTCTCAGGTGATCTTAATGAAATTTCTTCAGATGATCAATATTATATCTAGGTAAACACCATAAAGATAAATATAGAGTACAAAAATTCACATGGTTATTTGTTTTATGTGTACTAAGAAAAAGCCCACAATTTTCAAAAAGATATTAAAAAAAATAAAATATATATGCAATTTTAAAAAAAAACATTTGCTCTAATAAATTAAACCGTGAAACTTGTTACATCATTTTGCAAATATTATTAGACACTTTTTGCCCATTGTCATTGGATTCAGGTTATAAAAATAGAACACATCGCAAATACGATGTTAAATTATTTGCTTAATAATTTTATTAACTCTTGCCTAATATTGACTGCTGTCAGCAATAAATTATAAACTATTTTTTTTCTCCCGTTTTCCAACAGCTGAGCAAAACTTAAACACAAATTGTGTTGACGTATTTTTTCAGCCGTTATCTATTTACTTTGGCCATTGAGCTGAAAGTCTGTTTTTTTTTTATAATAAATGTAAATAATTATATGGCTAGAATTGTGTCGCTTATTGCCGCTGACAAACGTGTTCAGACTGCGTCACTCGCTTTCAAATTCAAATTCAAGTTCAAGTTGTTAAAAGGAAATTGTTGTTCAAATCGCAAAATTTTATGAAGTCAACAATTTACAGTTAATAAAGCTTGACTGGCTGAGCTTTCTGAGAAATTTCGTTCAGATATTTTCAGTATATTGCGATAATTTAGAGCTAATAGTTTTGGAGATCAATTGGCGAAAAACACCAGACAGATTAGATTCAATTGAGTGGCTTATATTCTTTGCATATTGTTTAAATACAATGCCAATTTAAATATACCCCATGCTGTTCAGAATAGGGTTATAGGGCATAGAAAAGCAAATGTGAATTATTATAAAACGCCATTTGTTTATGGGTAATCGACGGATATTTTTTGGCCGCGTACCAAGAAAAAATCTATCTTTTTCTAGCCGATTTTCAAATTGTATATCTATATATATTTAATATAGAAATGTTTTGCAAATTGCAGTCTGGCATTGGAGCGTACTATATATGGCAGATGTGTTTGTTACTACAACAACAGATCGATATACATAATGATTATGCAACCAAAACAACGTTGAACTCAAATTCAGTTTTGGGCAACACTTTTGTGTCTAGTCCTTAAACTTTGACCTTACACATGGCTACAGACCTAATCGATAGCTGCACGCGCCGAGTCAATTACAAATTGTTTTTATTATGAATGCACAATGAAAACAAAACTCAAAAAACATATTTATATTCAGCCAAGTCAAAATCAATGGCAAACAGAGAACAGCAACAAGCCGCCAAATACTGTAAACACATCTGATTAAAACCGGTAATGAGCTGTGTTAACCCGTTCCAGCTAAAGGGAAACTCATAAACTGGTCAAAACGAGTAACGACTGGCAACTCGTGCAATTTATGAGTTCCAAACAATTTTTAAACAATTGCCACATGTTCAGACAATGCATATGCACATATATGAATATATTTGAGTAATCGAATGCATTCGAAATTTCAATAATGCACCACTCACAATTGCCGCCTTTCGGATTCTGAGCCCCGAATGTGTGTCAAGTGCTAAGCAGTGGATTATAGAAACGGGGTAGTAAAAAGCAATTTCAAATCATTTAGCCTTGAAAGGATGGTAGTCAAGTGCCAAGTGGAGGCAAAAGTCAGTTTATTAAGTTTATTATGCATCTTACCTTAGAGAGCAGCAATAAACTTATGTAAGCTTGCTTTTAAGCCTTGAGGGAGTTTATTATGGAGGAGATGTACTTAACCAAATAACAGTATTTTTGTAAAAACATAAAAAATTGTTTATTCCGACGTGAGATAATATTGTATTATATGATGCCCATTTTAATAAAAACCATAAGGGAAAATTATATATTGTGTAGTATTTAAAAAAAATACATAATTATAATTACTGTTGCCCAGTCATATTAAGATTACCTCATTTATTGGTATTTTTTCTCCGCATCGAGGCTTCTCGTACGTGTTAATACTTTAACTTAATTTATTGTTTTTTTATATTCTCAGAAAATGTATTATAATTTTGTCGTGAAGTTTGTAATGCATGGATAAAGGCATATCATACAATATACAATACAATATATACAATAACTATTCTTGACTATCGCACCAGCCGAGAAACCCAGTCCGATATAGCTACTGAAAAATCCGCAGTTTACAGTTCGTAGAACAGAAAACAATGACTGCAAGGGTATTCAATCTTCGGCATGCTTCAGATACTTTAATCAATGTTCAATTTATTGATATCTTTTCTGCAATCCAATTTACTGATATTTTTGTCCAACATATATATATTTCAATTACATTCAGCTCGCCAACTACAAACTCTCACAAAATCGTTAAACAAAATTCAATCAATCCTCGCAGGCAACCCACAAAATTCAAGTTCACAATCAAAAAATTACCAAAAGAAATATGAAATAAATGAGAAGCTAAAAAAGACCGCAAAATAAAAACATCAACAACAACCAAATCAATATCACAAATTGCCGCAAAATCATGTCGCAGTTCTTGGCGACAAATGCAAAGCGTTAGTTTTGGTCTTGAGAAGGGGGATCACAGGAAGAGTTTGAGGGCTTTATCGGTCTACAGGAAGGGTGTAACTCCACTTCCTAAAATAAATGTAGCCTTTGCAATTGGCAACCATACGATTTCGAAATTGGTTTGTTGTTGCCTCTGATAAGCAGGGGGCACACCCATGCTTATTTGTGGCGAGGGTTTCTTAAACTGAGGCAACTTGTTATACTGTGAGACATATTGAATGAAACATAAAGCAGAATTGAGCAATGCGATTTCATACAATTCTTATCAAAAAAGCATTAGTTATTTTATTTAATTCCATTCGATTCCATTTCTCATCGCTTTTGAGATTACGAAATATTTAAAATCCCATCAATTCACACCCCCATATAAATTCAACACATTTATGTGTATTGCGGGTTCCTTAAACTGGGCCAATGACAACTAATATTATTTACATATTAATTAAAACATTTGGCAAAATAGAGCACTCTGTTTTCGTAGAATGCTTATCACGAATAAACACGTCGAGTAATGATTTCCTAATTGTGCCAGTTCTCAGCGCTTCTAAATTTAAAAAATATTTTAGTTTTCATTATTTAACAGGCCCATAAACCGAAACCGGTTTTAATAAAACTAAGAAGTCCCGAGTTTTTGGTTATTTTTAATTTTGGTTACCTTTGAAGTTATGTTTAGGGCTTAGACGTTGGTCCGAAACTTGATAAAAAATTATATCAATGCAGGAAATAACATTTGAATTAAAACGGCAGCTTTCAAAACAATTTCCAATAACATTACAGATATGGTTGGAATTATATTATAGATAGTGACCTTTGTCCAAACAATTCATCATAAATTAAATGATATTATGCACAGAATTCCAGACACAACTTACACAATGTTGATATCGAAACTATTATCGTTTTTTCTTTCTTTTTTTTTGAGCTTTTGTTATTAATTGAGATCTATTATTTGTCATATTTATAGATAGCAATGTGGTCAGCAAATTTACCTCAAGGTATTTAGGCATTAGGTAAATAAATGCTTGATAACAAAGTTAGATTTGATAAAGTATTTGATTCCATCATTATGTGAAAGACAAGTTTTGATGAAAATATGCCCTAGCTTAAAAGACATGCAAAGAAAATAAAAGTCTGTTTTTGATTAAAATACGGCCTAGATTAAAAGACTTTCAAAGCGTCGGAATAATGATGCCAGAGCATGATATACCAGCAACAATTGTAGACAGACTCTGTGATTTTGACAGTTTTATTGTCTTAACCCTGACAGAAGAACAATGTAGCACACTGTTCGATCTCTCCAATGGCTGGACTAAAAGCGATGTTGGAATGAGTAACACGCTCACCAGACGACCAAAACAGTGCTGCAAAAAGAAACCAGCAGCGACACAGATTGAGAAAGAGAAATACAGAGAGAGAGAGAGAGAGTGAGAGAGATGTAGATGTAGAGAGATGTAAAGAGATTGGGTGGGTGAAGAGCAACAGAGCTGAAAAGCCAAAATAAACATGAGAAGTACACCTTTTTGGGTGAACAATTCAATGCATTTGGAAAAGAAATTATGAAAAAAAAAATACATGTCTAAAAATAGTCACACACAGACATAGTTTAAATATCTAGTACATATTATATTTTAGTGTATTTAAAATATATAACAATTTTTTTATAACATATTTGCTACGCACGTTTTGGATTTTTGTTTTATATTTTCAAATGACTTTTGTCTTTTGATTTGCCACAGCAGCACGTCAAAGAGCAGCTGTGCATTTAATCTGGTGTTTTTTTTTCGATTTTTGTTTGGATTTTGAAACATTGAGTTATTTTGTGGTGTTTATAAATAACATCAATTATTGGCACAGCATGCTTAAATATGTAATATTATTAACAAATTCAATTGCGATTTAAAGTTTCTAAACGCGAAATTGGCGCAATTTTGCCACAACATAAACACGTGTTTTGCCAAATCACAGATAAATGTAAATATTTATATATAGATGAACATTTTGTTTATAATATTTTATACATTTATTTATTTTTTAATTTCTTTGCGACCGAACGAAAAACAAACTGTATTGCGCGCTCATAAGCCGCGAACTGAAACGGAACAACAAACAGCAGCAGGAAAACTCATAACACACACTCGCACAAATACACACGCACGCAGAGCGAAAGAGACAGAGAAGCTGAGAGAGAGAGAGAGAGTAATCGCGCGCGGGAGGGAGAGTGAAAAGAGAGCGACAAAAACGCCGGCTGATGCACAGTGGGCTTACTTAGTCCAAACAATTTTAACATTTATACTGAGCGAAATACAAAGTGCAAGTAATATATATAATGAATGAACTCTGAATGTAAGAGATTAATTTAATATTTAAATATTATTTATTTACTAATCAAATAATTATATAATATGTATAATAATTTTAATAATAATATTACTAGTTCAAACAATATTACTAATATATATTAATTTCTTATATTCAGATTGATTTTATGTGGCAATAATTTTGATGGCTTCAATTCAAATTATATTTGTTTTATAAAAATAAACCCCAAATATAAGCAAATAAAAAGAGAATTATTAATAAAAAAATTTCATTTAAAAAAATATCTTTATAAAAACCAGTTTTTAATGCTATTTTAATTCAAATTACTCTGTGATAGTAAAGTGTTATCAGCAGAAAGTTTCAGCTCAATGTATGATTCAGATATAGTGTAAATAAATAGTGGAAAGGGCTCGGGCATCTGCGTTACGATTGTTTTCTGCACTTCGCTTTGTTTATATATTGTTCAGCAATTTTCATTGTAATTGGAATTAATAATTGAGTGAACAAGCAGATGGAAGGCATTCTTGGATAATGCAGCGTGTATTAATTATTATTGTGTGTGTGGATGGGCAAGGATAATAAGACCTTCACGTAATTCATTCGCAATTACAATGCCTGCCAATGTGTGCGATTCCATTCTGCATGCCATTGAAAATGTATGCAATGTGTGCTACTTTGGGTATTTCAATATCAGGTTCATGGCATTTCCATATCGATCCATATCTCGGTCACAAAAAATAAAAATGAAAAGGACAGCCAAACAGTTTAGTCAGTTGTCTCGATATGAATGTGGTGGTAAGCTGACTGGCGCCTTCAAACTGCAGCACAACTATGAGAGATATCTGTAAAATGCGCACAAAATGTTTAGTGTGTACACATTATCCTTGTACTCGAACACAGCATGCACTTTGGTGCTCATAACTGATACCAAAGGACATGTGACTTCGTTCCCGAGACGATATCCGGCATCGCAATTTAATAAAGATTAAATCATAGGGAGAACCCTAAGCCAATGGTGAATGCTTACTTTAGTAACTGTGTATGATACATTTCAATTTCCTATCAAATTTTATAAAATCTTACATTACAAAAAACAAGGTTTTTAAATTGCAAGTCCAAAGTTTTAAATTAAGTTATTATACATTTAACAACCCATCATAAACTAAACCTCTTTTTACTTTACATTACATCTATTTCTGCGGCAAATTCGCTTTAAATTGAAAACATTTTACACACAATCGGGGCCAACCGCTACTTATTAAGGGTTTTTGTAAAAGCAAAAGCAAATAACAATAACAATAACAGCAATCGTAGCCGTACAGCTTTTATAATTAAAGAAAACAGAAAACTTTTTCAAAGAGATGTTTCACTGGAAACTTGACGCACAAGAAGTGGGAAAAAGCGGAAAAATCTGAGTACAATAAGCTTAAGCGTTTCATTGGGACGAAAACTTTTTGTTGTTCGAGATCGTTATAAGTAAGTTGAATAAAATCTAATAATTCTCACGCATACACACACACACTAAACTAAATTTTAGCAAAGCAAGATGCGTGATGCGTTATGTAATTGGCTGGCACTGCTCAAGGACGCTTGACAACGAGACCAAAACCGAAAATAGCCTGAAAGCAGCAGCAACAGTAGAAGTTCAAAGTAGCAAACAAAATATGAAAATAATAACAAAGTAGAAGAAATAGGAAAAAGAATGAGAAATTTATTAGACTTTTGCAACGGCCATGTACGAAGGACGAAAGACACGCAATAGTCATCTAGTAAATCAGTAGCGCTGAGTAGCAAATGAATGGAAGACTGGTTGGGCGTAACAAATAGACAATAGTTATTGCCTTGGGTACGGCCAACAGGAAATGAAAAGGCCACAAAGAAAGAAATATAACATACATACACACTCAAACCTCCGCTCACATATATACTTATGTGTGTAAAAACGTATACCTAATTATTTAGACGAGCAATTCGATAATTAAAAGCGATATCGATAGACACTTGACAAGCTCCACTGATCAAAGTGCAATGCAGCAAAGCAAATCGTAATATTTACAATGTTGTGTATGTGTATGTGTTTGTAATGTGCTCATGACAAAAAATTCATCAACCAACATGGCGCCTGCAAGGTTGTAGCATACACATATTTATACAGACACACTCACAGTGAAAACTTAGCATGCTTTTGAGCGCTACAGCTGCAGATACTATGTTGTTATTATGGCTTGCAGCCCTAATGGACGCGTCGGCAGCGCAACGCATTGTGACGTAAAAATAGAGACAATGTCGGCGTCGTTGTAACAACTTGTTTTTGTTTAGCGTAGGTACCGTTAGCGTGGGCATCATATGTGACATGCGCACTACTTGACGCCGCCTGCCTGCCAGCCTGACTGCAAAAACAGATGTTTGCCTTTTGTGGCTCGGGAGCCAGAGAGGTAGAGTAAGAGCCAGCAAAAGTATTAGCTTTATTTTTACAACACTATCAAAGATAGGAAATGCTGCTAAGTTGCATTAAAATGGGTTCATTAAATTTATAGCCTGACAGATGCTCATAAAAATGACAAGAGAAGTTATATAGTAAAATTATCAATTAAAATTTCGGCTTCTTATTATGCAATTATACTAATGTATTTATTTAAAAAAACGAGCACAGTAACAGACCTAAGTAAAGTTAATACAGTAGTCGCTCAATAAATGAATCGCTTAGACTACAGAGTTTATTACAACCCATTAATATATTTTAAGTTTGAGATATTTATTTCTTTGAAAAAATCGAATTGCAGAGCGACCACTGTATATAATTATGTAAGCTATGCATATTGTTTTATAAATAAAACTTACCGTTGCAAAACGTTTTTATTGTGCCAATTAGCAGATATGCCTAATATTTCAGTATTTCTTTCCATATCTTTTGTT
This sequence comes from Drosophila dives, assembly GCA_035042365.1. NCBI lineage: Eukaryota > Metazoa > Arthropoda > Insecta > Diptera > Drosophilidae > Drosophila > Drosophila dives. The sequence goes on along the minus strand of JAWNLJ010000416.1, from coordinate 133,795 downwards.
TTAGTAATTCATTTTTAAATTTAATTTAAATATGAACTGTAAATTAGATCTTTTGGTTGTTGTTCGTTTTTGGTTGAGGTTTACACTTGTTTGGCTTGCCTATTGCTGACGCCGCATGTCGCATAATAATAACTGATGTAATTTTAGTAACACTAACAACTTTCAGCACTAACACACACACTCGAACACAAACATAGCAAAACTGTTGTGAATGTACTTGTGGGGGACTAGGCGGCGGCAGCGAAAGAGCGCCCCTACTCCTCCTTCTTCCAGCCTCCTCCTCCGGCAGCAGCGTCTTTTTACAGCGAACGCTTTAGCACGTTGAAATTTTGCATTAGATTTGCCGTTTTCATATAAACTGCAAACAATTTGATTTGATTTTTGTGGAAAATTATGTATTTACTGATATCGAACTGCCGCCGGGCCATTGCCATTGCCATTGCCAATTTGATGGGACACGCACTGAAGACTGAAGTATTTGCTTCTGTGCTTCTGAGCTTCACCTTCACGTGTGGCCACAGGACATTTGGCAACGATATGTCCTTTATACTAAGAAAATGTACTAAATTTGTCATAACGGTGACGAGAACAAAATTTAGGGTTGCTGTTTTTTTAAAACGGTTTGCAAAAAGTATCGATACTTACGACTGTGCACAACGGTTCCTGCAACCCTGTGAATGGCAGAAAGGATGATCCGAACGCTTATCGAAAAGAACAGTCAAATCAATTTTGAAAGCAAATTAAAAAAATAAAATTTAGTAGGCGTAGTTTTGCTTAACTTTACATCGACTTTATTTTGTAATTATTTAACTTTTAAAATACACACTAGAAAATTGTACAATTTTCACAAATTATTTTCACTTTACGTTAAAATAGAAAAAAATTATATTAATTATTTGTTTTGTTATTAATTCAAAATGCGGAAAATAGAACTCCCATTTTAGTTCAATAGTTAATCCTCGAGAAGCGGGACGACTTCGAGCCATACTGACGATCATCTCCACGAGAGCTGCCGCCGCGTTCTCTATCGAATTTCTCATGGGAACGCTCACGAGAAGTTTTATCCTGTGTGGATATAGCAGAAAAATATTAGCCAGGTCATTCAATAAATATATATAGAACTCTGCATTTAACTTACTCTATGGCGTTCACGTTCGCGCAAATCGTCATCGCCATTTTGTGCTGAAAATTGCGTTATTTCATGAAACTCGTGTATAAAAGTGGCAGTTTTCTCGCCTCACCTTCACGCCGACGCTTGTGATCGCCGCTGCCGGACTCCTCGTTCCGATCCCGTTTGCGGCCCATCTTACGATCCCTGCGCGCATCGCGCTCCTCATCGGACATCTTGTCTTTGTTGCGTTCTTTGGTCTTGAGGCCGCGCGCCTTCTTCACACTATCTACGAGCTCCTCAACCTTCTGTAATGGTACAACTTTAATAATTGGCAACAACTCACAAATTTTTTTTTAAATATTGAACGGATTGTTTTTTATGTTGTGTAAGAAATTAACAAAAAAAAAAAATATTAATCTCAAAAATTAAATTAAAATATATGTGTAGATTAAAGACCACGCCTAACCAGACACTAAACAGTACCGCGCACCTGCCCCTGCCCCATCCCATTAGCCCCTAAAATTTCTTGTCCTTTATCCCCACAAAGAGCTGATCACTTACCCGTCCGCACACGAGAGGAGATCAAGATCAACGGGATATTAACAACTAAACGCTGGTCTGCTGCATATCAAGCTGGAGAAGCTGCAGAGTCGTAGTAAAACATCCAGCATTAAAAAGGCTTCCATTTGGTAATTTGCCGATTGTCTCTTTCTTTGCCAGTTTTTGGTCCCTTGGATTACAGATGGGTTTGTTGATAGAGTTGGGTCTTCATTTTAGCTTTTTGGTAAGTGTTTCAGCTGTTTTTATTTTTAGATTGTACATCGGCAATGCTCGTATTATGATTTTTGCCTTGGTCGAAACTTTTGTAGTATTTGTTGCCTTTGAAGGTTTATATTTGCATTTTTGGAAACTTTTCATTGTTTATTGTTTTCTTAAAGTGAAGATTTTTTTTAGATCCAATATGTTAGGTTGAATATTGCTTTAGTGGAATGCTGGGGAATGCGTGATCCTTGTTTTTATCGTTGAATATGTTTTGGATGAAGTTCTCATTGTTTTTGTAGTAATGTGGTTTTCAAATTGTCTAGCTGGTTCCTTCGATGTATTTTGGTGTTGTGTCGATAAATAATTACATGTTGTTCGCTTCTGCTTCAGCTATGGATTTCTGATGATCTTCTGATGAATTTTGGAAACTTGGGTTGTATTGCTGCCTGGTCGATTGTATTAGCTTTGACCTTATCAGCTTGCGGAATGTGCTCGAAGATATCTACTGCTTTCGTTGGTTTATATCATCAAATGATATGGATGGATATGGTTCGATTCCTTGATGGGATCAAGTAGAGTTTAAGACTGTGTATCGCTTGGCGTTAATTCGTTCAGGTTCGATTCAGATGTGTCCAGTGTTTTAGTTAAAGTTGATGCAGTGATGTTTTAAAGTTTTTTTTAAAAACTGTTGATAATTTTCCATTTGCCTTATCTGCTGTGTTTTTTGAGATATTCCTGGTGCATCTTCACTGGGTATACAGCGCCTTCCACAACGGTATGCTCCAAACGTCTTTGCCTTCCTTCAGTAGTTGTTTTTGTCGTCCTCTTTGCCACTTATGTAACTAACTTAGACATAAAATACATAACAAAACAATTTGAATGGCATAAAGAAAAAAAAAACTGCTCCTCTTTCTAAAAAGGCTGCCTCAACTTCAATTTCACTAAAAATATTCACACTTAAATACTAAATACAGTTCAACTGTGCGCTTATCAACTAAAAATATGGAGACATTAAATCTAGGCTACTTCTTTCCCTGCCGGATTGCACTTGTATTTTTTGCTTGCTTTTTCTGTCCAGTAGAATTTTTTTTTTTTCTTATCTTTTTTTTTTTTTGGTGGGTTTGTTGGTTGTTGATTTGAGTTGCTTTGAGTTGGTCTGACATCTCGTCTGGTGGAGGAGTCATGTGTGTGAATTGCGTTTGCTGTTAATCGCCGCTTTCGCTGATTGCTCATTAGGACGGACTCTTTCGTGTTTTTATTGTTGTCATTTTAATGCCCTCCTAATGCTACTAACCTTTGAACTTGACGACGACGATTCCAGTTTACGACGTTTAGAATCTAAATTAATAGATGGATATATTAAAAATGGATTCGGTTCCATGTGTTCTATGCGAAGAGTTGTCAGATTGAGGCATACCTTTATCATATTCAATTGTCTCGTGACTGCGTCGATGCTGCAGGGAACCGTTGCTCTCGTTGGACACCGAACTCAGATCACGATCTTGCTGGCGTCCCTCATACTCTTCATAATGGCTGCGTAGATGCTCCTGGCTGCTGCCGCCGCTGCCCGTAACCAGATCCACCGTCTCGACGCCATCGTGTCGATGCTGACTTCGCTCATCGCGACGCGATAGCTTCTCACGCTTATGGGAGCGCAGAGTGATCGCCTCCAGCTCCTCAAAACGCTGCGTCCGTTCTCGGGCCCGCTGTTGTAACTCCGCCTCGGTTCGCAAATCGATGCGTCCCTCCTTGTTGTTGTTTGGACGCTGCGAGCTGCGCGTGCTGCTCAAGCTGTGACGCTCCTCCCGATCACGTTCGCGATCGCGATCACGTTCCAGCTCACGACTGCGACGCTGCTCGTTGCCATTGCTGCTGTTCATATTGTTGTTGCTGCTGCTGTTGTTGTTGGCACCGCTTGAATGCAGCTCCTCCCTGACATCGTTGCTGCGATGCGATTGCGTTGTTCCTGGTCCTCCTCCGATTGCATCCCGTTTGCTCTCGCGATCACGCTCGCTTGTCACCGGCGCCGAAATGGACTTTGAGATGGAAGCCACCATTGTAGTGCTGCTGCCATCCGCTTTGCTCAGCTTCACCTCTCCTCGCATCACGGTACCTGGAATAGAATTGCAGTGCAATCAGTTGGTTATATAAATAACCCTCTTAGAAAATACAACACTAACTAAAGGAATGCACAGCCTAGATTACTTACGACGAAATCAATACTGGTCAAATCTAGACTAACTTACCAACTCTACTGTCCTGCTGATCTTTACCAACGGCTGTTTTTTGATCGTTGCTGAAGTAGGAAGACGAAACAGTGGCTGATTTCGTTGTTGTCATGGAAGTTGCTGTTGTGGCAGTTGCAGCAGCAGGGGATGCAGTTTTTTCCGTGGAGAGCACCTTCGCGTTACTGACTGGCGATGAGGGCACGATTTCCTTGCCCGGACGCTCGGCTACCTGATGAAAATCGCTCTCCTTGAACATGTGCGGCGTCTTCAGCTTCAGCTGACCAATGTAACTGGTGGCGATGGCAAACAAATCGGGTCGCTGCGTCTTCTCCTCTTCGCGTACTTTGTCCACCTTCCGCTCAATAATCTGCTGGAGCTTGGAGAGTACCGGATAGTGGGGCAGGATGCGCATCAATATGATGAGAGCATTGCGTATCTGCATGAAATCCTTCGAGTCCAGACAGAATACAATCGCTTTGGTGATTTTATAGTGCCACTTGTGGCACACATGACGATAATTCTCATAGCCCACATGATCGTTGGTGTCCGAGAACTGATTGCTAACGCGGAACTTGGTCACAAAGCCAGGATAATTTGCGCACTCCTTGTTGAACACGGCCTGATCCGAATGCCAGCGCATCACCGTTTCCAGCATGGCACACAGAAAGCGGCCATACCTCGTCGCCTCCCCCTCCGTGCAAGATGTCACCGAGTAGGTAATGTCGCAGAAAAGCTGCGAATTCACATTTTTTTTTTTTAGAAATAAATAACATAAGTTCTGATGGATAAACATACCCGATCGTAGCAAAGCAGCGTGGAGAAATTCGCAGTCTTCAGATTATGTATGGTCTGAACAAACTTGGCACAATAGAGTGCATCCAGGGCAGTGAAGGTGCAACGGGGGAAGACGCACAACTGCAGGAACTGTGTAATTGTATCATTCTTCGCCGATTTGGCCGAGCGCAACAGGAACCAGCCATCCTTCTGCTCCTGAAGCCGTTGCAGTATCTTATCCACATGCTCATGCTGCTTCTTACGCTCATCATTCAGTTTCTCCATGAGCGCTATATAACGCTCCTGCTCCTTTTTGTTCTTGGACTGATTCTGCAAAAGACACACGGATTATTTATAACTCTCTATTTATAATATTTTTTTGTGTTATTGCTTTTACCGAATCTTTGCCATCGGCCGCTTGCTGAGCAAGCTGTTTGAGCTTGCCAATCTCACGCTGATAGATATCGTTGGGCACATGCAGATCGTACATGCTCAGGCTCCAGAAGGTGACCAGAAACTGTGGACTGATGTCCTCCCACACTTTGGCACTGTGCAGCGGACGCACCGACTCCACAATGGGATTCATAATTAGCTGCGTGGCATCCAGATACTTTTGCAGCTTTTGGGTCGTCGTCAGTTTCTTTGCATTGGGATCTGCTCTGCGTAATTGGTCATATTTTTGCTGCAGGTACAAATACAAATTTATAATTGGCGAAAGAATAATTTCGTTAATACCTACGTTAATCTGATGCGTGAACATGGGCCGGGCGAGGAAGAACGCGACATCCGTATTGATGTGATATTCGCGCAGCATTGTGATAATCGATGGCAAACGTTCCACATACTCATCCACCGAATACGTGGAGCCCAAAAATGTGCCAAACTGCACCAACGCATCCTGGCACTGATCATACAGACTGCCCACCAGCTTCAAATGGCTTTGCGCTGCAGTTTCGCGATAGATGACGCAGTGCTTTTGCTGGGCCATCAGCAGGCAAAGTGTGACCGCTAGATCGTTATTGGCCAACGCCTCTTTCAAGCGATTCGATGATTTTTTCGTATTGCGCACCTGACTAAAGTAGCCAGCCTAAAATTAATATTACAAAATATGTTAATATTTATTGTGTATAATGTGTAAATTTGTACATCACCTCGCCACGCAATTGCTCGCCGCCGCAGAGCGCCTGTAGCTGATCGTTGGTCATCTCCTCGCAGGACTCGACGCCGGCCATTTTATGGACAAGTTCGCGCAGCACGAGCAGATCGAGACTCTTCTGTGACTTCAGCTGGTTGGCGACATACTGCAGCAGGCCGCTCATATCGATGCTGTACTTCTTGTAGATGTTTCCAGAGAACGATGCGAGGCTTTGTAGCCACAGTGAGAGCGAGGTGCCATCGTCCTTAAACCGACCTCGACCCGTCATGGTCAAGGACTCAATGATGCAGTAACCAAGGCAGTCAAATGATAGATTTGTCAAATATTTAAGCATATCGCAGACGGGTAAAATTAAATTATCATACATTTGGATCTGCACAAGGATCTAAAAAGAGAAACGAGCAGAGGTGTAATTTGTGCTGGATTTGGCAAGGAATTATATATATAGTTACATAATCAAAGAGCAACCCAGGCGCACAGTGGCTGTACTTGCCGACCAGTCGACCCAGCTGTTTGACATTCTCCTTGCTGACGCGCTTCATGAGCGCCTTGATGTCCCTCTGCGCCAGGCCACAACGACGTATCAGATTCGGATGCAATTGATAGCTGTCGTTCTTCCAGCGTCCGTACAAGCTGTATCGCAAGTGATATGGAAAGAATTTGAGTACGGCCCAAATTTCCTCGGACATGGAACAATTGCTGTCCAGATAAAGCAGCGAGGGCAATATACACGCATCCAGGCAACTGATGATGTCATAGTACTGTTGCTCCTGATCCGTATTCGGCGGCGGGCCATTCATACTGTCAACGCCCATATCGTGCAATACGCTGCACATGATCCGCACAAGTTTGTACATCAGAATAGTGTCGCAGTGCATCGCCGGGCCCAAAACATTCGCCATCGGCCACGTGTACTTGCGTAGATCGGCAAATTCGCGAACCTGCATCTTGGCCACAAGACTGGTATCTTCGTACAGACGATTCCGACTGGGTTTGCGGCCGGCGGGGGCTTTGAAGCATCTCTTGTAGTAGATATGCTCGACGGAGAGATGCACAAGATCGACAATGGCACGTGCAATTGGATCTTGAACGACCACTGATTGATCCGGCAGCTTTTGTATGATTTTGAACGCATTCTCCCAGTCGCCAACCTTGAGCAGCGCTTCGCATAGACCAAATTTTTGATTAGCATTGTATTTGTCCTGTGGAGAGGATAATTAGTATTTTTTGCTCTTCACTTTTTTCTGAGTAATCATGCAAACCTCATCAAATTTCTTAGTTGTAGGTGGTGCTGGTGGTTCCTTGTCGTCGTCTTTTTTGTTGGTGGAGATCACATGAAGTTTGCGCACCATTTCCCTGGCGTCGGCCAAATCCTCATCCCAATTGGCACGTATGCTGCCATCATTGGGCGCCAGCCACACATAAATATCGTTTAGCTCGATCACGCCATGCTTCAGGAGCAGTGCGCAGACATGGTGCAAGGAGCGAGGCGTGCGCGACGCCTTAAAATGGCAGAATTTGTAGCCGAGTACTTCACATATTATGGAGCCTGTGGGCATATAGCTTCGTAACAACGGTATAAATAGTTTCCAGCGATCGGGTCGTGTTTCAAAGGATTCAATAATAATATCGAGCACTCGATTCGGGTCCAGATTGAAGCAACCTTCAAATCGACAATATAAGTCAGACGTACAAATTAAAATGAAGTAAAAAGTGTTACCTATCAGTGACTTGATGATGTCCATGATGACATCGGGTGTTGTGTGCTCCTCAAAATCTTGATTCATTTCTGTGATCAGCTTGGCAAAGCCCTCGCTCTCCTCGCGAAAGAGATTAAAACGCCTCTGCTTATAGCTGAAAAGTATATTAAATATATATAATAAATAAAATTATATATTGTCTAGTTAAAATATTCATAACGTTAAATTTACTATAGCTTTGTTTTCACTTTGATGAATTTGGTGTAGAAACTTTTGTTTTTCACAATGCCCACTTCTTGGAGTGTATCAATTTCCAGTCGCTCTTTCAGCAATGCCTCTGGCAGCACCTTGTCCAGATCCTTGACAATTTGCACAAATCCATGTCTCTCCTCCTGCAGTCCCTCGGTCATCAGCGATGTCTCGCTGTCCAATATATTCACCACATCCAATATAAGACTAGGAAATTCTTTGTGCAGCGCCTAAAAAAACAAAAACAAATGTTTCTTTTTGGCTACACGGCTTGTATGTTTTTTCCCAAAACTTACGACCACATCGGTGAGCACGTGCAGCACAATGTCCTTTTTGAGCTTGAAGCGAAGTGCTTGCCACAGCAGCTCGTAGATGGCGTTTGAAATGCCCTGCTTAAATGCGCCATGCTTATCAAAGACGGGACTCTCCGGGCTCTCTTGCAGCTGTTGCTTCAGGTATTTTATGCTGGGAGAGAAGCACAAAATTAATACCCACTAAATATTATTATAAAATTGTACACACAATTCACTTCGGCCCGATTTATCGAAATGCTTGAATATATCAACGTTAAATAAAGTCTCTCCTCCTCCTGCTCCCGCTCCACTTCCTCCTGATCCACCATTCGCAGTCGTCGTAGTCGCTGCGGCATCTCCTCCCAATGCTGTACTTGTTGTTGCCGATGTCTCGGCTGACGTCGGCGCTGCATCAGTTTCTAGCGTCCCCGTCACACTGTGACTTTTGGACAGTTTTTTCAAGCGCCGCATGCAAGCTATTTATGAACACACGCGGGTAACAATTCCTTTACTTATTTATTTATAAACTATTCTTGTTTATTGAAAGATTTGACAAATTTTCACACTTTTCTCCGCCTTTTTGAGTATGAGAGATGTGTTTTTAGTACAGGTTTATCGATAGACATTTATCGAGCCAGGGCTGCAACGAAACTACATAGCTGCACATTGAACAGGGGCGAAAAAGAATGGTATGCTGTTCACGCGGCAAACTGTCACGTTGAGGTAAACTTTTAAAACACACATATTTATTAAAAATTTGCTTAAAAGTGCACACAAATGTGAGAGAATATTGCATATTTACTTAATTGCTATAGACGTAGACATAGATCTCGGCATGATATTTTTTTTGATAACTTTAAAAACGCGGCTTAAACGTTGCCGGATATTGATTAAAGCGCGGACGCAGCGCGGCATTTGATTTTTCAAATTTGTCGCCCGACTGACCCAAGATGACGCCGTCACTCATCTTGCTGCCATCCTTGATATTAGGTTGCGACGAACTCGCCTCGGCTACGTCGATGATGCGGGGATTCTTACGATATCTGTACCACCAGTATTCAAAGACGAGCGTTATGCAGGCCATGCCAATACCCACAAAGATCACAATAAAGACGCCGCCAATATTTTGAATGGATATGCCATCCGACTGATCCTCCGGCTTCTCACAGTTGGCTTGCGCCTCATCGTTCTTCCACCATTTCTCCTTAAGCTTCTCCAGCTGCCGCTTGTTCAGCAATGTCAAAATGCTGGGAGGTAAAAACAAATATTTCGAATCTTTAGTAATCATCATCATGATTATGAATCCACTTACGCATTATTGAATTGATCCTTAAGATGTGAGCCTTGTTGGACTGCAATTGCATACGGTTTGCGTGAGAACTCCTCTCCGACCACCTGCAGATCACAATTGGTTAACTGCAGATAACGTATATCCGTTGCGTCTCCGAGAAATGCAAATCCCGTCGCTGTGGAGGAATTGCGCACGCGCTTCACCGCATCGTCAAGGGTGGCGGGCAGACCCGCCTCCTGCATAGCCTGCCACATTTTCGTATATTTATCGCTTACTGGATAATCCCAGACGGCCAACTTGGAACGCTCCAATGGCGTCAGTGAATCGTTCAGCGACAAATCTTTCCAGATCTCATAAAACATTTGTTCAATATTCGCCATGCGATCAAAATAGGTCATCGCCGCGGATCCATTTAGCGGAGCATAGAGAATTTTGTACTGCTTGGCCAGATCATCGAGTGACTCTACAGGAGTGTCCAAGCGCGATACAGTCAAAAAGGCAGCTAAATTAGCCGTATACGAGGCAATGATGATGAAGCTACCAGAGAATATTAAAACATAAAAATTAAAACCCATAATTAAAATATTCCTTTCTGTTACCCACCCAAAAAGCCACCAAGTGGCTGCCACTAAACGGCCCGATAGATTCTTTGGCGCCTCACCACCACCCTGGGGCGTCAACGAAGTCATACAGAACCAAAGGCACTCCTTCAGATTAAACTCACGCTTCTCCTCGTCGTCCTTGTACTTCTCGCGATTGTTCTGGTAGCTGTAGGGGCTCCACCGATCGAAGACCCACATGAGAAAGCTGGTAAAGAAATAGGCACCCAGAATGCATAGCCAGACATTCGTTTCGAGCACGGTGAGAAACTTAAACAGCGAACTGGGCGAACTGGGACGCTGCATCATAATGGTAATGCCAACCAGATCGTAATATGGCACAGTAAAATCAATTACAATTTCCCGCTCTGCCATGACGGACATGCTACCCAATCCAATATCGGCCTGTTTGTCAATCAATTTCTTCACAATCCCGTTCCATTCGCCCTTCTCATCCATGTTGCCAAACTTGCCATCCTCCACCTCCTGAATCTCATAGTCAAAATGCACAATTGCCGCAATCTCATTGATCAAATCGATACAATATCCCTTGTAGCCCTTCGGTGCGGTCTCATCGCGTATTATAAACGGTGCTTGCTGCAATTAAGATTAATTGTTAATTAATTAATAGAATATGAAACATGTAAAAATGCTCTAGTTAAGACACCCCAAATAGATAAGAAATCTTCAGCAAAAAGACTTGAATATTTTCTTCATTAAAAAAACGAAAATAGTTTATGAAGTGTATTTAATTGGTTCATATAAAATATATTTGATCGATTGACTGGGTTTTTTTTTTTAATTTGTTACTTATTATGTAGAATATTCATTTATTTCCGCCTGAATCAATTTACAGCAGCAGCAGCAACAAATTATTAATGTGTTTAAATTAATATTTGTTGAAATTTATTTAATATTACAATAATTTGAGAAATAATAAAGTTTTCTTTGGAAACGGAGATATCTGGTTTGTTAGAGAAAATACTCAGGATAAACTCTTTTATAGACACCACTTACCACCACAGTAAATATGCGATAGACCGTATCTGCTGTCAGATTCTGCATTTGTTGCTCATCCTTGACAAAGAGCGGGGAGTCGAGGCCAGCTGTCCAGGTGCCAATCGATTTACTGTTGACAGAACTGCCGCCACGAATCTGGAGCACATTTATGTCCATTTCAAATTTCATATAGCTGTAGCCATTAAATGGTTTCCGCGGTTGCGTGACCAGCTCGAAAGTGCCATAGGAGGTTGGTTCGCTAACCTGTGCGAGCGCATTTTGTAAACAATAATTACACATAATTGATGGAGCGCAAGGGGATTCTCCCCCATTTAAACTCTAAACCATGTACACACCTGTGTAAAAAATTGCCTCAGATCAATATTGCGTTCAGGTGTATTGCCACCCTGAAAGTCGTCGCACTTCAGATACTCCATGTCCTTTGGCCAGGCGCCTGACTGCAGCATTTCTCTAACATAATTAATGAGTTAATCAATGTGCCGAAAAAAAAAAACAAGAAACATAATATATAAGTATCCAATAATAGTAACAAAAGTCAAATTAATGTGGTGAGCACTGAAATATAATCAGACTTATTTTCTATCGTTGCTGTTAAATATATAAGCACTCTACAATTAGTTATTCTCATGACATATATAAGTAATCGATTTTATATGTCTGCAGAGAAGAAATTTACTTTTCGTGTTTAGTTTATTTATTTTATTTCGTCTAATATAAGTCTATAAAGAAAAATCCTTAATTAATTAAATTGAATTGTACATTAAAAATATTTTTAAAGTTTCTTGAAGTATTTAAAAGCAAAGTGGTTCAAAATGGGACAACTGAGGAAAATCGAATCAGCAAACAAAATATTAAGAAAGATGTCTAAAAACAAATGCTTGCGCAGATTCCAATTTACTTTAATGATTCGGACATTGTGGAACCAACACAAAAAATCCGTTTTCCAGATTTAAATGTACAAGAGAAATTAGAACTATCTGGGTCGTAAATATATCAATAAAATTAATAAAGATCTTTAACAATAATAATCCAACTTACTTGATAGCCAAAAAGCTGCGAAGTGCCAAATCAAAATAGAAGGTTGATGCCAGCTGTGGTTCCTCATTCAGATTGAATGTGGTGCGCAGCAGGCCCAACCGATCCCGATATTGTGTGAATGCCATCGGTTTCATGAACATAATCGTAGCATTATCCCGCTGACTGCTAACTTCGCCCTCGCTCTGGGTGATAGCGTGCCAGGCGAAATTGCGCTCGAAGTAGGCTGGTTTAACGGACTCGAGTACCATGCGTATGGATTGCAGATTGCCCAGGATGAAAAAGTTATTAATATCCAAATTTCGCAGCTTCTCAATTTGCTCCTCGCGCTCCCGTTTCCCATCCTTGGCAATGGCCGTAATTACATGTCTCGTCTGAATATTTTGCAGCAGCGACTTATATTTGTGATCCATGACAAAAGTGTCATCATAAAGTATGGCAGCTGAAGGATGACAAGCAGTTAATGAGAATTACATAGATATACTCAAAAAATATCGTTTAGAATTTAAGAACATCGCCAGGGAAAAATGTACCATGAAGTAAAGAAAAGAAATTTCTTGTCTTTAGAAAACTTCGTTCTGAATGATATGGTAAGTTATTCTAGGCGTTAAAAGTATGGCAAATTTGAAAAATTCATTGATATTTTTTAACTGGGTGTTGTATGATATTATTAACCATTGGTAATGTTCAGCCGCTTGACAATGCTCCTAACTGCCTCCGGAATTATGTCGGCTGGCGGCATTACTTGCAGCAGATACTTTTGCTTAGACTCATCCAGATCGCGCCATTGCCTCAAATCGCCCTCCTGGCCATAGGAGGCGCTAATTGTGGGCAAACCCAGTGCCTGGGTAAAGCTCTTGACCGTTTCCGAGGAAACGCCAGATTTGGTTGTGTCCAGAATTAAATGTGGCGTTTGTTTCTTATCAATGCTTTCCACATACTTGTTGCAAACTGAGAAGAAGATCAATCCGTTTATATTAGTTTTGGAATAGGGAGAATATAACATTTTTTTTAAACTTATCTATAGTATTTTCGAAAAACTTACTTGCTTCAAGCAATATTTTGGCATCCGTTTTATTTGCCTCAATCGATTCAATTTGGACCGATAAACCATAGCTGGGATTCTTCTTCAGATAGGTGAGGACCACCTCGATGGCCTTCGTGGCTGGCTCATTATCCACCTCATTTATAAAAACTGTTAAGGACACGACATTACTATAACACATACATACACATATAGAACATGCATTGTTTGCACTGTCAACCCAAAAGCCACTCAACCACTTAACCACCCAACCACTTTATGCTTAATGACTTTCACAAGTCCATTGCCATATCAATTTAAATGGCTTTCGCATCTATCGATTTAGCACTTACACACATTGATATTTTGACTTGTCTGAGCGTTGGTGATTTCCAAATGGTTTGCTATTTGCAGCCATGTCCACAGCAACCATAAATATTTGAGAGTCTTCAACATTATCGCCAGGACCGCACATTGACCACTCGTCACGAACCACAAATGACAACTGAAAACCCGATTTCGAAGACATCACGGAGCTTTCAACGAGCCAATGTGTGGACATATGTGTATCCTTGGTGATAATCAATTAGTTGACTACACAATCTAACATATGGTTCGTGTCCAATGCATAAGCGCTAATTGGCAACACCTCGCCTTGTAAAAATAAGGGATATGGGTCAGTGATTCGACGATAAAACATGAACACCACATACGTGTCCTTGACTTTGGTATTTATCCGGATTCCATATCCGGGATTGGATTGGCCAATCAATCCAGCTTTATCTATATGCCAACTCATATTGTATTTCAAAATCTTTTGATCTTTAATCAAGTTATGGAATTGGAAAATTTGTTGGAGAATATAAAAACCAGAAACGACTTGTTCTAAAAAAAATAAATATTATTTTTATAGAATAGGTTTTTTTTTTTTAAATTAGGATTTTATATATATAACCAATCAATGCGCAATGCATATAGAAAACTCGATTCACGTGACGAAAATACAAAAAATTTTATTACACTTTATTTGTATATGAAACTTTTTTGATGCCTAGCGTAAATAATAATTGTCATTGGCGCACTTATAAAAAAAGAATCACCCAGAAAAAATCTGACGCTATCAATCAATTACTAAATACAAAAATTAGATAAGTAGCAACTAGTTGCAGACGACTAGCGTGCATTGTCATTATGCGTAAGTTTAGGTCTAAAGTAAGCTTTAACATACACAGTTCTCGATCGCAGTACATGGTTGCAGTAAATATATAAATATATATATAAATATATATATACATATGTAGATATATATATATACATAAATAATAGAGGCCTATGCTATGTGTGTCTGTATATGCATATAAAATCTCACAAGTTCCAGTCATCTGGGCCCGACTCCTCCTGCACAATGATGGGTGTGCGTGGTGCCCCGGGCACAGGTATGGGCAACAGCGGCACATTACTATGCATGCCCGATCCGCCAAAGAATAGCGGGGGCCTAAAGCTCGTGGGCGTCGCTGCATTTGAGCTGTGTGTCGATGACGCCGACGAATCTCGCACACGCGCCGCATCAAAAACAGGCGGCTGAGCGTAGCGATAATGCTGCCCCGACTGCTGGCCGGGCTGTGGCGTCCGGGAACGCGAATGTGACTGCTCCCGCCTTGCCATCATTTCGTGTTGTCGCTGCTGTTGCCGCATATGCTGTTGTTTCTTTAGCATCAACTCCTCGCGCTGCTGTTGGCGCTGCTGCTCCATCTGCTTGCGCTGCTGGGCCAGCAGTCGATTCGTTTTACTCCACGGATTGCCGCCAAAGCACATGTTCGATATGAATACCACCGGTGAGAAGAGACGCAGCGAAAATTGTCTACAACAAAAAGAAGACAACTTTAAGCAAAAGATCTTTACTTTCGGTTAAGTACTTACGTGGTGTCCACAATGGGCTTGGCCTCATTGCCGCTGAGTATGAAGAGCGGAAAGAATATGGAAAATATGCAGCTGCTGACTATCAGCGAGCTTGACATATTTGTCAGCACTGTAAGCGGTATACCAAAACCAAAGAAATATGGCCAATTCTTCTCAATGTAGGTGAGGCGACGGTGCAGCTCCCAGCCCATGTTGAACCATTTGTACTCGAAGGAGTATAGCGAATACAGCAGGCACAAGTGTATAAAGCACAGCGAGGAGCCCACATATTTTACCGGCACCAGATTCACAAGCATGCTCTGCACCAGGAACAGCATTTGGACCACCATGCTAAACAGAAAATCGGCAACCAGTTTACTGATGCCAGGTATCAACTGTGGTCGTCCCTTCCGCACACGATACGCTGCATTGGCAATATCCGCGAACCACAGCGAGCTAACCACCTTGGAGAGCATAAAAATGGGCAGCACCCACATCATGCCAAAGATCAGCGACAATATCGGATGCAGCCAACTCCAAACAAAGGGCAGTGTATCCGACTGGGCGCCATAGAAGATGGTCAAAGAGAATTTAAGCGTCGGCATCAGCACATTCTCAAAGAGCACAATGCTCAGCCAGGTGAAGCCGCCATTTAGCAGACAGCATTTAAATAATTTCTTTGCGATTTTCTTTTCGCTGCAAATGCGTAATAGAAATAAAATTAGTAATGCGCTATTGTGAGGGGCACTCAGTAATCAAGAAAAATAAATGTGAGAGGCAAAGTTTTTCATTTTTTCTGTTTAAGAAAAAACAGTTGCTATTGAACATTTAAAAACCACCGACAATAGATTATCGAAAATCATTTATCGGTAATTTTTAACATTAATAATCGATTGAAGTGCCTCCTCTTTTGTATGGCATACTCACGCTTGCGGCTGCGGCTTCTCCGCTGGCGTCTTCTGCAAAATCTTCTCAAGCGTTCGCTCATCAGAGTTGTGCTCCGCCCGCTTGGCATACTCCTCTCGCATCATTGCCGCCGCCGAACTGGGCACTGGCGATGTTGAACGTGTCTGCTGTGTTTGCTTGAAGTGCTCCCTGTCCATGCGTCGCAGCTGGCGCATTGTTTCCAGCTCCGCATTCTGTCTGGCAACCTCGTTGTCTATGTACAGCACCAGCGTCATGCCGCGTATGCTGTCCCACAGCCCATACATAATGCCCAGCGCGATGTTCTACAAAACACATGCACACATACGCATACACAGATAAAAGCGAACATATGTAAATTGACCATTATAGTTTGATATATAATATATTTATATATGCATAGTTACGCACCTTTATCGCTGCCATCTGCTTTGTGTGTAATTTTGTTTCTAGCCAACACTAATTTCAATTATTACGACTTTTGCAAGCATTACAAAAATAGATGCGTGTTTGTATTTACAGTTTTGCAGTGATGTTTGAAACGTTTTGTTTCCGTATCAATTTGCCCTGTTGCGATGACATTATTTCATAGTAACTCAAAATCTCAGTTTATACGATGAAAGCGACGTTTTTAGCAATTTATGTAAAAGTATATATGTTCAGAAATATAGTTTTCTATTGCTCTTTTAATCCTTCCTGTTGGGTGACAGCCAGAGTTTAATCTTTTTATGATTCATCAATTTTGAACCTTATGCCACATATAAATATATATGTAACTTATGATCAAGTTGTTTGCCCAATGGCAATACAAAACAATCGTGCACTTCTGGGGCCGATTGATAACAAATCGGTCGCTGGCTATCGATATGCAAGCTGTGTTAACGAACTGGTTCACATAGCCTGGCCCTAACGAAAAATAAGAATTGAACGTTAGTTAAGTTTCTCCGCTTGCGGAAAACAGGTAGGAGGTTGCTGCAGCTAAAATTTGGCAGCTGTTGCTTATTTTTGCCAGAGGACAAACGGTTCTTACTTGTTGAGCATTTTCCTGTGTGTGGGTGTGAATCGATTCTGTTTGTTTTGAAATTGTAACAATAACTACAAATATAATATATGTATATTTATATTGCGACTATCAGCGACGCTTTTCAAATCAGGTCTAGCGCGCGCCTTATTCTAAATTCAAAATAAACGGAAATCATGCGCTGATTAGTTATTTTATTATTGTGTGTGACGTGCGTTGATAAAAGGCTTTGTAACCCAAAAAGCCAATGTAAACAAGAACAAATGTGTGTATATGTATATTTCCTGGCTTGCCAATACGCAAATAAACGAAGCTTTTTGATTTTTTAAGTTAGGTGTCAAGTCAATTAATGCCTCGCTAAAACAAGACACAATGCAGGCACTTAACTTATTAGCAAAAATGCTGACAAGATTCTGTTTGTTTGACTAACACATACACACACATTTATATAGCTTGTGTGAAATGAGAAACATTTTTATAATACAATGTTTCATTGCAGATTAACAACTCAACTGCGACGAGGCAAACCCCAAAAACAACCCCCACCAAAACCTGATAGTGCGTTTCGACGTGCACTGAAATAATCAATAATATAACGACAAAGAACAGCATCCATCAAAAAATTAGCATGACCTGTAATAAAAAGCACTAATAGAGGGCACCTGCCCACACCGCGCGCACCTTGTCATACTCCCCGCTCTTTTGGCCTTAGCCAGAACTCAAATAAAATCCTTAGACGGAGATACGGAGACGGAGCTTGCTAAACATCTTTGGCATTTGCAGAAGTCAATTTAATTCAACTCGTTTCTCTAAATAAAAAATATGTCGAAGGAGGAACGTCTACGAATTGTGGAGTGTGCCTCGAGCAGCAGTGGGGATGATGAGGTGAAACCAGTTGTGCGTAGGCGCAGCACTAGGGATACCGAACAGCTGGCTGTGCCGCAGGACAAACTGGGCTGCTGTGATCCCAACAGTGGACCACATCGATTTTTGGCCCTGGTTTTTATGTGCCTGCTGGGTTTTGGTAAGTTAACATCGGAGATTTCAAAATGGATTATTCTCTTGCATATTTAATGGTATCTGTAGTTCAGTCAGTGTTTGCTTCTTATAAATTTAAATATATATTTAATTTTCAATAATTTATTTTAAGCTAAAGGTGAAAATTAATGTTTTTATTTTATTCATAGGTTCCTATTTTTGCTATGATAATCCCGGTGCACTTCAGGATGTCTTTCAGAATGAGCTGCATTTGAGTGCCACCGAATATACATTCATCTATTCCATCTACTCGTGGCCAAACATTGTGCTCTGCTTTGTTGGTGGCTTTCTCATCGATCGCGTCTTTGGCATTCGATTGGGCACCATTATCTATATGACCATAGTGCTGCTGGGTCAATTGATATTCGCCACTGGCAGCCTGTTGGGTGAGTTTTGGCTAATGATTGTCGGTCGCTTTGTGTTTGGCATTGGCGCCGAGTCTTTGGCCGTTGCCCAGAACAGCTATGCGGTGCTTTGGTTCAAGGGTCAGGAGCTGAACATGGTCTTTGGCCTGCAGCTGTCTGTGGCACGTTTCGGCAGCACTGTCAACTTTTGGATTATGCAACCAGTCTACGCCTATGTGTCCAAGTTCTATGCAGGTTATACAGGCCTAGGCATCACATTGTTTCTGGCCTCGACCACCTGCGTCATGTCATTGCTGTGCACACTTATACTGGGTAAGTGGTTAATCTTTATATATAATTTTAATCCGATTTATTTCAATTATTGATAAATATTATTATTATAGGCTGGATGGACAAACGTGCCGAGCGCATCCTAAAGCGTAATAACAATCCAAGCGGTAAGATTACCAAGCTCAGCGATGTAATGTCATTCAAACTGGACTTCTGGATGGTATCGGTTGTTTGTGTCGCCTACTATGTGGCTATTTTTCCATTTGTGGCTCTCGGCCAGACATTCTTCACAACCAATTTCCACCTGACGCCCGATCAGGCCAACAATGTCAATTCGATTGTGTATTTTATCTCTGCTATTGCATCGCCTCTATTTGGTTTTATCATCGATCGTTTGGGACGCAATGTTACCTGGGTATTTGTGGCCACAATAGCAACGCTCGTTGCCCACATGTTGCTCACATTTAGCCATTTAAATCCGTATATTGCCATGTCGATTATGGGCTTGTCCTATTCGATGCTGGCTGCCAGTTTGTGGCCCTTGGTTGCGCTCATTGTGCCCGAATATCAACTGGGCACGGCATATGGCTTGTAAGTGAAATCCACTAAATTTATATCTATATATAGACAATATAATTCAATCTTAAAAAAAAAAGAATTTCAATAAAATTCAACTTCATTGAAATGGTTGATCATTTTACTAGATATTACTACATTTATAAGTAAATAGAATTTAACTAAGCGAATTATACTGTTTATACTAGAATTTATAATACACACTATATAAACTAGAATTGATTATACACACTATCTATATAACTATGTATACTATATATTTTAATCATAGTTGCCAATCGGTGCAAAATATGGGCCTAGCTGTGGTCACCATTCTTTCTGGACTCATTGTGGATAGCAGTGGCGGCAGTCACTTCTGGCTGCAGCTCTTCTTTATGCTCTTCCTAATTAGTAAGTCATGAATGCACTAGTTAAAATTCACCTGCTGTAAATATTAATCTTTTCGTTTACACAGTTTCACTGTTGGCAACATGCGCTATCTGGGCTTATGATCGGAAGCATCAGGGCAATCTGAATATGTCGCCGGCTCAGCGTTCCACATATCATACATCAATGTACGTGAATATTGAGTCTAGTTCGTGAGCAAGCTATTGATGTTGTGTGTATATTGGTGTATTAATCTTGTGTGTGTATCTAAAACTATATTTTCGCCGGTTAGTTCGAGCACCTAACTAATCTCTACATTCTTCTTTCCAAAATGCTAACTAAAAAAGCTCAACGCATCGTCGCACAATGGATCGACGGCCCCTATTGGGCAAATAAAGAATATACAAAATATACAAATTAGATATATATATATATATATATATAGATACATATATACTATGTACGATAACCGATGTGATGTTGTTTACCATTTAACTATCTTTATGCGTAGCAAATTATGTTCCTTTTCGCACACATTCGAAATAGTCGCTCAATTTTTTGTTTAATTTATAAGTAAACATTTGACGCTAACATATCAAAAAAAATTTACATATTTAAACTATTGTTGTAATACGTTTACATTATGATGATATTTGTGTATAAGTGTGTTATGTGCCCGTTGCCAAAAATTAATGTTTAAATAAAAATTATACATATCCTAGCAAAAATCGACCTTTTCTTGATGCGTAAGTAAAATAAATAAAAAATGGTGTATTGATTTTTATTTAATTTATGTGTATTTGCATATGTAAACGATTTCCATTTGTCGAAAGTATATAATTTATATTAAATTAAATAAATTAGCTAAAACATAAACAAAAATTCCAAAAAATGTTAAATATAGAAACTAAAAAAGACACAAAAGTTTTCAAAACGCGTTGGACTAGAGAAAATTAAAATACAATTATTGCACAAAATTAAAAATTATGAAAACAATACAATCGAGTTTGTTTTTCGTTTTTGAGAATTGAAACTAGTACAATCAAAAGTAGGATGATTGAAATTAGATACATATGAGAAAATAATAATTTCGTTAAATTGTTTTCTTTCTATTTGAATAAAAATGCATTTACGTTTATTGTTGCTGTTAATTTTCGAACTGCTTTTCTTCGAATTGTGAATAATGCCCTTTTTCAATGAGCGTTCCATCAATTATCTGCATTTTGTTATCATAGTAAACATATTATATTAGTAAATATATTCATCGTTTTTTTTTTTAAGTTTAACTAAAAGCATCGTTATATTGAAAGATGGTTTGGTTTTTAGTTTAGTTATTTTCATATATAAATCGTCGTACTTTTTTTTCATTGCTCCTAACTAAGTATTTAGAATTTATTCCATTTGATTTTTTTTTGGTCGTTTATAATATATTAAGAATTGTACGCGACACGCTAAAGCTATAGGCATAGTACAAAAAACAGAAAGATAGTTCGTGTGTGTGTAATTTGATATGATTTAGGGACTTGATAAACCCTAATTGAGTTATATATCTGAGACACACACATTAACATTAGCCATTGCCAGATCTGTTGTTTGTTCTTTCCATTTCACAAAAAAGGAACAAATCAACATCTGTAAATCATTCTTTTATATGTTAATGTAATGCGCTCGCGTGTTTCTTGTTTTCCTTTTCAGTTTTTGTTATTCATCCACATTTTCAGTGTCGTCGGCTGCATCAATATTTCGTTTGGTGGCACTTTGAATACTGGCGAGATATTTCTCACCATCAAAACGCTGGCTCTCATCATGTAGATCCTGTGCAAAGTAAAATAATGTATATCAATTAAAAAAGGGTACAAATATAAAAATAGTAAGCTATACCTTTTGTTTACCTTGTATACAAAACTAAACAAAATTATATGTGTGTGTGTGTGGGTGTGTGTTATGGGTATGTGTTATGTATTTTGTTAGAAATGTACAAATAGTTAAAAGCCAAACATTTCGACTTTGCAAGTCAGTTTTTTTTTTATTTTACATATGCATGTGTATAATGTATATATAAATTTTTAAATGGTTTAGGCTTGAAAAAACGCTTACACCTAAGTTTTTGTTACACTTAAGGCTACAATATTATGCAATTGCAATTGTTTATTAGTCTTAGATAAGCATTAATTACAGTGTGTGTGCGTGTTTTGTTTTGTTTCGTTGGAACAAATATAAAATAGGTGTTTATGTATGTGTGTGTTAATATGGATACTAATTAAGCAACTTTAGAATAAGCTTAGCGAACACTAAATCTGCTTCACAGCCAAAATACAGATTCTTTTTTTTTTTTTTTTTTATCAAATTACAAATTAATTTTCATTTGCTTTTTCACTTTTTTTTATATTTTCAATTTAACATTAATATTTCGAGCCCAAAGTCAGAAAATTGTTGCGTTTGGCTTTATGTTTAATAATATGGGGATTAATATTTTAATGATTGATGTCAAATGTAAAAATTGCTTACTTGAATTAATCAATCGTATGATTTGATAAAAATACGAAAATGCATTTACAAATGCGTTACGTTAACGAGTTGATTAAAATACGAATATGAATGAAATTTAAATAAACGAACGATTGTTATTATTGAGTTCCTCATTGGATCCTGTATCACACATGGCTAAAGAGAGCTCATCGATCTCGCTATAGCGCTGGAAAATTGCCTTTGTTTGATTGCGACATTTGCCAGATGCAGATGCACCCATTGTATTGGTTATAATTTGCAATTGCTTGTTGTATAATTTACGATCAGATTCTAAGGATGGCTTACGATTAATGATTTGAGCATTGTCACCACGGTCACAAGAGATTATCTTAGGTGCACTTAAACTGTCGAGCGATATACTTGTGGTCTTTAATTTTGGTGCTTGTTTGGTGTTGTTAGTTATTAGAATTTGATTGCTAGCGTTTCGATTATTGCTGGGTTCACAA
The DNA here is from genome assembly GCA_035042365.1 of Drosophila dives. Taxonomy (NCBI): domain Eukaryota; kingdom Metazoa; phylum Arthropoda; class Insecta; order Diptera; family Drosophilidae; genus Drosophila; species Drosophila dives. The sequence goes on along the minus strand of JAWNLJ010000416.1, from coordinate 111,119 downwards.
TCTTGATTGATGGAAGCTGACATTTCCGCAGTTGTTGTTTTAGTAGATGTTATTGTTGTTAATGACGAATTATGTGCAAGGTGGGTGATATCGGCGCTGGGAGAACAGGTTGATATAGCAAAGTGCTGGTCAACGGGTTGAATTACCTTGTTGCGTACAATCGATGGTACCATTTCCATAATTTTCACCCACTCGGTGGGTAGCGCCCAGGCGTGCGGACTCTTCGAATAGTACATCAAATGTTCAATATCATACGAGACGCGTGCTGTGAATGGAAAACAAACAAGTCACTTAATTAGATTTATACTTAATAATTTGGTATACGATTGAATTTTTACAGGTACTCGTCTTTATCAGATTGGCGGCTCGTTCTTCTTCGAGCTTTTCGCGCAGTGCCTTCGCTTCCGGCGTCGACTCCTTTCGTGAGAAGTGACTGCGTCGCGAGCGTGCCAAGCCATTTTGATTGCTGCTCCCATTAGACTCGACAAACACTTCATCATCGCCATCGCCATTGTTATTGCTCTGTCCAGCGACATAGTTCAGATTGATGCCACTGTCGGCCAGCGGCAAAGCGTTGCCCATCATAAATTGTGGTGGCCCCGAGCCGGGCAGCGGTGTGGAAGGCGTTGTGACCGGACTGACCAGCGAAGTGCCATCAAATGCCGCGCCCGCTTCGATGGAAGCCAAGAACTCGGAGCTGCTGAAGTAGTCGTCCAACACAAGTTTGGCCACCTGCAGCAATAAAAGGAATTTGGATTAGTCAGGAGAGCTGGATGAGTTGCGTACGTTTCACTTACGCGGACGAGCTCGCAGCAGCCGCCGGTGATCTTGATGAGATGCTGACCCACATTGACCGTGAATTTGTATTCACCTACGGAAGCATCATTTGTGGAAAATGAATGCATAAGCAGCTGTTGATTCGGGCGCATAACTTTACCGGCAGCAGCTGTTGCCGCCGCAGCAGCCTGCTGCTGATGATGTTGATGTTGTTGTTGCTGTTGATGATGATGGAGATGCTGTTGCTGCTGCGATATTTGCTGTGCCGCCGCTGCTGTGGCAGTCATGAAATTCTGTGCCGAATTGAAGCTCAAGCGATTGGCCAAACTGCTGCTGACGCCTCCGGCACCTGGAGTGCGCGGCTGAACGGCATCGTCCGAGTTGGATGAGTTGAGCGATGAACAAGAGCCACCGGCTCCGCCAGCGGATGGTACCGGCTCCAAGCGCACCGGTGAGGCGTTGCGACGTATGGTGTCGCCCATCAATTGCTTGGCATAACTGCAGAAATAACAGTACATTGTTAATCACTAATATCAGCGAATCTTAGTAGTTGTCAACAAGTAAAGTTTAAGAAATTGAAAATGAAAATTAATTAATCGACTTACTTAATTTTATTTTCATCTGGTCCGGTAATTTGCACCAGACGTTCTTTGGCGCCAGGATTAACTAAACAAAAAATACAGATTAATACAAATCGAAAATAGTAATAAATAAAACCGCTGTTAAAAATGAGGAATGCATATGTACATATGGATGATGATATAAAACGAGCCTTGAATCCAATAAGTGAATTAAAAAACAATCAAATATTAAAAATTAAAGTATGACGTGCGAAAATTAATGTTAATGGGGAGGTAAGCAAGCAAGCCAATTTCAGACAAGACTTTGTTGAAATAATGCGTCGTTGAGGTGCAATTTGTGCAAAAATGTAGTTTACTGTCGGTTTTACCTCTTTGAAAGGATATTATTGTTTCGCTAAGTTCCTCGATCATATGCACGCGTCGGCCCTTAATGCCCATAACTAATATTGGCAGCCAGGCAGCAGATATAAAACAGAAGAATAGAGTCTCGTGTGTCTATATAAGGAGTAACATATCGAATGCACTTACCCTTTCCCGAGTCGGCGTTGCGTATGACGACCTCATCCTTACAGTAGGTTTTTCCGGGAATTTTTGTGGGTTTGGGAAATTTACCCGAGTTGCGGATAACCTCACCGGGTGGCAACAACATATGCTGCTGATTGGGTGAGCCGACAGCTGCAATGGCCGCCGCTTGTGCGGCAGCCGCAACAGTGGCCGCATTGAAAGCAGCTGCCGTTGCTGCAGCAGCGCCGCCAACAAGTGCACCCACGCCAACGCTGACACCAAATGTGGGGGAGGTGCTGAGAAAGGCTTGCTGGTTGCCAACCATGCCGGCAGATTCGTGTTGATATGATTCAGCTGGCAGCTGCTGTTACAAATTTAATTAAATCCATTTATTTATAATATATATTTCTGTTCAGCCTACCTCAACGCTGGACACTTGCTGCTTGGACTTGTAGTAAGCAATTGTGTCATTGTCCTCCCAGCTGTGCGCGCGCAATTCGATCAGTTCGAGCAGTTTGAGTCGTGTGGTTATGTTCAGACGTTCGTCCTGCGAAGCATTGCGGAACACAACGAAAGCACGATCCAGCGTATCCTTTGATACCGCCTCCAGCTGCGGTCCATGCACCCGTAAATTATGCAATAACAATGTTATCGACTCCGATGATGTATTGCACGATTGCAAACCAACGGTTACATTGTCAATCAACTGGATCAGCTCCTCGATAACCAAATAGCTGTTCTTCAGAGATGAACGCGATTGTGTCTTGAGCGGACGTGGTGCCTCAATATTTTTCACCGCTCTACCCAGATGTGTGTGCGCCATTCTGATTTGATTGGTTTTTTGGTTTCCCTCGTTTCGTTTTGATTGCAAAGTTTGTTTTATCTTTTTCTCTCTCTGGTTTTTAGTTCGTTCGTTTTCTTGTTTAGTTTATATATGTATGTATTTGCGTGTATGTTGAATGTTGCGAAAATTTGTGTGTGAAAGAAGTCGTAGAAGCGTTTCCGCACCTCCCCCTGCAAGAGAAATGCAATAGAAAAATAGAGGTAAATATACTTATAAAACCTGTGGAAGCCCTACATTACAAGTTGCTGATTAAATTTTCTAATTCATATATCATAAATTTCATCCAGTTATTTTTTTTAATTGATGTTTACACAAAAATTCAAATGCATACATGTAGCGTATTAGCAATAAGAAATCGATCTATCGCCGTTCTTTTTCATGTGATCGATTAATACTTGGCACTATTTCGGTAAATATTGACTGTTACAAGTAACGTTTGCTAGCAGATTTTTGTTTGCCTGCAAATTGCGACGCAGCTGTTGATACCAAGAACACACACAACTCAAATAAACTTAATTATACGAAAATGTGTGCATATCATTTGCAACTTTGATAAGAGCTTCGCAGGTAGGGCAAAGCTGATTAAATTAGATTTATGATAGTTACTTCAGTGCTGCTCACATTTTGTTGCCAAACAAGTGCTTAGATTCGCCGTGAATCATTTAGGAACCAATTATGAATGATAATTCTAAACGTCTAAAAAAAAAACCGTTTGCATTATTAAACGGGCACAATGGCCATGTCTGTGCGTGCGTGTGTGTGCGTGTTTCTTTCTGTCTTTCTTTCCGCGCAGCATTTAAGTTTCATTAACAAGGAAAACGCAGCATTTGCTGCTTCGTCTAATTGCCGTTATGTGCGACGGGTGTGAGGTGGATTCCGATTTTAAATAGCACTTTTACACACACAAAAATATTACACAAAAAACTGTCAGTGCCGCTGCGTCGCTACAGCGCTAGGGGCAGAGGCGAAGCGATCATGCCCACTTATTGAATCATATGTCGAGAATAGCAACAACAAATATGTCTGTGACTGTAACTGCGACGCCGGCAGCGCTGCTCGATTTGCCTTGGGCGGAGAACTCTCCCTCGACGATTAGTCAAAAAAAATCACTGCAGCAGAACTTACACTGAACTTTGAGTTTGCTTTTGCTACTGGTTAGTTTATCAAGTAAATTGTCACTGGTTTTTGTTGCAAATTAAGTAATATTATGTATTATATGCCAGCAATGGAAGAAACTACGCGTTGGCTGCGCAGCAGCGCTCCACTTGCTGTTGTAGCTGTTGGCTACTGTGCAGCTAAACTGCCGAAATAAAAGTTTTGTTAAAAAACCATAGCCGACACACAATGTAACTTTTAGTTTATTACGCAGAGCAACGTTTTCTTTTTAGGCTCGCATACTTTATTTTAATGAAGTAGCTCTATTAAAGCTTACCAAAAATCTCTGCGACTACTAGATCTATAAAACAGTCTTCGGTACTATCGATAATGGGTCTAGGCTCGCTAACAATCGATTGGGCAGCGCTATCAAGACATATCGTTTAGTTAAAAATGCAATTTTTTTTTTATTTTACTCTACTACGACTTAATTATTTCATAACTTTCGATTAAGAATAGAGCTAGTGCGTCAATAATATAAGAATAATAATTATGCACAAAGACTTTTCACTGGCGGCCATAATTTAACAGTGTGGTGTTGCCCCCCATTCAATATATTAGGTCGACAGCAGGGTTGTGATGTAGCCCTGGTAACACAAATGAAATATCGGCCAAGTTCTACTTATATTTTTCAGAGCACTACATTGCTGATAATATTTTCACATATTCTGTGTATTATAATCGGTAAAAATGGCTGAAAATGCAGCCGCAGAGGTTGATACAGCAGATACAACGGAAGCGACAAACACTGATAATTCTGGTAATAAAGATAGCGTAGCGAAACCGCTGCAAATGTCCTTCGCCGATTGGAAGAAGACGAAAGAGGCCAAGGAGCATCCTGAAGGCTCATCAACAACAACAGGAGCAACAACAACACGCAACGGACGCAAACCGTATAAAAACGAAAACAACAACAAACAGCAACAGCACGTCAACAACAATCGAAACTATAACAATCATCACAACTATAACATGAACAATATCAATAACAACGGCAGCTCGTTTCAACAAATGAGTCGACCACCACCCCTACCTTTTCCCCTGATGACCATGGGTTTTGCCAATTTCAGGCCGGGTCCAGGTCCCTGTGGCCCATCGCCGATGATGCCGCCCTGCCAGATGGGAGCGGGACCATCTGGAGGACGCAAGCATCGACCGTTGCAACCGCCTCCATTCTGGGAAGATATGATGTCGCCACAGCTGCGACCGCCGCCCATACAGCCGCCCATGCCAAAGTGTCCGAGTTTGTGGAATCTCGTGCCCAAGGAGAAGCAGCGACAGAACAACAACAAGCAAAACAATCTGCCAAACAAGAAATACAAACCTAGCAACAACAACAGTAAATCGGATAACAATGCTTTGCTGGATGCAGCTTTAATGCCGCCACCACCACCACCGGGCGGATCTGCAGCTGCAGCGGGAACCAACAGCAGCAGCAGTAGCGCGAGCAGTACCAGCAAATCCGCCAATAACAATTCCTCGGCAAACAATCGTCTTATTAAAAAGAAAAAAGGCGGTGGAACGTTCGTCGAAATCGATGGCAAATGGATACAGAGACCGGAGGCGCCGCTTCCACTGGATGAAGCGCCACCGGGCACAAAGGAGGACCGGCAGCGACAATGGAAGGAGTACAGACAGGCAATGAAGCCGTTCAAAAATCGTGAATTTCACAATTGGAAACGCACTGTGCAACGACTGAGTAAATTGCCCCGGGAATCGCTGGACGAGAAGCAGTTGGATCGACTGCAGAAGGCCGAGGAATATATTGGGGCGCACAAGGCCATGCTAACGATAAAGCATGCCGAGCATTGGGTGCAGCAGAGTAACCAAAAGAACGATGGTAGTGGCAACGGCACAGATCAAGCCACTGCGGGTCAAATTCCGGTCACGGGTCAAGTTTACGTAAGAAAATTGGTCAATGCCAGTTGGCACAAGAATAGCGAGCATAATTCCTTTCAACGAGCGCCGATACGTAAACAGATCTTTGGCACGGGTCGCGCCATCAAGGGTGGTCTGGCCGGTGATGTGGCTGGCTGTGGCATGCCACCAATGCCACCCGGTGCAACGGCAATGGTACCTTCTGCAGCAGCAACAGCAATAGGCCAATATTCAAATTACTTCGGACCAGGTCAACAGCTGGGCTTCAGCAGCAGTCAACAACACCTTTATGCAGCGGATGCGGCATCCAGCAGCAGCAACAACCACAATCCATTCTACAACAGCTACAACTCAAGCTTTGTGAAAGGAGGCACTCTCCTGCCGCCCTAGAACACAACGAAGGCGTGGAGCGAGAATTACACCTAGTTATTTTTAAGATGAGCAATTGTCATCGCGCTAAGAGCCTGCTATTTATACATATACATACACATACACACACACATAAATTGAATTCATTATAATATATATATATATATATAACTTACGCCAAGGCTTTAGCAGACAACAGGTAAACTGCATATTTTTCACAAAACTTTGTTTACAATCTGAATCGATCTTAATTAAAGCTTTTGATCGCTTCATCGATATCGTTCGATCGTTATCGATATCGTATGATATATAACAGCTGATAGTTCTACGTCTGCTAACTATATTATGATTGGCCTGCTTAAATGTGTTTATGGATTTTGTTTTTTGTTATTTTGCAATGTTACTGAGGTTATTTATTTATAATGATAATCAACAATACGATCCGTGTTCAATTAATATAAACCTGATCATAAGATCCCTTTCACATTTGAAGCTATTTGGGTGTATATTCAGCTCTTTTTTTTGACTCGCATGTGTTTCACAGCTATCATAATAAATATCTAAAGAACTTTCAATGTTGGTTTAAACAAATTTGCCAAGTTTTCACATGACTTGGCTCATCATGTTTTATCCTTTAAATATTTTTTTACCCCATGATTTCGGAAAAACATTCTTTAGAAATAGGAGCAATTTTAAATTGTTTTTCGAGTTACGCATCAAGTACAAATATAATTATTATTAACTCTATGTTTTACATTTGCCAAAACTAACCAAAGTTCTTGTTTTTTATGCAGTTCAATAAAAAGTATTGTGGTTTTATATATTCAAAATAATAATAGTTTAGTTTTAGTCGACTTTGTTGGAGTTGGAGCGACTGCGACTGGCTTTAAATTGAGCCTCATTTAGAGGCGGCAAGCCGAGCACTTCTCGTCGCTTGCGTTTGCCGCGCCAAATAGCCTCCCTAAACAGATTGCAGTAGAGCTCGACTGCGGCGGGAGAGTCATCGTTGCCGGGTACCGGATACGTAATTAAATTGGGATTACAATTGCTGTCGACGATGCCAATTGTGGGTATTGCCATTTTGGCTGCATCGCGTACCGCCGTATGCTGGGCCATCACGTTGTTTTGTGTGTTAAGGAAGATGCACAGATCGGGCAGCCGAGTGACTGCATCGAACTGGACATTCGCATTTGTAAAGATGCCGCCGCGCCAAAAGCGCGTGTGCGAATATTCGCCCGCCTCCATGGCCTTCTGCTCGACGAGCAGTGCGTTCAGTGCATTGCGATTAAAGAACAATACGATGCCATCACGGAATGCAATGTGTGCCGTAAAATTTAGTGCCTGTCGCAAATGGGCAGCTGTCTTGTCCAGATCAAAGATAAGGTGGCCCAAGCGATTGCCATAAAGATACGGTCGCATACGATCGTCGAGGGAACCCTCTTTGTGCCCGTAGTGCACGCGGGCATTGAAAAGATCGCGCACAGTGAACAAATTGTTCACTTGGAAGTAATCCGGATGTTTCAATATCCGTTCTTCAATCACATCAATGTCTTCCGGCTCTTCGACAGCTGTCGTTGCACTCTGTGTGCTTTGTAGGCGTGCGAACAGGTGACCAAAGCGTGGCACTGCAACCGTTAAATATACATATTGCATATATATGTTATTTTAAATCATATTTTATTAATTTACTTACAGTTCTTAAACGTTTTTCTCAACATTTTTGCGCTGTTTTCATAACATGCAAGCTAGTGTGAGCGCACAGCGAAAAATTGAAAATACCAAAAACAAAAAGTAACAGTGTGCATTTATATCGATGACAATTATCAATCGATTGAAGCATTACACTGGCTGTGTAACAACAATGTTTTATTTTGCAAAAAAAAATTAGCGAACATCATTATGGAAAGTGAACAAACGCCCACTCAAAATACCGTCACATCGGACACGAATTCTGTATGTGAATACATGGATGCCGAATGCGATTCCGTGCCGGAAACTGGCGATCTCTATCAAGAGGCGGATGCGGAGCAACACATTATTTCGGAGGCAGTTGAAGGAAAATCAAACACAGATTTGACCACATCCATGGAGTCTCTGGGGCTGAGCACATCGACAAGTGCCAAGACCGAGGGTAGCGTTAGCGCAAATGCCGTCGAAGAGGATCTGGATCACTATCTGAACGAAAAAGTGTTGCGTGGCCAAAAGAAACATATATTCATACTGAGCGAGGCGGGCAAACCAATTTACTCGCTGCACGGCAGGGAGGAAAAGCTAGCGGGGCTGTTTGGTGTCATTCAGGTGCTGGTTAGCAATGTGCAGGTCCAACAGGATAGCATCATATCCATCCATGCGGGAGGCATCAAGTTCGCTTTTAGTCATCAAAATAAACTGATTTTGGTCGCCGCCTCGCGCACCAACATGAGTATTGAACAGCTCCAGCTGCAGCTGAGGTGGGTTAATTTATTATCATCGATATTGACTGCTAAAGCCATACATATTTCCATATTTTCTAGCAATGTCAACAATCAAATACTTTCCTTTTTCACCCATGCGGCCCTGTTGACAACATTCGAGAGTAGCCCAAATTTCGACTTGAGGTCAACCCTTTCTAACACCGAGCGTCTAATATCTAATCTTGCCAATGACAGCAGCAATGTAAGGGGTAAGACAGAAAATATAAGTGTATACAGTAAACGCGTGCTGATGAGAACTGCTTACTGCAAGAATTGTATAGAAATTTTTCGTATAATTTTGTCTTCAAGAATTTGCTACATTTCTTTGAGGATAATATTAGTACACAGCTGACAAGCGCAAATGAGAGCAGCCTTCTTATAGCCATAACAATTTTCGAGCGATCACTGTAGCAATTTTCACGATTCTAACTTTTTGTAATGTTTTTCGTTTCTTTGCAGTTTCAAGCAATATTTTCACCTTCCTGACAAACTCAATACGCATCTTTCCATTGCCAACGGCTGTCAGATCGAATATTATAAGCGCGATCCAAAAGAGTTGCGCGAAGGTGAAGGATTTGGTGTATGCCGTGCTGATAGCGGACAACAAACTGATTGCTCTTGTGCGCAATAAGTATAATTCGATGCATTACTCCGATGTGCGTTTGCTGTTCAATCTGATCGAGTGCGCGAAATGTTTCAAGGATTCGGAACACAGGGTCCCAATTTGCCTGCCCAAATTGAATAAGGATTGCTATTATGTTGCGCACATTTCGTATTTAACTAATGATTGTCCGGCCTGTTTGCTCCTCATCTCCAATAAGGTGGGGGAATTGGATTCAAAGCATTCGGTGACGATGAGCATCACAAAGAAGCTGAAACACAATCAGAGCCTGCAGGCGATCAATGAGGAGCTGCAGGAGCCGAACAATGCCAAACTGTATCAACAAATGCTCAGTATCCCCGAATTACGACACTTTCTCTACAAGGAAAAGGCAACGGACCAGTTGCTTTTCCCAATGCTGAGGCATCCATATAAGTCCTTGTCGGAATTTGAACGTTTGGAGGCGATCTATTGCAGTTTGGTGCATCGCATACAAAATCAGTCGCGACCCTTGAAATTAATCTATGAGGTGAGCGATCGGGAGGTTATTCTCGCCTGGGCAACAGCCACCTACGAGTTGTATGCGGTCTTCGAGTCGATTGTGGACAAGGTAACAGTCCATAAGTGTGTGGATAAGCTTATTAAATGGATCGAAAAGGAATACGATGTATATTTTATACGTAATCATGCCACATTCTAAAGTGATTCCCAGAAGAAAGCGGAAAGCAGTCTGCATTTGTATATAACAAATATAACATATTTTTACACATACACTTGTGTACACCTATTATACCCCCATATATATATTTTAAAAATTACATATTATGCAAATCATAAAACAACTGTTCTTTTCAATTTGAAATTCGATCGTATAAAACTGATAATACAAATGCCCTTGCTTGAAGTGTTTTCATAAATTGCGCGCTAAGCATTAGCACACCACCGTTGTGCAACAGTTGCGTTAAATCAATGGTAAGTTTGCTACACGCAAATTATGACTCACTTGATGTTGGCTGCGCGATGTGGAAGCTTTTTGCGTCTTCGTCGACGTCGTCGTTATTCTGCTCACTTGACATAATAAACGCTTCCCTCAGTTGAGAACAGGACATCAGCGTGTGCGTTACACATTAGCGCGGCATGAAAATAAAGTACGGTGAAGCATCAACCAAAAATAATTCATATACACTTATACAAATACATACAAGTGAAAAAAGTGAACCCAGTGCCGAAATACAAAACCAAAATTTTTAAGAGAAATTAATAAATTGGCCAAATCACATCTGGGAGTATGCAGCTGTCTACTACATTTTAGCTGCTGCTGCTTTGGCTCCCTATTTTTTGAAACATGCGCCACGCATTTTTTTGGGTGTTAAATGTTCGTGTATCTGTCGGTTTTTGCGCGCTAAGCTACGACGGGCAGAGGTAGCGGCTGCGGCAGAGACGGCATTAATATACGTCCTCTGCTTCCATTACACATATATTCACTTATACATATAGACGTAGCCAGTGGCGCCTACTGTGCTCGAAAATAGGCAGAAATCAAGCAAAGGAAATCTACTACTATTTATGTATTTATGTTCATGTCCATTTGGGTGTGTGCGTATGCTTCTCTGCAAGTGTGTCTGTGTGTGTGTGAGTTTTATGCTGTCACTGCTGCTTCGCTTCGTTAGTTTTGCGCGCGTGTAATGTGTGTGTGTGTGTGTGTTTTTGGGGTTAGTGTGCAAATCATTTAATTTATTACTAAATGTATTTTTATACACATTTCTCTGTGCACTTTTCATTTCGCTTTCATTCCGTTTAGCCGTTTTACCATTTACCATTTGCTCAGCCATTCGTCGTTAAATTGTGGTTTGCTTTTTAAGCCAAATTCGTATTCTCATGATTATATCAACAGCCAGTCAGCAACAGCAAAAGCGACATCATCCAAAGTTTCACCTTTGTGCTAAGCAGACGAGCACACACACACACACGCAAACGGCATGTCTTTTTGTGTATCCTAGAGTTATTTTTTGAAAAGCAAGCACCAAGCAAAATAAGAAGACGAAGAAGAAGCAGCAGCAAACTCTGCGCGCGTGTTTTGCTGCTGCTGTTTTTTTGTTTTTCCGTATGTGTGTGTGTGTGTGTGTGTGTGTGTGTGTAAGACAAAGTCAAAAACAGAAGTGTAGGAATCTATTTTTGCGTCAACAAAGTTTGTCTTTTTTGGCTTTTATGGCTTCTGCGTGTCTGTGTGTCTGTGGGTATGTGTGTATTTGTGCAGTAAACAATATTCAAGAATTTTTTAATAGTTGGAAGTTTTGGTGTGCGAGTGCTTGCCAATAATATAATATGATAAAATAAGTAAAAAGCAATTTGGGATTCTTTAATTATATTGTAGTCAACACTTTATTTACACAAGCCAAGCGTTCGTTGCCTACTTCTGGGCAAGTTTAATAAATCCTTTGGTTGGGTGTAAATAAAGAAAAAATTAAATAAATAAAATAACTAAATAAATTTAAGAATTAACTATGGAAAGTTGTAACACCAAATAAACATACACATAAATGATTTCCATAAATTGAGAAATCCTACAACTAAATTGTATGCATTTAATTTAATTAAATTCACAGCAAAAATGTCGCGTCTAAATTAATTTGAAACTAACAATCAAAAGCTATACACTATCTAACGGCTGCCATAACCAAAACAAAAAATAAGTTACTCTAATAAAAATAAAACAAAAATCCAATCTCCCTAAGCAACTGCAACAATTTACAACAATAAAAGCAACAACAAAAACAACAGCGCCTATCACCGACTAATACAAACGGCAATTTCGTATTAATTTTATTTGCGCATACATTTTGCCGCGTGCTCATAAAAATTTACATAGAAACCAACACCAAAACAAGCAACAGCAAGAACAACTGCTGAATGGCAACAAGGAGTACAAGAAGAGGGTCCTGGTTAACTGCTGACCCAGCCAGCCTACGACTTTAGGTTAGTATGTCTCTCTCATTTCGACTTATTCCAAAAAATAAAGATCCTAGTCAAGTGAGCTGACAATGCAGCATGCCTGCTAATGCATACCCTGTACAAGGCTCCAAAATATGAATATGATATTTTTTTTTGTCTTAGGTGTTTAATAATACAAATAAAATGGGATTTATTTTATTTAGTTTTTTTTTCAAAAGATTTTGACAACTTATATATAATATTTGGTAGCTTTAGTTGTGCTTAATTATACCCTGTTCGATGACATTTTTGTGTGTAGGGCATTAAAAAAATGTCCCTTTCGTCTTTGCATTCGTTTAACATTATGGCGCGTATGCTGCTTCTACACTCTTTTTCTTTTTGTTCGTTTATTTTTATTTATTTTATTTTGCATTGTTGTTGTTTCTAATGTTGTTGGTGTGCGCTTCATTTTGCTTATCCTTTTGCCCGGCTGCTGATCAAATAGGCATCATTTGCCTGCCAGGCAACACAAAAAGGTCGACAGCAATTTCAAACGACAGTCAGTTGATGACTGTGTTGACATGATATAAGGCAGCTGGAAGAAGGCACAAAGGAGGGCACAGATGGAGACAGAGATAGAGGTAGAGAAAGAGGGAGCTGGCAGCTGGCAGCATCTCTATATTTAACTATTTTCGAATGTGTGTGTGTGCACGTGTGTGTATGCTATCTATATTAACCCTATTTTTGACGTCAATTAATGACTTGCCACTCGGTTGAAATTAAATTTTTTATTTGTGTGCCATATTTCTTGAAGTCGACGGCGACTTCCGGTCACAATTTTGCCCTTTTGCCATTGCCTGTTTTTGGGCGCCATAAGAAAACTGTTAAGAAAATAACAAACATAAATTAAGCACGTGTGAGCTTGTATACACTTAGAAAAAAAAAATGCATTTTTTTAATTCACCTAGTTAATCTGATAAGTAACGAAATCTGCTGATTATGTGGTAATGTTGAGGAATTATTGAAGCATATCGAATTTTGTGTGTAGTCGGAAAAATGTAAACATTTCTTTAGCTTTTAAATTGTAGAAGTACTACATTTTTAAGCTAAACTCATATTTAAATGCAGCATTTGTCTACATTTAAAATCATGTTAAGAATCCATTGCTTCTGGCCCCAGGTTTAAGCGTTTATAATTTGATTACCATTTTTTCAGGCTGAGTGAATGGTGCACTTTATTTTCATTTTTATTTGTTATTATTTGTTTAATTTAATGCTGAATTTGTAACAACATTTTTTCTTTATCGGATTCAGTTGTATGTTGTATATATATTTTTTTAATTTTATGCTTGAATTTGTAACAGCGTTTGCTCTCCGTGATATTAAAAATATTATCAACTTGAGCTGAACGATGCACTTAATTTTTATTTATTTATGGTTTAAATTTGATGAGTTTTTCTCCGTGTGTAAATAATTGAGAGTCATGGCAAAATCGTGTCTGTGTCGAGCTGGCAGCTCGTTTAACCCCATGTGCTCTCCCAATTTCTGCACACACTCCCACACACGTACACACATACACACACCTAGAAGCGGGGCAATGTTACGAGCATTGTGCGGAATTTATTGAATTTTTATTGGATTTCTCTTGCATAGCGGCGAGAACCGAGCACACGAAGAAGCAACAGCAACAGCAACAGCAGCAGCAGCAGTAATTCTAGAGCCATGCTGAATGCTCTGCTGTCGTCTCGTTAGGCGTGGCATAATTCATTATGGTGACTCACACTGCGCTCCTTGCCACAGCCACCTCCCTCTTGAGCTGGCGTGCTTTGCATATTAATATGCATTCCTGTGGGTTCAATTTATGATTTAAAGCGAGGCGCTCTCTTGTCTCATGCCTAATCACTATATCTTTTGGTCCCCATTCGAGATTCATTTAAGATTTTCGACACACACACACACATGTAGGAGCATTATTTTTGGGGTCTCTTGATTAGCTAAGCAATGTGGCCCCGAACCAATTTTAAATGGAAATTATTACGCCGGAAAGATCAAAACCAAAACACAGCATAACCCTTGGCCCTCAAGTTTACCTTTTATTTGAAAAAGCTTTCGGTTTGATTGTTGTTTTGGTCGAAGAGGGATTTGGTTCGCCAGCCTTTAAAGTTATATTACCAGTTTGACAACTCATTAAAAACGATTTCGCTAGCTTATTCGGATTTTGCTTATGTGTTTATTTTGCGGAGAACATTCGCTACAGGAATCAGTCTCATAACTTGAAATGAAATCGTTTTTCAAGTGCCACGGATATGTGTTCTTTGCATTTATAGTTTTGAAGTTTTGCGCAAAGTTCTCCATCAAAGTTTTCAATAGCATCGCCAGCGTTGAGCTGCGTTGCGGTTGCGTAGGAATCGCTTGGCTATCGTCCTGTTTTCATACCTTCCTTCAGGCACATCAATTCCCCCAGCCCGTGCCTTTGGGGCTATGCCAGACCAAACGTTTAATATTCACGCTTGAGCGCATTTTCAGCGAATGACATGGGAGGCTATGGTTCGGGGAGGGGTGGGCTGTTGGGAGGGGTTCTTGTGAACTTTTGACGCTTATCTATGCTTCCGCTTTTGACCAAACATTTTATTGCCTCTTTCCAGGCCAAACATTTCGTTCCGTTATCTTTCCCATACTTTGAACCCAAAAATTGTTCTGTTAATCAAGTTGAGCTGGCTACGATGTATATAGATATATATATCGTGTATATATATATATATATATATATATATATACTGGTAGAGTAATAATAGTTTGGTTGAATAACGATCATGCATTTTAATCAAATTTGAACAAGAGAGATCAATGGGCTGAATCCAGCTTCTAAATAATTAAATATTAGTATAAAAATACAATTGTTGGTTATAGAATAATTTACATTGCTTAATAAACAATTTTACAAATTCTAAGCATAATTAGCAAATGTAAAGTGAAGTTTGAATTTATATTCCTCGGCTTTATAAGAAGACTCTCGCAGAAGACTCTCGTATTTTTATTTTATTTATTAAAGTTAATTGCTTTTCAGGTAAGATTTGAATCTTATATAACCCTATTCGAATATTATTTCTTCTGTGCTGATGTTTTTATGGCCGCACTTAGGATCAATTAGTTGACAATAGAGAAAAGCAAATCATATCAATCATGCGCCATGTTGCGCGCTCAAGTTGCACACTAATGAAGCAGATCCGAGCTCAGTTTTCGTTCGGATAAATGCAAAGGATTTCAGGCACTTTAAATGCTATTTGAAATGTCGCTTGCTACATGACCATACAAGCGATGGGGCAACAGCCAACAGTTTCTGTGATTGCAGTCCTGCCTCAACGTTGCAAGAAGTATCTCGGTTTGGATTTTTTTGTATTTTTTTTCTTTTTCAAAACTTGTTTCTGACTTGCTTCTACGGCTACGTGATTTTAGCTGTCGGCGCTTCAAACTATCATTTAACTTTTATGCGCACATTTGCACTGCTTTTATTTGAGTGTGTATGTGTGTGTGTGTGTGTGGGTGAGTGTGTGCTTTGTGTGTGGGTTGTTGGCTGCCACAGCCGCCAGCCAGGCTAGTCGAGCTATCGACAAACAAGCCAGACCACAGACATAGCCCCAGTCAGAGTCTGTTCTAGTCGGTGGGGCTATCAACGGAAGTGCTCGTCGCCATTTTTAGTGCACTTCTCGAAAGTGCGCACATTTCCGTTTGGCATCAATGATTCGCCCATTGCCTACGGCTTACCGCCCCCTCCCATCTTCATGGTCCACAATCCAGCCAAGAACATTCAACTTCCTCATCTGCTTTAGATCTTGTTTTATTTTTTATTTTAACGCCCTGTAGCCATAATGTACATTAGCGAGTTATAATATAGTTTTAATGGTAACTAATACTGATACTACAAATTGTATGTATAAATTCTCGATCAGCATTTTTATTTGATCTTAAAGATCATAAGAGTCTAATATTTATTATAGATTATATATTTTAATTTTCACATGGCTATTTTTTTTTTAATTTCTGGGAAAAGAATCTCGCATATTTAATATTATAATTTTAGTACGAAAATTTACATTTTATTTTTTTATTATTTCCAGCCATCAACTTGGTTTGATTTCATTAATTGCATTTCTTTGCTGAAAAAGGAATCTTTAATATATATAAATATAAATATTTATTTCCTTATTTTATTCCTATATATATTCTCAGGGCATCTGCTAGTCGTGCACTCTTCTACCAACTGCCAAACATTTTCCCAATTCCGCTTTTTATGTGCCGCTTTTGACTGCTGGCTATTTTGCTTTTTTACATTTGCTGATTTTAATTTTGGTAAAAGTTGTCACATTTGATTTTAAGCAATTGTTTGGATTTTATGTGTCCTCCTCTCGTTCGCAGTTGTTGTCTTAACTTACTTCGCCTTCGGGTTTCTTTCTCGTTTTCCTTCTTGGACTTCCTTTTTTTTTATGGCCGCCTCCTTTTTATGTGGTGCCAGCGCAGACCTAATGGCTTTCGACTCTGGAGCACAGATTGGCTTCTTCGCTGCTTGGCCTGTTGCTTGTTGCTAGTGAGTGGAAAATAGCGGTCTAGAATGTGATGTAACCGGACGAGCTTCGTACGGGATTAAAGTGCCAGATCCAAAAAAAAAACCCACTTGAACAAAAGAAGCTTTTGTGAATGAGATGTGGAAAGTGTGAAAATTTAGAAAAGTTGTAAATGCCAATTGAATTTATCAAAAGCGACTGTAGAGGCTAAGGTAAAGAACACTACAAGAACTCAGTGTAAACAAATAACCTGATCTGACTTGACTAATAGTCAAAATTTTATTAATTAAATTAAATTATTTCATAATCGTTGGTAATTTTCCCAGAGCTATTTGCCTTTTGTGGCACTCATTCATCGTTAATTAAGCGCAAGTCTCGTTGCACTTGACACTCAGGGCGGCATTTAACTAAGCCATCTTAATAAGTTATTCATGCTTGGTTAAAAGCTTGACTTAAAGTGTTTGACTGAAGTTGGCCCATGTCATGGACACGGACACAGCTTTGGCTGCGGCTGCGGCAAGAAATGTGTGGAGGCTCTAGGTTTAAATGCCATCCACTGATTATGTAACCAAAATATCGTCCTTACTCTGTCTACTTGTCTGTTGCCATCACTATCACCATGTGGCATTGCCGCCTGGCTGCATTTTCTACATGTACTTGGTATGCATGTTTTACAGTTACGCCCAGGATGACGGGGGATGGGAGAGGAAAGCGCACATGCTGTGTGACAGCAACAGCACCGACAAAAATGAAAAAAATAAATGTATGTATATATATATATATATATATATATATATGTATAAAAAAACTAAAAGCAAAACATGTCCTTGTTGCGTTGAGAATTAAATACCCTTAAGCCGCTTTATTTTTGTACAGCATAAAATGTTACAAAAGAGTTTTTATTAAATTCTCAATATTAAAGGACGTTTATCTGTGAGTTTAAACAAAGTAATAAATTTTCATATCGCCCAGTTCTCTTCCACACTTATATATTTAATTTTCCTTCTTTATATCTTAAATAAATAAATTGTTTATTTGTACAATTTTTTGTATTGTATTTAGTCGACGCTAAATTATCAAATAAATTGCCAGTTTTCTTTTATTTTATTGTTTTCACTGCAAATATTAGTTTAATAAATTATTTTCAATTTGACTATTATTTTTATTTTATTTTTTTAGTTTTGGATTTCCTTCAATAATATAAATGCGTAATATTTTTGTTTATTTATTCAATTATTTACTATAAATATTTTATAACAAAATCAAAATACCTCCTCTTGGTAAGGACATATAAAAATAAAAGTGATATTTGAGTTTTGGCTTAAAAGTGAAAAAACATTTGAAATTTTGCACCAGCAGAGAAATTGTAGCGACATTTTTACGCTCTTCGAAGCGAAATAAACATGGAAATGTTTGCGACTATTTAATGTCACATATATTTTTGTCCAACTACATACATACACACATTTATACATACATTTGTATATGTAGATATATATAGAAAGTCAATAAAATGTTGTTAAAGCTTAAAGTTAAATTTTTTGTATGCATTAACATTGAGATGTGCTTGGCAATTTTTCAGTTGAGTTCAAGCAACAAATTATGCCGTAGCACAACATTGGACACACCCACACAAGAGCTCCGTTTCGGGGGTGGGTTTTTTCAAGGATGTGAACCCCAACGTCTGCCACTTCCATGCCCTCCCTGCCCCTGTCCAATGCGTGCCGTGCCGTAGCGTGCCGCGCTGCGCCGCCTAACCAGCGACTTTTATCTAAAAGCGCACTTAGCCCAAGTAGGCCAAGTAGATTACGGCCATAGAGCTGATGGCATGTGCAGCATATATATGTGCATATATACAACTATAGATACTTTGTATAGTTTATTTATTTTCGTATTTTTTTGTGGGTGAATAATGTATTAATTTGTATGCCTTAAAATGCTTTGATTTTCAAATTATTTTAGACAGTAAGAGAAGAAAGCGGCAAAATAATTAAGTATTATCAATTTTTGTTTGGGTAAATATATTAATTTTTACTATCTGCATTATTTTGTGTCGACTGAGCAATATCATTATACATAATTTGACATACACAATCTATTTCATTATAATCTTCCAATTGGATCTCTGATAAGGTTAACCTATCAGCCGTGAAACGAGCCCATGGCCAAATAAGTTATTAAACCCACATTAAATCATAGCTAAAGCTCTTCAATATACTTCTGTTGTTAATCTATGGTCGATTAGGATGAGCTGATGAGCTTATATAGTCAACTTGGTGCTGGCAATGCTGTATATGAAGACAATGAAAGCATCCGGCGATGCTTTAATGATATAAACAGCAAACACTTGAGCAAATTGCGCATGTAAACAGAGCCCAAGGAAGCGCTGCCAAGTGGGTTAAGCAACAGTAGCAACAACAGCAACAATAACAACAACAACAACAACAAAGAGTAAGGATTGGAAGGGAAAGGAATACGGGGTGCTAGACCCTGAAAAAGTGATTAAAAAACATGTAGAAAAAAAATGTTGTAGGGCAGCGGAATGAAGTGGAAGCTGTGTGTGCAAGCTGAGGAAGCAGCGGAAGCAGCGGCGTTGACAGCGTTTCGTTAATGTCCTTGGGAGAAGGTTTTCTAGCAAATCCATGTAGAAGGACATGCCCGAAAAAGGCTTTTTGACGCAATAACGGTACAAGCGTTACAGTTTTTCATTATAGAAACCGTAATTGGAAAAGTGTTTTGGGGCTGCCACTCGATGCTTTTAGCTCAAATGTCAGACAGACAATAAAGTGGGCAAAATTGTTGGATGCTTGGCAATGTGTTGTCCGATTTGTTGGCTTTTAAGAGGGTACGCTTTGGTCCTGGCGACAGGACTTAGTTAAAAATGAGTGGGGCGTGATTTGAGGAGGCGTTGACTGTTTGCTGCTCGCTGGAGCGCAGCTGCTTGAGCTTATTTAGGCAGAGCACTGGACGCACAAAGGACGCGTCGCAGCACAAAGAACGACAGAGACACAGACATGAAGAGAGAGAGAGAGAGAGAGAGACAGCTGCAGCAGTAGCAGACGGCGCACAATTTGTCCTGCAATCGCTTTTGCTTGTTGCTTGTTTGCCATTGTCTAATTGTTAACCATTTTTTGTCTCCCTCACTCACGTTTAATGCATTGTCTGATTGTAACACGCTTTTGCATTGTGTGTGTGTTCGTGTGTGTGTGTGTGTGTGTGTGTGTGTGTTTGCAGCCAGGCAAAATAGCATTCGTGCAATGAAAGAGTGGCACAACTCAGTCTATCTCGTTCTAAGCATATGTTTCCCGGCTTCTCCTTGTCTCTGTTATTTTCTGTATGTTCACACAACGTCTATTTTAAGCATATTACATATTATTATTATTATTATTATTTTTACGATTATTGCAGGCAGTCGGAAACAAATTGAATAACTGTATAAGTGCACATTTATCAAAATGTTTACACACCACTAAGAATGAAACCAATTATGAACTGCAGACAGCAGCATCCCTCGTCGCATATAAATATAAACACTCTGAAATTGTTTACTAATTCCATTAGCAAAGCGAACTCGATTTTAGCCTTGCAAAAAATATTAAACTAAAATTAAATTTCAATAGGCTTTATTTATATTTTCAATTTCAATAAACTCAGATTTAGTTATTTCGGTTTGAATTCCAACAAGTTCAATTTTAGTTTAATTTTATTTTATTATTTCAACAAGTAAGAATGTTATATTCCTTTTACTTTTAAATTCCATTGCTTTAAGCAATATAATTACAGACATAATTTGTCAGTGCAACATTAGGCCTCAATCAAATTCGATTACTGAAACATTCAGGTTTGATGCATCTGCAAACGATGAGGGATTTGATACTTGGACAAGCCACAAGAATTTCAATTACTAGTTATGGCAAGGGGCAATGTGGTAGAGAAGTAATCTGTGCATACAACTCACACCCAGATGACACAAAGCAACAACGATGTGGTTTCAATTTGAGTGTGTCTGTGGCAAGTGGTGCAGAAAAGTATGCTGCAAAAATTTCGCACAAAGCCCTTTTGGAAAATGTGGGGTTTCGGTCAGAAAGTCAATTTTGGATAGTTCCATGGGATTTGCATCTGCCGAAAAACATGTTTAAGAAATGTTAAGAAAAACATTTTTAGTATTCTTATTAATTTAACAATAAAAATCCAGTTAAAGAGCCAAATTCAAAATATTATAGCAACCATCTTCTTTGCTCTAGAGGATAATCAAATTTAAATATAACTTTCATAACGGTAATTACTCAATGTTGTATTTGCATGTGTGACCATATATTTAAATATGCAAAGCAACTCTGCTGATCGAGAGCTGGCGTCACTTTCGAAATAAAAAAGTATTAATAACTTATGCAAAATTGTTGCGTGTAATATTTAAAAGAGTTCAGTCGACTGAATTATTCATTTCTACCAGAAAATGTTTCTGATTTCGCATTTGCGATTTTAATTGAAAACAGTAAATGTGTGTGAAAAGCTGTAAGGCCAATACATGTACGAAAACACACACAGATACCTTGATACAGATAGTGTGAGAGAGTGAGAGAGAGAGACAGTGAGAAATCTGCTGCGAAGCAGATTCAGAACTTGCAATGGGGCCTCAGCCACATTAGCTGCAGTTGAGCGAGTGTCAAGGTGAGGCCAGGTGCGACGCAGTCAGGCAGAACACAGGCAACAACTGGCAAACAACAACAACAAGAGCAGCGGGATAAGCTGGTGCATTGCTTGGGCCATATCTGGTGCTGGCATCTGGCCAAATCACGTAATCAGCGAGTTGTTTATGGCGCATGTGCCGACAACAATTAAAAAATAATCATTTTGTCCAATGTGTAAGAAATTTACCGCAATTAGCGTCAATTTTGGCCAATTGGCACTCCCTTAATCAATCACTATATTTAACCAAATCACATTTATTACAATTTAAAGCGATTAAATTTGATTTATTTAAAAAAAAAACTTATTTCATTTTCATTTGCCTTTGGCAAATGCGAAAATTATAGCATACAGAGCGGCGCCACTTGAAAAACGCTTTAACGCATATGCCACGCCTCCATGGGGATGTGGGCGAGCGGTGATTATTGTCATGGCCAGGTCCTGGCTTCTGGCGTCCACTGGGAACCGTTACATTCTGCGCGCATATTATTTGCATTTGTTTGGCTTGATATTTTTTTCTCGGTTATTTCTCTTTCTCCTACCATCTGGTTACTTATGTGACAATCGCCCGGAGAGTGGCGTAGGAGTCCCCAATGCATACAGAAAAGCTGCTAATGGCAATATGAACAATCTTGGTAATTACCCAAAGGCTATAGCTATACCATAGATGGGAGCTGATGCTCCCATTAAGGGACCATTCCAAACTGATTGCCAAAACACGACAACAAATCAGAGATTAACGATATGCTAAATACCAGCAGCAAAGTTTCTGACCTTCTAAATAAATGATATTCAATAATACTGAAATAGAAAGTTAAAGAATGCTAAGAAAGTCTGTAAAAAGCTGGCCGAAATCTCAGCAGGGACAGATTGAAATAAACTACTTGAATTGGATAGAAGGAATCAACCCTTGTAGAACTCCCATTCTCAATCAGAACAAGTTCTTCTGAATTTGTAAGTAACTCACCTTATTATACAGAACGCATATTAAAAAAAAATTCTCCTCCCTTATTTATATGTATAAAATTTGTGCTTTTCATTAGATAGTTAATAGCAAACACTCGAAAATGTATTTGAAACTGAACTCGGTTTATCGCACATTTTATACTGCTTTCATGGCTGGCCGAGCACTTTCAATTAAATTGCAATTTGCGTTGATATAAAATTGCAATTGATGTAATTGCAGTTGCATGTTTGTATATGTATGTGAGTGTGTGTGTGTGCGTGTGTACGTATGTGGTTGTCTATTGGGTGGTACTTATGACATTTTTTAATGCACTCAAATGGCAAATGCACATGAAACGGCAATCAGCATAATTTTAACGATCAATGCCGTTAAAATTAATTGCATGTAAAAACTGCGGCGTTGACAGCAAGCCATAGATAATTAATTAAACATCTATATTTATATATAAATGCATATTTACATGAAGTGTTGCAAGCTTGGTGTACCACAATCTGTCATAAAATGTGTGGAAAAGTTAAAATTGCTCGCATTTCCAGTTAACTGTGTGAAAAAAGTAATCAAAGTTAATTTAATTATATTACAAATCTGAGTTTCGGCTTGGAAATACCCCAGAATATTTTCGCCAATAGCTAACTAAAGATTTTATAATAATAAATCAAAGTAAACCTTTCTCGAAAGTCATTTTCTGACTAAATGTAATGTAATCGTATAAAAATTCTAGGCAATACATCACCCATCAAAATTCTAAAACAAATTTTTTTTTTCCAAATTTTAAAAAATGTTAAGAACAAATTTGCTGTTGCACACAAATAGTGTGAAGTTGATCACAGTTGCTGCACTGAGTTCGGCAAAAGTAAAACCAGATAAGAATCCAGACGTCCTTCATTCAGGCATTTTCATCAACAATAAGTGGCGTAATAGCAAGTCAGGCAAAACCTTTTGCTCCATTAATCCAGCCACAGGGGAAGCTATCGGCGTGGTTGAAAGAGGTGGCAAGAAAGACATCGATTTAGCCGTTGCGGCGGCTAAAAATGCATTTGAACTGGGGTCTCCCTGGCGCCGCATGGATGCCTCGGACCGTGGACGTCTGATATATCGACTGGCTGATCTTATCGAACGAGATTCCCTCTACCTGGCCAGCTTGGAGACCGTGGATAATGGGAAACCTTTCGTCATGTCCAAGAACGTGGATTTGCCACTGACTGTGAAGTGTTTGCGATACTTTGCCGGATGGGCAGACAAGATTCACGGCAAGACGATAGCTGCTGATGGCGACTTCTTCTGCTACACACGACACGAGCCGGTTGGCGTGTGTGCTCAGATCATACCCTGGAATTTCCCAATCCTTATGCTGGCCTGGAAATTTGGTCCAGCCCTGGCCACTGGGAATACAATAGTACTGAAGCCAGCAGAGCAGACACCGCTTACCGCCCTCTATGTTGGCCACCTGGTGAAGGAAGCTGGCTTTCCTCCGGGTGTGGTTAACATCGTGCCAGGCTATGGGGATATAGGCGCCTATTTGGCTAAGCACTGCGAAGTCGATAAGGTCGCTTTCACAGGCTCAACCAAAGTGGGCCAACAGATTCAGTCGTCTGCAGGTGGCTCAAATCTGAAACGAGTAACCCTCGAATTGGGTGGAAAATCTCCAAACATTGTACTAGCCGACGCAGATATGGACTACGCAGTTGAGATGTCCCACTTTGGACTATTTTTCAATATGGGTCAGTGCTGCTGTGCAGCCTCGCGAACCTTTGTCGAGGATAAGATCTACGATCAGTTCGTGGAAAAAAGTTGTGAGCGTGCCATGAAGCGCACAGTGGGCGATCCCTTTAAAGAGAGCACCGAACAGGGTCCACAAGTCAGTAAGAAGCAGTTGGAAAAGATCTTGGACATGATTCAGTCGGGAATAAATGAGGGCGCTACACTGGTAACCGGCGGCAATCGAGTTGATGGACCTGGATACTTTGTAGAGCCAACTGTATTCGCAGATGTCAAAGATGACATGGAAATTGCACGCGAAGAGATCTTTGGTCCGGTTCAGCAGATTATTCGCTTTAAGAGTATAGATGAGGTCATTGAGCGAGCAAATGATTCTCAATACGGCTTAGCTGCCTCTGTATTTACCAAGGATCTGGACAAAGCAAATCAGATTGTTGGAGGTCTTCGTGCTGGCACCGTTTGGGTGAACACTTACAATGTGCTTGGGGCCCACACTCCTTTTGGGGGCTACAAGATGTCGGGACATGGCCGAGAGAACGGCGAATATGCTCTCTCCAACTATACAGAGGTTAAGAGTGTAATTGTGAAGGTATCAGAAAAGAACTCCTGAATAATGGTAACAGATGTGGTTCCTGCTGAGAGGTTTAAATCGATCTGTGTTTAAGTAACTGAACAGAAAAAAAAAATGGCTAGAAATGAAAATCATACTTCAGAAATATTTTATAAAACTATAATTATAATTTTAATGAATAAAGGTTGCAACGTTGCAGGAGCCTTTATATTTTATTTGTATCTTATAGATCAGTTCGCATTATGTTAAATAACTGAAAATATCAACCAACTCTGCTGTATTATTTTTTATTACAAAAATATTATTTGCAAATGTTTGAAAAAAATATAAACAGGCTAATGGAGACAAAGTTGCAAACCTAGCGTCATTTAATAATTAATGGAAATGAAAAGTTGCAGCTTAAGTGTTTAAATCAAATTGGGTTGCGTCAAAATTCAGCAAAAAGTTGGAAAGAAACTGCAAAAGAGGCTAACAACTTTTACAGACTTCGCTGGAATTGTAGTTTTGTTAATTAGGAAACTTCTTAAGATGTTTTCAACTATTTGCTGAAGCGAAATATGTTCAATGTGTGAAATTTGTGAGTGTTTTTGTTTTAATATGTACAAATTGAAATTCCAAAAAGAATTCCAAACATTTTATATTTACTATTTTCTCATGGGTGTTTCCTGTGGAATTTTCTACGATTTTCGATTACAGTCGGATTTTGACAACGACTGTACTTAATTGGAGCACAAAATTTGTATTTATTTTTGGTGTCAAGCATGATAAAATAAGAAAAAACTTTTCTCATTTGCAGATGTGCGAGTTGGAAAACAAATCGAAGCCACGCCCACAACGACAACAAAGACAAAGTGCTGCAACTAGTGGAAGTTGGCGAGGAGGCGGAGGAGGAGCAACCGTAACAAATTTTTATACAACAAACCGAACAACTTTAGTGATATGGAACTGTGCATAGCAACAAAGTCAAAAGCTCAAAGTTCAATGCATGTTAAAAGCAACTATCAAAATATAATTAATAATATAAATATTCACAAAAGATGCCACCAAAATCAAATGAATTCTCAACAAATCAGCCACAAATGCCACATGAAACACAGAGATCGAGACCACCTGAAAAAGCAACAACAAAACCAACGAGCAACACAACAACAAAATAGCAATAAACAAAATCGAAGCAAAAACAATTGTTATCCACAATGCCACAGACTTCAACTGCGGCTGCTGCTGCTGCTGCTGTTAATGCTGCCACTTGCACAGCATATCACGACTGCATCACCTGGCGGCAGCAGCAGACGTGATGCTCTACTCGCCTTCTATAAGCGTGCCCAGCTGCGCGAGATGGTGCCCCCCGGCGTCGAGGAGTTTCAGTTGCGTGAATCGGCCGGATTCGATTTTGATGAACTGACGCCCACGGGCAGCATTGTCTCAGCACTTAGTAAGGCGGAGCGTTTGCGTAAGCGCAGCGCCTCAACAACATCAACAACAACAACAACAGTAGCAGCACAGGCAACACCACCAACAACAACAACAACACCACCCACAGCAACATCAACAATCACTGCTACGGGCAGCAAAAAGTCGGAAAAATGTGAGCCCAAAATCCTGGATTCGCTGCCCGATGAACCGGTAAATGAAAAATTTCCTATCTCCCTCACTATATATATTTATATATGTATATATAAATTAAAAAATTTTAAAACGACTGATTGACTGACTGACTGTACGTAAGTTGTAAACCTAAGTTATTTAATTTAATTTATTTAATTTAATTTATTTCAAAATAATAATTAAATTGATAGTAAAAATGTCATATATTTCCAATAAGAGGGACCACATTTCTTAATGAAATATGAATGAAAAATGAATAATAATTCATTAGTCTCAAGAAATATTCAGCATAAAAAAAATTAAACAAAAACTATGGTTTTTATAGAAAATGTAAAAAAAAAAACTGTCAATAAGTAACTAGTTTTTTATGTGGTGTTTGCTGATGCATTTTACAAGGCTGAATCAGTGGCATCCAATTACTTAATTTTTTTTTTATTTATTATGTTGAAGTAACTTTTGCTATTTGAATGTTTTTGTTGATGTAGTTATTGAAACAAAAGGCAGAGCGGCATATAAATTTGTGCGACTGTTGTTGAAAAACGGTGCAAAAGCAGCCGCTGGCAAGCTGACACTGCAACAAGCATGGCAAGGAGCAGCAGATGGTGGGGTAGCAGCAGCAGCAACAAACAATAACAATAAGAACAAACAGCAACAATAACTCTTGACAGGCATTGGACAACGCGTCCGCTGTTGACCAAAGCCACAACAAAAGGCAAACACGCAGCCAGCCAGGATGTTTTTTCCCAATTTTTTTTTAGCCTACCCACTTTATTCATTACATTGTACGACATTTATATATATATGCATAAATACATGTATAAAAAGATGTATATGGGTACTACGTGGCTAAGTAGCGCACACACTCAAGTGTGTATAGATCTCAGGGAGATACGCCCTGATGGCAATTTACAAATTTGCTTGCCATTTTGTTCAAAGCAATTGAAATTGTATCTTTTAATTATGGCTCTTCAGCTGCTCGCTTGAAAAGACAGCCAGACAGCCACCCAGTCAGCCACCCAACAAGCCACACAGCCAGCTTCATCGATCGCCCCCACGCCCTATGCGTATTTGCATCTGTATCTGTGTGTGTATTCAGAGGGTGGCAGTGGGCTGAACAGCTGGTACGTGGCACATTGCTTACAGGCTATCTTATTGAATATTTATACGAAACACGTAGTTGGCTAAATATAGATGTTTGACAAGAAGGGAAGTATTATTATCGCATGAATGTAAAATGCAATAATAACTTACTGGGTTGCAGCTCGAGCAATGCAACTTATGTTAATTACAATTGTTATCGATCTCTATATAACAATAGTTATCCATTACAGTTGTGAACGATCTCTAGATAACAACTGTAATTAACATAAGCTTAACATAAAGTGTAAGCAGACACATTAAAGGAAAAGCTATACACTGAATAAATTCCTATAAAATATAAATGAGAGAGCCTCCTACAAAATGCAGCTTACACAAATTAAATGTAAAAAAGTAAAAAAGCTTATTTAAATAGGTACTCGTGCAAGTTCGTATTTAAGCTGACTTTGAAATTTACAAACCTTTTTATAAGTCACGAAGTGACTAGTTGGTTGGCTGATGAGCTGCGTGCTTGGAAGTGTCGCTATCTTTAAATTTGAAAATCCTTACTGGAATTGTCATGCAAATTCAATTAAAATATCGTTGATAGGCTGCACACTGGATACACAAACCAGATACGGCCCGCATACAGACCCGTAGCGGGAAACCGGAGCCTGTGGCTGTGTTGCTGACTTCTTTAGTATCTTTTAATTAACTTGCGAGAGCAAAATGTGTGACATGACGTCAAGTAAATCCCCATGTAATACCTGTAACACTCTTAGCTGCCACAGCTTTCCATTTCTACAACACAACCAGCTAGAGATAGTATGTGCGTCAGACATGGCGTATGCGTAATATTTTTTACGACCGTTAACAACATTGCAGGGCGGGTTTTTGCCTTCGAAAATTTCATGCGCGTCGAATTGCGCAAAAAAAAAATAAAAAAGATTTTCGTCAGCATGAAAATGCGAAAGTCTGATTCAACTTATGCTCTGGGCGAGTGCTGGGTGGTTGGGTGGATGGGTGTGGAGGTGGAGGTTGTTGGCGGGTGGTCTGCGTTGCTGCTTCAGCAACTTTATTGATTAGGACACCGGAAAAAAGTGCCGTCTCCTTGGCAGTTTTCGACCATGAAGCACTTTCTCAACTGCCAAGCTAGCATATTTAAATATTCATGCTAATTGCAGGCTTTGGGATCGATTGCAAGCTGCAATTTTTCTCACAGCTTGCCCAAAACATTTGTCAACTGCCAACAAAATGAATTGCAGCAACCTTTAGCAATTATCATAATTGATTTCGTTTCCTTTGTCGTGAAAAGATATATAAAAATAGAACATAATATTTTATAACTACAAAACGACCTAAAGGAATTGACAGTAGTACGGACACCCTGAGGAGAATTAATAATTTGGGAGTCTCATTTAAATTGTATAAGTTGCCAATAGCTGTCGAATTCGAATGCACAGAGGGCTCTCTCAAAATCTATGGCCAGCTAAGGATCTGCAATTTGAACTCGATTTTAACTCTGTCAACACTTGTAAAATGCCTCCAAACGCCCAATCAAGAATCTGGAATACAAATTATAATAATCCAAATTGTCGTCTTATCTGCACTCACTTCCATTCTTGACACTCATCTATGATCACTGTTGGTTGTTGAGAGACGCTCCAGCCTGAATAAAAACTGCGATTTTTGGATGCATCAATTAAATTTGATTTGCAAAAACTAAAGATTTATTCAAAACTGGAAAATAATCGCGAGCTTGTTTACCTCTGCGTAAAAAATGTGGCCATCAGTGTAAACTGAAATGCTTTATGCTCGTTTTTGTATGTGCCTATTTTGGCATGTGCTCAAACTACAAACTACCAAATTCAGATTCGATTAAACTCTGCCAACATTCGCTAAAAGCCATCAGATTATTTAAATAGCATCGGACGTCCGATTAATTAATATTATAATCAGACGTGTTTGCAAGAGATTTTATTTAGTTTTAACTGCTACAACACTAAATCCTTTTGCGCAATTAAAATACTTTCGCGCCAAAAACCAACTTCGGAAAGATCAAGAGTTCTTTTCTGATACCTTCACAATTACACTCTTAATCTCTGTATAGTTGGAGAGAGCATATTCGCCGTTTTCTCGGCCATGTCCCGACATCTTATAGCCCCCAAATGGAGTGTGGGCCCCAAGCACATTGTAAGTGTTCACCCAAACGGTGCCAGCACGAAGACCTCCAACAATCTGATTTGCTTTGTCCAGATCCTTGGTAAATACAGAGGCAGCTAAGCCGTATTGAGAATCATTTGCTCGCTCAATGACCTCATCTATACTCTTAAAGCGAATAATCTGCTGAACCGGACCAAAGATCTCTTCGCGCGCAATTTTCATGTCATCTTTGACGTCTGCGAATACGGTTGGCTCTACAAAGTATCCACGTCCACCAGCCCGTTTACCGCCACTCAATAGCTTAGCTCCTTCCTTTGTCCCTGACTCAATCAGTCCCAAAATCTTTTCCATATGTTTCTTACTAATCTGTGGACCCTGTTCGGTTTTCTCGTCAAAGGGATTGCCAACTGTTCGCTTCTTTGCACGTTTCACACTCCGTTCTACGAACTGGTCGTAGATCTTATCCTCGACAAAAGTTCGCGAGGCTGCACAGCAGCACTGACCCATATTAAAAAATAGTCCAAAGTGGGACATCTCAACTGCGTGTTCCATATCTGCGTCGGCTAGGACAATGTTGGGAGATTTTCCACCCAGCTCGAGGGTTACTCGTTTCAGATTTGTTTCACCTGCAGACGACTGAATCTGTTGACCCACTTTGGTTGAGCCCGTGAAGGCGACCTTATCGACTTCGCAGTGCTTAGCCAAATAGGCGCCTATATCCCCATAGCCTGGCACGATGTTCACCACACCGGGAGGAAAGCCAGCTTCCTTCACCAGCTGGCCTACATAGAGGGCGGTAAGCGGTGTCTGTTCTGCTGGCTTCAGTACTATTGTATTCCCAGTGGCCAGGGCTGGACCAAATTTCCAGGCCAGCATAAGGATTGGGAAATTCCAGGGTATGATCTGAGCACACACGCCCACCGGCTCGTGTCGTGTGTAGCAGAAGAAGTCGCCATCAGCGGCTATCGTCTTGCCGTGAATCTTGTCTGCCCATCCGGCAAAGTATCGCAGGCTCTTCACTGTTAGTGGCAAGTCCACATTGTTGGACATGGCGAAGGGTTTCCCATTATCCACGGTCTCTAAGCTTGCGAGGTAGAGGGAATCTCGTTCGATGAGATCAGCCAGTCGATTTATCAGACGTCCACGGTCCGAGGCATCCATGCGGCGCCAGGGAGACCCAAGTTTAAATGCACTTTTAGCTGCCGACACGGCCATATCGATGTCTGTGTTGTTTCCCCTTTCAATCGCACCGAGAGGTTCCTCTGTGGCTGGATTAACGGTGCTAAACGTTTCCATCGAGTTGCTATCTTTCCACTCATTGTTAATGAAAATGCCAGTGAAGCGCACTTCTGGCTTAGTTTGGGGTTTCGGACTTGTTTTCGGTGACGTCGAGTAGAATGCATCTAAAGTTGGACTGCTACCCTCTGATCGCAACAACATGTAAGCCCTCACAAGTTTCAACATTTTAAAATTTTGAAAATATCTTTGATTAGTTTCCAAACTTACTTAAACTTGACTGCATATTTGAAAAACTTATTTAGTTTTGTAAGAAACAAAATAGAAAACTTACTTAGATTAAGCAAAGCGATGAATTCAATTTATACTACACAACTTTCTGTCAAAAGTGCAGCAAACAAAGCAAAAACTGAATTGTTTTGTAAAAACTCATCTCCTTACTTCGACGTATGAGCTCATCTGCTTAAAACTGATGATCACATCATCGAAATCGATATCGATATCGTATGTTACGTGGCGTGTTACATGTTATGTTACAGTTTTTATTACAGTCTCATAAACTGATATTATAACAGTCATAGAGCCTGTTACATACATTAACCCTCAGGCCTATATGTTAAAATTAAACTTTTCTACTTTGTTGTAATTCATAAGCTGTAAAATAATTAAGGTATACGCTAAAGGCGCAAACTCTAAAAATGCTTGCAACAGAAAAAAAGTGGCGTCGCTGCAGGCAGTTGCTGAAATGCGCTGTTATTAAAGCAAATGAATAACTGCTCGCAGGTCTTATGCAATTTACGGCATTCAAAACTGTTGAAGTGTGGCCCACAATTTGCGTGCTGCTTGAATAAGCAACCGTTTTGCTAAATTGCAATGCGGCACAGACTTGAAACACACACACTTAAACAGCCAGACTCGCTGGCATGCAAAGGGGCGGGCAGGCAGATGCTCTGCATAATGAAAGATGTGCTGTGGAGTGCTGCATACTTCTGAGCTGCCCAGATGAGATTTGTAAGTGTCAACAGCAACAACAAAAATAACAGCAACAGCGGTAAAAATAACAAAACGCAAAGCAAAGCAGCTGACATATTTTATTCATTAAGCACAAAGCGAATAACACGATGGCAAAAACATGCAAATGACAACAGAAGCAACAACAACATGCAAATGCCATATGAGCATGTAAATATTTTTATGGTCATAAGTAAGAATTTAGTATAAACATGCACTGAAAGCATTTTCGAGTTACGCTTAATTTGTAATATATTTAATATAATTTTTTTATTTCTAAAAATAAAGTTTTAAATAAACTAAAGGATGTATTAAATAGAAAATTATGAGATATGATTAGATTATCTATATTTCTTTCTCCTTTTTTTAATAGTTTAAATTAACTTAAACACAATTCCTATTTGGAAAATATATCGAATCAGTAATTATAATCTTGTTGCAGAATGTGACAAATAAAATTAGTTAAGCCTTAAATTAAAAAAGATGTTCTAAATGACTAAGCTGCGCATATTGACAAGAAAAAATTGACAGTGTATAGACATACACACACACGCACACATGACAAATGCCGGCATATACGAGTGCGCGACGAGATGTCGAGGAATGAGACATTAAAAAGCCAGTAAAACGCGCTTTACGGATTTGGTTTCAGCTGCTGCTGCTGTGGTGGTGGTGTGTTTCTGTGTATGTGTGTGTTTATATGTGTCAGTGTGTCTAAGTGTGTGTGTGTGTGATACAACACTTGGCATAGTTGCTGGCTTTATTTACATGTGTATAAGCTGTATGTGTGAGAGTGCCTGCAAATGTATGCATGTTTTATTGCACACCCGCTTCTGTTTTGTGGTTTTTGCTATTTACAAGTGTTTCATTTTTTTTTTTCGTCCTTTTAATTTTTGCTGTTGTTGTTTTTGTTTTGTTTATTTCTTTGCTGTGGACCGACCGCTACACGCCTGAATGAATCTACCCCCTGTATATACATGTGTTATTTGTGCACAAATATGTTTGTTTCTTGTTAATAATTCATTTGGCTTTTCATCTGACACATATACCGTATACGCAATGTGGTCGCCCCACCAACTCGAGTATTGCTAATGGGAAATATTTGTTAGAAAAGCCAAAGGTGACTCACCCACACACAGACACACACACACACACACACACTTGACAGCCACTCCGTGTCCTCCACTTTCCACCATCCGCCCCCTCATTCTCTCTCCCACTATGTGCTGCGGTTACCTTTTGTTTCCAAAAGGCATAATGATGTCATCAGGAGTTTTGTGATGTGTCGACCACAGAAAATATCCTCACTGCGTATCCTTTGCACATCTGTGCTTATATCCCTCCTAGTCACTGTCTTTAGATATTATTTTTTTATTATCATTTTTAACGCAGTTCAACAGCAATAACTTTTTGAACTACACTCAGACAAAAAGGGTTTTGAAACTGAATTATCATTTCAAAATTACAAGTTAAATTTTTAAATATATATATTATTTTTTTAAAGAATTTTGTCTTCTTAATATTTTACTGAAGAACTGCTCAATTTGTATTAATATTCGAGAAACGAGCTGAGTCATCGATAAAATTAAGTTAACTTATTACTTATAAGAAAACTTATATTAATACATATTTATATATACTTTAGGGATCAAAGATAGTTTGTTTTCTAGTGCACAATTTCAACATGTATTATTGTTTAAAGTGATTTTTGTTTTTGTGATTTTCTAAATTGTAGTCCAAATATATTTAATATATGTACACATTAACAGAAGCTGGACCTTGCTAATCCCTGTGACATGTGTATAATTAATAGCTATACAGACTCATCCCTTAGCAATAAAAAGGGCTCCAGGGAAGTTGTTTGGTAGGGAGTCTGAAAGGGTTTCGGTGTTGTCATCTTAATCAACTTATTTATGTATAGAAAATAATTCAAATAATAATAATATTAACTTGTATATTTTTACATATAAGCTTATAGCTAACATAAACTAATTATATTTATAAAGATATAAAGATTTCAACTGCAAATTTGTTAAATAAAATTTTATTTTGAGTTACATCTCCTTTTTTTTGACTATTTTCTTATTTTAACTGCTCCATTCTCTAAATAATTACATATTTCTGGAGTTATATGGCATAAGTTTTGTAAATTTATGTGACTCTGAAAATCCTTGAATTCTCACAGTGTCTGATTTACCTTTTATGTATCACATTTAAATTTAGTATTACGACTTCACCGATATCGCCGAGTACGCCGCACGCCAGTTTACTGAATACCTTTCGAATAAGTTTCCAAATGCCGACGCAAATGTTGCCATCGATAAACAGACGAGGGAGGAGGTGAGCCGGCGAGCCAATGTTATTGCCAGCTATGCCCTCAACGAGGATGAGAATCTGCTGGCCTTTGCCATTGCGGCGCCCAGCATACAGGCAGTTGTTGTCAAATTCAGGGACAATGTGACGGTAAATTCCCACTTACCAAAAAACAAAATAAATTTTATCTAATTGATTTCAATGTTTTTTTCAGATACCACCGAATCAGGTGCATAACAAGGATTACTTGGGTTCCTATTGGCGTGAACTAGGGTGAGTTGAGTAGTTACTTGACCAAAACTTATATTTTTTTAGAGACTTAAGATTTATAAATTGATTTGAATTTTATGATTTTTCTCTTTGCCTTTCTAAAAGAAAGCACAATTCTAGATTTACCAACTAACCCAATTTTCAAATCCAATCAAATTCCTAATATTTGTTAGCCCTTTTGTTATTTTTATTATTACTCATCATTACTTTTACTTAACGATTATTTGTTAAGGTCGCGTGCAACGTTTTAAGGGGTTTCTAATTGATTTGATCCTATCGAAACAAAAATACTTCTAGGGCCGCCTGGAACAACAGTGAAGACGCTCATGAGTGGGGAGTGCCCTTTCGTGACTGCAACCTGTTGACGGGGCGCTGGTTGTGGCCCTTTCGCATATCATTCACCGACCACCGAATCAAGTAAGATATATATATATATCTTACATAAATATATGTATCTTTTTAATATATACGTCATACATTTTACAGAATTGTTGCTGCAGCATTTGTAGCAGCCGACGAGGATATGTGCAACGATGGTCTGGAAGAGGTCTTTGGTCGACGTCATGGGTAAAAAAAAAATAGCAATTTACATAAACTAAAAATTGTAAACTACAAAAATATTTTGAATTTTTAGCTGTGATCGGAACACCACATTCTGCCTGCTGACCGAAAACAAACCAGCGGCAACTCGTGATCTTTACACGTGCCTCTGTCGCGAATCGTATTATCTGCCCAATGCCACATTGCAGGGATTTCGCGGTGATCTTGTCGAGCTGTCGGAGGGCTTCGACAACTACTCGTGTGTGCCCTGCCCGGGCGGATGTAGCAACTGCGATCGGAATGGCGTTTGCCTCACCTTTGAGGAGGATGATGCACTCAACATTGATGCCTGCCTTCGCATCCTGGTTGCCTTTGTCCTGGGCGCCTGCATTCTGTGTTGTGTGGTCCTCAGCGTTATTGTTTTTAGGCAACGTAAATGCAAGGTTTGTTTTCAGATTTAATTATTACATTTTAATTGTAATTTCCTTTTTGTGTTCTGTATATTCACATAAATAAATTGTGCAATATTTTTCAGGCCATCGCGTCGGGCATGTGGACCGTGCTGGAGACCATATTGGTCGGCATTGTTTTACTTTATGCATCGGTGGGTAATTTCTTCAATCACTTAGTGAAAACTATAATTAAGAATGTCTATATCTTTATATTAAAATTTCAAACTGTTTTCAGGTTGCCGTCCATTTCTTTCCCGCCTCCACGGAGCGCTGCCTTCTGGAGCCTTGGCTGCGTGAGATCGGCTTCATTACGTGCTATGGCGCCATTATATTGAAACTATATCGCCATCTCGTTGACTTTCGAACACGCAAGGCTCATCGCTGGGTGCTGCGCGACGTGGATCTGCTCAAGTATCTGGGCACCATGGTCTTTGCCGTCATCTGTTATATGTCGGCATTTACCGCATCCTCATTGGATCTGCTGGAAAGCGCGCAAATGGAGAGTCTACGGGAGGACAGCACCAACACTTGCCGTCCCCTCAAATGGGAGCTGGTGACGCAGACCAGCGAGATATTCATTCTCTGCTTTGGCCTCCACTTGGCCATTGCCAGTCGCAATGCCAACACACAGTTTCGGGTAAGAGCAAAATCCGGCATATTTATTTTCTAAGTGTAATAATAATTAAATCATTTTTCTTGCAGGAGCGTCAATTTCTGGTTACAGCGTTGACGCTAGAATTTCTCGTATCGTCCAGTTTCTATTTTATGCGCTTTGTTTATTTGCCGGAAATGAGTCCCAGCGCCATTTTATTGGCCCTCTTTGTGCGCTCGCAGCTGACAAATAGCTTCGCCTTGGGTTTGATATTTGTGCCAAAATTTTGGTATCAGCACAAGCAGGTAACAAAAATTGTTGTCAATTTTCTTTTAAGTTATTCAATTATTTGGTTATGGTTATGGTTTTCCATTTAGTTTTGTTTTTAAAATTAAGATTTATTTCTTGCTGACTAAAGTGCGTCCAAAAGTTTGTTCGAGTGCATACAAAGAGTTATATAAAATATATATATATTTGCATACGATATATACTAGAAAGTTGAGCTAATCCTTAGCTTAGGCTTAATTTGTGCTCATTTGTCCGCAGTCATCGTCATCGTCTACGTATTTGGCCCACATAAAAGTAATTTAGAAACTGTAAAACGTAAACGTAAAAAAGTCCTTTGTATTTGGTATTCACATTTTGGTTGAGGAAACGATTTTTGTATACAACAAAAAAAAAAAAAAAACGAAAAATAAGAAAACAAAATATTTGAAACTGCTAAAGAAAGCTTTTTGCTAAACAAAATTATTTGTAAATTGTTCTAAATTTTCGTTTGTTGCGTTGAACTTTTGGTTTTAGTTTGGTTCGTTTTCATTTTGGAAAATTATTCAATTTTAGTATTAAGCTAACATTTTTCATGAATTTTAGTCAAGCTATGAAGTTGCTGCAAGTGTCATTTAAGAATGTTTACTGTATGTATTTCGATTTGATTTCATCTCATTTACCATTTCAAAACCATTCCGTTCTCATTTTCTAACTGCACTCGCATTTAAGTTGCACAACTGTACTTTAAGACGTTTACCAACACTGGCTGCATGAAATTTTATTGTATTTGCATGTCCTTGTTTGTTTTATATCACAACAGCTAACAATGACAAAAATCGATTTCCTATTCAAAACCCAACATGCATACCAAATCTATATAAAAGTATTTTCTTCCTCAACTTCTTACACAACAATTTATAATCTCTAAATCTCTATATCTATCTCAGTTCACCTGTCTCTACCTTTCTCTCTATTTACCCCTCCAACTAAGTAGTTTTGTTAGCTAAAAGTCCAAAAACAAAAAAAAAACGTTTAGTCTTTGTCACTTTTTTTTAGAGTTTGACCTATGTTTATCTCATTTACAGCACAACAAGAGACACAACAACGACTCCACAAGCACACATACATAAAAAGAATATACACATAAATATATAAATATATTTATATTCATATATATATTACTATTTATTCATAAATACTACTTAAGAATCCATCAAAATTCAAATACACAATTGACACAAAAGCACACTGAACTTTCTACTATACTTTCAATTCTTTCGATTCTATTAATTCCTTGACTCTCATTTGTATTTCCGTTTCCTTTTCCTTTTCCGTTTCCGTTCTCCGTTTTTTATGTTTGTTTTTTGTCTCTGTTTTAGTTTTCTGTACTTTCCTGAGTGTGTGTTTTGCGGTGTTTGTTGCATCTTCATAGCTTGCAGGTTCGTTCGCTTGCGTATGATCTATCAATGCGTTTACCTGTGGATGCTTTCAAGGGTGCGTCACACGATGCCGGCCAGAGATTGGGCGGCGGCTATGCGGGACTGTGCCTGGGCGATCCCGACATCGGTGAGCTGACCATATCCGAAATGACTCCCGAGGATATACGTGCCGAACTCAAAAGGTAAAGCACAAAAAAAAATACTTCACAGAGAGAACAAGAAGCCATCTTTCTATTTCATTCCATGGTCCACAAAAATAACTGTACAACGTGTTCCAAATGCCAATCGTTTCACATTCTTCCCTTTGTAGACTGTACACACAATTGGAGATACTGAAGAATAAGACGCTGCGCCAGGACAATCCGCACATTAGTAAAAGACGCGGCGGTCGCAAGGCGGGTCATCGTCGCTTCTCATTGCAAGTAAGTGACTGAAGACCGGCTGGCCGTCAAGTCAGACGCTTCACTGTAAAATACATTTTCATCAAGGCCAAATCCAGCCAGTGAAAAGAAAACGAATCGAAAAAGAAATACAAAAAACCTCTTAATTCTTCCAAAGCAAGAGAAAGTTTTTTTTAAAAAAACTTAAACTTAATTGAAGATTTTGTGCCCCGCACCCTTCCAGCCCCCCTCTATCAAAACCTAAGCTCTTTCCAATTTATTTCTATAACTATCTCGCTTTAACTTCAACACTTCCAATTGTAACATCTTTTCTGTGTCAATATAAAAATATTAATATGAAATATATCTATATATATATATATCATTGTTCTTGTCATGACTTGTAAAAAAAAAAACTCAAACCCACCAACAAAAACCAATATTCTAAATGTAGAAAAAGGGCAGCAAAGATAAGGTAAGAACCGTTAGTCACTCTCTATCTGTCTCTCTCTCTCTCACTGTCACCTACACGTAAAACTAACCTAAAAAACATAAGGCCTAAATTAAAAAACAAAAAAGAAAATACCTAACTATGTGTTGTGAATAACCAGTAAAGTAAAAAAATTGCGCACGTTTGTCTTGTAGCGCCTAAATCTACGTAACATATCGATAAATCTAATAACAGCTTAGTACTTAGCATGTAGGCCTAAGAAACCCACTAATCAAAGCAACTAAAACCTGTTTGTCCTTCTTGTAACTCGAGCGTCTCTGACCCCGCATGTCCTCAATAGCACTTCATAAATACTCTAAACTAAACTAAAGTTAAGAAATCTAACAAAATAAAAAAAAACAAAACAAAACTAACAACAATAATAAACAAAAAAAAAATGCACTAAATTAACTGCTATTAAAAATAATCGTAAATGGCCCAATATAATATGAAGAAAACCCCATTTCGCAGGCTTTAAGTGCCAAACATCGCAGCAATAAGCATCATCAGGATATTGAAATAACCGAAGCGGAACCATCTCGCACACCCGAGGATTCAGTCTGCAGTGCGGAGGGCCCAACAGATACATATGCTGAAATATCGGGCATATCGCATTCAATGCTATCCCATTCCATGGTCTCTCATTCCGTTGTCTCGCATTCCAAGTAGACGCACAAATTGTACATAAAATATATACATATATATATATACATAACTCAAGAGAACTATGTATTTAAATATATATATATATATATGATATACAAAAAACATATGATTGTATGTAACTGAGAATTAGGTGCAGCATTATAACAAATAGCGCAACAACACAAACAATAAAAGAAATTACTTTAATTTTTGCAATGAGAAATGAGAAATGTTAATTACTTATATGGAAAACAAACAAAGAAAAAACAAAACACAAAATATACAAACAATACAAAATATTACTTTATTTTAACGAATGGCATAGAAAAAGTGTTGAGTAACAACCAAAAAAATAAATACAAATAAAAAATGTGCTCGAAAGCAAAGCAAACATTTTTGTACAGTTTTGATAAATTTTTAGAGCTGTTTTTTGTGCGTGTGGTTTTAGTTTTTTTTATTGTTTTTGTTTTGTGACAGGAGCAAAAAATTTCAAAGACGAGGAGGAACGAAAAAAATAACAAAGCCCACCTGTGTAGGTAAACGTTAAACTGTTTTTATCTAATAAGATATCTCAACACTTATTTGTTGTCTCTATTTCCGTATGTATTTTTTTTTTGTAATTATGTGTTAGAATCTTAACTAAGTTCCTTGAAATGTAACTAAGAAAAAATACTTAATAATTTGGCACTCATTTGTATCCGCAATAAATCGAAACCAAGAAAACTTTGAAAGGACAATTCCTAAAAGTCTAATGATGGCTAGCTAAATCAGTTGTAAATTTTGAGCTTATAGGCAATACTTACTTATAAAACATACTAAAAATTCCTCCCCTCCCTCATACTTTAAACTACAATCGACGCCTAGACTTTAAAAAATATATGTATGTACTTTATATATATATATATATAAATATACTTAATATAAATTGTAAAACCACACCAACTAATCAGCGTATTGCATAATATGTATGCATATCTGAAGTATGCGCACTAAATACTCCGATATTGTGTGAGATCAAAGCCACGAAATACCAAAGAGAGGCACTTGTTAACTTTGTGACAGAGCGATCAAAAAAGTATTGTTGTATAATTTTACACTATAGAAAAGGAGACGAGACACGCTGGGAAGGGGGCATATTTTTTGGGGGGGTGAAGATCGTACAGATTGTTTAGTAAGTAGTCAAATACTTATGAATTATAGTCAAGTAGCTGAATATTTGTCCAACAACATTTTTCACATTCCAACAACAAAATTGCTTTCGATTCCAGAAAAAAAATACAAAACTAAAAACTTATATTTAAAAAAAGAAAGAAGAAAACAAATTTATGGCATGTTTTACGATTTTTGGTGTAGGGTATTTTTGAAAATTTCTAGTATTGTACGAAAACCGTCATACATTTGAAATGTATTGGAAATATATTACTTAGTAGCCATTTAAGATGTTTTTGATGCTCGTTGGAAATGAATGAAAGCAAAATATTCTGAAAATATAAGTCCAAATGAAAATAGACAGACAAACAAACAAAATTAAAAGCCATACAAAACATTTAACAAACAGTATACAGTACATAGGCATTTATATGAAAAAATTATAAAATTAGTTAAAGAAAAACACACACACACAACATGCATGCAACAAGTTGAGCATTTAAATAGAAAAAACCAAAAAAAAAAAAAAATACAACTTTTTGATTGCGTTTGATCAAAAAGGCATGTGTAAAAATATTGATAAATTGAAGTAAAGGAATTCTACCAAAATATATATAAATATATATATTATATACAACTAATGATATTATATATATAAATTATATAGGAATGTATGTAATTGACATATGTATGTGTGTGTGTATCAGCATTACAATAAATATATAAAACCAAAATAAAATAAGGAGGC
The DNA here is from genome assembly GCA_035042365.1 of Drosophila dives. NCBI lineage: Eukaryota > Metazoa > Arthropoda > Insecta > Diptera > Drosophilidae > Drosophila > Drosophila dives. Next base: position 70,139 of record JAWNLJ010000416.1, on the reverse strand, counting down.
AGACTAAAAGTTAGTTGCTCATTGCAAATTGAAATTCAAATCACAAAAGCAAAAAACATTTTACAAGTGTGATAGTGTTCATAATATTCGTTCATTGTAATTAAACAAAAAAAAATGTAATAAAACTAAACAAGAGATGATAACGCTAAATGTGTCATTGCAATTTAAAAGGCATTAAGCGTTGCGTTATACATATATATATATATATATATATATATATATATATATAAACCATATATATATATACATCATATATACGTGTGTTCCCGTTTAGTGTAAGGGGCAGGGCAAATGCAAACTTGTAACGCAAATACTTTCAAAATGAAATACAAAACAGAAAAACAGAAAACCAAACAAAACAAGAGCGAAAAATAAAAATATAAAAAAAATGGTACTAATAAACATAAATAATGATTAAATCAAAAGCATTTTGTGTATTTCTTTTATAAAAACTGAAAGCCAGTCAGTTTAAAGAGAGATCTTCTATACCCTTCACAGCAAACTAAAGTCACGGCAAGTATTTTTAGAAAATGTAATAAAAAAAAAAAAATTTACCCTGAATACAAACAAATCTAATACAAACACTGTCCTCATAATATTTCTACAAGTCGGACCTTTATTCATTAATAGTATACTATATATCTCTTCAATTTTTGTTATTAAATATAATTGAAATATTGCTTGAACATGACTTCAAGTATTTTGTTTTCATTCATTAAATTGCAGTTTACATTCAATACATACAAATTATGAGATAATTAAATTTAAATTTATTTTTAATTACATTTTTAATCACTATTTACTCACTTTGCTTGCTTTGTTCGCCATTTTGGTAGTTAGTCAATTAGTTTATTAGTTAGGATCTAGCAGTTGTTATAATTATTATTATTATTTAGATTTTATTTATATAGTACGTGTCGTTAATGTTCTCTTCTGTCAACAATGTTTAGATTTTTTAATTTGAATTAGCTTGCAGTTTAGATGAAAGCGAGCTTTGCATTTGGTTTTGGTTGCTTTTGATCGTCAACGTGGTTTATTAAAACTTAAAAAAAATTACAATAATTAGTTGTTACTTAGAAATTATTTTGGTTTTACATGCGCTGCGCATTTGTTTGTTGCTGTGCTGTGTGTGCATTTAAGGTAGACTTTTTGTTTGAGTGTATTAATAATAGAATAAGGTAATATTAGACGTATATTATACAATTCTATAACACTATATTTCTGGTTTCTTGTTCTTGTCGTTTTTTTATAAAAATTTACATTTTAATTGATTTGGTTGGTGTTTTTTTTTTGCTACAGTTTAGTTTTAGTTTTAGTTTTAAGATTTAGTACATACAACTTGCAAGTAAATTAATTGATTAAAAATCGTTTAAATGTTTAAAAAAAATTATTAATTATTATAGTATATTACAAAAACAATTATAATTATTATGTATATAAGCTTGTTACGTTACGACTGTTTTGTTTTTCTCATTCCTTGTTGTTTTTTAAAAGCTTAATTTACAAAAAATTGTTAATAATATATTTATATATATTTTATGTTTTTTTTTTGTTGTTGTTTTTTAAACTAGTTTGGCGCGTAAAGCTGTGTTGCATTTTGCATAGATTTTTGTTTTTTTGTTTTTCGATTTCAATTCGCTCTTAAATACTTTTTGTCTTGCGTTCAAAATGCGCTCAAAGAACTTAAATAATTTATAAAAACAATGGTTAACATTTAGAATGTACGAACCGTTAAGCAGTTAAATTAAAAAAGAAAACAAACAAAATTACAAAGAAATCACTAAACAAATAATTATATGTAATTAGTTTTAAAACAATTTCCGTAATTCATATCGTAAATAAATTTAAAGCCAAACAATCGAGATCCTGCTCGTATGCAAATTAAGCAAAAGCGTTTAAAGTTTTCATCTATGTTTGAGTACAAAATTTCGAAAAATTCATCATATTTTTCAAGCTTGAGAATAAATAACTTGGGGTTTGTTTTGTTTTTTTTCTTTTCTTTTTTTTTTAGTTCTTGTTCGAATAAAGTGTGCGTGCAATGGTTTTTAATGTTTATAAAACAAATTAATTTAAGTTTTGCGCGTAGTTAAATATCGTCAACATGAGTTTTTTTTACCTTGAAACAAGTTTAAATCATTTAAATAGTTGATAAAAAATATTTCTCTTTATATGTATCAATAGTATAGACTTGTAATATTGTGTGTGTTTGGTGTCGTTGTGGATGTGGGTGTAGATGTTTGTGTGTGTGTGTTGTGTGTTGTGTGTGTGTACGTGTATAAAAAGGATTATTCGTTACGATACAAAATAATATGCATTAAAATCTCAGAGAATAACAAAATTATGACTAATGTTGTATATGACATGACATGACAAATAATATAATTACAATAAAAAGGAAAATCAAATGAACCAAATCAAATATCAATTGAATTAACTTAACAAATAGAAAACGTAATTTTTTTTCTTATCTGTGTGTTTTGTAGTACAATTTGTTACTATTTGTTATCATTTTTTTTTTTACTAATTTTTGTTTTCATTTTAGATTGCAAAAATTCTAGTTTTAAGTCTAGCAGCACTTTGAAGATTTGCCAGTCGTTGGTTGCGTGCTTCTCTCCATCCCGATGCTTCTTAAAATTGTTTCGTCTTTGAAAACGTCTTTCATTTCAGTTGCTCTTCGCTCCCTCCTCCGCCGGTCAAATTCCTCTCGACTCCATTAGTAGTTCCAGTCCACAATCGAATATTTTCGTTACTTAGGGTTTCTTTGGGTCAACTATTATTGTGCGCCCCCCGCTGGGCCTATCCTAGAGCGGATGCAGCTTTGTCGTGTGCACGGTGAGTGCGCTTCGTTGCGTAAATCGTTTGTCACAGTACGGACAGGTGTACGGCTTTTCGCCGGTGTGTGTGCGTATGTGTTTCGTGAGATAGTCCTTCACGCTAAAGGACTTCTCACAGTAGCCACAATGAAACGGTTTTTCACCTGCAATAACGCAGAAGAGACAAATACACCAAGATTAGCATTTACCAAACGCCCTGCACTGCAAATTTCATCTGGATATTATGCCGTGCAGTACCAAAACTTTCGTTTCGTTTGATAGATTTAGGTACAGTATTATTTTTTTTTTTAATATATATATTTATGCATATGTATATACGATTTGCACGTAATTATCAAGCTTATATAAATATAAATATATATATCTATATATATATGTATATATGCTGATATATGCGTGAACATAATATATATTTGGTTGTTTGGTTTGTGAGTTAAAATGCAATTAACGAGATACATTATTACGTATGAGATGAGGCGGGGCGATACGTTGTTTCTGTTTTTTTTCGTTTGGTATTTCATTTTTATTTATTTTTTTTCTTTGTTTTCATTTTTTATCATACACTTGCAGAGGAATCTTGAATTTTGCAAATCATATGCTTTAAAGTAGAGTATTGAAAAATTTGGGATAACGCTTTAATAAATATAAATATAGTAAAACTTGTCAATATTTGGGATTAAAAAAAATATTTAATATTTTTTAATCTCTTAATTATTCTAGTTTTTAATTTTATTTTTACTAATTCGAAATCCTTTTTAAATCCATATAAGTTTTAAAATTATGTTATTAAATTTCCTTAACAAAATGTTGCTACATGTAAAGATGATGGTTTTCATACAAAATTAGAACCTCTGCAAGTTTGTTCAATTAATTATTGAAAATTTTCTGTTTATTTGTTTTTTTTATTTGAAATGTTGAATTGTAATTTCGAATTTCAGTTGTGCACTGGCGAAACGAAGACTATGGCAAACATGAACGAAGATCAGCTCGGAATACGAAGAGCAAATTTTAATCTGAATAAATTGTGACGCACACAAGTGCAAATGATCGCAACTGTACATTTTTAGATCATGTGGACTCTGTGTGTGTTTGGCAGCAGTTTCTCTTTCATATTGCCATGTTCTTATTCCGGCGTGTGTTTGCGTAGATGTGTTTGTGTTTGTGTGTGTGTGTGTGTGCGTGGGCGGAGCGAGCGCGGTGAGAGCGAAAGTATCGAGTATTTCATATTTAATATTGAGTATGACAAATGGATATGAAGGCATTTTGCATAAGAGTTTTAACTGATAAATAATATTTTTTTAATTACATTTTTTTTGTTTTCATTTTTTTGTGTATTTGCACTTGAACGAGTCGAGTTGAGTTGAGATTGAGTTGATTGATTGATTGACTGAGTTGATTTGAGAGTTGATTGATTGATTGATTGACTGACTGAATTGATTTGATTTGAAAATATATTGCTTCTCACCCGTGTGAGTCGTTAAATGTTTGTTCAGGTAATCCTTAACAGTGAACGCCCTGGCACAATAGGCACATCTAAATGGTTTCTCACCTGTATGTATGCGAGTGTGCTGTTTTAGTGTATTCGATTGAGTGAAGGACTTGCCGCAGTAGGAGCACGTGTAGGGGCGTTCTTTGGGCGTGGCGCTGTATTTTTATATATATATTTTTTTTTTATTGAAATTAATATTGTGTAATTTATTGCAGTGCGGGGTAAAGAAACCAAAAAAAAAAAAGAAGAGAAAACAAGAGAGAGAGAGAAAAAAAGAGATGAGAATAAATTGATTAGTAACATTCGTAATTGAGTAATTTTCGTTGCACACTTAAACAGGGCAAAAAATAGAGAGAGAGAGTCATTAAGAGAGAGATAAAGAGTACACAACATTGAGAGCGCATGGGCCACGACCCATGGCACTTGAAGGACGCACCCATGCGCTCATCCATCGGGACTGATCTTAAGGAAAACAAACAAAAATATAAATAAATGGTTAACGGTCAATCGGTAAACGGTTATCGGTATTCGGTTATGTTAAACAAAGACGCTTGCCAACCAGCTGCTCGAAACAGTAAAACCTTAAGGATCTACCAGCCTCAAAACATTTACAGTGGTCGCTATAGCTAATTTAGCAAAGGAGTATTAACTATATATAACTAAACAATAGTAATTAATCCATATATGGAACTAATACAAATATAGATCTCTGGTGTTATGTGCTCTACCAAACTCAATTTTAGTTGCTTTCATTGAAGAATTCACAAATAATTCTTAAATTTGTAAAATCTATATATATTTTAAATAGTTTAAAAAAAGGATTTTCAAATTATTAAATTGCACAAAATGAAAAAACAATAAATATAAAATTTTAAACTAATTTTTCTAATTTCTGGGCAACCTCTAAGCGATCCACTGTACTTTACATAAAGAGCATACCGGCAGCAGCGTCTGGAGATGTGTGAGTCTGTGTGCTATCGTGTGTGTATATATATAGAGGATGAGGGGGTAACATATAAAAATGGATTTACTCTGCTTCGCCCGTGTGGATTTTTCGGTGCATGGCCAGCGTGCCGGGAGTCTTGAACGTTTTGGGGCAATCGGGACATTTGTGCCGGATCTTGTGCGCCAGATCAGCGGCCACCGTTTGCGTGTTTGTGCTGACCAGAACAGTGGTTGTGGCGCCGGGTGTGCCAGCTGCTTGAACGCCAGGATTTGCTTGTATGGCATAGACAGGCACTGAATTGACAACGTCGCCGCTATCGCTCAAGCTGAGCGGCTCCTCCTTGATGATCACCTGAATGTACAGTATATGAATTATGTATACAAAACTATTTGTGGAAGAAAGGAATTGGGACACTTACCTGGGGATGTGTTACCGTTGCTCCATTGCCATTCTTGAGCAGCTTAACTGTCAGTGGCGGTACCTTTAACGCTGCCGGATCACTTAAATCTTCCTGATGCTCCTGTTGTTGCTGCTGCTGTTGTTGTTGTAGTTCACGTTGTCGTTGTTGCTCCTGCTGTTCGAGATGCTGATGATGATGATCCTGCTGTTGATGCTGCTGCTGTTGTTGTTGCTGCTGCTGTTGTTGCTGCTGCTGCTGCAATTGTTGCTCCTGTTGCAGCTGCTGTTGGTGTTGCTGCTCCTCGGGCGTCAGTCTCATGTCACGCGGCGCAATCGCTGGCAGATCATCGGGTGTCACCGGCGCCTCCTGATGTTCCATATAGGCTTGCTGACCGGCGGCCAACATGGCATTGCACACAGCGCCGCAGTGAGAGCATTTGTATACGTTGGGATTCTGCGTCACAGAATTGACACCGTAAATGCTGCAGACCATGCAGCGTGCAAGAAATGCCGTCTGATGCGTCAGCCGATGGTGTTCATCCACCTCGAGGGCGCTACCAAACTTATCATCACAGTTGGGACACGCATAGCTAAGCGCTTTCAATTGGTGCTGCTGCTGTTGTTGTTGCTGATGCTGGCCGAGCGTTGGAATTGCACCCTGGGTATTAGGGGTGATCCCATGACAGAGCTGCATATGATCGGCAACATGCTGGGCACGATCGAATTGTTGGGGGCACATCGGACAATAGTGCGTATTGAGTACATTTGGATCCATGCTGAGATTGGGCAGAAACGTTGTTTTTAGCGTATCCATATTGATGCCAACACCTCCTCCAGCTGATGCTGCTGCTGCTCCTGCTCCTCCTCCTCCTGCTGCTGCGGCTGCTACTGCTGCGGCTGCGGCTGCTGCTGTGGCGGCTGCTGCTGCTGCTGTGGCTGATGCAGATGTTATATTGTTTGCTATCACGGCGGCAACTTGATGTGTCGGCTGCTGCTGCTGATGTTGCGCATGCGCATGCGTATGCGGATGCGGATGTGGATGCGGATGTGTTGCTCCTTGATGTTCCTCGGGGCGTGTCAGACGCAATTCCTGTGTATTTGTGCTAGACTTTAACATTTCTCTTTTATCAAGACTGGCAGGCAGGCAGGCGGGAGGGCGGGCAGGCAGGCGGGCTTTAAGCGCTTTAGTTGCTCTTTTTCTTTAAAGTTTTATTTTATTTTTTGATTAGTAGCTGATTAGTATGAGGCGTTTACATGTATTGTTTCCAGCAGAACGAACTCTGTAATAATGGATTTTGAAATGAGTGAAAATCAAAGCATTTTCTTTTTATGGATCGTTTCTGTAAGCTACAAAATAAAATAATTTAAAAGAGTAAAATATGAAGATTTAAGAGCATGTCTCAAACTAATTCAGTTAAAGAAACAATAACATTTTCTATAAATAAACTAAAATTGTATGCAATTTTGTGTATTTTTATTGAAATCGATTATAAATTATATAAAATTTCGAGTGCTTGGATACAGCAAAAGTTCAAAGTTTCAAAGTTTAGGTCAAGACAGTCTAAAAAATTTAATTTTTTTATTGATCTTTAATTTATTTAATATATTATTATATTTATATTATTTAATAAAATATATTTAATAATATATAAATATACAAATTGGGGGTAAATTTATTTTAATGCATTTTACAAAAATTTAATGAATTATTTTTAATAAAATATGCTTCTAAAAAGCTCGTAAGATTTAAAAAGGTTGGCATGCAAAATTGCTTTCGCTTCAACTGCATTACTCACAAACGCGCACACACACGTGTGTGGGTCCCTGAGGGACGACGTGTTGAGGAGACGAAAAGAGTGATATTTGAAGCAAGCTTCTGATTGGATTTCAAAATTGATAATTAAAAGCCCGCTGTCCTTTTTAGCAGCAAGTGTGTAATTAAGAAAAAAAAAAAGGTAAGTAATAGAAGAAAACCGACACATACAGAGCGCGAGAGAGTAGAGCGCTAAGTGAAAGAGTGGAAGCAGAAGCAGAAGCAGAAGCAGCAAAACAGGCGGCGTAAATTAAGCGTAAATTAGCACAGAAAATCAGAAATTTGACGAGCCCAGCGGCAACAGCAGCAGCAACGGCGGTGGCGGCTCTCGCCTCGCGCGCAAAACCAAAACGAAATCGGAAATCAGTTGGCACTGTTCGCTGCTGCTGCGGCGGCGGCGGCTGCTGCTGCTGGTTCTGCTTCTGTTGCTGCTGTTGCTACTGCTTCTACCGATCTCTGTTTGCTGTGTTTCTGTACTTCTGTGTTCCCCCTCAAGTTTGACCCCCAAGTCTCCCCCCCACACACAATGCGTTCGAAATGAAAAATTTTTTTTCGGTCCGTCACTGTCATATTCTAAATTCGGAATTCTATTTTGATTTTTTTTTTTGATGTGCTGCGCGTTTTGGTTTTGAGCCCTTACCAGCGTATCCACGTATTGCACTTGGGTGTTTTTTACGGCCGTTCTTATGGCTGAATTGCCAATCAGTCCAACAACATTTTCTTTGTATTTGTGAAACAAAAATACATTAACTTTTCACTTTTATTATTATTTTTGGCGAAAAATGTACAAGTACAACAAAAAGTATCGACGACATCGATACTTTTCCATATTTTACTTTGCGTTCATATTCCACTATCGATATGTATAATTTGACGTTGCCATCTTACTTAAGCCATTAACTTAACAGAATTCCATTACAGCAGCTGACGTAAATTCTTCTACGTTGTGTATTTAAAAAGTTTTAAAGTTTTCAATTTATTTTAGTTGTGAATTACAGTTCACTTTAAAAAGTAATCTGTCATATAATTATACTTATTTTTAAATGTATTTTTTTTTACAGTGTGGCGATACCTATTTGACTACTTGATCCATGCTCCTCAATTAACACAATTGCTCCGCACCTAACAGAGCTTTTATTAGTGAACTTTGCTATTTCACAATTGAGCAAAATCACAAAAAGTTTTCTAACAACAAAAAGAGTTTTCCTAAAGATTATTTCAAGTTAATTGGAAATTGCTGCGAATTGCAATACTAACACGGCCAAGTAGCCGAGTTTTTGGAATAGTCATTCCATAACAGCAGCAGGCCAAGCAAACAAACAAATCTAATTTAATTTAAGGTGATAAAAGTTTTATTTTTTTCTATAACAATAGTGTTAAAATTTTATGTTTCATTTAAGTTAAAACAGTTATGACGTCGCCTTGGTCCAAGGGCAGCAATGAGCCCGTGCAGACGGCCAGTCTGGCGGACATAATGTCGGAGCAATATGCGCATAAATTGCACGACAAGGAGCTGAAACAGCAGCAACAAATTGAGACACTAAAACAGCAATCACAACAATCTTCGCCCGTGGCAGCTGCGCCCACTTTGCCCAGCTACTCGGATGTAGTGGGTACATCCAAAGGCGCTAGTCAGGAGCAGGAGCAGTGGGAGGATTATAAAAAGCTGATCGAGGAGCAGGCAAAGGCGGAAGAGGAGGAGGCAGAATCAGATGCAGTCATTGCTCAAATGCTGCAATCCGAATTCGATTACGAGTACAATGAGGAATTACGTCGCATCGAGCGACAGCAGAACAAGCAATCCAAAGTGACCATAACACTTAATAAATTTCTGCGCAGCGGCGACGCTGAATTTCTCCATGACACCGCAGCGGATTCGGACGATGAGGAGGATGAGTTAGAGCGACAGAATCGTGACTGGGATCGTTTCGAGACAAATGAAAAGGTACTCGATGCGATACCAAAATGTGGCTTCACCAAGGACAAGGATGGTGAAATGATCACCAAACACGACTCACAATTGTGCGATGTGCGAAATGCACAGCGCGTGATGTCCTTCCCACCAGACTTCCCCACCGGAGATGGCGCCTGCTTCGACATGAAGCTGTCCAACAAGGTGAGCTGCAAGATCTATCATCATTAAATATTTTTATTAATTAATATCGATTGCCATTTACAGGTTTTCAATCAGCTGAAGGCGTATTCACGTCGAGGACGCGCCGATCGCAGGGAGAAGGTGGCCACCGCTGAGATGGGCGTCGATGCCGCCACCCGTCTGCTGCTGTACAAGCTGATCAACAATCAGATTTTGGAGCAGATCAATGGCATTATATCCACCGGCAAGGAGGCGGTCATATTGCACGCCAATTCGGATGCCAATTATACGGGCAGCAACGAACATGGACATGGTAATGCACTGATCGTGACGCCCGAGCTGCTGCCCAAGGAGTGCGCCATAAAGGTGTTCAAGACGACACTGAATGAGTTCAAGCAGCGTGATCGCTACATCAAGGATGACTATCGCTTTAAGGATCGTTTCAGTAAACAAAATAATCGCACCGTCATCAATATGTGGGCGGAGAAGGAGATGCATAATTTGATGCGGATGCAGGCTATCGGGCTGAATGTGCCCGATGTTGTGGTGCTGAAGAAAAATGTACTTGTCATGCGCTTCATTGGCGACAATCACAATGCGGCGCCCAAGCTCAAGGATGCCCGGCTTAGCGTTGCCGAGCTGAGCTGCGCCTACGAGGAGATTGTGGCAGCCATGTATAAGATGTACAACGAGGCCAAGTTGGTGCATGCCGATCTCAGTGAATACAATATACTCTGGTTTGAGGGCAAGTGCTGGTTCATCGATGTCGCCCAGAGCGTTGAGCCAGAGCATCCCAGTGCGCTGGAGTTCCTCATGCGCGATTGCGCCAACATTGTCAACTTCTTTGAGAAGCGGGGACTGACCAACATCTACAGCAAGGAGAAGCTCTTTGAGTACATCACTGCCTTAAATGCGGAGATCCACAATGCGGCGATGCTGGAGCGGATCCATACGCGTGGCGCCTCCATCAATCAGGCGACGGTGCCCAATCAGTTCGAGTGTCCGGACGAGCTCAAACCCCTCGAATATCCTTTTGAGCTCGCTTGGGAGAAATCGCAAGCAGATCGCGCACTCGCAAAGCAATTGCAACTCCAACTGGAACTAAAAGAGGAAGAGGATCAGCTGCAGGACAAGAAGGATGTGGACAATAGCAAAACTGCCGAATGTGTCCAGTGACAAAAAACAAACGAAGCTAATTTTTAGTTTATATTTATTTTCCTAAATTGATATTTTGCGATTCTGAATTGTTTTTGGAACATTTTCAAACTCATCCAAATTGAATTATATACAGATATGAGAACTGACAGCAATTTTGATTTTAATCTAAATATTAAATTTACAGCGTTTTTTGAAAACGTGCAAATTTGCATAGCAAAAGAGCAAATTTTTTCAAGTTTGTAATTCTGAATTATAGATGGCGTTGCATGATAACCCCTCAAGGTTAGCTGGCGCCAATAACTCGAATCATATTAAAATTTTATTACTTTGGTTTAGATACCCCGCATATTATTTTAAAAGTTGGTTCGCTTTCTAAAACTGTATTAAACAATATAAATTCTTTAGAAAATTATTAACCTAAGCCGTGAACTGGGAAAAGTAACAGAAAAAAGGAATTAGAAATTGTGGTGGCCAGGCGATAATTAAATGCCATTCAGCTGTAAGCGGGACGCACTTGGTTGACAAGAAGCCTAGTGGTACATGAAAGTCGAAGCGAATGTGCAAAACAAAACCTGCGGCTAGAAATAAATATAAAAAACAACAAAACAAACGCTATCCGTAGCAATGTAGTTCAATTTGATGAAGTCTGCAAAACAAGCGTGGGAAGTGACAACAGAGTCAGCAACCATATAAATAATGCCGAACAAAATGGTTAAAATATTCTTCAGGTAAATTCAACTGGCATAGCAAGCAAATAAACAGAGGCAGCAGCACCAACTGCAAGAACTACACAACAACAACAAAAAGACTGGCGCTGCTCTTTACTCTGCCTTTTTATTTTTATGAATGACGTAAGCGCGCACGTCTCTGTGCCGCTACAAAACGAAAAAACAACTTTCCTTTGTGTGGTTGTTGCTGTTGCTGTAATTGTTGTTGGTGCTGTTGCTTGTTATTATTTGCTTTGCCTAAAAAGCAGAGGAAGCCCTCTCAGCGTTGGTACAAACATACGAATGTTGTATTGTTTACATGTGTGTGTAGTTTGTGTTGCGTGCTGCGATTTGTGCTACCCAGTCGGAATCTAAACGTAATGTTCGAAAATTGAATACAAAAGTATCTTTTAGTAGTGTTCAATTAAGTAGTTGTAGTATAACAGTTATATATTATTTTATATATGTGACATTTGCCTAGGTTTTTTTTAATTCTATTGTATGTTGGGGAAATTGCGCCCATGGTGGTATTTTTGGGACTAACTTATTTCCCACTGGATACACAAATACACATGTACTTTCAAAGAGGCGTCATTGGTGTGCTTTTTTTTGTTGCTTGGGAAACATGCTCTCAATGGAAGAGCGAGCGAGAAAGAGCGCTTGCCAAACAACAACAACAACAGAGCCGTTTTTTTTTCTTTCAAATAAATAAATTCTTTTTTTGGTCAATGACCTAAACAATGCTGTTAGCTTCGTTTGATTTGTGCGCTTAATTTGCAAGACATAAGAAAATACGCCAGTTATGTTTATTATCTATGCCAATAAACTAAAGGTCAACTCAGCGCACTGCGTATACCTTGAGCAGTTGCGTCCTTCGAAAAAGAATTGCCAGCAATCAAATCTACAAAGTAAACACTTTAAAACTAAAAGTAAACAAAAACCAATTGCTTTAAATTTTCAACCGAGCTATTGGTTGATCTTTAAACATATTTGTAATTAAAAAAAGAGTTTTATCAAAAATTATATATATCCCAAATTTGTTAATTTTTGCAGAGAGTATTATAATTTTGCTGTGAATTATGTAAAGATTTGAACAAGATGTTTGCATTTCTATAAAGTAAATATATATTTAATATACTAGCAGAGTCTATAACGATAAATTTAATTTCTCATTTAATTCAGGAAGTTATATTTTTGTACCCATTAAAAATGGATAAACAAATTATAGCCTTAAATGGAGAGATCTTTAACCCTTATATATGTACTTGATCTGCTGTTAATTAATATAATTCTTGCTGTCGGAAATGTCTCGTTCAATTATATATTTAAGCAAAACAATAAAATTTAACCCAGGCATATGGACAGAATATTCTTCCTACTTACGAGCCCACAGATCTTAACTTTATATTAATCATCTCTAAGAGAAAAACGGAAGAATTTTCTGTGTTTACATAAATAAATAGATACAATGAAAGAACGCGCATTTTTCAGGAAGTATTTCTACTGGTTAGCTTACAATTGAATTTCTGTATTTTACGGCATTATCAAATCGTCCTAAAGGTAAATTTTGTATACACGACTTGTTAAAAATTATAGTTTGCCTTCAAAAACACTGTTTAAGGCGTGCTTCATTGTTTATTACTGACAAGTATATTCAGGCAATATAAATGGCTTTTGCAATATATCGCATTTTATTTATGCACACACATAAATTTATATTTGCCCACAAATTACAATATCCGAAACAAACCAGAAACTGCACAAAGCACTAAACTCTTCCCCAACGATTTATCATTCGCATTTTACTTATTGAATTGACATTGCAATGCGTTTGTTTTTGTTGACTGTTGCAATGGGACAATAGTCCACTTTAGCAACTAATTTGATAAACACGGAAGCTCTATGAAAACAATAATAATTTGTAAAGTTCATATTTTTAGGTAACAACACGAGTTTCATTAATATATGTCAACTAAATTAGCTGGGAATATTTATACAAATATTAGTAAATATACAAAATTCCTTATCGTATACATATGTCAAAACTTTATACAAATTAAAAAAAGCACTGCTATTTACGTTCATTAAAAAAATGAGTGAATTTGATAAAATGAATTTTATGGCCTAAATAAAAAATCGATTTAATAGGAGACTTGTGCAATAGTTTTTTAAATGTGCATATTAAGTAGTCAATTAAGCCGAAAACTGTTTAATTTGTCGATTTTCATTTGCTTTATCAGCTTCAAAAACATTTTAAATGTGCTAGGTAAACCAATGTTTAAAAACTAAACGTATTCTGTAAAATAATCCCCTACTGAGTGAAAAATGTGTAACAAGTTTCTAATGTCGAAAAAACATATGCCAATCCTTAAGTGTATGCTTCGTCGAGACTCTATTAATTGATCACCACCCTAATTGTGACTGATGTAATAAAACTAGAAAGGAATGCATTAGAGGCGCAATCAATGGTCTGCAAGGAAAAGTAATTCTCAAAAAGAATTTTTGAACACAATTAACGTCAGACAAAATTCAAATGATTGGCATACTAATAGCATGCTACATAATGGGGGGTTGCTTCAGAATTTTTTTTTTATCTCTACCTTGCTATTCAGGCTTTTATAGACTTATCGCTATATACACATATGAGTATGTCTATGTATATTTGCAGGTATTACATTGAATTGTCAGAAAATATGCGCATAAAATATTCGCCTGGCGCATATCACAGCGGAGCAACGACAGAAAACACAATGATAAAACGAACGAAGCTAAAAACTGATAAGAGGCAGAATTATTAACCGTAGTAAAGATGAAAAAAAAAAACGGATTTTCCTTTTAAGATTAAAGGGATATTGTCAGTAATACTAAATATATAATACATATGTATGTGTATACACATATGCATATATGTTCATATGTAAATAGGTTTCAGAATGAGAGCAATGCCAGAATAAGGTTACAAGCCTTTCAATGTGCACACAAACCCACAATTTGTCAATCGACTGACAATCAGCTGCCAATTAACTCTCTTACCCCCCATAACCTTATGTATGACTGCAAGAGAGAAGTAGAGCGAGAACAATAAGCAGAGAGAACAAGAGTGTTAGTCTCTCTCGTTAAATTTAAATACGTTCAAATTGATTTGAATTTAACTAAAACAATCGTTTAAATTAATAAATTTTAATCAATAATTTGATGTTCATTTACTCAGTTACTCTTAAATTAATTATAGAGTTAATCTTGACAAGTTTTGTTCTGTCTTTAAACCATTTTCGTAAACGTTCACATTATCTCAACTTGTTTCAACCAATTTCAGTGTCAATTTATCCATATCTGTATAATAACAGCAATTGTGATGACTTATTCGAGTTCACAATTTGTAAGCTTTTTATAAACGTATTCACCTTATTTACAGTCCAATCATTTTGAATATCAAGTCGTTTCGGTGTTTTCAATTGATCATCAAAAAGTGAAAAACAACCCACAACACAATGGCATCATCGCGAAATGCTCATTTAAGGCGCGTACATGACAGCATCAACAATATTTTGAAAATAATTTTGGCCAAATAATATTGGGTCCATTTGTATGTGTGTGTGTGTGTATAAAGAGTCTATGAGTTTTTTGTGCAAATCTTTTAAAGCTTTCGCATGACACGAGCAAGCCCTGACATACATTATAATATTTAAAACAACGCCCTCTTTTTGTGTATTTTCAAAATAAAAATTTGCGCATATGTATTAAATATGTATGTATTCAATAACTGCACGTGCTCATAATACTATTTGTGGCAGCGTCAATAAATTGGCGTTTTAATTTTGGCACATTTCTGACATATATGTATCTTGAATATATTTTAAGAGGACGGCCAGTCTTCTATACACGCCCACAAGCCATGGCTGTAATTTAAAAAAATTAACATTTTCCAAATAACCCATCTACCTTTTAAGTCCTATTTAAGTAGTGAAATGGCTGATTTGAATATTTTCAGCAATGACGAATTGGTCCCTTATCATTGTAACTTCTGTAATCTAACGATTGTTGGACACATTTGCCTAAACAATCAAATTCGAATGACTCATTAGAATTAATGGAACTAACAGTACTCCCAAAAGTTAGTCATGGTTTTATAGTAAATATATTGAGCAGATTTTCGTTATCAACTATTGTTTCTCAATCGAACTAAACAATTTCTTTAAGATCTGCATTCCTTATATAGACAACATTTTGATTAGCATAATCTTTGTTTTAATCTGGGAAATTAACAAACAATTTCTATTAAATAATATAAATAAATGAAGATAAGATATATTGGTATTGGAGTATACGGGTATAAAATTCTGATTACCCAAATTTTTTTTACCAGTATTATACCAGCTGAGAACTGATGCGAATCAGGCTAATTACAAAACTAACAATGGTTGGTACCTGGAAATAATACTGTTGACAAGATAACAATATTGTGATACCAAAATTTATTGTAATGGGAATAGTTTCTATCTTTTTTAGAGAAAAAATAATTAGGATGTTATCAGTAAAATGCAATGAACTTGATTATTCTCATTCTCTTTTGATTTAAAACAGATATGGAAATAGATTATGGAATGAATAACAGATGAAGAGTTGATTAAGAAAATATATAAATATATGCGTTGTGGGATGCATGCCTCTGCCTGCATTGGTATAGCAACATGATACAATTTTTATTTATTTTAAATGGGTTCAGGATCTAAAATACCAACAAAATGGTTCCATAAATTAAAGCTGCCCACGCAGGCTGCATGCTGCAAAGCGCAAGATGGACAGCATTTGATTGAGTATTTGCTTGAAAGTATTATGATAAATACATAAATAAAACACGCTGCGCTATTCATAGAGCAAACTCGTCGAGAGAGAGAGAGAGCATGCAATAGTAAAAATCATAAGAGCATAAGAGGAGAGAGCGATAAGTGCCCGCTCTATTTCTCTCTCATTCAGTAGGGCAGACAGGCAGGCAAAATCGTTGCGCTGAGCAAAGTACTTCTGCGCGCTTTTTTCTGCTTAGCGAATCATTCGCCAACGTCGGCTCGACTCGTTCACAACGTTGCGTATTTACCGTGAGTGTATGTGCGTGTATGTGTTTGTTTGTTTGTGTAAATGTGTACAAATATATATAATATATATATATATAGAAAAGCTGAGCGCTTCGAGTGCTTTGTGTATATTGTGTGTGATTTCCGTTCATTTCTAAATTTATAAAACAAAATATACGCGCTTACCTATAAGTTGCGCTGGCGTGCGCTCTTCTGCCCCTCCCAAATCAGCAATAAAAATACACATACACACACATATATAAATATATATATATATATATCAAATCAATGAGCGCACAAAAAATAATACAATGAAAAGCCAAATATTTACATAAAAACATATTTGTTAAGGCACGCCCACACTTATTAAAATTTAAAAGACCGAAAAGCAAACAATTTAAAATCTATATTTTATATGTGTTCTTATTTTTTACTTTTCGCATTTTGATTTTTATAACAAAAAACCAATGTTTATTTTCTTTTGGGCATATAAATTCTTTAGTTGAAAGTGAAAGCTGGCGTCGTCTGTGAAATGTTGTCACTAGCAAGTTGAAGCAAATATAAAAAAGATACAAATAAAAAATAAACAACGCAGTCAAGTTATGCTAATTTATAGTATTAGTTGCGATGTGTTGAGAAATGTTATCCACATGTGCACATAATAAAGTCACAAAAAAAGAAGCTATTTAAACCTTAAAGCACAATTCGATTAAACGTTGTTCAATGACAAGCAAATTGGCTAAAATGGGTTTGCAACAGCGCTACAGCAACACCAACAACAGCAACAGCGCCAATACCACAAAAACGGCGCATGCAATTGGCAGCAGCAACAACAGCAACAACAATAGACTCAACAACCCGCGTGCAAAGATACAAAATCTCATCAACAACAGCAACAATAACAACAACAAATGCAATCGTAACGGTTTTCTCAAATTGCGCAGTGCTGCTGCTGCACAAGCAACTCCTGCAACTACAGAAACAGCAACAACAACAACAACTATCAACAAAAACAATTGCTCGCTCGTGGAAACTGTAGAGGAGACCACAACGGCAGTGGAGCTGCGCTCAACGGCAACTGGCAACGCTGGTGAGAACGATACGCATTATCGCGCCTATAACACTCTGCGCAGCTACTCCACATCGGCCATTGTGGCGCAGGCTGTCGGTTTGCCCGGTCTGCTGTGCAACGGCTCCATTTTATATGCCCGACCCCGCACTCTCGACGTGCACAATATTTGCCAGACGCCGACGCAAATAACGCAATTATTTTTTGGGTATGTTTTATGTTCAGTTTTTTTTTAATTTCAATTCGTTTTTAATTTAATTTTTGATTTAAGACTAACATTAACATTATTTTATTTATGCTGGAAAATCAGTTTAATTGAGCGAATTATTACTCAGATGCAAGTAAACCCTTTTCGGCCATAATGTTTTGGAATTTTGCTATATTAATGCTTTATTTATATGTAATCCAATTACAAAGTATCTTGCCATCAGAGCTTAAAAAATTATACCAAATATAATATTAGATTATTTCTTATCTTTATTGTTGTCCCAATGATAGTGCAAGATAATTTACTATCCTAACTAATCATAACTAAAGCTGGAGAAGCTACAATTCAAAACAGTGGAATGAACTGTCTTACCTACCCCAAAGATTATATATCCTTGTAGACCGCAGATAATCTTCTGACATCTTAATATTCGTTTAGGGTTTGAAATATGCTCACAGATATTTTATAAACTATTTTAAATTCGAAAATATAATTTTTTCAGATACAATTTTTAAGTTTTATATTATTTGTTCCCGGTTAAAGGTTTTTTAAAACTCTTTCGTATTGAACAATATGAAAATCTCACACTTATTAAAGTATTATTCAAATTTAATTAAATAATGGTTATTTGATGACTCATAGAAAATTAACATGTATGAGCAAAATGAAAGTTTTATGACAAGGTGTCTCACGATTTCCGTTATTAGCAATTAAGCAATTTAAGCCAGACAACTTAAATACAATTTTGGTTGCTTCAATAGTTGAATGTTAGGAGTTCTATTAAATGTAAATTTTTGAGAAATCAATGCTTTTTTAAATGTTATGCTTACCAAATCTCCAATTATTTAAATGGTTTCTAAATCTCTCTGTACATGATCTGCCAATAAATATGCCAACAGGATAAATCCCTAAAAATGTTGTCATATTGTTTATTGTTGACATATTTGCGGCATCGGGTTAATGACATGACATCAACAGCGATTAGTCACTTAGTAAGCGACAATATTTAAAATATTTCCACGTCTCCTCATCTAATTGCGATACCTTCCTGGGCAACTGTGGTTGTTTCTCAACAAAAACAATGAATTCGAATTATATTCTACAAAATTCAATATATCTTTTTCTTGCCTTGCTTTTGCGCTTTGTGTTTTTTGTTTCAGTCTTTGGCGTTGCACAAAAATACAGCGAGCAAGATTTTGTCATCGCTATTTTAAAAATAAAATGTATATATTTTATTTTTGCGCATTCTCCCAGCGCGGAACGCTTAAAATATTGAATTCAATTACAAGGCAAGGAACTTTTGATTGCTTTTATTTCTCGCACAGTGCAAAGACATTTTTGTACCCTGCTACACCCATTAAAAAAGGCTATTTAAACAGGCATATTCTGTGAAACACGTATAGTATGTATTCAAACCGATAAGTAGATGTATAGAATTGAACTTTATTATCTTTAAAAATCGAAAACCTAAATAAATATTTTATTTATCTAACGCATCTGCTTGTAAGGCGATCGTTTCGTATTTTCTTATCGAATCCGAGGTTTGTAAGGCCATCGCATGGAAATTTCCTTCTGCGATCCTCTGGGATTTCTAAAGATAGCGTATCCATATGCAGGCCAACTTCAAATGTTTACCCTTGATAATGCTGCTTGAGTCCACTATCTGATTCTAGCAGCGAACACATATTGTTGACCAAAGAAACCAGATTTTTAATAGATATTCGCATGCTGTTTTAGCATATAGGTCATCACAGCTAAAATCAAAAAATTTGACATGTGTTTAAAATATGATGTATATTTATATTTTTAAATCTTCGCCCGATTCTCAAAATAGTTGAAAATAGTTTTTTACAGTCTGTTTGTAGAGGGTATTTCCTAACCGGATACGCGCCACTAGAGGGCTATTAATTGTTTTTGCGTTTTATTTTAGCTTTTTTACAAAAATAAATCTTATTTAAATAAACAGCAATAACAATCTATTAAAATGTCAAGCTTTGTAAACAAAAGAAAACCTGATATGTAATTGTTTTATTTATTTCTTTATATCTTTTGCACAAATTGCTTATAATATAGTTGCAAGTCAGAGGACAAATTGACAAATTCATAACAAATTTATTGTGCATGCAGCGTTCGAAATTAATCAATCGATCAATCGGAGTTCATTAAAGTCAAATCAAGAATAGTTCAATTTGTATAGATTTTCTTGCAGTTGCTGTATTATAATAAAAATCTGACGAGTTTAGAATATATGTATATATATGTATTTAAACTTAAATATATATATTTGACGTATGTTTGTTAACGTAAAAATTCCATTCAACAAATTTATATAGATCTACCTTTTTATGTTAGAAGATATACATTTTGCCCAAAAATTATCGAAAATTGGAACAGCATTAGAAATCAATAAAATTGATAAGTGCAAATCAATAAAACAAACTTAATTAAATTTAAAATTGCAATTCACGATGTGCCTAAAATATCATTATTTTTATAATTTATGGTGAAGTGTAAATTTTAAATGTTTGCAACTGTTTTTTATTATCTTGTTAGAATATTTTGTTCCTGGTTCACTGAGTTGATCAATTCACTTCAAAAGCAATTCTCAAATGTCAAACTATTCTATGATGCCCTAATCTTTCGTTAATTATGTGACGGATGTCAGTTCCAAGGCGCACATCTTATATTCTCTTTATAGCGCTCTTAAATACAGTAGAAACAGTTAAATTTTTTAATATGCAACATCGTAAAAGCGGTTCACCAGAGTCAACTCATTTAAATCACAGAATTGCAATGATTAAAAATTATGCCGTCTGCATGCACAGCTCAATTAAAAAAGAGATGTGTTTATCATTTTATGCTCTTTGTCATTTTTTAATGTCGCCTTTATTCAATTTGTGTAGTCACAACGAGCATCAATCTTCAGTTATTATTTTTGACGGATTGTGGTTTCTTTTTCATTCTATTTATTTATTTGTGTTAATGAATCGAAAAAGCATCCATATATATAAATATTTTATGGCTATCTGCGACAATTTAATTTGGCAAACTGCAGCATTTTATTGTTCAATCAAATATATATATACATATATATCTTTTTATACTGTTGAAAGACAAGGGTGTATCCGTTATGCTTTATGCACAAGTCGGCCATTTGTTTACCCTCTTAAAGCTGGAGAGTTAAGGTGTCCATAAAAAAGCTGTAGTTGGTTTATTTTTTTTTTTATATATAAAATTGGAATTTTCACATTATATAGCTGCATTTATCGCTTTTGCTGCTTATAAACAGTCGTTTGTTATGGCATTTTGCGTCGTGATATTATGATTTATTTTTAACTTGATTATGACATGGTACAATCAAAAACAAATGTGTATACTCATGGGAATCAGAAGTAATGACTACTACTAATGTAGATAATAATAATTTTAATTAATAACAATGAGTCGACTTTAGCCATTATGTTAATTATCAGCATTTATCTTTTACAAATATGTATATATATATATATATTTACGATTAGAGGCGTGACTGCTTATATGATATGTAGATAATGTTAAATAATTAATCCGCAGCAAGAATCATACGTTTAGCTTATCCACAAATTATGGTATGGAAAATATTACGATCTATGGTTCGAAAACCTGCTTAAATGGATTTAAAAACGCGCTTCACGAACCAAGCATTAATGTGAGAAATATCACAAAGCTTTCAATTCTATATATATATGAACGAACCGGTAGTAGAGACTCTAAGCTGAAGATAAATTTCTTCGATTTCAAGATATTGCTTTCTACTTTGACAAGAATATACTTTTCATCATGCTAGATATTCAGATTTTGAGTATATCATTGTATAAATATTCTATTAGGATGAGCTTATTTTATTGTTTACATAATATTTAATTAATATCGATCGCAATAAAACTTTTGATCTCACATTCTCCCTAGAGAATGGTAATGCGGTTTTCATTATATTTTTTAATTTTAACAGTTTTTAATTTAGTTTATAATTCTAAGTAAACCGCATTTAAAATAACACACATCACCAAACTGCGATTGTGAAAATATGCGGTTCTTTGACTACGTGGTATATGTAATCCCATTTATTTTGGAAATGTTGACCTCATAACTAGTCACAGTCAAAGTATTTCGAGCCTATATAGCGTGCTTTAAAATCTTAATTTATGGGGGAGTAACGACAACGACGACGACGACGACAGCGTCCAAATGTGGCGATGACAACTTCATTTCGTGGCATGTGACGGACAGAGAAACTGTGGGTTTGACAGGGTGCTTTGTTCTGAACCGCCAGTATGGGTTGAGTATGCCGCTATCGATACTTTCAATCAGAAAACGATAATTCATGACATCATCAAATAATGGCACCAACATGGTAGAGAGCAAGAGGAAGAGTGAGAGAGAGGGACAGTCACTTCTGGGTGACTGGAATCGCTCGAGTGGCTGGCTTAATTAGTTAATTTAACACAATTATAAATAAACGAAACGAAACGCTACCTCAGCTGGTGCTTTGCCTTGTAATGCCTATAAATATTTACACATATTATCCATCCATGCTTTATAGACTCATCGCCTACAATTTTTGCCATGACATAAAAATTCGTGCATCATTCAGAAAAAATATTATTATTACTTCATCTCACTTTAATCGTAATTCCATGAACACAAAGCTTGCATGCCAAACTGTTGTTGTTGTTGTTTTTCTAGGTACTCAGATTTGTGGTAGCTTGAATTAAAAAAAAATAACACAATCCAACGGCAATTCAGTTGCTGAAGTGCGCTTTTCCAGTGCGGTTAAACAAAAAGCGAATACTGATAAGTGTAATACAAAGTATCCAAGGATATTTAATAAATTAAAGTCAACGTTTCTGTGGTTTATATTTTGTGGCATTGTTTATAAAAAAAGTATGCATATAAATATAAGAGGTGTAACTAAAGTAATAGTTCAAGAACAACTAACATTTATCAATCATTATTACACTCAACACACAAGCTTTTGCTGCATATTAATATTTAATGATTTATTGGTAAGAAATTGTGTTAATTTTGTTAGAACATCATCGTTTTCAAAGCCTCTTGTGTACTTTTATTAATTTGTCAATATCGTTGTTTATTTGTTTTAAGTTTATAAAAAATATAAACATTAGAAAATTCAAATATTATAACTGCTAGAGCAATCAAAGATAAGTCAGATCAAACAGCATTTGAATCGTAGCCAAATCCTTTAATTGTTTTTCCTTTACCATATCCCAATAAAACAGAGTCCTGAAATCTAACGCAAAAGCCTGATTGCCAACCATTGCCGGTGGTCAAACAATTTTGCACAAATAAAATAATAAACAACAATCAAAACAATCATCATGGTCGAGAATAGACCTTTAAAAAAATGCCATGGCCAGCTGACATAAAAACTAATAGCAAATCGCAATATTGTTAAGATTAGATTGTGGTTTGTCGATAGCTCAATTTGTAGTTATGATAGACAAAAATGTAAGAAACAGAGCAATCGATTCATATAACACAATTAACAATAGGCCATTAACAATCTACTCTAACTGTGTCGTAACTTACCAATATGTTTGCCTAACGTAATCGACTGTTTAACACTTAATTTAAACCAGCTGCTAATCCGTTTTCCTGCTTGTAAAGTCTGATTACTTCAATAGATAATTGTAAAATATTTTGTGGATTTAGGTCACCTTAAATCTATATGTTTAATTTGTTGACTCCAGCCTTGAAATCGTGATAAATCTCATTAACATACACTGTAAACTATTGATATAAGTTAGTTCAGCGCATTACAAAATTTACAATTGTTCAGACAGTTATATAGCTATATATACTCGTCTCGTGATGCTGCGCCAAAAAATATAAATATATACTTTATGGCGTCGAAGAATTTTTCAATGCTTTGCAAATTTGAAAACATAATTAAAATTTCCGCTACAAGAAAACAAAATTTAAAAACAAAAACAAAAAGGTTAAAGAAATGTGAAAGAGAATTTAAAGTGTAACTTAAAAATAACTGTTGATGTCACTTCTCAACTAAAACTAAATGTTTATAGGACAGCAACATTTAGCGACATGGTCCACAAACAAAGCGCACAAGCGAAGAAAAACTGATCATCAAAAATTGATTGTTATTGTTTGGGCGATAGCCATAGCTCGGAGACCATAAAGCTAGCTATTGTGTCACCTCCATGTTATTCAGGAAAGGAAAGGAAATATACCTATGCATTGACGCTCGAATTGGTGCTTTGAGTTACAAAAGCTTTATAAATAAACAACTCAGAAATCAGATATAGATTTTTTTTGCTTGGGGTAGGGTTTGATTCAAAGCAACTTCCAAAGAGTAATTAATGCTTTGAAGCGCTAAACAAATTTATTTAATTTAACAGTACAATGTTTAGACATTTATTAATAAGGGAATAAAAGTCCATGGTACAATGAGATTAGATATCTATGAAAGTACGTGTAGTATTTATATTATTTGGAATGGTTTTAAAAGTGTGCCACTGTCATTTAGATAAATTTTATATATAAAAAGAAATATGTGCCTTATACTATATTAATATATTACTAATTAGCTGTAAAAACACATTTTGAAATCTTACAATATCGTATTACAAAAAGTCTCTGTGGAACTACCTCTTCCTCTTGCTAACTATTAAATATTAATATAGCTACGGGAAATTTAAAGATGATTAATTTATCTCTGAGCGTGATTAACAGTGACTAATTGATCTTACTCTTAATCGTCATGTTTAGAGGTTTCTCTATCTTGATTGTGTTTTCATGACGTCTTACAATTTAGATTATTCTGCGTTTCCCCAATTCTTGTAAAAAAAATACACTTGAATACCATCATAACATATAGAACCTGTTTTTAAGGCACAAGACTAATTTATTTAACTTCTAAATTTAGAGTATTTCCTAATCTCAATCTCCCAACTGCACCATTTCAACTTGTTTATAATAAAACACACCATTTTCTATCAAAAATTCTCATGTTAGATGATCTTTTGTTTATATTAATGCCAAACCGCTTAAGGTAAAAATTCCTTAGATAAATTATAAACATTTTATTATCTAAGTAAATTTTTTTTTGTTTGTCAAGCGTTTACAATTAAGTCATTAAGACTAAAATGTGTTGACAAAGAGTCAAGTCGGGGGAATAGGTCGACCGCACTGTCGTATATCGATACAAACGACGCATTCGCAAAGGTTCAAAGAGCAACGACATTCGGCGAGTTTTACTCGAGCATTAATTGCTAATAAATATGATAACCAAATAGTAGCGATAGTTAATATATATATAAATATATATGTACATATCTAAAGTAAATGTGCTATCAATAATCATTGTTTGACTTAAAACGCAGGCCCACCAAAAACAGCTGTTTGACAAAAGAGAGTGAGAGATCACGCAGAGCGTGAGCGTGCGTGAGAGCGAGCGAGAGAGAGAGAAAGAGAGGGAGGGAATAGCAAACAAAGGGAGAGCGAGAGTTAAAGTGAAGTTCTTTGAGTTGTTTCCTCATCTTATTTTATTGTGTGCTCATTGCTCTGATGACTTGCCATGTGCTTTCCTAGCCGCTACTCTCTGAGTACAAAGCAGCGTCATTTTTATTATTAGTTATGACCTCATCATCGATTATTGCTTTAACTGTGTGTGAGTGTGTATATGGAAACTAGTCGTCGGTGTAGTTGCCGAACAGCTGCAACCTGGTTGGGAACTGGCCAGGCGGCTCACTACCTGTAGCCAGGGCGCCATAAGTGTTGTGCAAAAAAATCTAACACACCTCTTGCGTTTTTTAGAAGCGGTGTCTTTTTTTGTTACACTATGTGAAGAATACATAATAATGGCATATTGAAGTTCAAATTCGTAATAATGTACTGCTAAGTGTAAGTTTCTCACCATTTATATCACTTATCAATTTTAGCTACTCGGCTTGTTACTTAATTGTATACAGAAATATATTTATAAGAAAATATTTTAAAGTACAGACTGATTAACTCGAATAAAAAAATTCAAGATTTGTAATTGCATTTCAAAATTTGAATCAGTCAGCTAGAATTTCAAAGTAACTATATGAAAGTACTCTTAATATTGATACAGGGTATTGTCATGCCGAATATTTCATTTGCGTGCAGTTTGGCCGCAGATAGATCTACATACTACAGAAGGCGGACCAAAGCTCAACGCTATGTAACATATGTAGTAGCATGTTGCTTAGCAGATTTGTATGCAAATATTTTGCTGACAGCGGTGCGTGTGTGTGTGTGTGACTTATGAATTTACAAGCTGCTAAAGGCAAATGTATACTCAGCAATTTGTGTTCAGGCAAATATTTTGATATAGTTGTTTTGTTTTGCTCGTCCCGCCCCACTATGTCTCTGGTATGACTGGTATGATATGCAGCATCAAACAGGCAAACGGCGTCATTTGCTGGCTCATCAGCGGCATTTAAAGTTCAATGTACAACGTACATTTGTCTCCCGCTTTATTGCATTCGGAAATTGTGGATTGCTCATTGGAAAAGCACTCGCGCGTGTTTCAATTAATTATTTTTTTTTTAGTCACTTTTTATTTTTTTATTGTTATTTTTATTTGCTTGTAATGAATCAGTTTGGCATTTCATTTAAATATAAAAGGAATAAATAAACAAATGGCGACGCACTTTTAAAAAGTTAATTTGTAACGAATTATTTTAGGTATAATTAGAATATAGTTGTCATATATATATAATTAAATATCTGATTACGGTATTTGATTTAAAAAATAAAATTCTTTATTCATCAAAACACGTCTGTTCAGTTTGGTGTACAAAATAATTCTAACTTATGCTACTAGTTTAATTGACAATGAAATCTCGCATTTGCGTCTTATTTCACTATTGGCTCATGAAAGCATCTTGTTTCCAGTTTGTGGAAATATGCAGTTGGGTTTGGTTGTTTATGCTGACGTTTGCATAAGGGATCTGCGCGTGGTGCTGGCGTTGTTGCAGTGAGTGTGGAAATATGCAGTTTGGTTTGGTTGTTTATGCTGACGTTTGCATATGGGATCTGGCGTTGTCGCAGTGAGTGTGGACATGAGAGATCTGCATGATCTGGATATGTCACTTCCCCATCCCTTAGAAATTGGCTTGTCCTCAAGCGTTAAGTGTAGGGTACGGCTCTAAGTCGGCGTTTTTCACGGTTGCTTTGTCTTCATTTTCGATGGTTGTTGTTGTTACTGCATCATTCTTATATTTGACTATTATTTGTTTTGGTATTTTTTTGCATTTGAACAAAGAATAGCTTATAATTACTATTGACAATATTGTCACTAATGTTAAGCTTATTATTAACAGGGTATTATTAGTTATTGCATGTACTCTTATGAGCTCTTTAGTTTGTATGAATGCTAACGGCTCTGTTTTAGTTATATTATTACTTATATAAATGGTTTGTGTAAAATCGGATATTACATTTGTTATTTGGATATCTTCTAATTGTATGGTGCAGTTGGTTGCTTTGATGATGTTATTTCCTAAAATTTCAATTTTTTGTGGTATACAATTTTGATTAAGTATGACTTTGGGTAAATTCCAAGTTAATATTACGTTTGGTTCTATGAATTTTATTATATAGTTTTTTCTAGTTTTTGTAAATTTGCATTCAACATTTGTTTGTTTCAAGATACCAGTTATACATTTGTTTGTTATTTCTTTATTTCCTGTTGTTGAGTATGTTTTATTCTTGTGTAAATAGTATTTATCTCTGATAGCTTCGGTTAAGATATTATTTTCTTCGTCTGGATATGGTATTATTGAATATAAAGTTTCTAGTGACAAAGTTTTCGGTATATGTGATATAATTAGAATTTCATTTGTCTCGGGTTTTATCCAAGTTGATGTTTTTATATATAACAATTTTTCTGAATCAACATCTAATAAATGATTGTGTTGTAGTAATTTTGGGTTAAAAATTCCCAATCTGGTCAGTTGCATTCCCATCTCAATATCTTCGATGTATTCGGTGAATTGTTCTAAGTTGAATATTAATATTCTAAATTTTATGTGCTGTTGTGAAATTTCTGTCAAGCCGTCCATTGTTTCTATCCCATGGTTGACTGCTTCTATGACTTTGTTTAGTTCGTTTACCTGTATGCTATTGGTCTCTAAATCTTGTATCTTTTCACCGAGTTCTGTTTTATCGTCTTCAGTTAATGTGCCAAATAAATATTTGTAGCCTTTTCCCACTATATTTAGGAGTCCTCGTTTGTGTCTTTTGATTATTCTTATTCCATTCATTTCTCTATGCAGTTTTTCTACTAGATATTCTATTTCGGGTAAAGTGCTAAAAGCCTGTGTCTGAGATATCAAATCTTTTTTCGTATTTTCGGTTTGAGTTAGGTTTACTGTTAGGCAATGGTATTCAAAGTCTGAAGGTATGCTCAATGAGCCTGTTTTAAATAAAACGTACCCGTTTTGTGCTTTTACTGGGTTTATTTCTAGATTTTGGGTATTACCCAGAGTTATTGTTATTGATAGTATTAACATCATTATCAGGTGGATTGGTGGATAAGTCTTCCTTGGTTTTGTAATGTATTATTTTCCTTCCTCTATTCGTTTCTTCAAAGTGTTTGTTATCTAACTGTCTTATAATGCCTGTTTTCCTGAATGGATTTGTTATTTTTGATTTGATGAGTGGCATTTCTCTATACTTTGTATCTACTTCATAAGTTTTTCTTGTTTCGTTTAACTTATTGATCTTTTTAATTTTATTCAACTGGGTATCGTATGCTGGTGATCCGGCATAAATAAAGATATCTGCTGGTGTTCTACCAGTAGTGCTATGTATTGTTTTATGATTATAAGTGTAAAGTATTATTTCGAACTTTGTTAATTTATTTTCTTCATTTGTGTCTGAATTAATTATTCTTAGCTTTTCGTTGATTGTTTTATGAAATCGCTCTACGTCTGATATTCCATTCTTGCTTGTTGTGATTTGAATTTTAACATTTTCTGAATCCAACCAAATTTTTAATGCTGTACTCATGAATGCTGAGTCTTTGTCCGCTTTTATTTCTAATGGTTTTCCCATTTCGTTGAATATTTTTAATAATGCTCGTTTTGCTTCTAACCAATCTTTGCCATGTATTTCAATTAATGTAGCGTATTTTGAATATACGTCTATGCATGATAAAAATTGTTTATTATTGATCATATAAAAATCTATAACGTATGTTATCTCTAGGGTTGAAGACCTCAGGTGTTATTTCATAATTAAATTTTGTATCCCTGTGTTCCACTTTTGATATATTACAGATTTCGCATTCGTTAATTATGTTTTGTATCAGTTTTTGGTAATCTGGGAAATAATATTTTTCTTTAAACATTACTATGGTCTTTTCTATTCCTGGGTGTAAAAGGTTTGTATGGTCGTTTAATATGATTTGTTTTAATTCTGAATAAGTTTGGATATCTTTTAATTTATTTGTGGTCCTCATTGTTTTTATCGGGCCATCTCTTTGTATTATTTCTAAGTATGCTTTTTGGAATTTTGCATAGTCACTTTCATGTGGGAAGTATATAACGGTGGGTTTTGCACAAAGATATTCTTTTATGATCTCTTTTGCTTTTTCCGTTGTCATTTCTGTGTAATTTATTATAATTTTAGTTTTGTGAAAATAGTTAATTTTCTTCACTTCTTCAGTATTTCCTTTTATAAATTCTATTTGGTGACTATAATAATTTAATGGTCTTTCTGTGATTTGAATACAATTTTGGTTATCTTCTGTTGCGCTATGTATTGTTGCTGCTATGCTATCTTGAGCATTCACCATGAGATTTTCTTCTTTGGTATTTTCTTCTGTTTTAATTCTTGAAAGGGCATCCGCTACGTAGTTTTCCTTGCCTGGTATGTATTTGATTTCATAGTCGAATTCGTTTAATTTTATCTTCCATCTTTGTAGCTTCATGTTTGGTTCCTTTATGTTATTTAGCCATATAAGTGGTTTGTGGTCGCTAAGTATTTCAAAATTTCTTCCAAATAAGTATGATCTAAAATTTTTTGTTGCCCATATTATTGCCAATAGTTCTTTTTCTATTGCTGAATATTTTATCTCGTGTTCATTTAAAGTTCTACTTGCGTAATATATTGGTTTATGGTCTTGTGATAAAACTGCACCTAACGCGTAATTACTAGCGTCTGTGGTGAGTGAGAATTTTTTCTTAAAATCCGGGTATACTAATATTGGGTCTGATGTTATGAGTAGCTTTATCAAAGGCTTCAATGTATATTTGTTCTTTTTCGTTGATTTTAGCTCCTTTCTTGAGCTTTATAGTCATTGCCTTCACGACTTTTGCGAAGTTTGGTATGAATTTCCTGTAAAATCCACATAGTCCTAGGAATCTTTTTATTTCTTTTGGCGTCTTAGGGATTGGAAATTCTTTAACAGCTTTTATTTTAATTGGGTTAGGTTTTATACCTTCCGTTGTTATTATGTGTCCTAGAAATTCGGTTTCTTTTTTCATGAACTCGCATTTAACTAATTGTAGTTTTAGATTTGCTTCTCTGAGCTTTCTAAAAACTTTAGTTAATGCTAATATGTGTTCTTCCAATGAAGTGGAATACACTATTATATCATCCATGTATACTATGCAATTTTTGTAAATTAAATCTCCTAAAAGATTGTTCATGCAACGTTGAAAGGTTGCTGGTGCGTTTTTTAATCCAAATGGCATTCGTGTATATTCGAAATGTCCTTCTTTGGTTGAGAATGCTGTCTTTGCTATTGATTTTTCATCCATCTGAATTTGATGAAATCCTTTGGCTAAATCAATTGTTGTGAAATATTGACATTTTCCTAACTTGTCTAATATTTCGTCCATTACGGGTATGGGAAATTTATCGCTGATTGTTTTTTCGTTAAGGCTTCGATAGTCCACGACTATTCTGTATTTTTTCTCTCCTGACGCATCTTCTTTCTTGGGTACTACCCAAATTGGAGAACAATATGGTGAATTTGATGGTCGTATAATGCCTTGACGCATCATTTCTTTCATTTGTCTGTTAACTTCCTCATCATAAAAATGCGGGTATCTATAAGGTTTCCTATAACAAGGATCCTCATTTTTTGTATTGATAGCATGTTTTACAGTATTTGCGAAAGTCAAATTGTCACTCTCCTTATACTGAATGTCGCTAAATTCAAACAAAACTTTTGTTAACTTTGACCTTTCCTCCTTATTTAGATGTTCTAATCTAAACTGATTGCCTTCAATTAATTCATTTTCTAAGGCGTAAGCTGTATGTATATCTCTTGTTAATGGTGGGGCTTTGTATTCTTCTTCCTTGGGTTCGTTATTGTATTTAAATAAAAATTGAAAATCATTAAGTCTCACTAATTCGTCTTCGTAGTTGATCTCGGTTTTACAATCCTTAAGGAACGTTCGGCCTAAGAGGATGTCATAATTTTTGGAAAAATTATGAATGTAAAACTTTTGATCTGTCGGGCAAAGTTTGCTAGGAGCTAATGATATGCTCGTATTTAATTTTATTTCTCCTTTTATTGTTTGACAAGTTGTATTTTCTTTTGAAGTTTTATAATTAAAGAAATTTTTATTCATTAAATTTACTGATGAACCTGTATCTATTAAGCATCGCAAATTTTGATTATTCATAACTATTTCTATGAATGGAATTCTGTGTCTATTTCCGAGGCTTGTAGATGAAAATTTTCATTCCATTCCATTTTTGATTGTCCACTGTAACTCGGTCTTTGTCTTTTCGTTGGTTGGCTAGGTGGTCTATTATTATTATTTGATTGAAAATTGATAGGGTTTTGCATCCTGCCTTCATTTAATTTATTTTGATATTCATTGTACAATTGTCTATTAACTGTTGGTTCGTTTTGAATATTTTGATTTCTGTAATTTGTGTTATAATTTTGTTGGTTCCTATAATTCTGGTTATAATTTTGGTTGTAACTTTGTTGATTCCTATAATTCTGATTATAATTTTGGTTGTAATTTTGTTGATTCCTATAATTCTGATTATAATTTTGGTTGTAGTTTTGTTGTGTTTTTTGGTAATATTGATTATTACCTTTATTGTGATATGTATTGCTTGTAGGTTTTGGGTTTTCTGATACTCGGTCTTCATATAGACCTAGTTCTTGAGCTACTGCTTTTAATTTTTCGGTTGTTGATATATCGTATCTCGCTACCTGCATGTATAGCCTGTCTGGTAATTTTTTATGTATTACGTCTCTTATAGTATTATTTAATGCCCTAGTGTAAATTGTTTTATTTGCGGCATTGTTCTCTATTACCAACTTATTCACTATTACAAACGATTTCTGCTCGAGTTCTTCGAGAAACTTACGAATACTTCCTCTGTAATATGTATTGTAAACTCTCCTTAATAGTTCTTCAAATGGTGTTTGCGTTTTGTAAGTGGAAATTAGTATGTTCCGTAGCGTTTCCCAGTCTCCTGGTAAGTGTCTTAGCGATGTTTTCATTGCGTCGCCATGCAGTTGCATCTGGATTGCGCTGTACAGTATAAGTTTTTCGCGTGCATCAGTGGTTGGGTAGAGTTCCATGATGAAATTAATTCGTCCGATAAAGCTTCCCAATTCGTCTGTTTCTCCCCCGAATGTTGGTACTTGGCGGATTTGCCCGAGTGCTTGGTTTAATGATTCCGACATAATTTTGGTTGTTAATTTTTTTTTCTTTTGTTTCTTTAGCTTTTGCTTAGTTTCTTTGTAATTTTTTTTTTTTGCAGATTCTTCTGTATTCTTCTGTTTTGCGTATTTATGTTTACTTTCTTTCTTTTTTTTTTTTTAAAAAAATTTACAAGGATCACGGGGTCCTTATGCGGATAACAGTTGAACAGTTTCGTGGAACACTAGTACGTTGTCCTGAAAGGTATACGACGTTTCACGATATTTCACTATTATCCTACCGGCTGCGCCAATTAAATATCTGATTACGGTATTTGATTTAAAAAATAAAATTCTTTATTCATCAAAACACGTCTGTTCAGTTTGGTGTACAAAATAATTCTAACTTATGCTACTAGTTTAATTGACAATGAAATCTCGCATTTGCGTCTTATTTCACTATTGGCTCATGAAAGCATCTTGTTTCCAGTTTGTGGAAATATGCAGTTGGGTTTGGTTGTTTATGCTGACGTTTGCATAAGGGATCTGCGCGTGGTGCTGGCGTTGTTGCAGTGAGTGTGGAAATATGCAGTTTGGTTTGGTTGTTTATGCTGACGTTTGCATATGGGATCTGGCGTTGTCGCAGTGAGTGTGGACATGAGAGATCTGCATGATCTGGATATGTCACTATATATATAATATTAACCCTAAGACGTCTGCGCACATTAATTCAACTAAAACAATATAAAATTAAAAATATAAAAATATGCTTTTTATATAACTCAAACTTACTAAAATTACTTTGGTATTTGATGACTCAGAAAGTGATAACAATCATTTATAGGTCTTTTTGACTTTCCAGCATTAAATGATTGTATATATATCAAGTTTCCTTCTTCAACAATCTGGCAACTCCACTCTGATCTCTCCTAAATAGTGCAAAAATCAGCTAATTGTCAAAATTTATTTTAATACAACTCGTTTTTCTATAAATTGCATGTATTCATGTTACAAAAGGATCCCACACACATTTTTTTTTTGCTGTTCTTGGCAATGACATAATCCATCTGTCAGTTGCTGTTTTTAGCCGCATTTGTAATTGAATTACCCTAGTCATAAATTTGTGGTTTTTTTCCCCCTTTTCGTAGCAAAATTTAAGCAAAGCTTATAATATAAATTTATTTGGTTGCCTTGTGTGGGCAGCGCCATAAGCAAACCAACGAGTTTGTTCTGCCATATAAATGTTGTTTGTTATTTATGTTTACACATTGAGCTAAGCCAAGTTTTTAATATATATTTACAATATTTCAAAATATTACGCATCTCGAAAGTGCTGTTCAAATAACAGTTGCTGGCAATGTTTATCAGCTGGCGCCAAATATACTAAATAAATATAAATTGAAATACATATATAAAAATACTTGCGATTAAAAAGGTAGTGTTGACGTCAATTTCTCGGGCTGCTGTCAATGACAACTGATAATTCAGATTATGGGCTAAGTAACAAACACGAAAATAAAATCCAAAATCAGTTTAAAAACATATTTTGATTAGCTAGCATCAAAATTAAGAAGCGAAATTTAACTTAAAATAGTGTGTATATTTAAATGTTCTATAATCAAATTTAAATTTAGTTTTGTCACCTTGGAAAAAAAGGAAACAACTAAATAACGTTTTTCACCTTGATTTCTTTGTTAACTAAATTGTTTTTACACCTAAATTTGTTGATTGATGATTTTTGCATTGCCGATGTCACAAAAATATAAATTTCTCATTTGACAAATAATATTTACGTGAAACGTTTGTTTTAAATTTAAAAAACGAATATCGTCGCATAATATTTGCTCAGCGCATTTAAATTCAGCACTAAAATATTTATTAAATAATTGCCCATATTTTTGATACATTATTGCCTTTTTAGTTGGCTTTTATGATGCAATTGTTGTTGTTTTCGTTGCTGTTGTTGTTTTTATCGTTGTCGTTGTCTCGATGCCAATTGGTGGCAGGAAATGCGGAAGCAGACACAGATGCAATGGAAGAGGCTGCCACAGCAGCCGCAACGCATATTACGTAAATCTTTTTGCGTTTAGTTTATCGTTTTTATAACCATTAAGTGTTTATACACTAAGAAAAATATCGGCCTGAAATTTACTTTTCTTTAAATAGAAGGTTTTTGAGTAACCAAGATTTCAATTTCCTCAGCAAAGAAAAATAAGTTTAATTTCCATTGCATATCTAAATTTCAGGTCCACTAATTTTCTTAGTGTATTTTTGATTTGTTCGTTGACTAATGAGAGTGTTAGCAGCAACCAAATGCAATATATAATAATGTATTTTCGATTTGTAAAATAAGCAATATACGGAAATTCTATAAATAATTTTGTTATATAGATATGAGCAAATATTTGTAATAATTAAGTTAAACCTCAAATTTTGGGTTCTTATTAGATAAGCTCTAAAATCTGTGGCTCATACGGAATTACATTTTACATACCTTATATGTAGTGTATGATTTATCACGAGTCGTTTATGTTGAATTTGTTGATTTTTGTCTCGTTTTCTTTTTATGGCCAAGTTCTCGTTTTGCCACTTAAATGATTCGAATTTATATATATATTGAGTATGAAGTGCTTTTGACTCGTTTTGGTGTTCTCAAAACATGGAACGTGCCTTGCATCCGATTCCCATTGAAAACAAATTTAAAATCCCATCAGATAATTTTTTTTTATACATCTTTCAACTTTGTTTACAACTGTGTTTTTGTTTATATTTGGCTTGTTTTGTGTCCTTCACTAGTTGATTGACATTGTCTCATCTACAAATAGGGGAAATATGATGAGACATTTTGGGCAAAACAGGTAGTTTAATTATATCAGTTCCTGTATTTTTATCAGTATTATGGTGATCAGTAATATAATTATGCTGTTTGTATTGTTCTCTTTAACTTGCTTATTCTAAACAATGATTTAGTTTTTTTTTATTTGTTAATCATAATCGTAACACAAAAATAACGTTAAATAAATATTAATGAATAACATAATATTGTCGTATTTTCACAATACTAAATCAATCTGAATTTTTTATTGTTTCTTACAGGGAGTTGCTGAACGCTTGGAGAGCTAAAGCACGCTGTAATGTGGTGCCTGATGAGCGCACCGAGGAACTGTTCCACGAGCTAAGCTTTCATCCCAGCCAAAAGCAAAGTAAGGACTTAAGTAACTTACAGAAATCTAATATAATAAATAATATTTTATTTCTGTTTACTCACAGTCAGTGAAATGCTGCAAACGGCAAAGAAAGTGGCCCGCAAGAGCCGTGGACAAACAAATGGTTTGACATTTGGACAATTTTGTGTGCTGGCTGCAGACTTGAAGCGCTTTCGGTGAGTTTTTGTTTGGATTATTAAACATGTGACAATTAAATAATTTAAATGTTTTTGTCATGTAGCGCTTCAATAATATCGAATTCATTAAACTACTCTGACGTGAGGTATCCACAAGTCTCAAGCTCTCTCGTGCAACAGCAGCAGCAGCAACAGCAGGACAATGTCAGCCAGGATAAAATTCAGAACCTGTTTCAAGCCGGTAATGGCTTGCATTACGGTAAAAAATCGGATAATTATGGCACAGAGCTGCGCAGTACAAAGTCCTTCAGTAGTGTCGATGACACAAAAAAGAAAAAGAATGTCAGCAATGAGCCGGTCGAGGTGTTCCTCGGTGGCTCCTGCAATCCAACCACATGGCGGGCAGATGTCGCCATACCCGCACTTAAGGAACTGGGAATTTCATTCTATAATCCGGTAAGTGTGGAAATTAAAATATTCATTTAATTTAGTCATTTCAATTAAAATTGTTATATATTTTGTTTAATAATTATTTAATCTGCAGCAAGTATCCGATTGGACGCCCGATCTCATCGAGCTCGAGCATCGAGCCAAGGAAAAGGCCCGTGTATTATTCTTTGTTATGGATTCGGAAACACGCGCATCTGCTGGTGCCATCGAGGCGGCACACATAGCGGGTCAAAACTGCAAGCAGCTAGTGTTGGTTTTGCATCCGTATAAACCAAATCAGAATATCCTCAATGAGCCTATTTCACATCAGTGAGTTTTTCAATATCAACTTCAAATTGCTTATATATATATTTATAACAAATTAAATTACTTTCACAGAGAATACCTCGATTTAAATCGCAATCAGTTGATACTTAAGGAGCTGGTCTCCCGTCGCGGCCTGCCAGTTTTGGATAACATACCATCTGGTCTGCAGCGCACCAAGGATATTATAGCCGGCATATGGGATCCACCGTCCAAAATATCGTCTATATTAAAGTAAGTTTTAAAAACTTTAAAAAATGACTAACTCTAATATATTTTTATTTTATGTTGTTTACAGTACGGTTCGCGGCGCCTTTGATCGCGTCAATCCGCAAGGCGAACTACTCACTGTGGGACAGTGTAAACGTGCTCTCTTATTTTTAGGCTATGCTGAGAGTTTAGTTAATTTAAATGATCTAACTAAAATAATAATTAATCAACGCGAATCATTAAAATTGCTACATACGCAAAGTACAAAGGCTAGCAGCAAACAGCTGGCCAAGGAGGAGGAGCAGCTGGAATCAAATCAGCAGCAGCAGCAGCAAAATTGCAACTCATCCGCCATGCCAAACAATGAGCTCATCGATTTCGATCTATTCTGCGTCATCTCAGCGTATCTCTCGGTGCTGCAGCAGGAGAATCACGAGAGCGGCTGCATTTCCCCCATTAAAGGAACCAATGTGCCGCCGCCGCAGGTTTATTTTACAAATGGTGAGTGCTCTTGAATGTGTAATTTGTTTTGCGGAATCAGGGAAGTTTATATAAAAAAAATATTTTAATATTTTGGCATTAGTGTGTAGCTTCCTCTGCCTTCTTTTGTAAATAAAAAAAAAAAATTATTATTGCGCATTTTTCTGTTTAAATTTGTAATCATATTACAAAAAATTTAATTTCAAGTGAAGGAAATACTTATAAATTAATGTGTCTGAATATAGCTTTAAAATTTAACAATTAGTTGAGTGTAGAAAATAGTTAAAAATTAGAAGAAGCTGCTGAACAATATTATTTATACAACAATAAGAAGAATAATTATTTTAACATATAAAAAAAACTGCAGAAAATGCATATTTGACTCAATAAAACATAGCTTTTGGGAACTCGTTCGTTTGTTCAAATTTCGATAGTTTAAATTTCAACACCATATATAATTTATTATATATACTTGATGCATAAGTAGATATTTAAAAGCAAACTTTTACTATTTATTAAAATGTCGTATTTCATGTATTTCAGCTCCTGATGTGGACATTTACTACTCGGCTAGTAAAAACATTTCGCGCACCTCAAGCAATGCCAGCGTGCCTTCGAACAGCAGCAGTGGCATTGGCCATGATTCGATGGAGCGTCCAAATCTATTTGATCAGCTGAGTAGGAATCGGGATAGCGGCACTTCATCGCCGCAGCCGCATGCGCAGCCGGGCACGGCGTCGTCGGCGTCATCGTCGGCCTTGGGTATAGGTAAAAAGGCACAGCCACAGATACTGCTGAATGTGGAATCGATTGAGACAACCGAAATAATTACCACCAAAACAATAGAAACCAAACCGCATAATCTGTTAGCCTCTGTCAGTACGACAACGATGCCCGCCCCAACCGCCTCCGCCGCTGCTTCTGCGCAGGAGGAGGAGGAAAGTGATTCAAATGATTCGGTCTTCTCCAGCAGCAGCAGCATTGCCAGCGCCGGGGATGCGCTCTGTGTGTCTAGCCTGGAACTGCGAGATGTTTATCTCGGCGGCAGCTGTGTGCTGCGCACCAAATGGCGACAACAGCTTGCCGTTCCCTATTTGCAAGCAAATGGCGTCAGCTTTCACCATCCCGCCCTGCATGAGAGCATAAAACAACAGCAGCCATCGCAGGAGCAGAATGATTCATCCAGGCCACAGGAACAGCAGCAGCAGCAGCAGTGCTCGTTTGTGCGTACGCGCCGAAAGTGTCGCGGCGCTCAGTTTCAGCTGGAGGAGCAGGAGGAACTCACCGTTGCCGAGGAGTCGCTCAGCTGGTCTCTGCCCCAAATGGCAATACGTCCGAGCCTCTACAATCCGGCGCTCATCGAATCCAGTCGCGTTCTCCTCTTCGTCATCACCAATGAAACCCGTTCGCTGGCCCCAATGACGCTGGCGGCCCATTGCATTGGACTCATGTACAACGTGGTGCTGGCCGTTCAAATGCTGCCCGACGATTGTGTCCTCGGTGGTGAAAAGGTAGGATGAAATTAGAATATATTTATTTGTTTAAATAATAATGAATAAAGTAAGTTTTAAGTCGAACACTATACATTTTAATTAAGTACGTAATCCACTTTAATTCTTGATATTTTCCGCCATAAAAAGTAAATAAAAAATTATTTGGTATTAACTATTTAGTTCTTTAGTCACAACTAAGTGGACACAGAAAAGTATATTAAGTACAAATAGACTAAGCTATAAGTAAAATTTATTATATATTATTTAAGACACTTACGATTTCTGAAGGTATCACATTGTTATTACTTTTTTTTAAATCAACTACTTATTAATTTTTTTGCTCTATTATTTATTTATTTTTTTTTTTTTGGAAATACTGCTAATATATTATTTATTGTAAATGATAATTTGAAAAACTACCTATTTGAATACAAAACTACAAATTTCTAATATGAGGTGATTCACAATAATTTTGAATTTTTTCATTAAAATGATTCGTTTTTTATTAAACAATACTAATATTTTTTATTATTACACATTTTTAATCTATTATTTTTTTAAATTCTTTTAGCTAACCGTTGCGGCCATCAAGGATTACAATCGTGGGCGTTCGTATCTCATTGATTTGGCGAAGCGACAGGGTGTGCCTGTGTTCAATGACATCCAGGAGGCGCTCGAGTACACTGTGGCCAGAGTGCAGGCGTATAATAATCGCGAGCATTCTTAGAATATTCGTACCTGTTTCAGTTCCAGCACGTGACAATTTTAAGCTACATATTTAACGATTTAGTAAAATTTATGTTTGTTTTTAACCATAACTATAACCATAACATTATATTATTTAATTCAAATTCGATGCTATTCTAAGCAAACTATTAAACTCTATTTCGATGTGTAAAATTATGTTTATATATAAATTTATACAAATAATATATTGTAAAAAAATGTCGTCGCCCAGAAAGCGCATTTCAAACAAAAACAACAGAAAGCATTCTGCTTTTTATAATAATTTATTATTTATTTAACATACCATAACTGTAAATGTCCATGTGCTAAATGAACAACTGTAAATATACAAAAAAAAAAGGATCGTTAAATTTAAGAAAAATAATGCAAAGTATATTTCATATTTAGGCAGCTTTATACACAATATACACATACGTACATACTTAAACTACATACATATATACATTTAGTGGTGCCACTGTACACAGCGAGCAGGCAAAACATCTCAATAAACAACTTTTTCTAACAAACCCATTTATTTTAGCTTAAATTTAAGTTTCACTTTATTTTACAGAACAAACTTTAAATCAGCTGACAACATTCGATCAGTTACAACTGAGAGAGCTACAAGCAATTTGCTCTGTTAACTAACAGCTGCTTTATAACTCATTACAGCCACACAATGGTAAGCTACAATTTTGCATACAAAAACCGCGTGCAAATATCGCTAGCACAGATATCGATATACTTCGTTCTATCTGAATGCATATTTATCGAACAGCTGTCAGATTCACTTGCGATCAGCCGCTCACACTGAGACGTGCGTAGTATGTGACGTTACAAGTGACATGGGCCCACAAGTATGGGGTGGGGAAAGAGCTTAATACTTTTACGCTCTCCGCAAATATTGTAAAATTTCTTTGACTAGATTTTATACGCCGTTTAAAATGTCATATCTCTCTCAATTTTTGTATTGCTTGCTGTTGCTGCATTCTTAGCATGCCCCTCATCGTTCTCTGACCAAGTTGCGTTGGCGCTTTGATTTTAGTCAGTGCCCATCGCTCGCAATCGTCTGTGGTACGTATTCTGTGTTTGTGGTTTCTCCCGTCCGTCTGTGTGCGTGTCTGTGTATAACTGTGGCTGTGTAGGTGTTGTGTATTTTTGGGTTCAATCAACTTATTCATACAAGCAACAGATCGGCACTTATAAAAATAATGCAGTACAAGGGAGTAGAGAATACAATAATTGTTTTATATTTTAAAAAAAATGTTATAAAAATGCTTGATTTGTTGCAAAAAATACAAATACGTAACAGCGGCGCTGCTGCTGCGCGAGTGTTTGTGAGCAGCACATAGTAAAAAGAAGCAGCGAGCATGCTACGAGTGATAACTGCCCGCCGCCACCGCACTCTCTCTCTTTAGCACACTCTTACTGTTTCTCTCTCACGCGTGTACTTGTTGCTGTGTAAGCGCTAAAGACAACAGAAGCCGTAGTTGAGTTCGAGTGACGACGTCGCTCTCTCTCGCGCTGAGAACGTAAAGCGCAGACTAAAACAATAACAAAGCAAATATGCCGTTTATTGATATAAATGAGAATATGCAGCAACAGTCGCAAGTGGAAAGAATCACTTTAATGTGCAAGTGTTCGCCGTTACGACTTTAATTGGTGCGCAGCAACAAAAAATACAGACACACACACGTACATTTATAGACATATGTATGTACAAAACAACAGTAATTCACTTTACAGCAGTGCAAAAAGAAAATCAAAACAAAACTATTAATAATAAAATAAATAATAAATGTGGCAGGTGTTGACTACAATTTGAGTGCAACAAAAACAAAAAACAAAACCATCAAAGCATGTGATTAAATATAGAAATATAAGAAATCCAAACAAGTGTGAGATTTTCCGCTCTTCGCTTTCATTCATGCGGTCAACAAGAGTCAACAGCCATAACAGTAAAATCCGCCATATACAAAGCAACACTAACAGCAAAACCAGCAAAAGCAACAGCAAAAACAAAAGTAATTGCAGCAAAGACAGCAACTTTCAATTCAGAGCTTTTAAGTAAGTTTCCATATAATACAGACATGTATGCATGTGCTTATATATATATTTGAAGATGCACTTACACACACACATACAACTATATATACATCTATCGGCGCATGCGTTTTTGTCTATTTGCTAAACCTTTTAGTTGTTCAAGTTTTTGTTTAGGCTTTACTTAGTCTATTGACTCGTGTGTCGCAAGCAAACAGATCGCTTAACAGAGGAGATCTTTCCAGAATATGTAAATAAATAGGATAGAGTTTTAGTTAAGGTAGGTAAATGTTAACCACATATTAATCAAAATAACTTTTACTTTGTTGTTATTAAATGATTTGTCCATATGTAAAATTGAGATGTAGGCGATGCAGAAATGAATTGGAGAATTATGAAAGGAAAGCAAAACTTAACTAACTAATGTTCGTCTGATTTTGATTATTTACCAAACGCAATGATCATAATTGAGGCATTATCGATTTATCAATTTAGGCATTTCCACCAGTCAAGCTCCCTCGACTGGAACATTCTTGATAAGGAATAATATGGTTCAATTATCCCTTTTTAAATCTGGTTACATAGTTTCGTACTTTTAGATAAAAATACAATTTAAATACATTTATTCTTTGCATTATTACAAATTTTTTATTATTTACTTGGGTACATTTATTTTGAAATTACTATGAAATTTGAAATATTTCCTAGACCCTTTCAATTGAAATCTATATACCTAAGCTACTTTGAGTTTTCTATCAAATTCTTAGTTCATGTACACAAATCCCTATTCAATTAAAACTAGAGAATCATTCAGACATTTAAAAAATATACTTAAAATTCTGGAAGAATTTGTTCCTCACTCAACATTTTATATATATCCATTTGCTTAAACGAAATTCGAAAATGTGTTCACGCGATCCGGCCTCCAATCAGCTAATCGAATACAAGAACAACGATGCCGAATCGAGGAAGGAATGCACCACTTCGGCGGGATCACCAATTGGTGTTAAGGATGCGATACAAACGGTGGGACCGCGAGGACCTGCCCTCCTTCAGGACTTTATTTACCTAGACGAAATCTCTCATTTCGATTCCGAGCGCATACCCGAGCGCGTTGTGTATGCCAAGGGAGCTGGGGCCTTTGGTTACTTTGAGTGCACTCACGACATAACCAAGTTCTGTGCGGCTTCTGTGTTCGAGCGGATCAAGAAGCGAACGGCCGTCGCCATGCGCTTCTCGGTTGCCTGTGGTGAGAGTGGCTCGGCGGATACTGTGCGGGAACAGCGTGGATTTGCCGTCAAATTCTATACGGAGGAGGGCATTTGGGATTTGGTGGGCTGCAATATGCCCGTGTTTTATGTGCGTGATCCTTCGCTATTTCCAAGTTTAGTACACGCCCAGAAGCGCAATCCACAAACACATCTACGGGATCCGGACATGTTCTGGGACTTTATGTCGCTACGACCGGAGACGCTGCACGCACTGCTCATGTATTTCAGTGATCGCGGCACTCCGGATGGTCATCGACATATGCATGGCTATGGCGGGCACACATATCGCTTGGTGAATCCCAGCGGGGAGACATTCTATGCCAAGTTCCACATGAAAACGGATCAGGGTATCAAGAATTTGGATGCACGACGCTGCACTGAGCTAGCCGCTCATGATCCCGATTATGCTATACGTGATCTGTACAATGCCATCAAGAAGGGCAACTATCCAAGTTGGAGTATGTTCATCCAGATCATGCTCAACGAGGAGGCCAGAAAGTGCAAATTTAATCCGTTCGACATAACCAAAGTGTGGCCACAAACTGAGTATCCACTTCTACCTGTTGGCAAACTGGTGCTCGATCGCAATCCCACCAATTACTTTACAGAAATCGAACAACTGGCCTTTAGCCCTGCCCATTTGATTCCGGGCATCGAGCCATCCCCGGATAAAATGCTCCAGGGTCGGCTTTTCGCTTATGGCGATTCGCAGCGCTATCGCCTCGGCACCAACTACATGCAAATCCCGGTAAATTGTCCATATCGTGTGAACGTGAGGAATTTTCAACGCGATGGTGCCATGTCGGTCAATGATAATCAGTGCGGAGCACCCAATTATTTTCCGAATTCATTTTGTGGTCCCAAGGAGAGCTCGCGGGCACTCGCGCTGCAGACCTGTTGTCCCATTTCCGGAGATGTTTATCGCTATATGAGCGGCGATACGGAGGATAATTTCAGTCAGGTCACCAACTTCTGGACCTACACCCTGGACAATTGTGGACGTAAGCGACTTGTCCGCAATATGTCAGAGCATCTATCAAACGCCAGTAAATTCCTGCAGGAGCGTGCCGTAAAGCTCTTCACCATGGTTCACGCCGACTTTGGGCGACTCATGACTGAAGCCTTGAATACCGCTGAAATATCCAAATTTTAACTTTCGTTTTTTTTTTCTGTTTTCAATTTGATTTTGTCTCTTATGATTAACGATGATTATTTGCATAAATTTTAAAGTTGTAGAGTAGAAAACAAATATAAATCCAAAGGCGAATAGCAAACTGTCATTGAATGATTATCAAGGTGCCTTTTATAACTGTTGATTTTAGCTCTAAAAATTGCTTAAGTGGCCTTCCCCTTTTGATGAAATTTTGTATAATTATTAATAATCCATCTTACAAGTTTGGTAACTAATATTACGGAAAATGTAAGATTTTTAATAATTTTTTTCATTTATTCTGCAGGGTGTTGGCAGAAATAAACTTTTTACATATATTATTAATAGATTAATATTTGTAAATAATATTTATGTCAATCTTTAAAGTACCAACTATTTATATTTTGTATTTGATAGCACTTGTTTAAGAATAGAGGTCGAGGCCCTATTAGATTGATCGATCCCCCATTAGATTTATCGATTTCCTATTAGATTTATCGATTCGCTATTAGGTTTATCAATTTCTTGAGTTATGTGGGACGAACTTGGCGTGTCCTTTAATATGCTCTATTGAGTTTTCCTTGCAAATTGAGTAACTTAACTGTAATTTCTATTGACTACTGAAATATATATAAAAAAAAAATACTGTTGATAATATAAAATTAATGCGAAATTTGTATGAATATAGAGGGTTAAGTTTTCTTCACCTCGACCTCATATTTGGGACATTGAATTTATCAACCATTTGGCTTTTAAATTTTTATGGCAAAGCAATAATAAACGCCTGATAATAATCAGAGCCCGCCTATCACTGACCGGGAATATTGCTGTTCTTTCCACGCGTTGCCGAAGATATAAAGAAAACTTTTCTGTCATAGTCCTATTTCCGACGTTTATCTAGACAAGGCCGGCAATAACGCTTCTAAGATTACAAATTTATATATTATATATTTTTGTGCATTTATTTAT
Source organism: Drosophila dives (assembly GCA_035042365.1). Taxonomy (NCBI): domain Eukaryota; kingdom Metazoa; phylum Arthropoda; class Insecta; order Diptera; family Drosophilidae; genus Drosophila; species Drosophila dives. Next base: position 25,243 of record JAWNLJ010000416.1, on the reverse strand, counting down.
TATAAATATTATTTATTTTGGCGCTACGAATAATAAGTGTGGAGTGCGTCATAGAATAACCTATTTCAATGAGTAGCTCGTATTAACAAGTAGAATTACAAATACGAAAATCATATGGAATAGGTACGGGGAAAGATGTTGTTGACATGTAACCAGAACTTACATGAAATATTGACTTGTTTACATTGTTCACATTGTCTAACGCCTGATATTTGGGCAGAGATCGGAAATCAGTTATTATTTTAATCATAATGTGTGTTAACATAAAAAACAAGTATTAAAAGTTTTCTACTTCAATTAGTATCGTATTGAATTACCTCCACTAAATTGACCACTTATCGTAATCTTTCATTTACAGTTGTTTAGAATGACTGGCATATGTTCGTGAATGATATGTGATAAGCGCTCCTCTACTCGTTTATTATGAAGCACCCGCAAGATCTGACAATTGTCGAGGACCAGCATCTAATGGAAATCAAAAAAGTAGAACAGGAGTTAAATGAGCCAGGTAAGTGATACATATAATGAACATTTATGACATAATTCTAAGTATAATAATAGTATTTAATTAAACAATAATTACTGCGAGACCTTAAATCACATTAATAGATTCTATATTTAAAAAGAAATGTTTGCTGGAATAATAGTTTTTTATTCAATGAGTGGTTCTTAAATTAAATAGTTGTGTGACAAAAAGGAATAAAAGAAATCTGTATAATTATATATAACTTCCACAACTCCCACTCCTAAAAATCAAAAGAAAAAATTGAGAACTAATTAGTCAATATTTGATCATAATTGATCATTAAAACGTGATTTTAGATTCCATGCAAATATAGTATCTACTAATTGTCTCCAAAATGTAAAATGTAGATTTCACATACCTATCGATTTTCTATAGCAATAAAAACCATAATTACCTGTTGATATATAATTATAATCATGAACATATTAATGAATTATTAATCAATATGCCTTCCATAATCCCGATCAATTAGGTTTTCTCATAGTCGAGCTCACTTGACTACATTCATACTTGTTTTATTTTATTGTTTTACATTGTAAGGTTAATTCTAGTGAAGATTTTTGTTATGTGATTACTTTTCACAATTGAAAATTTTACCATAATTATATTTTACGAAGAGTTTGCTTCAAAATAATATTTATAATACCTTTTTCTAGAAAAGCTACTTTAAGCATTTTAATACTTAAGATTCTTATAACATTTACGTTTAGTTTTGAACCCTTTTCTTATTTTTATCGAAAATTATCCCTTAATTTATTTCTAAATAGAAAAAAAAATTAAAAAATAGTCAAACAAAGAAGTGTAATATAAAATATTATGTTCTTAAGCATTCTGTGACACAATGTGAAGCATAATTTATGAGGCACACTTTACGATAATTGCTCTAAAAGAACTAAATTTTAAGTTAATTTTATTCACACTGAAATGTTGAAGTCATTAACTCTATGGGTTGACAAAGTTCAGGCCAAACATTCGACATAATCACCTCCATGCACGTGGCACGTGACAGGGCCAATATAATTTATTTGAAATTTTCTCATATTGCAATTTTGCGCTACTCAAATAAGAATAAGTATGCTAGGGTGTTGTGTTATAAATAGTAGCGAGTTAGCCTTGATAAACCAGCTTGCTTGAATGTACGCTCGATAGGCCAAACGAGGAACAATAATTGTAAATGTTTATAATTTGCTTATTGATTAGCCAGAACTTGTTGTAGTTGGCGATCAGATTAAAAAATCTGATTAGTCGTGATATAAGCAACCGTTTTCAAATGTAAAACGTACGTAAGCCAAAAGTTTTACAAAAACGCATATGAATTAACAGCAAAATAAATAGCAACAACGAAAAAAAACACACACACACACACAAAAAATTCAACGAAATAAAACGTAAGCGTAATGTTTAACTTAACCCCAAAGGGTTAAATATGCATACTCAAGTGACTTAAGTACACACACAAGTGACAAGAAAAAATATAAAGTAAAACCAAGTAAAACCAAGCAGCACAGCTTGAGCTCAAGCCCCCAGAGGTAGCCCAGCATTTAATTGTTGAATATTTATAAACAGATGTGGAAGCCACTGCGCCCCTGACTGGGCTGGTTCTCTAGTGTCACCTTAGCGCACGCTGACATGACAAAAACCATTTTTTTTTTAGCTGAAACGCACTCGGACTCGCACTTAATTTGATTTTTAAGCTCTGCTGCAAAAATTTAATGAACACGGTATTATGCAAAAAAAAAAAAAAAAATAAAATAAATTTAAACAAATTCCGTCGCAAGCCAAGTTGTGGAGGCAATTGACTGACCCATTGCTTAATATATTTTCAAGAAATCCATATATATGTATATTCTACACTTTTCTATGTATAAACATATATATATAAGATATATCTTCCTTTTTTGCACTGTCTTAATTTATAATTAAATTTTTAACGTATATCTTGATAATATTTCCTAAAGTCTGGAATACTAGGATTACTTTGAGTTATCAATATTTCCGCTTTGCTCATTCATTAATATTCATTAATTCAAAAAGATAATTGAAGAGCGATTGCGGCTATTTCATAAAAGTAGTAGAGTCTTAAAACAATTTCCGATATGATTAAGTGTCTCACAAGCATATATGCAAGAAGTTTATAAGATTGGAAGGTTTATACATATTTACTATGGTTGGGAACTGCAAGATCCATTTTACTCCCCTTATGAAACTATAGCATCAACATCAGCTCCTAAAACACATATAGTTCAAATTAAATTTGAGAGATTATTAGAATCTATATAAATAGAATATTTACATAATAATAATGCGTGTTTTTTTTACCCATAAAATTTAATTTAAATTTATCATAAATATAAAACAACTCAAAATGTCAGCTTCAAGAAGTAAATTTCTACAATTATGTCAAACATTTAAACACCGCCTGGGATAAATTATATTAACTTTGAAAAAAATTTCCATTTATTCCTACCTAATTATGGATTATTTTGTAGGAGTGAAGTTTTAAATGAGAGGTAGAAGTTTTTAGTTTTTTTTTAGTTATTTTCTATTTAGGGTTAGCTTTTAATAATTTTTAATTAATTTAAAATACCATATTTCCTTTCACATAATTCCTTTCCCATAGTTCCTTTCTTCCTTACCACAGGCAAACAAAAATATATATAAATGTGCCTTTAAAAATACATATGATATTTTTAACTTATACAGTTGCACACAAAGCACTCAACAATGTGGACACATTTCATTTAATATTGTCACCGCCTAATGAAGTGTAAACAGTAAATTGCAATAAAACTTCATATACAATATCATCATTATTCATTATCATTATTAACAGTCGGCAATCATGAACAACAATTACAATGATTATGTTGTTCATGACGCTGATGACGAACAACACATGCAAATCACATGGCTGACTATCCATGGATACTACTTACACTCACCCTCACTACACACACGCATGCACACACGCTCACTACTCACACTGATGAGCAAGTGCAAAAATAAACGCAGCTCCATTGCTTTGTATGGTTAATATAAAAATGTATGCAAATAAAATAATAATTTTCGCACAAAATTCACTTTACGAACTATTGAAAATGTTAAGGGAAGCGTACAAAGCTGGTGGGCAAGTTTTACGTGTTGATAAGTGAGGAGCGAAGAGGGCGGTACGGGGCGGTGTAGCGTGGCTGTGAAGTGTCTTTAGCTTGGGTAATTTTCATATTTCGCTGGAAATGTACTTGCAGCGGGCTGTGCACATGTGCGACAGGCAAAACACATCACACAGCAATATTATGAACATGACATGCATTTTATTATACCCTGTAAAACAAGTTAAAAATGTGGTGTGCCAAAATAATGACATAAAATGCTACAAACAGCGGAAGATAATTTGATAAGGGAAATTACCAACCATTTTCATCTGGTTTGTGAGTAGAGCTGTTATATATCTCATATATATGAAAATTTTATCTTTTCTGAAAGGATTTTAGAAGGAAATCAGTGTTTGCATTCTGTTTTTTAGACATTATTTTTTTAATGCTATATTTCTATAAAAAAAGGAAATTTTCGATTTACGGATTTTTTTTTGTATTTTTGATAATTATTTTTTCATCTTATTTTATTTTTTTTTATCCTACAGAATATGTCTTAGTCGAGCATTCTTGCAAGTGTTGTTCACAGCAATATTAGTTTTTTGCTTTTTACTTTTGTTGCTTTCATTACTTTCGTCACATTAACAATCATACTCACAGACAAACACACACACACATACACAGCACACCACATAGCCATGCAGGAAACGCTGTTTGTATCTCTTGGATACCTCGGGGTGCCAATCCTATGGAGTATGATTCATTTGCCGCTGGGTGTTCGATTTCAAACCAAAACAAATGCGTCATATTCTGTGCACATTCATTTAATTCAAGCAAATGAGATATGAGGGATATGTTTTCATATTTTGTAATTGTAATAAATGTAATCTCAGCTTCATATAACAGTTACAATTGCATTTGCCCCGATTGCAACGCGTCTGTCGGCAAAGAATTTGTTACAACAAGATTTATTTCTTTATTATTTACTCATATTTACACATTTTAGGTTATTAATAACTAATTGCAATATGAACCTACTTTGTGCACTAGATATTTGAAAATTAGGATTTGAAAAACGGTATAAAGAAAGAATTTTAAACATATTTAGAATATTTCATTTATTACTTTATATATTATTTATGAATTATTTTTATTTACTATGAAAAAAATATAATTATTGAAGAAGATATATTTTCTACTATCTAAAGTGTAAATATTTTTGATCAGCATTTTAACAATAGTCAATATATTCATTACAATACGAAAAAATAATCTTTTAGCTCAAAGGATATATTGAACGAATCAGGTAACTAACATATAGCTATAGGAGTGTAAACCACTTTTTCCTTACCAAGGTATCTACGCCTGTTTCTAGGGATATCTAAATAGATCCGTGAAAAGTAGTAATAAGAAAAAAAAATGTTCTTTAATGAATTTGCACGAATATAATTTATTTATTTAAATATAAATATTTTAAATTACATATAAATACGTAAATATATATATTTCCTGTTTGTAATTGAAGTCTTTTGGTTAGTATTTTATCAGCGAAGTTCAAGTGAAAGATAAGCCCAAAACTTGAATGGCAATTTCACTAAACGATGCTACGTCAGAAGTTCGGACAACCTCTTCCCTTGCAGTGACGTAGCAATTTGCCGGGCATTTCAAATGAAATCAAAGTACAATGGAACACAAGCAAATGCCGTCGGTTAGTCTCGCCAGTAAAATTCCGCCGTACAGCCGCACTGGTTAAAGTGCGACAGGCGGCGACGCTGATGACGACGTTGAAGTCACTTTAATCCGTACAGCGCTGATTTGATTGACTTATTGAGGTGGTGGTATCGGCAGCAAATGACAATTTTCCAACTTCTTATTGAAATTATATGTTTCTAGATCTTCGATTTATCTTAAAATATGAAAGTTTTGCTATGTCGTCTTTGCTTTTGGATAAATGGGTTATTTACTTGGATCGGTGATCTTTTCTTATGCACATTTTCAACTCTTTAATTTTTCTTTTCTTTCTTTTGATTGTTTCTTTTAACCAATTGAAAATGATTGAAATTTGTATTTTGATGGTTGAAAAAATATTTGTACGACCCCATTATATATTATTGATCAGTCTTTGTAAAAGAGACCAAAACTTTTACACAAATGGGTGCTCAAATTGTGAATTGTGTTAAATTGATGATCAGTTGTAGGTGATTTGTTTACGGTTTATAGAGCGGAAATTGGCTGGAAATGTTTACCAATCTAAGGTGGGGTTATCAAAAATGTTAATAATCAAGGGTTTAGCGATTTGTGGAGCAGCAGTGGCCGTTGAAGCAGAAATCGGTAATAGCAAATAGAGTAACATATACAAATCTTACACAATTTTAAATATATAGTTATTAAATTTGGTTTCTGGTAATGCTCTTTCACTAATAGACTTGCAGACACCGATAAATTTATATCTTCCATATGGTCACCAAATATAAATATATATACAATATAAATGTTCCGTAATTTTGGAGCTCAGGTTACAAAAGTTGGAAAATAGATTACTAGGAACACCCCTTTTAAAAATTGTTTGGACACTGTTAATCTGCGCCCAAATATCAAATATATATTATTATTCGTTATATTGATGATTATTCATTGTTGCACTAATCTCACAACTACTTGGATTACACTGGTATTAGAATATTCAATAGTCGGTTCCGTCCGACTGCTCCTGCTACGTTCTGACATTTTAGAGACAGATTACTGACAACGTTTTTCCACTGCTGCTCCACCACATGTGCATCTGACAGCAACATTCTTACTTAAGTTAATATAACAAAGTTATACAACAGATCTTGACCTTATCATTATATATTTTCAAATTAGAAGCGCTGTTTTCAAGTTTAATTAGCTTAATCGACCACATTTTTGGCCCAGTTGCAATATACTTATTTTGTAAATCAAAAATAACAATCGATAATAACAATTATAATAAAAATAAACATATAAAAACTTTATTTTGACGATGAAAATATTTTGTTTACATTTTTTTTTCACAATTCACTTTATATGTATCACTTATAAAATTTGTTCTTTTGAGACAGTCGAGAAGCTGACCGCAAAATCTGCTCAGTTTGATAATGTGCTCCTCAGTTTTGCCGTATCAAAATTAAACATTTTTTATTATTGACAATCTTTTTTCGTTCTAAAAACAGGCTTTCAGATTTAAGAATTAAGATTTGCGTTGATAGGAGTTGCGTAGCGCACCTGGGTATCTTTTAGTCGAGCTCTTTCTCTCTCTAGATTAAACCAGATCTATTTGTTTTTATATACACACATATGTATATATGTATTTGAGGCTTATGACTGATAAGCGAGCGCCTTTGACAGCTCTGCTTGGCTGCCTGCCATATCAACAAGCAGAGCGACCTATTATATTCATATGTGTGTATATATTATACATATATATATATATATATATATACTTGTTGGTGCTTTTGTTGCTGGCTACTACTGAGCTCCGGGATTCAGACACTGATAAGATGGACGCTCGTCGCTTTGTTGTTGTCCCGTGCTGTGCTGTGTCTGTTTGCCAATCTTGAAGCAGATTAACATATATGGGGCCCATGAATGCCTGCACTGGAAAATGCAGCTCTGTTCGAAGATTATAGCCCCTAGAATGGCAAGAAAAACAAAATAAACAAATATTAACTTAAGTATGTTGTATTATATCATATTCATTTTTATTATGTTATCCTTGAACGTTAGGTTATCGAAGTGACCCAGTTGATCTGTGTTCTAAACCAAACTAAATAACATAGTCAAATACCAGTTCTACTCACAAGTATGAAACTAATTTTATCTTGTAATATATAAAAATAATATACATAATATCATGTTTAGCATTGTTATTTAACATATTCCTTTAGACTCAAATACCCTTTAAAGAAATTTAATTAAACATTGTTTTCTATATAGCCAATAATTCCTAAGCATTAAGATATGTTAATTTTTACGATTGTATTTAAATTATGAATTAATATTAATGTTAAAAAATAAAAAAATCAACTCTTAACTAATAAATTTTACTCCAATGTAAATTGCAATCAAATTGTAAAGCTTTATAATTAATATTATGTTTTTTGCTATTATATATTATATATAGTGTAAAAACAGATTAAGATCTATAAAAGCAGCCGGGAGAATAAACTAAAGAATGTAGCACTTACGTCATAATTATGACTTGATGTTAGTTGCATTAACTTAATTGATATATCGTGTAATTTTGTAAAGTTAATTCAGTTTTCTGATAAGCAATTTATATAAAATTGTATTAATGTTTTTAGAGCTGTACTAAATCTATGAATAATCAAACACTAGTGCATTTTTTTTTGTGCCCTTAGTTTCTGAAAAGTTTGTGTTATTTTTTCGTAAACAACTTTTAAAAATCCTGTGCAACTCTTGCCAATTTGATCTAAAATGTTTTTAAAAGAACTTTTATGATTAAAACTTAAATCATAATCCCTTATTTTTCAGAGTTGGTTCGGTTCATATAAACGATGATAACTCTTGAAAAAATGATAAAACATAATGTGCTTTGGCTTCGTATAAGATTCTACAAAGTGTGTAGGTAAATCTTAAGTACTGTCGCGATAATCGCTCTGAAAATCTACGACAATCGGAAAAGAGTCTAATTTATTGTACAACTGTTTTGTTGTTACTAATATGCTATTCTCCATGTGGTATGCATATACAGATGTATGTATAACAGCTTAAAATTAGAATTATTGTACACTCAGAAAAAAAAGGACTAAAACTTAGAGAATCTCCTAAAAAATTATAAAGTTTTTCTTGTTATTAGAAATAATTTCTTAAAATAAGAAATATGCATCTTAAAAACAAAGAAGGTGGTTCTAAATCGACAATCCAACAAAATTATGGTTTCTTTCTAATTATCAGAAATATATTTCTAAATAGAACAAAAGTTAACCCTTATTCGTAAAATGTTTTTTGTGTGAATGATGAATCTTTAAATTCGAATGTTTAATCAAATATAGTATAAGTAAAAAAAACCTAACATACTTTTATGTATAGAAAGAAAACACCAACATGGAAAATTTTAGAAAAAAGCACACTGAAATTAAGATATGTAAACCCTGGATTTCAGAAAAACACAATTTTGGTAATTAATTATTTATTAGGTGAGGAAACGCTGGAGAATTTCCAGAATTTAGAGAAACTTTTATTTCTGAGTGTGTATAAATCAATTTGAACTAGTATGTGTTTTTCCTATACGATTGATAGCGCGCCGTGTGTTGCCTATCTGCGCATGCCCCATTTTAGAGCGTTTTTAGGAGGCCCGAATGGTGGCCTGTCAGTCGATCCGATTCGATCCGAGCCGACCCGAGCCGAGTCGTAATCGGAGTGAATTGTTAACAATTTTACTAAAACAAATGCGCAACCGCAATAATAACAACAACTACAACAATAATACCTAGCACAACAACAACAATAACAACAACAAACATGGTAATAATAATTTATAAAGTTTATGTGTTTGCTGCGCTGCTCGCAAACAGCCGAGCTTCGATCGGCACCGGCAACAAGAAAGCCGGCCGACGCTGACATCGATGCCAGCGTCGACTGCGATTGCGTTCTCGTTGTTGTTGTTGTTGCTGCTGCTTTTTTTGTTTTTGCTGTTGTTGCTGTTGCTGCTGCTGTTGAGTCGCCGCCCGACGTTGACTTCTACATATATCTACAACAAATAATATTAAGACAGTTAGTACGTGCTGAGAACATTATTTGAGGTTTAGTCAGTGTTTCGCACTGTGCGGTTATAATACATAGAGCACCAAGAGACTCCCGGTGGGTCGCCCAAAGAGAAAGCGCATCGTATTTTGCCGGTTCGAGAAGAAATCATTCTATATATATGAGCTATATAAGATATTGCCAATAGCCAATTTTAAATTTTAAATCTATGCATTAGCATATTGAGCAAATGTGTTGAAGCGAAGGACTGTGATAGCAACTACACAAAATAAATAAATTAAAAAACTCTTAATTCGTTTTGCATTATTTATTTATGAGCTGCACACATTAACTGTCACCCCACCGTACCTGATGATTGATCCGCTTATATATATATATAGATATCGTTAAAAGCATTTGACGCCGGATTTTGAGTGTTGTCTTTGCTATTTTTAATTTTAATTTGTGCAAATATTTAACTTTACTTAAGTGTGTAGATGTGTATAATAATAAAAAAAATAAAAAAAAATTAAGAAAAAATATGCGACAACAGCAATTTGTAAAAAAATAAATTTGCACCGAGTGTGAAGGGCTTATAAATATTTACTCATTATTGAGTCTACAAATCAAACGAGGAACTGCCAGTTCTGTTAATATTTTTTTTTTAAGAAGTTGAAAATATATTAAGCAATTAAATGTACTCCTCAATGTTACCGAGTTTGTTAAATATGAAAATCGAAAATTTAACAAATTCGGGGTACGACGATGCATTTATGTTGGAGGAGAATCTATTACAAATGATCGGTGAGTTATGGTCTCCTATAATATTGTATATAATGCACGTAATTCTCCTTGGACATTTGCACGATTTGCAATCATGAAGCTGAGTCAACAATATAGCTAGTTTATTATCAGTTCAATTATATAAATATATTTAAAATTGCTTGGGCAATTTTAATTTTTTAATCAATTTACTTATCATTAGCTATACATATATCTTACTGTACCGCTCAGACTCGATATCAACACATTTGCCGAAGCCTTGCTGCATACCTTATCAACGTGTGCAATAAAATAATGAAACCTTCAACTGGGGAATTCCTGTCTACAGACTTTATTTATGTTTTTATGTTAACGTTCGATAAATTCAGCCAACACTGCCTTGACAATGATTCAATTCAGCTTTCTTAGAATGTGTTTCATAATTATCAGCTAAAGTTATGAATCTTTTGCTCTTTGATCCTTTGAAGGTTGTCAGCTGTCATTCTTTATATATCATAATGATTCATTTATTCCACCAACATGAATAATTTTTGAATAGAAAACTATTTAATCTCGTAGTATCTTTCCACTATTGGATTTGAACACTCAAAACCAAATTGTCTTAAATTTTAAAAATTCGGCAACGGTGAATTTTTATATTAGACTTTTTGCACATTAATACTCAAGAAAATGTCTTTGATTTGTCATCCAAGTCAGTTTATAAGCGCATTGTGTTGATTTTGCCCACTTAAGAAAGATTATGCTTCAAAATATAATCTTTTGCTTTTCGTGTGGTCTGATTCTTACTTCTGATAAGATATATTTTAATGATGCGTTATTTTCTAATTTAGATTGCATAAAATACAAAACAAATAATTTAGAATACTTTATATTTAAAATTGTCAAATTAAAAAATTGAAATTGCTGACGAAAGAATACATGAAAATTATTGTTAAAAATATTTCCTTTTAAAATATTTTCTTTCACATCTAAGCTCTTTTTAGCCTTTTTTGTTAGTTTCAGGGTAGTATAATAAACACGCGATTCATGATATTGCAGTTTTATTGCAATAAAAAAAAAATATATATATATATATAACATCTTATATCTATTGACACATGTTTTCCGATCAGTTTACCTATACAAATGCAATCACGCCCCTTTCTACGAGTATTTTTAGTATTTTCGTGTTAATCTTTTTTTTTGTGAGTATAACAACATTTTTATCAGATTTTGTGTTTGGATTAGACCAAATAGAACTAAGCTTTATGGCAGGGCTTATCACAGATTAGTGATTAGATATTGTTGCAAAAAAAAAAGAAAGCAACAAAAAAAAACTATTGTTTTACGATTTTTTATTCTTCATGAAGATAGTATAGTAAATTTGATGTATTCTTAGAAATATTGAATATTTTCTTAACAGACAGAAAGAACTGTTAATTGTTAACTGTTTTACGATGATCTCACCATAAATATATTTACATCATTTATTATTTTTTAAAGCAGTTAAAAATGTTAATATTGCTAATATGTTTATAATTACAACTAATAACTAACTACTAATAACATCTACATATTTACATAAATTTTACTGATGACCTTTGAGTTCCTATCACCACAATAAGGATATTTTCAATTGCAATTGCATACACTATTTGAATATTCTTACTTGAATAGAGTATCCAGACTGCAGTGTATTTATCGTATCGCCTTATGCCTTAATTATTTTGTTTTCATTGGCATTTTACACACGAATGCTTTTATTAGTAATTGCACATATAATCAATACACACACATTTAAACAGCAAAATTATTGATTTATATCTGCCCAACTGCTATTTAAATTACACATGTTCTGTGTACCTATTCGTAGTTAATTTCTTTTAATTATTCAGCTTTTCAATAAAATAATAATTAGGTTGACTTGATACAGCCGGAAATACTATACACACACAACTACACAAACACACACACACACCAATAAAATGGCGCATTTAATATTTTAAAATGGGGCGCTTGAACTTGAGACACACTTGAAAGACTCGGGTAATAATTTGCTAAAAAAAAAGTATTTCAAAAGCCAACAAATTGGAAACGTTTGATAACGAAAATGATAACAATGTTAAATTAGTAATCATACTCAAAAACTGATCTTATTGATAAGCTACTTATAAATAAGAAATACAGCAGTCAATTGATTTTTTGAGTTGATTTTATAAATTGGGTGTGGTGTCAATTACTGATTTAGAATTGTTTCTGAATGTGTGGTACAAATCTAGAAGTAATTGGATTATATAGAAAAATCGACTGCGAATTGCTCTCATTTCAGTAAAATTTCAACGGAAAACAATTGAAAAAAGTGAAAAGGCTTAACATCTTATTTTATTTACTTAAACTTTTTTTTTTGGGGTAGGTCTTAATTTATTTATATTAATGTTTATCATGCTGAAAATTTGGCTTATGAGCAATTTCGTAAGTGAAGGCTTTTAAATATAATAATAAAATGTAAAATAATTAAAAAGTCTTGGCTTTATGGGCAACCTTATTACTTTTTTTGAGTCTCTGAGCGCTTAGATTGAGCCAAGTTCTAAATGTCACCGTCATTGGCAGAGCAGTTCAAGGCAAAGACGTTATTTAATTGCACGGCGGCTATTCGGAGTGGAACACGTTAGATCCCAATTAAAAAGGCCAGACACTAAGACTATAACGAACATAGTTAATGGAAATTACACTTGACAAGATTTTTATCTGGTTTTATTTACTAGGCGCCACACCGCTTCTCATATACAAAAGCCACATACATCTACAAAACTCTGATTACATATATGTCGGGATATTAATAATAATACACTTTAAATGAAAATGAATATTAGAAAATAAATTGAAAACTAAACAAATGTCTATAGTTGTAAGCATTTTTATAATAAATTATACAATGAAAAACAAAAAAAAAAAAAATTTTCATTATTTAAACACATGAATCTATTTGACAAGTCAGTAGCTAGTCAAATCAAACCAGGCTATTTTATAGCAGAGTGCGCTGTAAGAAGGGAGAGTAAAAACACACACACACACAAGCCAATGACGAATAGCAAAAGGTCATTGAACCCAATCTCATACCCGAAATCATGTACATGCATACTTATGCGAGAGGCCATAGGCTACTCGCCTTGTACACAATCTCCTCCTTCAAAAATATAATATATATATATAAAAATATACGCACACACAAGTGAACCCACCACCATGAATGAAATCTTGTTCGAAGACACACACACATACACACACACAACTGCTCACCGATCTTCTACTTGACGCAAGTCAATGCCAAATAGCAATATGAAAAGCGAGGCCCATAATACGATCATAAATGAATCACACTTATACCAATTTTCGTCAATAGATGAAAGATTAAATTACTTGAAGTGTAAAAATACTCGAAAACGATTGCAATAAAAAGTAATGACTCTTTGTATCAAATGACAGAAGAGCAAGAAAAAAATTGTTGCGCTTGAAGCATTAGAATTTTCGCCGATTGATGAAATTAAATGAATTGAATTGTAAACATTCATATGGATTTTTTGATAACTAAAACAAAGTCTTATGCGGCTGATGCTGCTGACGCCGCTGCTGCGGGTCTCAACATGCTGACGCTGCTCACGCCGCTGACGCTGCTGACGCTGCTGACGCCGCTGACGCTGCGGGTCTCAACATGCTGACGCCGCTGCTACGCGGCCGCTGCGCTGCCGCTCTCAGGAATGGGGATTCTATGACAGAACGTGACGTCACTTCCTGTCATAGAATCCCCATTCTTCTACTACTCGAATCCGTTCAGTATGGTAGTGAACCGCTAGAGGACGTAATTTACTATGGAAACTAGCACATGGCAATATTAACAATTAAACGTATTATGTATATACCCGCAATTGTACAAGTCACAACCCAAATAGCAACAGAGAGAGAGAGAGAGAGAGAGAGAGAGAGAGAGAGAGAGAGAGAATGGAAAGATAAACGAACGCACATTTTTAATCTAAGGCAATAGTTTTTAGGCGCGTTCAAAATGGCCAGTCAATAATTTGACCAATGTTTGTGTATGTGCGATGTGTGTGGTGTGTGTGTGTGTGTGATGCAGAAATGCATGCATATTATTTGGTAAACAATAGCAGTAAGTTAGTTTGGCAGTTGGCGCTTATTTTATGCGCGTCGGTTATCGATCAATTTCTTTGATTCGCTCCGATATCGTTCAATAATGATGCACAAGTATGTCACAAATCGGAAAGAACATGAAACTTACTATATACTGCTTAAAACCTTTACAAAATAGAAAAAACTGGACCAAACTTATGGATTATATTTCGCATATTTCATTTTAAGTAGCCTAGAATATTGAAATTTCAATTTTGTAACTTTAGTTTCATCTCTGCCCGGTCGGGCCAAAACATGAAAAGTCCAAAAAATATAAATATACCGCGGAATCTTCCCGCGGAGCATGTCGCAAGACACCTGGAAGACCGAACCATTGAGAGGGGGAGGTCATCTAATGTGGTCATCCTCCACAACGTGCTACTCCAACACCATATAGGAGAGTGCCGCAGGCACAGCGTGTTACAACTTCAATGCGCGAGAATGTGGTGGTCGGACCACCACAATCAGCAATGAATCAGAGGGCAAAACGGAGGGGAAATCTCCTACCACCAAGAGGAGAACCCGGTGGGCTGGATGACCCGAACCGTCGCAACCTATGCGGCTCTAGGATCAAGTGGTATCTAAGATACCTCCAGCAAGGACTTTCTCCAGAGGAAGCCTTAAAGAAGGCAAAGGAGCCGAGGGACCAAGCAGCAGCAGCACCAGCTTTCAAGAGACACAACAGCACCCTAACGCCTCCGGTGGCCACTCCTAAGACAGTGTGCCCGGGGGTCAGGAGTGCGGCCTGCGGACCATCAACGGCAAGGGTGGGAAACACTACAGCAGACATGGGCTCACATCCGAGGTTAATACCCGCTCCAACGAAAGAAGAGTGTTATGTAGCGGAGGCTCTCACCACTGTTACTCTCGCAGAGCAGAGCCAACACTCGAATCAAACTAACAACTTGATCGAAGACCTCGCGGAAGACGAGGAGTTGGCAGACAGCACGCTCTGTGAGCAGGAGCTGGCAGAGGAACTACAAAATGACGCGGCCGAGGCCGACGTTACATTCCAAATTTTTTCTTTGCTTTTATTATGTTTGTTACAAAATAAGCAGCGGTTTTCTCGCCGAGACTACTATCTGAGGACTTTACACGCTCCCACGCTCTTTCGGCCAAATTTGAATCAGCTATATGACGGTCGCTCAAATCTTTATTATCTGAATATGCTATGTCATGCTCCCTACAAGCAGCATCTAATGGATTTATTCCCTTTTCGCCTTTTTCCAAGCGATTTTTTATCTTTGTTCCTGGACCACAGAACTGATAACCTGGTATATGTAACTCAAATGGGAGGGAGTTTATTATTTTATCAATAAGACATCTACATTGATAGAGGTGTGGTTTGCTACTAGGCAATTTATAAAAGCGGACTACCATTTTAATTGTTGTTTATTCTTCAAAGTATAATAAGAGAGTAACGAACTGCTGAGAAAACAATATCTGATATGAGATTAATAAAACAAAAAACGAATATAGAAGTGAAGAATATCGATTTTAAAAATGGGGAAGAAAAACAAGTTAGACATAGCAGATTATTACCCAATTCAATTAGAGCCCTTATCGTTGGACCTTCTAATTGTGGAAAAACAAATGTAATGATCAGTTTGATTGAAAGCCCAAATGGGCTTAAGTTTGAAAATATTTATTTATATTCAAAGTCTTTACACCAACCGAAATATGAATACTTGAAAACACTTGTGAGTCCAATAAAAGGGACGGGATATTTTACATTTTCAGAAAATGAGAGCGTTCTCTCGCCATCTAAAGCCAAAAGTAACTCCTTAATGATTTTTGATGATGTTGCATGTGAAAAACAAAATAATATTCGAGCATACTTCTGTATGGGACGACATAATAACGTTGATGCGTTTTATTTATGTCAAACGTATACACGTGTCCCTAAACATCTTATTCGTGACAATGCAAATATAATAATAATGTTCAGGCAAGACGAATTAAATATGAAGCATGTGTACCAAGATCACGTAGGCGTAGATATGAATTTTGGTGAATTTAAGAACATTTGTCAGTTTTGTTGGAAAGAAAAGTATGGTTTTGTGCTTAAAAGTAAAGATGATCCTCTAGAAAATGGACGCTATAGACGGGGATTCGCTGACTTTATTAGAATATGATATAATATGAGAAAACCTTAATATTTTTTCACTAAGCTATAATCGATCGAAATGACAACAACTCTCACATTAACGGGCAACAGCTCAATTTTAATGGCAAACTATCATCCACCCATTGAATTGAAGGAAAATTATGAATGTGCACTCATTGATTTCCACATGTATAACTCAATTCCAAATGTGGATCATGATAATAATTTAATACATATTGGAGAACATGTTTTTGAGATACCTGTTGGATCATAGGAGCTTAGCGATAAAAGAAATATTATTATTGAGAAAATAGAGGAAAAAGAAGCAAATAAATTAAATCTCCCACTCATTGAAAGTAACAGTAATACGCTTCAAGTAATGATTTCGACTAAGGAACAACCTATATATTTTAACAAAGCCAATACTATTGGTCAATTATTCGGATTTAACAAAAAGGTACTAATACCGAATTCTATACACATCTCAGACCAGCCTGTGGATATTTTAAAAGTAAATACAATTCGAATAGAATGTAACATTGTGAGCGGATCATTTGTTAATGCAGAATCAAGTCATGTATTGCATGAGTTTGCTTTAAATGTTCCTCCAGGCTATAAAATGAGTGCGAAGCCCCGTAATCTTATTTATTACCCCGTGAACACGAGAGAGATACATTCATTAAAAGTACGGATTGTTGATCAGAACGGAAATTTAGTTAATTTACGTAATGAGAGTGTTACACTTCGGCTACATTTAAGGCAACAAAAATGATTATTTATAATAAAAACATATGTTATCACCATCATCAAGCACTTTGAGTTATACTGCAGAAGAAAGAAGGTCGTCAAGCAAAAACTCACAGCTGAAAATAAATTATTTTTAAAGTAATTGGGTCTAAAATTTAGAGAACAATGACTAATTTATTAACTGTTCGAGAGAAACCCTATTCGGATGAGAGTATAATCAAAAAAGAATACCATAGCTAGTTAGAATCACAATCCAGAATCAGGACTTATATGTGCTGCCAACCGAGAGTTTTATTAATATTGAGGGCTTCATTTCTTTGCCTAACAACACTCTTACTGGAGGAGGTAAACTAAAAAACAATTGTATGAGCTACCTGTTCGATGAGGTTCGATATGAGTTGAATGGAATTGAAATTGATCGAACCAGATTTGTTGGTATTTCAACAACCTTAAAAAACTATATTTCATTGAATAATCCTGAAAGTCGTATGCTTGAGAATTCTGTTTGGTTTAATGGAAACGACAAACAACTAGCAAATGATGGATATTTTAATTTCTCTATTCCACTTAAATGTCTGCTTGGATTTTGTGAAGACTATAACAAAGTCTTATTGAATTGTAAACATGAGCTAATACTACTCATAACTAAAAATATGGACGATGTATATCATAGTAAAATTGAAAGTGCCGAGTATAAAATACATATAACAAATATTACTTGGAAAGTACCACATATTACTCTCAGTGATGAAAAGAAATTAGTAATGTTTAATATAACAAAAAGTGGAGGCTCACTACCAGTAGCATTCCGCAGTTGGGATTGTTATCTCAATCCAACATTAGCAGAAGGTACTCATCATGTTTGGAATGTTAAGCTTGCAGCAAATAGAGAACGTCCTCGGTTTGCTATAATAGGCTTTACACTTGATAATAAATTGATTCAAAATCAATTACGAAACTTGAAAGTGCATTTGAACTCCGAGGCCTATCCATATGATGATATGAGTATAAATTTTAATCGTGATCGATTTGCAAGTTTGTATGATATGTATGCAAGTTTTCAAGCAAGCTACTATATGAAGCAGTCTGAACCATTGCTAACGCCTAAGGAATTTAAAGAAAAAGCACCTATTGTTGTTATAGATTTAACACATCAGAATGAGACTGTTAAAACCGGACCAATCGATATCAGAGTTTCCATTGAGTTGGAGAGTTCTAGTATTAAAACCACTAAAGTATATTGTCTACTTATGCATGATCGGTTAGTTGAGTATTCACCATTAACAGGATTAGTTCAACGTATTGTTTAATTCATTTTAATGGAGAATCAAGTAGCTGTCGACATTCAAGGATTTTATGGAAATGACAACTATTTTATATTAAAAGAGATTGCTTTAGTTTTTAATAATGGATATTACAGAGACGTTCATTACCTCATAAAACCACCATATGATTTTCTCAGATTAACAAAGAAGGCCCGTAAAACGGCGATATGGTTAACTAAAAATCAACACAATCTCTATTGGAATGATAGAAATTATAACTTTTTACAAGTCAGAAATGTGTTACGTGAGCTTATTAATGGAATGGAATTAATCACAAAGGGAGATTGGAAAAAAAAGTTTCTCGAAAAGTTTCTAAGGACGTGTGTGATAAACATTGAAGAATTTGGATGTCCACGATTAGATGAGATGAAATTAAATGACTTCGCCGATTGTGGATCTCATCAAAATAAAGGCGTATGTGCTTTAAGGAATGCTCGAGTTGTACTAGATTTTTCTAAAGACTTAAATTTAAGTGTCATCTATAACGAATAAATACATTGAATAAAGTAAAATAATTCTTTAGTTGCATTTCTGCTTTTGAAGAATACACAACAATAAAAATGGGTCTAACTTCGAAATTTGGATTCAAAACAAATGTTAGGAAAATTGATTATTTTCTTAAGGAGTTTGAGGATGTGCTTTTTCCTGAGCATTCCAAATTGTTGGAGGAATATCGAGAATATTTCATGGAGTATGAAAACTATAGTCTAATTCAAAAAATATATAGCACTTGACGGTGTGCTCATGGTCCTCAAATGACGCTATAGATGGAGTTGATACTTGTGCTTGTCACTACTTTGTATCATATGAGAGAAAACTAGATCGCCTAATATTTCAGTACACTAACCTTAGAAAGAGGTTAAACTGTCGGGATATTAATAATAATACACTTTAAATGAAGTTGCGAAGGGATGCAGCCAGCAGTACAGAGGCGGAATTTATGGCATTGGCTTCAGCAGCAAAAGAAGCGGTGTATTTAAGACGACTAATAAAAGAAATTGGTTGTTTTAATACTGATCAACCATTGTGTGTCAATGGCGATAATCTTAGCGCACAACAATTGGCTAAAAATCATATGTATCATGCACGGAGTAAACATATAGATATAAGATATCATTTTGTAAGAGAACTAGTAGATAATAATGAAATTGTTATGAAATATGTCGATACAACAAATATGATAGCAGATATTTGCACTAAAAATCTAAATAAGCAAAAACACAAAAAATTGTTAGGCATGATAGGACTAAAAAGTATTGTGTGTCAATAACTTTATAATGAAATATCTATTAAAGAACATTTGTGTTGAGAAGAGGTGTTAAAATTAAGTTATGCTAAGCAACACTAAATGTAACTACTAGTAAGTCTGGTAGCCCTTGGAACAATCGATATAATATCGATGTATCGTGAGCGCACTCGATGAGGAGTAATCGCGCCACGATCAGTGGAGATGAGTTGTGAACGTCTTTCAATAAAGGAATCCACGGGATTAACTTCAACAAAACTGTCGGGATATTAATAATAATACACTTTAAATGAAAATGAATATTAGAAAATAAATTGAAAACTAAACAAATGTCTATAGTTGTAAGCATTTTTATAATAAATTATACAATGAAAAACAAAAAAAAAAAAAATTTTCATTATTTAAACACATGAATCTATTTGACAAGTCAGTAGCTAGTCAAATCAAACCAGGCTATTTTATAGCAGAGTGCGCTGTAAGAAGGGAGAGTAAAAACACACACACACACAAGCCAATGACGAATAGCAAAAGGTCATTGAACCCAATCTCATACCCGAAATCATGTACATGCATACTTATGCGAGAGGCCATAGGCTACTCGCCTTGTACACAATCTCCTCCTTCAAAAATATAATATATATATATAAAAATATACGCACACCACAAGTGAACCCACCACCATGAATGAAATCTTGTTCGAAGACACACACACATACACACACACAACTGCTCACCGATCTTCTACTTGACGCAAGTCAATGCCAAATAGCAATATGAAAAGCGAGGCCCATAATACGATCATAAATGAATCACACTTATACCAATTTTCGTCAATAGATGAAAGATTAAATTACTTGAAGTGTAAAAATACTCGAAAACGATTGCAATAAAAAGTAATGACTCTTTGTATCAAATGACAGAAGAGCAAGAAAAAAATTGTTGCGCTTGAAGCATTAGAATTTTCGCCGATTGATGAAATTAAATGAATTGAATTGTAAACATTCATATGGATTTTTTGATAACTAAAACAAAGTCTTATGCGGCTGATGCTGCTGACGCCGCTGCTGCGGGTCTCAACATGCTGACGCTGCTCACGCCGCTGACGCTGCTGACGCTGCTGACGCCGCTGACGCTGCGGGTCTCAACATGCTGACGCCGCTGCTACGCGGCCGCTGCGCTGCCGCTCTCAGGAATGGGGATTCTATGACAGAACGTGACGTCACTTCCTGTCATAGAATCCCCATTCTCATACTACTCGAATCCGTTAATAAACGAACGCACATTTTTAATCTAAGGCAATAGTTTTTAGGCGCGTTCAAAATGGCCAGTCAATAATTTGACCAATGTTTGTGTATGTGCGATGTGTGTGTGTGTGTGATGCAGAAATGCATGCATATTATTTGGTAAACAATAGCAGTAAGTTAGTTGTATGCTTTTTGGGATTTTGCATAGTCACCTTCATGTGGGAAGTATATAACGGTGGGTTTTGCACAAAGATATTCTTTTATGATCTCTTTTGCTTTTTCCGTTGTCATTTCTGTGTAATTTATTATAATTTTAGTTTTGTGAAAATAGTTGATTTTCTTCACTTCAGTATTTCCTTTTATAAATTCTATTTGGTGACTATAATAATTTAATGGTCTTTCTGTGATTTGGATACAATTTTGGTTTTTTCTGTTGCGCTATGTATTGTTGCTGCTATGCTATCTTGATCATTCACCATGAGATTTTCTTCTTTGGTATTTTCTTCTTCCTTGGTTTCGTTATTGTATTTAAATAAAAATTGAAAATCATTAAGTCTCACACGGTTTTACAATCCTTAAGGAACATTCGGCCTAAGAGGATGTCATAATTTTTGGAAAAATTATGAATGTAAAACTTTTGATCTGCCGGGCAAAGTTTGCTAGGAGCTAATGATATGCTCGAATTTAATTTTATTTCTCCATTTATTGTTTGGCAAGTAGTATTTTCTTTTGAAGTTTTATAATTAAAGAAATTTTATTCATTAAATTTACTGATGAACCTGTATCTATTAAGCATCGCAAATTTTGATTATTCATAACTCTTCTTATGAATGGGATTCTGTGTTTATTTCCGAGGCTGGTAGATGAAAAATTTTCATTCCATTCCATTTTCAACTGTCCACTGTCACTCGGTCTTTGTCTTTTCGTTGGTTGGCTAGGTGGTCTATTATTATTATTTGATTGATAATTGATAGGGTTTTGCATCCTGCCTTCATTTAATTCATTTTGATATTCGTTGTACAATTGTCTATTAACGGTTGGTTCGTTTTGAATATTTTGCTTTCTGTAATTTGTGTTATAATTTTGTTGGTTCCTATAATTCTGATTATAATTTTGGTTGTAATTTTGTTGTGTTTTTGGGTAATATTGATTATTACCTTTATTGTAATATGTATTGTTTGTAGGTTTTGGTTTTTCTGATTCTCGGTCTTCATATAGACCCAGTTCTTGAGCTACTGCTTTTAATATTTCTGTTGTTGATATATCGTATCTCGCTAACTGCATGTATAGTCTGTCTCGTAATTTTTTATGTATTACGTCTCTTACGGTATTATTTAATGCCTTGGTGTACAGTGTTTTACTGTCGTCATTGTTCTCTATTGCTAACTTATTCAATATTACAAAGGATTTCTGCTCGAGTTCTTCGAGAAACTTACGGATACTTCCTCCGAAATATGTGTTGTAGACTCTCCTTAATAGTTCTTCACATGATGTTTGTATTTTGTAAGTGGAAATTAATATGCTCTGTAGTGTTGCCCAGTCTCCTGGTAAGTGCCTTAGTGATGTTTTCATTGCGTCCCCATGTAGTTGCATCTGGATTGCGCTGTTCAGTATAAGTTTTTGGCGTGCATCATTGCATCCGTCCGATGAATCCTCCCAGTAGTAGGGGAATGGGGATTCTATGACAGGAAGTGACGTCACTTCCTGTCATAGAATCCACATTTTTATTTTTGTTGCCTCATTCCTCTTTTTTTGCACCATTCCTCTTTTTTTTGCGCCATTATTCTTTTTTTGCCCCATTCCTCTTTTTTTTTGCCCCATTAGTTTTTATTGCCCTATTAGTTTTTATTGCCCCAATTAGTTTATGTTTACATTTCAATATTTATGATTGATTTATGGGCGTCCCTTTTCAGAACCAGCAGCAGCGTCGCCGAAAATTCCAATGCTTCAAGCCCAACATTTTTTTTTTTTTTTTCTCTTCTCTCATTTGACAAATTATAACATGTTGGAACAGCAGCGGCGTCAGCAAAAACACCAGCAGCAGCTCCAAAAAATCTATGCGAATGTTTATACTTTAATCTTTCATCTATCGGCGAAAGATTAAAGTGTAAACATTCGCATAGATTTTTTTTTGCTCTTCTCCCATTTGACAAATCATAACATGTTGGAAGCCGCAGCAGCGGCGTCAGCAAAAACACCAGCAGCAGCTCCAAAAAATCTATGCGAATGTTTATACTTTAATCTTTCATCTATCGGCGAAAGATTAAAGTGTAAACATTCGCATAGATTTTTTTTTGCTCTTCTCCCATTTGACAAATCATAACATGTTGGAAGCAGCAGCAGCGGCGTCAGCAACAACACCAGCAGCAGCGTCGCCGAAAATTCCAATGCTTCAAGCGCAACTTCAATGCGTCAAGTAGAAGATCGGTGAGCAGTTGTGTGTGTGTGTCTTCGAACAAGATTTCATTCATGGGGATGGGTTCACTTGTGTGTGTGTGTGTGTACATGCTTATATTTTTGAAGGAGGAGATTGTGTACATGACAAGTAGCCTGTAACCTTTTTATATATACTGTTTTTTCTTATGCCTTAGTAGTTTTCGAACTCTCATCCGTCAACTTCGTTTTGTGTTTTCAAAGTGAAAAAAAAAGAACTCTTCATTCGTCAACTTTGTTTTGTGTTTTCAAAGTGAAAAAAAAGAACTCTACATAAATAAACAACTCCGCGAACTCCAAGAACAGGATTTGCACATTTGCATATGAAAATGAGCAAACTAATTTTCTAAAACCAGCAGAGTTTCTTAGTGAGGCAGCCAAAGAAGTGCTTCCACTTATACGTAATATCTTAGCGATGCACACCACATGCAAAACTAACTTAGAGCTCTTTGCTGAGTATATAAAATTCATCAATGACGAGATGGAAATGACAATAAAGTCATATCAGTGAAATATATGCATCTTAACAACATTAAGAGATCTAGAAAAGTTCATAAATGATCACTCAGCAATCATATGCACTAAAATGGAAGAATTACAGGAAAAGGACAGTGGATGGACTATGACACCCATATTAAGGCTGGAGATAAATATAAACAAATATACTCCTTTAAAAGTTTCAAGCCACCCCAATTCAACATTCATATCAACTGATTTTGGATCGAATATCAATGTCGCCAACTTCAACTACAAGGTCTGCACAGCTTGTAAAGTACAAGTACAATCATCAAAATGGAGCGCCCATCTTCGATCCAATTCACACAAGATGCTTGTGTTTACACCTGTGAATACCCAGGTAAAAACCATTTCAAGCGGCTTTAAGAACAGGATTTGTACATTTGTATATGAAAATAAGCAAACTAATTTACTAGTACCAGCTGAGTTTCTTAGTGAGGCAGCCAAAGAAGTGCTCCCACTTATACATAATGTCTTAGCGATGCACACAGCATGCAAAACTAACTTAGAGCTCTTTGCTGAGTATATAAAATTTATCAATGACGAGATGGAAATGACAATAAAGTCACATCAGGCAAATATGTGCATTTTAACAACATCAAGAGATCTAGAAAAGTTCATAAATGATCACTCAGCAATCATATGCACTAAAATGGAAGAATTCCAGGAAAAGGACAGTGGATGGACAATGATACGCATATTAAGGCTGGAGTTAAATATAAACAAATATACTCCATTACAAGTTTCAAGCTATATTGAAACGCCTTAAGGCTTGAAAGCCAAAAAAAGCAATAATAAATGTAAAAAACCAATATTTTAAATGGGCATTGATATCAGCCCTTAAAACACCACTAAATAATCAACCGCAAGGTGCTCTGCCTATAAAATTGATGACATTAAGAATTCATCAATATTAATCGATGAATCTCTTATACTAGATTTTTCAAATTTGGATTTTTCTGCCATTGG
Organism: Drosophila dives; assembly: GCA_035042365.1. Taxonomy (NCBI): domain Eukaryota; kingdom Metazoa; phylum Arthropoda; class Insecta; order Diptera; family Drosophilidae; genus Drosophila; species Drosophila dives. Next base: position 364 of record JAWNLJ010000416.1, on the reverse strand, counting down.
AGCAAATAAAAATTTTCGAAGCTCAAAACCCAAAAATTAGCATCAATGTTTTTGGGTTTGATGAGCAGACGGGTGCCGTTAACGGTCCACTATACATCGCAGAGGTTGAAAAGGATAGACACATAAGTCTCATGCTTGTAGAAGCCGAGGAACGAGCTCATTTCGTGTGGATAAAGAGTTTGTCAAGATAATATTTATAATATACATTTATATATATTTATATATTTATAATTTGTTTTTCTATATACTTTTAAGCTTGTAAGAAGCCAATTGACATCACACAAGGCTCAACTATACTTTTGCAAAACATGCCTCAATTTTTCACATAACGAGAGGATGCATGCCGAATATCGTCAACACTGCG